>CM038673.1:741861196-742461196 GCA_021605145.1 Aegilops bicornis
CCACAATTTCGTCCCTCGGTCATATTTTCGTAGTGCTTAGGTGAAGCCCTGTGGAGACATCATCACCACAACCGTCACCACACTATCGTGCTGCCCGAACTCATCCACTACTTCGCTGTCTTGTTGGATCAAGAAGGCGAGGACGTCACCGAGCTGAACGTGTGTTGAACACAGAGGTGCCGTACGTTTGGTACTTGATCGGTTGGATCACGAAGAAGTTCGACTATATCAACCGCGTTACTAAACGCTTCCGCTTATGGTCTACGAGGGTACGTAGGCACACTCTCCCCTCTCATTGCTATGCATCTCCATGGATATATCTTGCGTGTGTGTATATATTTTTGTTTTCCATGCAACGTTTCCCAACAATGGCATTCGAGCCAGGTCTATGCATAGATGATATGCACGAGTAGAACACAAAGAGTTGTGGGCGGTGATAGTCATACTGCTTACCACCAACGTCTTATTTTGATTCGGCGGTATTGTGGGATGAAGCGGCCCGGACGAACCTTACATGTCCACGTACATGAGACCGGTTCCACTGACAGACATGCAACTTGTTTTGCATAAAGGTGGCTGGCGGGTGTCTGTTTTTCCTACTTTAGTTAAATCGAATTTGACTACGGCCAGTCCTTGAAAAGGTTAAAACAACAAACTTGATGAATCACCGTTGTGGTTTTTGCGCAGGTAAGAACAGTTCTTGCTAGAAGCCCGTAGCAGCCACGTAAAACTTGCAACAACAAAGTAGAGGACGTCTAACTTGTTTTTGCAGGGCATGTTGTGATGTGATATGGTCAAGACGTGATGTGATATACGTTGTTGTATGAGATGATCATGTTTTGTAATATCGACAACCGGCAGGAGCCTTAGGGTTATTGAGGGAGTCCTGGACTAGGGGGTGTCCGGATAGCCGGACTATCATCACGGCCGGACTCCAAGACTATGAAGATGCAAGATTGAAGACTATGTCCCGTGTCCGGATGGGACTTTCCTTGGCGTGGAAGGCAAGCTTGGCGATACGGATATGTGGATCTCCTACCATTGTAACCGACTCTGTGTAACCCTAACCTATCCGTTGTCTATATAAACCGGAGGGTTTTAGTCCGTAGGACACAACAACAACAATCATACCATAGGCTAGCTTCTAGGGTTTAGCCTCCTTGATCTCGTGGTAGATCTACTCTTGTACTACCCATATCATCAATATTAATCAAGTAGGAGTAGGGTATTACCTCCATCGAGAGGGCCCGAACACAGGTAAAAACATCGTGTCCCTTGTCTCCTGTTACCATCCGCCTAGGCGCACGATTCGGGACCCCTACCGAGATCCGCGGTTTGACACCGACATTGGTGCTTTCATTGAGAGTTCCTATGTGTCGTCGCCGATAGGCCCGATGGCTCCTTCGATCATCAACAGCAGCCTTGATCCGAGGTGAGACCTTTCTCCCGGACAGATCTTCGTATTCGGCGGCTTTGCACCGCAGCCAATTCGCTTGGCCATCCGGAGCAGATCGAAAGCTTCGCCTGGCCATTAGGGTCAGATTTGAAAGTTTGAACTATACGGCCGATATCCGCGGAGACTTGATCTTGACGGATTCGAGCCGCAACCAAGCGTGCCGCCTTGTCTCGATGGGCATGATCTAGCTCTGCGGCGAGCGATTGCCACGAGGCCGCACCGACATCCGCTCCGACCCTTAATCCGGGCCGGATTCCCGATCGAGGGCGAGTGGTTGGACACCGCCTCGGGAGCTATAATCTCTACGGCGATTGAGCGAACTCTATCCTGTCGCTGCGAAGACCTCGACTCCAAGGTGCGGACTCCTCTCCGGACTCCGAACCCTCCGCGCCTACCAATCGAATCCGATTGGGCGCCGGTCATGGAGTTCACCGCGCGGACATCTTTGGCACTCGCCCTTTGGCGACATCCTGAATTCACTAAAGTCTCTCTCCTTATCCGGAGGGCCCTGGCCGGATTACGGTCAGGAAGGTTGGGATGCGGACGACGAAGAAATCCAATGCCCACCCACCACCCACTTTGTAGCCACTATCGACGATTTAACCGACATGCTCGACTTCGACTCCGAAGACATCGACGGTATGGACGATGATGCCGGAGACGACCAAGACCCAACGCCTACAGGGCACTGGAAGGCCACCTCGTCATACGACATATACATGGTGGACATCCCAAAAGATGGGAACGGCGATGGAACAACGGAGGATGACCCCTCCAAGAAGCAACCGAAGCGGCCGGCGTCGTGGCGCCGCTCTAAATCCCGCCACAAAGAAGCGGTGATTCCGCACGGAGATAATAACACCGGACGGTGCGAAGAAAACCCCTCCGGCAGGACTTCGGCGCGGGAGGAAGGAGAAGCAAGTCCGCACGACGGTCGATGAGAAAAGAGAGGTCGAGGACGACAATTATGCGCCTCCCTCCGAAGATGAGGCAAGCCTCGACGACGACGAATTTGTCGTGCCCGAGGATCCCGCCGAACAGGAGCGTTTCAAACGCAGGCTTATAGCCACGACAAACAGCCTCAAGAAAAAGCAGCAACAACTTAGAGCTGATCAAGACCTGCTAGCTGACAGATGGACCGAAGTCCTCGCAGCCGAAGAGTATGAACTCGAGCGCCCCTCCAAAAGCTACCCCAAACGCAGGCCGTTGCCTCGATTAGAGGAGGAAGCACCCAAGTCACCAGCGACGACATGGCAGACCGGCCACCCGTGGCGCGATAGAGAGGTCTCTAGACCCTCCGTTCAAGCCGTACTCGACGCCGTTCCAAAAGTACTGTGGCACGGAAAACGCTACGGACTTGCGAGACATATTGGAGGATAAGGCAAAACATACAAGATCGATCTACGGATCGGCGTGGGTGCCCAACGGCGGGATGATTACCGTCACTCCGGATCTGAAAACTCCGGCGGGGCGAACACAATAGACAAAGCTCATTTGAGCTACGTCGTGATATAGCCCAATCTGAGGCGCCAAGACACCCACTATGCTTCACGGATGAAGTAATGGATCATCAAATCCACGAGGGCTTTAAACCCGTAAACATCGAATCATACGATGGTACCACAGATCCTGCGGTTTGGATCGAGGATTATCTTCTCCATATTCACATGGCCCTTGGTGATGATCTACATGCCATCAAATACCTCCCCTCAAGCTTAAAGGACCAGCTCGGCATTGGCTTAACAGCTTGCCGGCCAGAATCAATTGGTTGTTGGGAGGACACGGAAGCCGCATTCCTTGATAACTTCCAAGGCACATATGTGCGACCACGACGCCGATGACCTTAGCCACATAATTCAGCAGCCGGAAGAATCGGCCAGCAATTACGGACACGGTTCCTAACAAAGAAAAATCAAATCATCATTTGTCCGGATCACGAGAGGCCCTTGCAGCCTTCAAACATAACATCCATGACGAGTGGCTTGCACGGCACCTAGGACAGGAAAAACCGAAATCTATGGCAGCCCTCACAACCCTCATGACTCGCTTTTGTGCGGGAGAGGACAGCTGGCTAGCTCTAAGCAACAACTTGGCCAAACACCTTGATAGTTCGGATACCAAGGACAACAATGGCAGGTCGCGTTGCAACAAGAACAAACGCCGCATTAACGGCGATAATGCTGAAGATACGGCCGTCAATGCCGGATTCAGAGGCTCTAAACCCGGTCAGCGGAAGAAGCCATTCAAAATAAATACCCAGGCCCCGTCCAACTTGGACCGAATACTCGATCGATCGTGCCAGATACATGGCACCCCCGAAAAACCAGCCAATCACACCAACAGGGATTGTTGGGTGTTCAAGCAAGCAGGCAAGTTAAGTGCCGAACTCAATGACAAGGGGCTGCATAGCGACGACGAGGAAGAGCCCGGCCGCCCGAACAATAGAGGATGAAGGGTTTTCCCACACAAGTGCGGACGGTGAACATGATATACGCAACCCATATACCCAAAAGGGAGCGGAAGCGTGCACTAAGGGACGTATATGCGATGGAGCCAGTCGCCCCAAAGTTCAACCCATGGTCTTCCTGCCCGATCACCTTCGATCGAAGGGACCACCGCACTAGCATCCATCACGGCGGTTTCGCCGCATTGTTTCTTGACCCAATTATTGACGGATTTCACCTCACCAGAGTCCTGATGGACGGCGGTAGCAACTGAACCTGCTTTATCGAGGATACGGTCGCAAAATGGGCATAGACCCACGAAGGATTAAACCTAGAAAGAGCGACCTTTAAAGGCGTCATACCGGGTGTAGAGGCCAATTATGCGGGCTCGGTCACACTCGAAGTGGTCTTGGATCCCGGATAACTTCGAAGCAAAGAATTAATCTTCGACATAGTCCCGTTCATGGCGGCTATCATGCACTGCTCGGACGAACCGCATTTGCAAAGTTCAATGCGGTGCCGCACTACGCATACCTCAAGCTCAAGATGCCAAGCCCTCGAGGAGTAATCACGGTCAATGGAAACACCGAACGCTCTCTCCGAACGGAGGAGCACACGGCGGCCCTCGCGGTGGAGGTGCAAAGCAGCCTCTCGCGGCAATTCTCGAGTCCGGCCACTAAACTTCCGGACACTGCCAAGCGCGCCCGGAGTAACTGTGACGCCCTCGATTCAATCGTACACTAATCATACACGCAAATGTGTACGATCAAGATCAAGGACTCACGGGAAGATATCACAACACAACTCTAGACACAAAATAAAATAATACAAGCTTTATGTTACAAGCCAGGGGGCCTCGAGGGCTCGAATACATAAGCTCGAATACACAAGAGTCAGCGGAAGCAACAATATCTGAGTACAAACATAAGTTAGACAAGTTTGCCTTAAGAAGGCTAGCACAAAAGCAGCAACAATCGAAAAGGCAAGGCCTCCTGCCTGGGAGCCTCCTAACTACTCCTGGTCGTCGGCGGCCTCCACGATGTAGTAGGCACCCTCGGGGTAGTAGTAGTCGTCGGTGGTGTCGTCTGGATCCTGGGCTCCACCATCTGGTTGCGACAACCAGAAAGAAGAAAGAAGGGGGAAAAGGGGAGCAAAGCAACCGTGAGTACTCATCCAAAGTACTGCAAGCAAGGATCTACACTACATATGCAACATTATCAAAGGAAGGTTGTATATGTGGACCGGGCTGCGTAAATGCGAGAATAGAGAGAAGGCCTAGTCCTATCGAAGACTAGCATCTTCCGAAACCACCATCCTGCAGCAAACATGAGGGAGTAGAGTAGCATAACGTAAAGTAGTAGTGTTATCAACCTCGGCCAGAGACCCTTTCTCGACTCCCTGCGAGAAAGAGATCCCAGAGCCATACTATCCAGTTATCATCACAATCCTTTTCTCATCACCATTCAATTCTCATCACAAGTATCTAGTTCTAGTTGTATCGATCGGGATACAACTCCAAGTGTCCGTTACCGTAGGACAGGCTATCGATAGATGTTTTCTTCCCTGCAGGGGTGCACCAACTTACCCACCACGCTTGATTGACTCCGCCGGACACACTTTCTGGGTCATGCCCGCCTCGCCAAACAATACGCCGCAACCCGACCTAGGCTTAATAGAGAGGCCAACACGCGGACTAAACCTATGCCCCAGGGGTCATGGGCCATCTCCCGGGAACTCCTGCACGTTGCATACGCGGCGGTGAGCAGACCTAGCTACCTCCTTCAACAAAGGCGCTTACGCAGTCCAACCCGGTCTGGCAGCAGCTCGATCGGCGTCTATTAAGCTTCAGCTGATGTATACGACACAGAACGCCCATACTATGCCCACATGATGGTTACTGCTATCAGGCCAGAGGCCCCTCGTATCAAATATCCAAATCGTAGTGGATTAGGAACGCGCGGTAACAAGCAGAGACTCACGAAAGATGTGACCCCGTTGCCCCGTCTCGAGGACTTGCGGCAAGGGCTAGGAATGCCCGACCACGCCTCGTAATTATCTCGCGGGCACCCTCCGTGTCAACCCGACTCCACATCACTCGCAATTAAGCTCGCGGGCACCCTCGTGGTCGACCCGTCTTTAGTAACATGGCTCAGTGTAAAGTCATAGTAATCATAGTAACTGTGTGGCTAAACATCAAGGGGAAAACCCGAGGAATCACCCCCGGTGAATTCCACTCGAAGTAGTCATCAAGGTGAATGTAAGAGGATTCACCCTCGAGGTCCACATTTGAGGGGTTCCACGACAGAGTCGTATCAGAAGTGGTTAAAGAGGAAATCACCCTCGATGACCACGACCAAATAACTACACTACAGGGTTAACATCAGAAGTGCTGATGAGGTATCACCCTCAGTACTCGATAGTAACCCAATAGTGTCAAGCAACTAAGGGGAAGTGATGTGCGGTGTCGGGGCCTGGTCTTCGATCCCGTTGATCGGGTCTTCAATGATGAAGCAGGGGCATCAAGGACAAGGTGGGGTCAGCGATGGGTCACTAACCAACCTATACTAAGCGGTTTAGGATAAGCGGTAAGGAAACAACAAAGAGATACAAAAGCAGTCTATGCATCAGAATAGGAGCAATCAATAACAGTAGCAAAATCTAATGCAAGCATGAGAGAATGGACTGGGCGATATCGGGATGATAAAAAAGGGGGGGGGGGGGCTTGCCTGGTTGCTCTGGCAAGGAGGAGTCGTCGGTGACGTAGTCGATCATAGGGGCAGCATCGGTCTCGGGGTCTACCGGAGAGAAGAGGGGGAAGAAACAGTAAATATAAAGCAAGCATAGCATCACAAAGCAGAACGTGGCAATATGTTGTGCCGGGAGTGACCTATCGTATGGCTACGATAAAGGTGAAGGGGAAAACAACCGGAATGTTTTCCTGCTCCTAATTCGGTTTTATGCATAACCGGAGGGGAATGTCCCATGTTCAGCATGCTAGGGGCATGTGACAGAGGAGCGGACCGCGTATTCGGATTCGTTGGATTTTTACGAGCAACTTTCATATAGAAAACATTTTCGCCGAGTTACGGTTTAATTTCTATGAATTTCTAAAGATTAAACCATTTTCTGGAATTATTAAATTAATATAAAAGGAATATGACGTCAGCATGATGCCATGCTGACATCAGCAAATCAACAGCGGCTGTACAGGTCAAACCTGACATGTGGGTCCAGTGGGACCCACATGTCAGCCTCTGTGACTTTAACAGTGTTAATCTAGACTAACGGGGGTTAACTAGAGGGTGCCCCCCATGTCGATGTCTCATTTAGTTAACTAATTAGTTTTCATTTACTAAACGGTTTAGTTAACTAAGCTGGCGATGGGGCCCGCATGTCGGCGACAGGCGGCCACGTCGTAGCGTTGACTGGTCAAACTAGTCAATGGGCGGCGGGGCCCAGCGGCGTCATCAGGGTGGCCCGAACTGTCCCGTCCCACGCCGGCCGGGTCGGGGTTTCGCCACGGTGACCAAGACGATGGGCGGGGGCTCGGGAGGTGGTCGGGATTCGGCTACAGGGCGTCTCCGGGCTTGTGTCCTAGCTCAATCGATCGAGCGGATGAAGCCGCGTCGTCCTGCGGTGGTGGCCCGGGCGGGGAGTGGCCGGAGCCGTCGCCGGCAACATGGACGCCGGAGACCCGAGGCACGGCGAGCTCGCAAACGGCGCAACGGCGAGCAATACAAGCGGTGCTGAGCACCTACGGCGTCTACGCGTGCAGGCGAGCATGATGGACAAGCTTGCGCGGGCGTTCGGTCACCGGAACGTGGCCGGCGACGAGCTCGGCGGAGGCGAGCTCGGACACGTGGGGAACGGCACCTACGGGCGCGACAACGGCGGGAAGACGAAGGGGAGAGAGGCGAGGCTCACCGGGCGGCTACGTAAAGCCCCTGGAAGGTTAGTAGCAGCAGCAGGCGTCGCCGGAGTCGAAGGGGATCGCCGGAGCAGAGGCGGAAGGAGGGCGGCTCGATCCGCTGCCTGCGGTGCTCCCCGGCTTGCGCTCGTGGACGGGGACGAGGAAGTCGACGACGGTGAAGCTGCTGGACAGGTCGGCGAGGCGAACGGGTCCCGGTGGCCGCGAGGACGGGCGAGGCACGGCGGCGACCGCGTCGGCCTCCTCTCCAGAACGAAGGAGAGGGAGAGGGAGAGGCGGAGAGGGCGAGGGGGTTCTGGGCGTGGGTGGAGGTAGGTGGGGAGGAGGTCGAGGCGTCGAGGGGAGGGGTCGACCTTATCTTCCTCGTCGACGGCGAGGTGGTTCGGTGGCGACGCGCGGGCGCGCTCCCTCGGTCGGTTGAACAGGGGGAGGGGGAGCGACCGGGGAGGTTGGGCCGGCTGGGCTGGTTGGGGTCCAAGGGGGGCAGGGGCTATGGGCCGTCCGGCTGGCCGAGGCGGGCCGAGGCCCAAGGGGAGGCCAGGGCTCTCCCACGCCTTCTTCTTTTCCCTTTTTTTACAGCTTCTCTTTTTTCTTTTTCTGCTTTGCCATTTTCTTCCTGATTGCAAATTGTTTGGCCACCAAAACATTTTTTTGGAAAATGTCCAATCTGGCCAAATAATTATGATGCAATATCTTTGCCTTTATACAACAAGTTTGGAAGCAATATAATTCCATTTGGATTTTTGCTTTGCATTGAAAGAGTCGAGAAGGTGATGTTGGCTCCATTTTCAATATGATAGTCATCCAGGTACTTTAGATGATGTTGCCACCCTGAACATAATTCACAATGGATTATTTACAAAATTATGAACTTTTTAGTTCCTGGATTTGGACAACTTATATTTCACCTCATAGTTGAATTTCAATCTGAGTTGGAATTTGAAATGAGATATGATTCCAATGTGATCAAGCACTATTCAGTAAAATGATTAGCTTAATCATAGAGGGTTACTGTAGCATGACACTGGGGGTGTTACAGTAACCTACAACAAGACCGCCTGACACGATTCAAGCACGCGTAGCAATCCGGCCCCAACCCTAGCCCTCGCGAAGTTGCGAAGACAGTACTACGCGTACTCAACTACGCTCTGGAGATACCATGGGCATATGGGGAGGGGCTCGACCATGGCACGCCAAGAATGCGGCTCGACCGCACCAGGGGCTCCCAATCGTATCATTCCTTTTTCTTTTTTCCTTTTTTCTCACTCTCAGGACTCCGTTTTCCAGAAGTCTTGTCCGGCACTAGAACCGCCGAACTCACGATGCAACAACCAGGGAAGCAGAAAGCTATGTCGAATGTTCAGGTGGTCCCTATTACGAGCATTATACCTGTTTTACATACCATCCCGCAGCTTACCCTGGAGGGGGACATGTCAGATAGTCCCATTCCTTGCTTATCGCACTATTTGTATCGTTCTGCTTTCATCGCAGTACATTTTTGAATAAATAATGCATAGCTTTTGCCTATTATTGTACTCTTTTTTATCTATATATATGTTCATTTCATGACATGTTGCACCCGTACACTTTGGTACGGCTAATACACCAGGGGCTTAAGTACCCCAAAATTATGGTGTGATAAGTCCGAACACTTTCACAAGTGCGGCACCCCGAACTTATAGCATTATATGAATCAGCTCCGAATCATGTCTTGGGTCAATAGTTGGGTTTGCCCGGCTCCCGTGTTTTGGTACCTTACGTTCCGTTATATCGGCTAAGGTAGCACCGAGAACCACTGCGATTGTGCCACAGTTGAGCTGGGTCGAGCACCTCAGTGGAGAAAGCTAAAACTGACAGCCATGATAGGGCGAGAGCCGGTCGCTGTTCGAGAGGTTTTTTTCGGGTCCCTAAAGACTTATGCCGCTTAGAGCGAGGAACCGGAGTTGTCCGGCCAAGGCGTGGATAGCGCCCCGAACTCGGTCTTCCGAATACTAGGGTCTTCGCCGAAATTTAAAATTATATAATTCTATGGCTAAGTGAGAGTGTTCAAGCATTATTAGTCTGGTTGCCTTGTTCATTGCGTTGAGCACCTCCCTAGATGGACCCAAGAATGGGAACAAGAGTGCTCAAGTTTATCTCGAATACCCCAACACTCGTGGCATGGGGGCTGAAGCCAACGACTTGCCATCTCTCAAATTTGATAAACGGCCGCACAGAAGGTAATATTTTAAATTAACAAGCGTTGCTTAGCGCATATGAACAAGTTTTCAGCGTCTGAGATAACAAATGCGAGTCTATTCAAAATTACATCTTTGGAGCACTCATCCGCTATTCGGCGAGCACCCTTGAAGGCCCTCATAGTACATTTCGGGCGTGCGATGCTCCTTGCCCTTCGGTGGCCCGTCCGTCACAAGCTTCTCCGCATCCAGCTTACCCGAGTGCACTTTAGCACGGGCAAGGGCCCGACGGACACCTTCGATGCAGACGGAGTGCTTGATGACTTCAATTCGTGGACAGACGTCCACCGGCCCACACCAAGCGGAAGTAGCTCGAGTGCATGGCCTCCAATGGCCACAGCCGGGCTATAAGGCCCTTCATGGCCTGTTCGGCGACCTTGTGGAGCTCGACCAGCTGCTTCAGCTGGTCGCTCAGGGGCACCGGATGTCCGGCCTCAGCATACTGAGACCAGAACACCTTTTCCGTTGAGCTCCCTCCTTGGCGCTGTAGAACACGGCAGCATCGGGCCTTTTCTGGGGCAAATCTGCGAATGCTCTGGAGAGCTCGAATCCGGGTAAGTAATAGATAATTGACTTTTACATTCTTGCTTTGCGTAAAGAATGCCTTACCCGCCGCTATCTTCTTTAGCGATTCAATTTCTTGGAGGGCTGTTGGGGCCTCGGCCTTAGCAGCTTTGGCACTCTCAAGAGCCGAGGCAAGCTCGGACTCTCGAGTCTTCGAGTCACGCTCCAAACTCTCGTGTTTTTCCACGAGAGCTTGGAGCTCTTGCCGTACCTTGGCTAGCTGCGCCTCCCCTTTCTCTCGCTTGGTGCGTTCCGCAGCCGCTTTATTTTCAGCCACGGACACCGCTTCCTTCAGGGTCGCCACCTCGTTCGTGGCCCCTGCAGTACCCATGTTATTCCTGTTATTTCACGGCAACCAAAACCTTTTTCTATAAGTTATTTTTCTTAATAATGTATTATTTACCTTCCTTGTCCTCGAGCTGCTTCTTGGCTTGTCCGAGCTCGTTCTCGGACCGCTCGAGGTTCTGCTTCATTGCATTGACCTCCGCAGTCAGTGCGGCAGAGGTCAGCAGCGCAACCTGCATTCCCATATTGACATCCTTATGTTAGACTCCTGCGTATATCTTTTTAGATCCTTAGTCCGGCTTTTCTTTCCGAACACCGAACTAAGCATCAGAGGCTACTGTCTATGCGGTAATATTTTTATAAATTCTAAACTTACCTCAAAGCCTGTTAGAAGGCTGGTACAGGGCAGTCAGCCCGCTCTTGGCGGATCGAACTGTCCGGATCACCGCACTCATAACGGGCGGTGCTCCTCCTGATGGAGGCGCTGTCAAGCGCCTCCGATGCTTGTCCGGTGCCTCCGGTTGGGCCGGAGGGCACGGCGTCTTACCCTTCTTACGAAGGACGCTTGCGGACTCGGAACCATCAAGGTTCCGGCATGGAGTCCGGACAAGGGTTGGGCTTAGAGCCCCTGGGGGTCTTGCCCCCCACGCGCCTGGAGTCCGGGAGGTCGCCTTGCGGCGCCTCCTGCGCCACCTCCTCTTGACCAGGCCCCCCTTGGGGCGCCACCTCGGCGTCGTCCGTAGCGTGAGGCGAGGAGGCGGTCGGAAGCGAAGTACTTTCCATTTCCGACGAACCCAGGGACCCACTCGTCGAAGCGGCTAGCTCGCTCTTGGGCGGGCTGCACGGTTGTTCGACATTAGAGAACACTATGCGATAATAAAAGAGTCAGGGGTATCCGGACACTTACGATCTCGCCAGGGGCTTGGCCCTTGTTGGCCAATCCTCCTCGTCGTTGTCGACGTTGGCGGAGAAGTCCGGAGGAAGGGTTCTTCCCTTCTTGGACCCTCCGGCCTCCCGGTTAGGCGGCCTTCCTTTCCTCTCCTCCCCGGGGAGAAGCTTCTTTCCTCCTCCTCGTCCTCGGGAGAAGATTACGCTTGAATCTGACAAAGACTGGCGTCGGGAGCTCCTTCGAGTTCCCGTGGCCTCCTTCTTGGCCTTCTTCTCCGGCACCACATGGGGTGTCGGAGCCAGCAGCCCCGTCAATTGGGCGTCCGCTGGGTCTTCCGGCAAAGGGAGTTTTTAGATCCCACATAGAGTCAATCTATGAAAAAAGAGTCCCGTAAAGGGCAAAATAACTTACCTCGCCGGCTGGACGTTGCGAGCTGTACCCGCGATCTTCAGTAGCGGATGAGGGAGCCTCGGCGCCCTTGAACAGCCCCTTCCGGGCATCTTAAATGCGTAGTGTCGAAGAGCCTTTTTAAGTCGAGTCTTTGTCTTGGGATCAAACTCCCATAAATTGAAGGCCCGTTGTTGGCATGGGAGGATCCGGCGGATGAGCATCACCTGGATTACGTTGACAAGCCTGAGATTCTTGCCCACCAGGTTTCGGACGCATGTTTGGAGTCCGGATGTCTCGTCCGAATTCCCCCAAGTCAGGCCCGTCTCTTTCCATGACGAGAGTCGTGTGGGGAAGCCAGACCTGAATTCGGGCCGCCACCCATTCGGTCGCGTGGCTCGGTGATGTAGAACCACCCCGATTGCCACCCCTTTATTGTCTCCACAAAGGATCCCTCGAGCCATAGGACTTTGGCTATCTTGCCAACCATGGCGCCTCCGCACTCCGCTTGACGGCCGCCCACAACCTTCGGCCTGACGTTGAAGATCTTTAGCCATAAGCCAAAGTGGGGCTGGATGCAGAGGAAGGCCTCGCACACGACGATAAACGCCGAGATGTTGAGGATGAAATTCGGGGCCAGGTCATGGAAGTCCAGGCCGTAGTAGAACATGAGCCCCCGGACAAATGGGTGAAGTGGAAAACTTAGTCCGCGGAGGAAGTGGGGGAGAAAATCCACCCTCTCATGGGGCACAGGGGTTGGAATGAGCTGCCTCGTCGGGCAGCCTTTGGCGTGATATCGCCGGACAATTATCCGGCCTCCCAGGTCTTGTGATGTGCCCCTCCGTGACGGAGGAGGCCATCCACCTGCCTCCCGCTCCTGACATGATTGGAGAAAGGTTGAGGTGGGATGTGCGGACTTGGGCGCTGGAGCTCGAGTGCACGGAAATGGATGAGCAAAGGAGGAAGAAGGCGTAGGTGAAGAGGTGGATCCTTATCCCCTTATATGGACGGACGAAGCTATGCGTCCCCCACCAGCCTGGTAATACTCTCTTATCTCCCAAGTGCCGTAATCAATGGCGCGGATGGGTTACCCACGTCCGTATTGATGAGAATCCCGGAATAAGGGGGCACGATCTATGCTTTGATAAGACGTGCCAAGAAAACCGCCTCGCTAAACGCGCTGAGGTGGAGCAGTAAAATACGATTCATATAAAGGCCTGTCCGTGGTGTGATGTCACGCCGCGGAAGACGTCAGCAGATCTGTGCAAAAGGTTATTCTCTCTACGGTGGTATGTGGAACTTGTTTTGCAGAGCCGAACACTATCCTGGTGTTCAGAACCTTCTATGAAGTATTCGGAGGAGGAACCCGCCTTGCAATGCCGAAGACAATATGCGCGACGGACTCGTCGTCATTGAAGCCTGGTTCAGGGGCTACTGAGGGAGTCCTGGACTAGGGGGTGTCCGGATAGCCGGACTATCATCACGGCCGGACTCCAAGACTATGAAGATGCAAGATTGAAGACTTCGTCCCGTGTCCGGATGGGACTTTGCTTGGCGTGGAAGGCAAGCTTGGCGTCTGGATATGTAGATCTCCTACCATTGTAACCGACTCTGTAACCCTAACCTATCCGGTGTCTATATAAACCGGAGGGTTTTAGTCCGTAGGACACAACAACAACAATCATACCATAGGCTAGCTTCTAGGGTTTAGCCTCCTTGATCTCGTGGTAGATCTACTCTTGTACTACCCATATCATCAATATTAAACAAGCGGGAGTAGGGTATTACCTCCATCGAGAGGGCCCGAACCTGGGTAAAAACATCGTGTCCCTTGTCTCTTGTTACCATCCGCCTAGACGCACAGTTCGGGACCCCCTACCCGAGATCCGCCGGTTTTGACACCGACAGTTATCTTAATTATTGTATGAAATGCAAGCGCCATGTAATTGCTTTACTTTATCATTATGCGTTAGCAATAGTTGTAGAAGCAATAGTTGGCGAGACGACCCCGATGCAGATGGAGATCAAGGTGTCGAGCCAGTGACGATGGAGATCATGATGATGCTTTGGAGATGGAGATCGAAAGCACAAGATGATGATGGTCATATCATGTCACATAATTTGATTGCATGTGATGTTTATCCTTTATACATCTTATTTTGCTTAGAACAGTGATAGCATTATAAGATGATCCCTTCTAAATTTCAAGATAAAAGTGTTCTCCCCGAGAATGCACCATTGCCAAAGTTCGTCGTTTCGAAGCACCTCATGATGATCGGGTGTAATAGACTCTACGTTCACATACAACGGGTGTAAGACAGTTTTGCACATGCAGAATACTTGGGTTAAACTTGACGAGCCTAGCATGTACAGACATGGTCTCGGAATACTAGAGACTGAAAGGTCGAACGTGAGTCATATAGTAGATATGATCAACATAGAGATGTTCACCATTGATGACTACCCCATCTCACGTGATGATCGGACATGGGTTAGTTGATTTGGATCATGTATCACTTGATAACTTGAGGGATGTTTATTTAAGTGGGAGTTTATTAGTAATTTGATTAATTGAACTTAATTTATCATGAACTTAGTCTTAATAGTTTTGCATATCTATGTTGTAGATCAATGGCCCGAGCTACCGTTTCCCTGAATTTTAATGCGTTCCTAGAGAAAGCTAAGCTGAAAACCTGGGTGCTATTTAAGCATATATATGTAAACAAGAACAAAAGAGTTCTTAATTTTTTTTATTTATCACTTTAAGTTTATCAACTGAATTGCTTGAGGAAAAGCAATGAGTTAAGCTTGGGGGAGTTGATACGTCTCCGTCGTATCTACTTTTCCTAACGCTTTTGCTCTTGATTTGGACTCTAATTTGCATGATTAAATGAAACTAACCCGAACTGACGTTGTTTTCTGCAGAACTACCATCGAGTTGTTTTTGTGCAGAAATAAAAGTTCTCGGAATTGGACGAAACTTTTTGGAGAATTACTTTGGAATATATAATAATTTATGGAACCAAGACCCACTGGAGGGGGCCCCCAGCTGCCCACAAGGTACCAGGGCGCGCCACCCCCCTCTAGCGCGCCCTGGTGTGTAGTGGGGCCCACGAGGCTCCGCTAACCCTAATTCTGACGCCATAAAATCCTATTTTTCCAGAAAAACATAGGAGAGGAAGATTCGTTGCGTTTTACGATACAAAGTCGCCGCCTCTTGTTCTTCATCGGGAGGCCAGATCTGGAGCCCGTTTGGGGCTCTAGAGAGGGGAATCTTCGGTCTTCGTCATCACCAACCCTCCTTCATCACCAATTCCATGATGCTCTCCACCGAGAGTGAGAAATTCCTTCATAGGCTCACTGGTCGGTGAGTAGTTGGATGTGTTTCACCATGTAATCGGGTTAGTTTTGTTAGGGCTTGATCCCTATTATCCACTATGTTCTGAGATCGATGTTGCTATGAACTTGCTATGCTTAATGCTTGTCACTAGGACCCGAGTGCCATGATTTAATATTTGAACCATTTATGTTTTCACCATCATATCTATGTTCTAGATCCAATCTTGCAACTCATATGCACCTGCTACGTGTTATGATCCGTAAACAACAGGGTGATAGTAACTGGGATACTTTCCGGTGATGACCGTAGTTTGTGGAGTTCATGTATTCACTATGTGTTAATGCTTTGTTCTGATTCTCTATTAAAAGGAGACCTTAATATCCCTTAGTTTCCTTATGGACCCCGCTGCCACAGGAGGGTAGGACAAAAGATGTCGTGCAAATTCTTTTTCATAAGCGCGTATGACTATTTACCGAATACATGCCTACATTATATTTATGAACTAGAGCTAGTTCTGTGTCGCTCTAGGTTATGACTGTTATATGATGAATATCATCCAACGTAATCACCGATCCAATGCCTACGAGTTTTTCACATATTGTTCTTGCTAAGTTACTATTGCTATAGCTACTGTTACAACTTCTACAAAATTACTGCTATCACTATTACTATTACTATTGTAGTTACCACTATTATCAAAACTATCAAACTACTGTGCTACTGATCACTTTGCTGCAGATATTTAATCTTGAGGTGTGGTTGAATTGACAACTCAACTGCTAATACTTACAAATATTCTTTGGCTCCCCTTGTGTCAAATCTATAAATTTGAGTTGAATACTCTACCCTCAAAAACTGTTGCGATCCCCCTATACTTGTGGGTTATTAGTATTACACACGCAAATCTAATCTAAATCATGCTTGATGTCTCCTCCATCGCACATAGTTCATCTAATTGGTGGCGGTTTTATTTTAACACCGTTTGGGATTAATGCATCACACACAGTTTGGTCAAATGGTCTCTGATTCATGTGTCACATTTGGACCATCCTGCAGTAGTGTTATGTGCATGAGTGCAAAATAAAAATTATCATCTCTTAGCATGCGTGGACGTCCTCATCTTTGCACAACTTTGCTTTTTACTCACATTCGTACCTCTTTTTTCATACATGTCGAATAATATCAGGGAATCCCACTAATTAAGATCCAAAATTTGAACTCTCAATTTCTTCACACTATGGAAACCAAACTATTTGTCTCCTAACTCCTTAGCGATGACTTTGACTAAGGTGTCCCAAAGAACATCATTTGGTACATCGAAGAAAAACATCCTGCGCTCACAGAGATCTCGAAAGTCTTCACTCGAAAAAATAGGGTTCGGATAGAGCACACTTCAGAAATACTGTCTTTGTATCACCTTGCCGCCCTTAACAGTATGGTTTGCCCTTATGACTAAGAACTAGTAAAGAGATAAGTCTTCACACTCAAGTTCTTCTGCTAATTCTTCAGAAGGACGCACAAAAACCTTCAATGTTTCTTCACATTTTTAGGGGCACCATCATTGGCTAAACTAAATCTTCAGGGACTTCACATGTATATACCCACAAATAAATTAGTCCCATAACCACTTGTATCATTAGTGCACCAAAACTACAAAATGGGGCTCTAGATGTACATACAAAACATTAAATTGGTGTTGCTACTGTCGGCGTCCTGGGAACGGGGGTCCCCAGACTTGCCTGCCTGCGACCCACGGCGTGACTCCACCAGCGGCCCTGCACGACCCATCTTCACCAGCAAACACTCAAGACACTCGCGAGGGGCCAAGCCTCGCGAGGCAGACGATGCAAGACCTCCTCGGGGGCAGCCTCACCAAGCTGGCTCGCGAGGGGTGGAGAGATCAAGGCAAGGGGCACCTCGCGAGGTTCATGTGACGCAAGCCATGACGACCAAGGCCGGGCGGGCGCCAGCGCGCACAGTGTCCTCGTTTCCTCTTTGGTGCTAAAGAGGCAAGCGCAGGCAAGGAGTCCTGAGGCATCAGGCAAAGGTTTCCATATCAGTGCAACGAGACCAAGATCAGCAGGACGGCATGACGGAGGTCACCGTGGAGCCCAAGACGGCGTCACCACCAGAGCCTTTGGCAGGCGAAGACCACCTTTAGTCAGGATAACTTGTACTAGTTTTCTCCCTTCGAATTTGGCCGTTGTGGCATCCCTTCCCGCCTAACATTTGGGGAGAGGACCAGGGCCTCTATAAATAGGACTAGCCACCACCATAGAGGGGGGATCTGAGGGAGTCCTAGATAAGGGGTCCTCGGGCGTCCGGCCTGTTACCCGTGGGCTGGACTGGTGGGCTGTGAAGACATGAAGGCCGAAGACTCTACCCGTGTCCGGATTGGACTCTCGTTAGCGTGGAAGGCAAGCTTGGGATCAACTATGAAGATTTCTCCTTATGTAACCGACTCTATGTAACCCTAGATCCCTCCGGTGTCTATATAAACCAGAGGGCGTAGTCCGGATAGGATACATTCATTACCATAGTCATACAGGCTAGACTTCTAGGGTTTAGTCATTACGATCTCGTGGTAGATCAACTCTTGTAACACTCATATTCATCAAGATCAATCAAGCAGGAAGTAGGGTATTACCTTCATAGAGAGGGCCCGAACACAGGTAAAGATCGTGTCCCCGTATCCTGTTACCATCGATCCTAGACGCACGCTCGGGACCCCCTACCGAGATCCGCCGATTTTGACACCGACATTGGTGCTTTCATTGAGAGTTCCGCTGTGACTTCGACGAAAGGTTCGATGGCTCGCCTTGTCCTTTAAAGACAACATCACCTCCGGAGGAGTCCTGGCCCCAGGCCAAACCCTCCGGCTGGGCGGCTTTACTATGATCGCCCGTTCGGCCGTTGAGCCGCCAATGACCTCTCGGCCCATCGAAAATACCTTTTGCATCAACTGCGAACACTCCAAACAGATGGATCCGGCAGAGTTTTCGTCCCTAAACGAACTCCTAGATCGCATCGCCGCTTTGGGAATCACCACAGATTACAATTGGATCGGACTTAAAACCGATCAAGGAGAAATCAAAACTCCACCGGTCACCCACCAGATAGCGGTAGTCGAGGAGCAGGACGGCGAGTCTTCCTCTATATCGAAGACTGACTGTGTTCGGATCGCCGATCAAGAAGAGCCAGATACCTACCAGCAAAAGGATGCGACCAGCCCTCCGAACATAGAATCGAATGGCAGTCCCAAACAATCAGAAGATATTCCGGAACCTGGACAACTGAGTTCGGAAGGTCTTCAGACTCCGGATAATCGTTCAGGTCAGGGTTCGGATTTAATTCCACCCACCCACCCGGACATAGATGCCCTTATGAGCGTAAAACAGCAGTCTCAGGAAATGGTTCACCACTTCTGGGCCAGATTCCTCCTTGTCAAAAACAGGGTAAAAGATTGCCACGACGAGGACGCGATATCAGCGTTCTGCAACAATTGCGCGGACAAAGGAATCCTCAACGCCATCAATCGCCGCTGCATACTGAAGTTCGCCGACTTAGCAACTATCATACAGAAGTACAGCGCGATGGAAAGCGCCTGGAAAACTCAGGCAGCTTGTTGGGAACCATCGGTCCCAACTAAACTCCTCCTACAAACGAAGAGGGTGCGCCCCCGTGGCATGCACAGTCCAACAGTCAAGAAATATAAACCCATCACGCGGCATGGCACCATTCTGGAGGGATGGCTCGATGGCCCATGCAAAATACACACAACGCCAGATACCGTGGCAAACCACAACCTTAGAGCTTGTTGGATACTCCGGCAGGTAGCCAAGAGCGGCGACGACATCCTTATCAAGGACGCCCCAGAATAGCACCCTCCGTAAGACGCATTTACACAAGAGTATTGTGGTCTTGAGACATTCGCTTCAAACAACAAACGCAAAAGAGCACTTCGTGACCTCGCCGAAGTCTGCCAAATCGCTGCAATAAACCCTTGGAACGACACAACTATAACGTTCAATGCCGGTGATGAGCCGAAGTACAGGACAGTCCGAGTGCCAGCCGCATTAGTCCTCAGTCCCATCATGGACGGATTTAGACTTACCAAGGTCCTCATGGACGGCGACATCGGACTAAACCTTATTTACGAGGACACACTCCACAAAATGGAAATAGACAAGAGCCGCATCAAGCAAAGTAGCACAACCTTCCGAGGAATCATTCCCGGTCGAGAGGCACGATGCGCGGGAAAAATCACACTTGACATGGTATTCGGCACGCCGGAGAATTATCGGTCCGAAGAAATCACTTTCCAAGTGGCCCCTTTCAGCAGCGGGTACCATGCCCTGTTGGGGCGGGATGCTTTTACACGCTTCCAAGCAATACCCCATTACGAGTATATGAAGCTCAAAATGCCCGGACCAAACGGTATAATCACTCTCGTTAGTGATCCGGACATAGCACTCCGTGCTGAAAATAAAACCGCATCCCTGGCCCTTGAAGCGCTATCCGAAGCTCTTGGGGCCGAAGAATTAACCGCACTGCGCTCCACGGTGGACAGGGATGACGTAATCCTCGACAAACGCCCCAAATCCACCTCCTTCAAACTAGTAGAAGAAATAGTCAAATTCCAGGTCCACCCAACAGACCCCAAGAAGACAACATCTATCGGAGCACAACTGAACCCAACAGTTGATGCCGCACTACGAGAATTCCTACGCAAAAACTGGGATATATTCACCTGGCACCCTTCAGATATGCCAGGGATCCCACGCGAGCTGGCCGAACATAGCCTCAATATATTAAAGGGATCTAAACCAGTCAAGCAAACACTACGGCGCTTTTCCGAACCCAAGCGACGAGCCATGGGGAGGAGTCGGCTGTTTATTGAAGCCGGATTCATTAGAGAAATCAAACATCCGGACTGGCTGGCAAACCTGGTGATGGTACCAAAAAAGGACAAATCCTGGCGCCTGTGTGTCGACTTCAAAGACCTCAACAAGGCCTGCCCTAAGGATCCCTTCCCACTCCCCCACATTGATCAAATCATTGACGCCACCGCAGGACACGACTCACTGTGTTTCCTCGATGCATATTCCGGATACCATGAAATCAGAATGGAGTCCGATCAAGCTGCATCAGCATTTATTACCCCATATGTGCCATTCTGCTTCAACACCATGCCTTTTGGGCTCAAGAATGCCGGCGCCACATACCAACGCATGATTCAAACATGCCCGAGAAAGCATCGGCAAGCCAAGAGAAGCTTACGTCCGACATCGCCGTCATCAAAACCAGGCACGCCGAAACACTAATAGGCGACTTACGCCTTACATTCGACAATCTTCGCGTATGACATTAGACTCAACCCGAAAAGTGTGTCTTGGCGTCCTTGGAAAACTGCTGGGTTTCATCGTTTCAAGAGAGGAATAGAAGCAAATCCAGCTAAAATCCGAAGCTCACATCACGATTGGCTACGCCAACAGACCTCAAACAAGTCCAAAAACTAGCTGGTTGCGTGGGAGCATTAAGTCGCTTTATCTCCAGATTAGGAGAAAAGGCACTACCACTGTATCGCCTCTTACGGCGCACCGATAACTTTGAATGGACAGATGCGGCGACTACCGGACTAGAGGAAATAAAGGCCCTCCTAGCAAGCAACCCAATTCTCCTGGCCGCACCAAACGCTGGCAAACCCATGTTGCTATACATATCGGCAACACATCAGGTGGTGAGCGCCGTGCTCGTCGTCGAACGAGAACAGGACGGACACAAATTTCCGCTCCAAAAACCAGTATACTACGTATCTACTGTCCTCACACCATGCAAATCCCGGTACCCCCATTACCAAAAGATATCATATGCGGTCTTCATGGCATCCCGAAAGCTACGACACTACTTCCGGGAGTGTTCAATCACGGTGGCTTCTGAAGTCCCACTCAATGACATAATAAACAACCGTGACGCTACGGGACGAATCGCCAAATGGGCCATAGAGCTACTTCCATTTGACATAACATACAAGCCACGTCGAGCTATCAAATCCCAAGTGCTGGCTGACTTCGTCGCCGAATGGACAGAGGCTGAACTCCCCAAAGAGTAGGCGCATATTCCAATTGGGTTATGTATTTTGACGGCTCCAAAATGTTGGCGGGGCTGGGAGGGGCGTCGTTAACGCCCCCATCGGAGATGTCGCCCAAGATGTACTCCAAATATTATACACAGACTCCAACAATGCAGCCGAATACGAGGCCTTATTGCATGGTCTTCGGATGGCCGTATCCATGGGCATACAACGCCTGGAGGTGCGCGGGGACTCAAACCTTGCAATATCTCAAATAAACGGAGACTTCAATGCCAAAGATCCAAAGATGGCAGCTTACCGTAATGCCGTCCTAAAAATGTCGGCTCAGTAACCAGGCGGCGGACGTCCTTGCTCGCATTGGCGCTAAGCGCGACCCCGTCCCACCATCTTCCTGGAAAGGCTTTTCAAGCCATCCGTGGTGTGGTAGGGGGAGGGCGGCAACAACAGTCTAGATTCGAACACAACCCCAGACTCTGAACACACCGATATCATCACGGGCTCAGCCACCAAAATTACACCGTCGGCCCATCTCGTTATGGCAGTCATTGCCCCATGGACCGAACCCTTCTTGGCCTACATTAATAGGAAGGAGCTGCCTGAAGACCAGAATGAGGCCCGCCGCATTGTCCGGCGCTCAAAGGCCTACAAGGTTCACGACTGAGAGCTCTACAAGAAAAGTACTACCGGAGTGCTTCAAAGATGTATCTCCGAGGAGGAGGGGCAGCAGCTTTTGGCAGAAATTCACGCTGGTCTAGGCGGACACAACGTGATACGTCTCCAACGTATCTATAATTTATGAAGTATTCATGCTATTATATTATCCATCTTAGATGTTTTATATGCATTTATATGCTATTTTATATGATTTTTGGGACTAACCTATTAACCTAGAGCCCAGTGCGGTTTACGCTTTTCCTTGTCTTTGAGTTCTACGTAAAAGGAATACCAAACGGAGTCCAATTGACGTGCCAATTTTTGTTGATCTTTATGGACCAAAAGAAGCCCTCGAGCAAAAGAGTTGGGCCAGAAGAGTCCCGGGCTGTTCACGAGGGTGGGGGGCGCGCCCACCCCCCTGGGCGTGGGCCCCTGCCTCGTGGACGACTCGGAGACCCCCCTGACGTGAAACCAATGCCAAAAATTCCTATAAATACAGAAACCCCCAGAAAATAACCTAGATCAAAAGTTCCGCTGCCGCAAGCCTCTGTAGCCATGAGAAATCAATCTAGGCCCTCTCTGGCACCCTGCCGGAGGGGGCCATCATCACCGGAGGCAATGGAGGAGGATCCCGGATGGGCCATCATCGCCATGAAGGCCAAGGACTAGAGGGAGAACCTCTCCCCATCTAGGGGGAGGCCATGGAGGAGGAAGCACAAGGGGGAGAACCTCTCCTCCTCTCTCTCGGTGGCACTGGAGTGCCATCGGGAGGGGAATCATCGCAGCGGTGATCGTCTTCATCAACATCACCATCATCATCACCATCCTAATCTATTTTACGCGGTCCACTCTCCCGCACCCCGCTGTAACCCCTACTTGAACATGGTGCTTTATGCCACATATTATGATCCAATGATGTGTTGCCATCCTATGATGTTTTGAGTAGATATCCTTTGTCTTTGGGTTGATTGATGATCTAGATTGGTAAGAGTTGTATGTTTTATTTTGGTGCTGTCCTATGGTGCCCTCCGTGTCGCGCAAGCGTGAGGGATTCCCGCTGTAGGGTGTTGCAATACGTTCATGATTCGCTTATAGTGGGTTGGTGAGTGACTGAAACACAAACCCGAGTAAGGGGGTTGTTGCGTATGGGAATAAAGAGGACCTGATGCTTTAATGCTATGGTTGGGTTTTACCTTAATGATCTTTAGTAGTTGCGGATGCTTGCTAGAGTCCCAATCATAAGTGCATATGATCCAAGAAGAGAAAGTATGTTAGCTTATGCCTCTCCCTCATATGAAATTGCAATGATGACTACCGGTCTTGTTAACGATTGCCTAGGATAATTCCGCACACCGACCCATCATTATTCCACACTCGCTATTTATAATATTTAGTAATATACTCTAACTTTATGATAACAGCACCTACTTTTATGTTTTAGCTCTCCGATATCATGCAAAGTTATCCTCTTCATACCCACAACGTAGTTTTATTTCTCGTTTCTAGTTGGAAGCAAATGCTCGGTGTACGTAGAGTTGTATCAGTGGAAGATAGGACTAGAGAGAATATTGATCTTACCTTTAGATCCTTGTGGGTTCGACACTCCATACTTATCACTTCCAACTTTGGGAATTGCTACGATGATTCCCTGCACTTGGGGATTATCAAGCTCTTTTCTGGCGCCGTTGCCGGGGAGCAATAGCGTGGGGTTGATATTCTCGTGTGTGCTTGTTTGCTTTCTTCACTAAGTAGATTTTGTTTTTCCTTGTTGTTTCTGTTTAGTTGTGGGGTAAACCTACAAAAAAATTAAGAATGAAAATACAATTTTTTTTACTTGCTTTCCTTGCCTAAAATGTTTTTCAAAAAGAGAAGTGATTGGAAAGTTATGCATTGAAGAAGTGAGGGTCGACCTTGAGCACTTGTGTTCATGCTCAAGGAAATAATGTAGAATTTTTCATGGAAGTTTCTCTGTAAATAATTATCCCCTTGTGTATATCCATTGTATTATAAAAATAATGTGCCAAGCTTTGGTTTTAGGATGATTAGATTGCTTGTTTACTATGTGCAGAACAAAAACAGAAACTTTGGCTGTAGTGCGTGATTTTACATTTTTACTGGAAGGTCAAATGGGTATGTAACTTTTTGCACATTACTTCTGTACAAATTGTTCAAATTTTCAAATTTATTTCATAATTTTGGGAGTTACAGAAGTTTACTAAACTTCCAGATTACTACAAACTCTCCTGTTTTTGACATATTCTGTTTTTCACGTGTTGTTTGCTTATTTTGCTGAATCTATGGCTAGTATCAGGGGGTATGAACCATTGAGAAGTTGGAATACAGTAGGTTTAACACCAATATAAATAAATAATTAGTTCATTACAGTACCTAAAGGTAGTGATTTGCTTTAGTATACTAACGGATCTCACAAAGTTTTTGTTAAGTTTTTGTGGATGAAGTGTTCGAAGAACGAGGAGTTACCGATGTGAGAAGAATAAAGAGAGGCAAGAGTTCAAGATTGGGGATGCCCAAGGCACACCAAGTAAATATTTCAAGGATACTCAAGCATCTAAGCTTGGGGATGCCCCGGTTGGCATCCCATCTTTCTTCTTCAACAATTATCGGTATACCTTGGTTTTTGTTTTGTTCACACGATTTGTTTCCTTTGTGTTTTTTTCTTTAAGAACCATGCTAGTATGAGATGTCCCTTCATCAATTTATAGAATGATTCATGTGCTTCACTTATATCTTTTGAGTATGACCTTATAGAATGCTCTTTGTGCTTCACTTATATCTTTTAAGTATGATCTTATAGAATTGCTCTTTCTGCTTCACTTAAATCTTTTGAGTATGGTTTTATAGAATGCTTCGTGTGCTTCACTTTTATATTTTGAGCTTGGATATTGGTTAGTCTATATTAATTGTAGAATGCTCCATGAACTTCACTTATATCTTTTGGAGTATGAATAATACTATCATCTAAAGCGGGTTTGGAAGAGTGTCAACTTTAGGAACTAGTGATCCCGCTATTCCAAATTAGAAGAATTTTTCTTATGTGGAGAGTAGAAAAATTTCTAGTCTTGTAGATCATGAAAAGAATGCTTTATGTGAATTGTTGAATTCATTCATGATGCTACTGAAAATTATTATGAGGGAGTAATATATGCTTGTAGGAGTTGCAATAATATCAAGTTTCCTTTCTATGTGCTTAAAGTTTTGAAGTTATACTTGTCTTGCCTTCCTATGCTAGTTGATTCTTGTTCCTATAAATTATGCGTTCACAAAATCCCTAGGCATAGAAAGTTGGTTAGATTCAAATGTGCTAGTAATATTCTTCATGATGCTCTCTTTATGTTTCAATTCTTATCTTTTATGTGAGCATCATTGAAATCATCATGCCTAGCTAAAAGGCGTTAAAGAAAAGCACTTGTTGGGAGACAACCCAATATTTACCCTTACTGTTTTTGTGTGTTTACATGATTAAGCTACTGTATTAATCATGTTTTATAGCTTTTGTTTCAATAAAGTGCCAAGTAAGACCTTTGGGAAGACTTGGGTGAAAGTTAATGTGATCTTGCTGTAAAAAACAGAAACTTTGCGCTTGCGAGATTAGCTGTCATTTTTTTTACAGAAGAGTGCTTTTGAGTTGATTCTTTTTTGCATAAGATTAAAAGACAAATTCCTCACGTCCACAAATTTATTTCATAATTTTTGGAGTAGCAGAAGTATGGTTTATGTTCAGATCATTACAGACTGTTCTGTTTCTGACAGATTCTGTTTTCATTGCATAGTTTGCTTGTTTTCTAGTCTCTATGGCTTATATTTCTCAATATAAATTGTAGAAATGATATGGTACAGTAGGAATTGTGTGAGAACAATTATGAACCTTGTCTTTGACAGTACCAAAGTGAATGGTTGACTCTTTATCATACTAACCTATCTCACGAAGTTTCATTAAGTTTTGTGTGATTGAAGTTTTCAAGCTTTGGGTGAGATATCGATATGAGGAGAATAAGGAGTGGAAAGACCCTAAGCTTGGTGATTCCCAAGGCACCCCAAGGTAATATTCAAGGAAGACTCAAGTGCCTAAGCTTGGGGATGCCCCGGAAGGCATCCCCTCTTTCGTCTTCAAAACTATCGGTATACCATATTCGGAGCTATATTTTTATTCATCACATGATATGAGTTTTGCTTGGAGCGTATTTTCAGTTTTACTTGCTGTTTGAATAAAATCATTGGATCTGAAATCTTGAATGAAAAAGAATCCTCCCATGGCTAACTACTCAGTGTTCTTCACTTATATCTTTTTGGAGTACTTTGTCATTTACTCACGTGCTTCACGTATATCCTGTGAGTAAATGGTTGAATGAATTGAATATCATAAATCCGAATTTATATATGTTTCATATGCTTATACCATGGGGAGTAATGACTTCACACAGAATAAGTATAGGTAGTAAACTTATTGAAAGTTAGCAAACGCAGAATTGATCACTTGAACAATACATGAAAGAATATTGAAGGAAGAGAGATTTCACATATAAATATACTATCTTGGACATATTTTGTAGTTGTGAGCACTCATTAAAATATGACATGCTAAAAGGTTGATGTTGTACAAGGAAGACAACTTAATGGGTTATGTTTTCTTATATCCGAAACGTTATGTTGTCTTGGATCATCCAACATGTTGGGCTTGCCTTTCCCTCTCATGCTAGCCAAATTCTTTGCACCAAGTAGAAATACTACTTGTGCTTCCAAACATCCCTTAAACCAGTTTTGCCACGAGAGTCCATCATACCTACCTAAGGATTGAGTAAGATCCTTCAAGTAAGTTGTCATCGGTGCATGCAATAAAAATTGCTCCTTAAACATGTATGGTCTATTAGTGCGAAGAAAATAAGCTTTATACGAACTTGTGATAGGGAAGAAATAAAAGCGACAGACTGCATAATAAAGGTCTTTATCACAAGGGGAAATATAAAGTGACGTTCTTCTGCATTAAGATTTTGTGAATCCAACCATAAAAGCGCATGACAACCTTTGCTTCCCTCCGCGAAGGGCCTATCTTTTACTTTTACCTTCTACCCTTATACAAGAGTCATGGTGATCATCACCTTTCCTTTTTACACTCTTTCCTTTGGCAAGAACTTTGTGTTGGAGTGATCCGGATATATATATATATATATATATATATATATATATATATATATATATATATATATATCCACTTGTATGTAGGTTTTCATGAGTTATTATTGTTGACATTACCCTTGAGGTAAAATGTTGGGAGGTGATAACCCACAAGTATAGGGGATCGCAACAATTTTCGATAAGTAAGAGTGTCGAACCCAACGAGGAGCTAAAGGTAGAACAAATATTCCCTAAAGTTCTATCGACCACCGATACAACTCTACGCACGCTTAACGTTCGCTTTACCTAGAACAAGTATAAAACTAGAAGTACTTTGTAGGTGTTTTCGGATAGGCTTGCAAGAAAGTAAAGAGCACGAAAATAAAACTAGGGGCTGTTGAGGTAAAGACACAACTAAAGTAAATATAGCGAGTGTGGAAAAGTGATGCTAGGTTTGGCGAAATTGTCCCTTAAGCAATTGACTACTTTACTAGACCGATAGCAAGTTTTATGTGGGAGAGGCCACTGCTAGCATGTTATCCCTTACTTGGAATTCTATGCACTTATGATTGGAACTATTAGCAAGCATCCGCAACTACTAACGTTCATTAAGGTAAAACCCAACCATAGCATTAAGATATATTGGTCCCCCTTCAATCCCGTATGCATCAATTTCTATGCTAGGTTGAAGCTTCTGTCACTCTTGCCCTCCAATACATAGTCCTATCAACATAAAACTAACCCTATGGTGTGGTCCACGCGTGCGCTCATATGATGGGAACCAAAGGACATCAACATAACCACAAGCAAATTAAATCAATGATAGCAATTCATCAACCACCAATAGGACAATGAAAATCTACTCAGACATCATAGGATGGCAACACATCATTGGATAATAATATGAAGCATAAAACACCATGTTCAAGTAGAGGGTACATCGGGTTGCGGGAGAGTGGACCGCTGAATATAGAAGGGGGAAGGTGATGGAGATGTTGGTGAAGATGGCGGCGGTGTTGGTGAATATCGCGGTGATGATGATGGCCCCGTGGCGCTCCGGCGCCACCGAAAAGCAAGGGGAGAGAGCCCCCTTCTTCTTCTTCTTCTTCCTTGACCTCCTCCCTAGATGGGAGGAGGGTTTCCCCTCTGTTCCTTGGCTCCCATGGCTTGGGAGGGGCGAGAGCCCCTCCGAGATTGGATCTATTTCTCTGTTTCTGCGTTCTGTTCTGGCTCTGTTTGACCGTTTCGTGTATATATGGAGATCCGTAACTCTGATTGGCCTGAAACCTTCGCCGAGATTTTTTTCCGAATATTAGCTTTCTCGCGGCAAAAGAAGAGCATCAACTGCCTACAGTGGGCTCACGAGGGTAGGGGCGCGCCCAGGGGGGCAGGCGCACCCCCCTTCCTCATGACCACCTCGGGCACTGGTTCACGTTGATTTTCCTTCCAAATTTTCCATATTTTCCAAAAATAAGATCCGTCCGTTTTTATCCCGTTTGGACTCCGTTTGATATGGATATTCTGCGAAACCAAAAACATGCAATGCATGTGAACTGCATCGGGCAATCGGATCAATATGTTAGTCCCAAAAATAATATAAAAAGTTGCCAAAAAGTATATGAAAGTTGAATAATATTGGCATGGAACAATCAAAAATTATAGATACGACGGAGACGTATCAGCATCCCCAAGCTTAATTCCTGCTCGTCCTCGAGTAGGTAAATGATAAAAAAGATAATTTTTGATGTGGAATGCTACCTAACATAACCTTGATCATATGTCTAATCATGGCATGAAAATTAAGACACGAGTGATCCAAAGCAATAGTCTATCATTTGACATAAAAACAATAATACTTCAAGCATGCCAACAAAACAATTATGTCTTATTGAAATAACATAGCCAAAGAAAGCTCATCCCTACAAAATCATATAGTCTGGCTATGCTCCATCTTCACCACAGAAAGCATTCACATCACGCACAACCCCGATGACAAGCCAAGCAATTGTTTCATACTTTTGACATTCTCAAACCTTTTCAACTTTCACGCAATACATGAGCGTGAGCCATGGACATAGCACTATGGGTGGAATAGAATATGATGGTGGGGGTTATGTGGAGAAGACAAAAAGGGAGAAAGTCTCACATCGACACGGCTATGGAGATGCCCATCAATTGATGTCAATGCGAGGAGTAGGGATTGGCATGCAACAGATGCACTAGAGCTATAAGTGTATGAAAGCTCAAACTGGAAACTAAGTGGGTGTGCATCCAACTTGCTTGCTCATGAAGACCTCGGGCATTTGAGGAAGCCCATCATCGGAATATACAAGCCAAGTTCTATAATGAAAATTCCCACTAGTATATGAAAGTGAAAGCATAGGATACTCTCTCTATGAACAACATGGTGCTACTTTGAAGCACAAGTGTGGTAAAAGGATAGTAACATTGCCCCTTCTCTCTTTTTCTCTCATTTTTTCTTTTTCTTTTTTTTGGGCCTTCTTTTTTTGGCCTTTCTCTTTTTTTATTTTTTTATTTTTTCGTCCGGAGTCTCATCCCGACTTGTGGGGGAATCATAGTCTCCATCATCCTTTCCTCACTGGGGCAATGCTCTTATAATGATGATCATCACACTTTTATTTACTTACAACTCAATATTACAACTCGATATCTAGAACAAAGATATGACTCTATATGAATGCCTCCGTGGTGTACCGGATGTGCAATGATCTATCGTAGCAATAACATCAAAACGGACAAGCCATGAAAACATCATGCTAGCTATCTTACGATCATGCAAAGCAATATGACAATGAATGCTCAAGTCATGTATATGATGATGATGGAAGTTGCATGGCAATATATCTCGGAATGGCTATGGAAATGCCATAATAGGTAGGTATGGTGGCTGTTTTGAGGAAGATATAAGGAGGTTTATGTGTGATAGAGCGTATCGTATCACGGGGTTTGGATGCACCGTAAGTTTGCACCAACTCTCGAGGTGAGAAAGGGAAATGCACGGCATCAAGAGGCTAGCAATGATGGAAGGGTGAGACTGCGTATAATCCATGGACTCAACATTAGTCATAAAGAACTCACATACTTATTGCAAAAATATATTAGTCATCAAAACAAAGTACTACGCGCATGCTCCTAGGGGGATAGATTGGTAGGAAAAGACCATCGCTCGTCCCCGACCGCCACTCATAAGGAACGCAATCAATAAACACCTCATGCTCCGACTTCGTTACATAACGGTTCACCATACGTGCATGCTACGGGACTTGCAAACCTCAACACAAGTATTTCTCAATTTCACAATTAGTCAACTAGCACGACTCTAATATCACCACCTTTATATAGCAAAACTATTGCAAGGAATCAAACATATCATATTCAGCGATCTACAAGTTTATGTAGGATTTTATGACTAACCATGTGAATGACCAGTTCCTGTCATCTCTCTAAATAGATATAAGCGAAGCAAGAGAGTGTAATTCTTTCTACAAAAGATATGCCCGTGCTCTAACAAATATAAGTGAAGCAAAAGAGCATTCTACAAATGGCGGTTGTCTATGTAAAGAGAAATAGGCAATCCAACTTCAAATGATATAAGTGAAGCACATGAAGCATTCTATAAAGCCATACTCAAAAGATATAAGTGAAGTGCATAGAGCATTCTATAAATCAACCACGGACCATCTCATACCAGCATGGTGCATAAAAATAAAAATAAAAACCTAATTGCAAAAGACGCTCCAAGATTTGCACATATCACATGAATGAAACGAATCCGAAAACATACCGATATTTGTTGAAGAAAGAGGGGATGCCTTCCCAACATACCCAAGCTTAGATGCTTGAGTCTCCTTGAATATTTACTTGGGGTGCCTCGGGCATCCCCAAGCTTGAGCTCTTTCCTCTCTTCCTTCTTCTCATATCGAGACCTTCTCGATCATCAAAACTTCATCCACACAAAACTTCAACAGAAAACTCGGTAAGATCCGTTAGTATAATAAAGCAAATCACTACTCTAAGTACTGTTGCAAACCAATTCATATTTTGTTTTTTCATTGTGTCTACTGTAATATAACTTTTTCATGGCTTAATCCACTGATATAAATTGATAGATTCATCAAAACAAGCAAACTATGCATCAAAAACAGAATCTGTCAAAAACAGAACAGCCTGTAGGAATCTGAACATTCACCATACTTATGATACTTGAAAAATTCTGCAAAAATTATGAAAAATTAAAAATTTGTACAGAAAGACAGCGCATAAAGAATCAGAACCATTGGACGTTCCAGTAAAAAATTAAAATTCACGCACTACAGCCAAAGTTTCTGTCCTGCACCGCACAAACCAACAAGCATTGTAAACATACTAAAGGCAAACCTTGGCACATTATTTTTATAATACAATGGAATTGTACAAGGGGATAATTATTTTTGTTGAAAAGTTTCTGTAATCAAGATTCACAAAGTTTCCATGAGCATGAACAAAGTTCAAGGCTAGCTCCCACATAAACAATGCTCGTCTTTCTCACTTCCGCTTTTCTTTTTGAAAAAGTTTTGGGTTCCCCTCTTTATTTTTGTTGTTTTTAAACTATATGAAAGCACTCAACAGAAATAAATGACTCTCTAAAACTTCCGGGTTGTCTCCCTGGCAGCGCTTTCTTTAAAGCCATTAAGCTAGGCATATAGTGCTCAAGTAGTGAATCCACCGGATCCCAAGGTATATCAAAGCCAATTTTAATTAACAATGATTTGTAATTTAGTAGTGAGCACAAAGTAACATATATCATGTAATGACGAAGTCTAACTCTCTTTCTATGCATCGGCATGTCATAAAAGAACAATTCATGCACACATAGTAAAGGCCAATGCATGGTATAAACAGTTTCTTGCAATTTTATCATATTGGAAACATAGAGAGGTGGAGATATAGTTCCTCTCTCATAATAATTGCAAGTAGGAGCAGCAAGCACATGCGTATTATATCTATTAAAATCATCATGTGCAACGGTAAAAGGCAACCCATCAATGTAATCCTTAATAAAAGCAAACTTCTCCGATATAGTGTAGTTGGGAGAATTCAAAAAGACAATAGGACTATCATGCGTGGGTGCAATAGCAACAATTTCATGTTTAACATAAGGAACTATAGCAAGTTCATCTCCATAAGCATAATTCATATTGGCATCTTGGCCACAAGCATAGCAAGCATCATCAAAAAGGGATATTTCAAAAGAATTAACGGGATCATAACAATCATCATAGCAATCATCCTTCGGTAAGCACGAAGGAGAATTAAATAATGTATGAGTTGGAGGGTTACTCTCATTAGAAGGTGGGCACGGGTAGCTAATCCGCTCTTCCTCCTTTTGTTCTTCGCTCTCCTCATCATCTTTTTCATCCAATGAGCTCATAGTTTTATCAATTTCTTCTTCTATAGCTTCCTGCAAAATATTAGTCTCTCCTTGGACAGTAGAGTAGTTCTCAATATATGGTTTAACATAAGGATTAGAAGCATAATTATCATAGCAATATTTAAGTATGGAAAATTTTTCAGATTCGTAAAGAGTAGCACCATACTTTTCAATCAAAGAAGCAATTTCGTAAGCACCCTTAAAAGCAACAAATTCTTAAATTTGTTGAACATCATAGTAATTGTAAACACCCTTAGCATACGAGGATAAGATTCCATTATCAATAAACTCACATTGGTAGGGAAGGTGTTTCTTAGGGTTTTCAGAACAACAAGTAAAATCATAATAATAGCATAAATTCCAAGCATAGCATTGCAAACGTTGAATTTGATCCCATAATAGTTTCCCTTTTCAGATATACGATTGTCGCATATAACAAGCTTGCTCATCTAAAGATTTGCCCTCAACTAAGCTAGTTGGGGTTTCAAAGACCTGAGCACAAAGGGATAGAAGATGATCCAAGTAAAAAGCTTCAGATGGTGTGATAGATTTTGAGTGGTTCTTCAACCATTGGAGCAGTAGGTACAACTAATTTTTTTTTGGTATTTTATGCTTTCCTACCCATAACTAAAGATAGAAAACAACTAAGAACAGCAAATAAAAATTACTTAGTGATAAAGCAAACAAGCACACACGAGAATATTCACCCCACGCTATTGCTCCCGGCAGCGGCGCTTTAAAAAAGGTCTTGATAACCCACAAGTATAGGGGATCGTAACAGTTTTCGATAAGTAAGAGTGTCGAACCCAACGAGGAGCTAAAGGTAGAACAAATATTCCCTAAAGTTCTATCGACCACCGATACAACTCTCACGCACGCTTAACGTTCGCTTTACCTAGAACAAGTATAAAACTAGAAGTACTTTGTAGGTGTTTTCGGATAGGCTTGCAAGAAAGTAAAGAGCACGAAAATAAAACTAGGGGCTGTTAAGGTAAAGACACAACTAAAGTAAATATAGCAAGTGTGGAAAAGTGATGGTAGGTTTGGCGAAATTGTTCCTTAAGCAATTGACTACTTTACTAGACTGATAGCAAGTTTTATGTGGGAGAGGCCACTACTAGCATGTTATCCCTTACTTGGAATTCTATGCACTTATGATTGGAACTATTAGCAAGCATCCGCAACTACTAACGTTCATTAAGGTAAAACCTAACCATAGCATTAAGATATATTGGTCCCCCTTCAATCCCGTATGTATCAATTTCTATGCTAGGTTGAAGCTTATGTCACTCTTGCCCTCCAATACATAGTCCTATCAACATACAACTAACCCTATGGTGTGATCGATGCGCGCGCTCATATGATGGGCACCAAAGGACACAGCAACATAACCACAATCAAATTAAATCAATCATAGCAATTCATCAACCACCAATAGGACAATGAAAATCTACTCAGACATCATAGGATGGCAACACATCATTGGATAATAATATGAAGCATAAAACACCATGTTCAAGTAGAGGGTACAGTGGGTTGCGGGAGAGTGGACCGCTGAATATAGAAGGGGGAAGGTGATGGAGATGTTGGTGAAGATGGCGGCGGTGTTGGTGAAGATCGCGGTGATGATGATGGCCCCCAGCGGCATTCCGGCGCCACCGGAAGCAAGGGGGAGAGAGCCCCCCTTCTTCTTCTTCTTCTTCCTTGACCTCCTCGCTAGATGGGAGGAGGGTTTCCCCTATGTTCCTTGGCTCCCATGGCTTGGGAGGGTCGAGAGCCCCTCCGAGATTGGATCTATCTCTCTGTTTCTGTGTTCTGTTCTGGCTCTGTTTCACCATTTCGTGTATATATGGAGATCCGTAACTCCGATTGGCCTGAAACCTTCGCCGAGATTTTTTTTTTCCGAATATTAGCTTTCTTGCGGCAAAAGAAGAGCATCAACCGCCTTACGGTGGGCTCACGAGGGTAGGGGGCGCGCCCAGGGGGGGCAGGCGCGCCCCCCTGCCTCGTGACCACCTCGGGCACTGGTTCGCGTTGATTTTCCTTCCAAATTTTCCATATTTTCCAAAAATAAGCTCCGTCCGTTTTTATCCCGTTTGGACTCCGTTTGATATGGATATTCTCACAAAACCAAAAACATGCAATGACAGAGGCGGCACTTTGAGCACTGGATCAATATGTTAGTCCCAAAAATAATATAAAAAGTTGCCAAAAAATATATGAAAGTTGAATAATATTGGCATGGAACAATAAAAAATTATAGATACGACGGAGACGTATCATGAGGCAAAACTATAAGCCCCTATCTTTCTCTGTGTCCGATTAAAACTTTGAACCCATAAATATCACGTGATTGTTAGCAACTGTGAAAGATTAAATGATAGTTGAGTATGTGGAGTTTGCTGAATCAAAGCTCCGACATAGACCCTTCACGAAAATAAGATGAATTGCAATTGTTTGCTGACTGAGAATATTGTTTGTTAGTTTTCAAGAAAGTTTATGATCTATACTTTAACATGTGAATAGCTTGTTACTTGATCATGAAAAGTTTTATGAGATGAGCTACTGTTATGACATATAATGATGCTAGAAAAGGTGATCGAAATTATCATTGATCAAACTTGTGCACCTGCTAGCATTCACACATCATAAATTATTTCTTTTATCATTTACCTACTCGAGGACGAGCAGGAATTAAGCTTGGGGTTCTTGTCGTCTCCAACGTATCTATAATTTATGAAGTATTCATGCTATTATATTATCCATCTTAGATGTTTTATATGCATTTATATGCTATTTTATATGATTTTTGGGACTAACCTATTAACCTAGAGCCCAAAGTGCCGCTCGATTTTCCTTGTCTTTGAGTTTTACAGAAAAGGAATACCAAACGGAGTCCAATTGACGTGCCAATTTTTGTTGATTTTTTATGGACCAAAAGAAGCCCCTGGAGCAAAAGAGTTGGGCCAGAAGAGTCCCGGGTTGTCCACGAGGGTGGGGGGCGCGCCCACCCCCTAGGCATGGGCCCCTGCCTCGTGGATGACTCGGAGACCCCCCTAACGTGAAACCAACGCCAAAAATTCCTATAAATACAGAAACCCCCAGAAAATAACCTAGATCAAAAGTTCCGTTGCCGCAAGCCTCTGTAGCCACGAGAAATCAATCTAGGCCCTCTCTGGCACCCTGCTGGAGGGGGCCATCATCATCGGAGGCCATGGAGGAGGATCCCGGAGGGGCCATCATCGCCATGAAGGCCAAGGACCAGAGGGAGAACCTCTCCCGATCTAGGGGGAGACCATGGAGGAGGAAGCACAAGGAGGAGAACCTCTCTCCTCTCTCTCGGTGGCACCGGAGTGCCATCAGGAGGGGAATCATCGCCGCGGTGATCGTCTTCGTCAACATCACCATCATCATCACCATCCTCATCTATTTTACGCGGTCCACTCTCCCGCACCCCGCTGTAACCCCTACTTGAACATGGTGCTTTATGCCACATATTATGATCCAATGATGTGTTGCCATCCTATGATGTTTTGAGTAGATATCCTTTGTCTTTGGGTTGATTGATGATCTAGATTGGTAAGAGTTGTATGTTTTATTTTGGTGCTGTCCTATGGTGCCCTCCGTGGTCGCCATAAGCGTGAGGGATTCCCGCTGTAGGGTGTTGCAACACGTTCATGATTCACTTATAGTGGGTTGGTGCGTGACTCACACACAACCCCGAGTAAGGGGGTTGTTGCGTATGGGCATACAGAGGACCTGATGCTTTAATGCTCTGGTTGGGTTTTACCTTAATGATCTTTAGTAGTTGCGGATGCTTGCTAGAGTTCCAATCATAAGTGCATATGATCCAAGAAGAGAAAGTATGTTAGCTTATGCCTCTCCCTCATATGAAATTGCAATGACGACTACCGGTCTTGTTAACGATTGTCTAGGATAATTCCGCACACCGACCCATCATTATTCCACACTCGCTATTTATAATATTTAGTAATATATTCTAACTTTATGATAACAACACCTATTTTTATGTTTTAGCTCTCCGATATCATGCAAAGTTATCCTCTTGATACCCACAACGTAGTTTTATTTCTCGTTTCTAGTTGGAAGCAAATGCTCGGTGTACGTAGAGTCGTATCAGTGGCAGATAGGACTTGAGAGAATATTGATCTTACCTTTAGCTCCTTGTGGGTTCGACACTCCGTACTTATCACTTCCACCTTTGGGAATTGCTACGATGATTCCCTGCACTTGGGGATTATCACCACACCGCAGCCCGAGCCCTTGTTAGCAAGGCCTTCTGCACAGGGTTTTATTGGCCGACGGCCCGAGCAGATGCGCAGGACCTTGTCCAACTCTACGTCGGGTGCCAACTCTTCGCCAACCAAAGCCACATGCCCCCAACTGCCTTACAGACTATCCCCATCACTTGGCCTTTCGCGGTCCGGGGACTGGATATGGTTGGACCCCTTAAAGGGGGAAGCCATAAGAAAAAATATCTGCTGGTTATGGTGGACAAATTCACTAAGTGGATAGAGGCTAAACCGGTCAAAACGGCTGAGTCCGGCCCGGTGATAGACTTCATATCCGGTGTTGTGCACCGTTATGGTGTCCCACACAGCATCATCACCGATAACGGCTCTAACTTCACAACCGACGAGGTAAAAACCTGGTGTACTAATCTGGGCATTAAACTCGATTACGCCTCCGTCTTCCACCCGCAAACCAACGGTCAAGTCGAACGAGCCAATGGTCTTATTATGAGCAGCATTAAGCCCATACTAGTGCGGTCTTTGAAAGAACCAGACAAGCACTGGGTTGAGGAGCTCGACTCCGTACTCTGGGGGTTGCGGACCACGCCCAACCATACTACCGGATACACACCTTTCTTCATGGTGTATGGCGCAGAGGCCATGTTGCCCTGCGATATTATTCACGACTCACCTCGAGTGCGTATGTACGAAGAGAGAGAAGCCGAGCTTGATCGGTAGGACAACCTAGATGCCCTGGAGGAGGAGCGCGATGTCGCAAAAGCCCGTTCAGCATTTTACCAATAGCAGGCTCGAAGATATCAAAGCAGAGAAGTACGGGCCAAGACTTACAACGTTGGCGAACTCGTTCTACGCCTGTCGGAGAAGAAAAAGGACAAACTCAATCCCAAATGGGAGGGTCCCTTCATAATTGACGAAGTTCTCACCGGTGGAGCGTACCGTCTTCGTGATGCATCAGACAATTGCCTCGAGCCGAACCCCTGGAACGCGGCCAGACTCCGAAGATTCTATGCCTAGTGCCGAACTCCTTGTTCGTCTCCTTCTCCCCTGTAGTTTCCATTATTTTTTCTCCATTTTCCGATTAATTTTTCCTTTCTTGCTTTAAAGCTTTGGTACGGCTAGACCGCACACCCCCGACACATACATCTTTAAAATATGTATGTCCATTTTACCTGGGGGCTTCTTGAACAGAAGCTTTTTATTATTATTCCTCGAGCATCAAGCTCTCCACATATGAGTTCTTCAATATGTACCTTTTCTTCGCCATTATATGCATCGATATGACTTAAGTTTTGGCCAAGCTGGGTTGCCTGGCTCCTATGCTTATGCACTACGTTCCCGTTAGTTCGACTAGGGCATAAAGGGAGCACCTCTACGATTGTTACTGCCGGGTCATCCGGATGTGTACCTCAGACTGGGTGAAGCCGAAAGCTAGCGTTCTTAAGGGAATATTCGGTCGGTGAATCAAAGACGTTTTTGCATTTACTCCATTGCGAACCCCCAGAAGTTACATACACTGTGATTTTTCCATCACAATTCGGACATGTACATTAATACATGCACACCCAGGGAAAGGAACCCTTAATGGAACTATTCTCTCTGGAAGATGTTTCTTACGATCTCAATGTAATATAACATAACTAGCAGGATACAACTTGTATGTTCAAGCAACTATGACCCCTATGCCTAGTTTTCCAGGCATACCCTGGTTTATTCGGCCGCGAGGGTATTCGGAAACACTCCGCACCCTCGGGTCCGGAGGTTGAAGCGAAAAGGTCTGCCATTATACAATTCAGCTAGAATTACACATGGTAAGGAAGGTACATAGTCACTTGGACTCAAACACTTCCTCCTCTATACCGTCCAACAGGCAGTCTAACTTACAATCATGTTGGGAATATTTGGCGGCCACCTCTACTTGGTCATATAATAAACTTGAAGGAAATATGCCCTAGAGGCAATAATAAAATTATTATTTATTTCCTCATATCATGATAAATGTTTATTATTCATTCTAGAATTGTATTAACCGGAAACATGATACATGTGTGAATACATAGACAAACTTAAAGTCACTAGTATGCCTCTACTTGACTAGCTCATTAATCAAACATGGTTATATTTCCTAACCATAAACATGTGTTGTCATTTGATTAACGAGATCACTTCATTTGGAGAATGATGTGATTGACTTGACCCATTCCGTTAGCTTAGCACTTGATCGTTTTAGTATGTTGCTATTGCTTTCTTCATGACTTATACAAGTTCCTATAACTATGAGATTATGCAACTCCTGCTTATCGGAGGAACACTTTGTGTGCTACCAAACATCACAACGTAATCGGGTGATTATAAAGGAGCTCTACAGGTGTCTCCAAAGGTACATGTTGAGTTGGCGTATTTCAAGATTAGGTTTTGTCACTCCGATTGTCGGAGAGGTATCTCTGGGCCCTCTCGGTAATGCACATCACTATAAGCCTTGCAAGCAATGTAGCTAATGAGTTGGTTACGGAATGATGCATTACGTAACAAGTAAAGAGACTTGCCGGTAACGAGATTGAACTAGGTATTGAGATACTGACGATCGAATCTCGGGCAAGTAACATACCGATGACAAAGGGAACAATGTATGTTATACGGTTTAACCGATAAAGATCTTCGTAGAATATGTAGGAGCCAATATGAGCATCCAGGTTCCACTATTGGTTATTGACCCGAAATGGTTCTAGGTCATGTCTACATTGTTCTCGAACCCGTAGGGTCCGCACGCTTAAGGTTTTGATGACAGTTATATTATGAGTTTATGAGTTTTGATGTACCGAAGTTTGTTTGGAGTCCCGGATGTGATTACGGACATAACGAGGAGTCTCGAAATGGTCGAGACATGACGATTGATATATTGGACGACTATATTCGGACACCGTAAGTGTTAGGAGAAGTTTGAATAAAACCGAGTCTTGGGAGGGTTATCGGAACCCCTGGGGGAACTAATTGGCCTCGATGGGCCTTAGTGGAGATAGAGAGGGGCGGCCAGGGCAGGCCGCGCCCCCTCCCCCTCTGGTCCGAATTGGAGTAGGAGAGGGGGTGGGGGGGGACGCCTCCCTTTCCTTCTCCCTCTCCCTCTCCTTCCTTCCCCCTCTCCCTTTAGGTGGAAACCTACTAGGACTTCGAGTCCTAGTAGGATTCCCCTCTTGGGGGCGCGCCATAGAGGGCCGGCCGGCCTCCCCCTTGCTCCTTTATATACGGGGGTAGGGGGGCACCCGAAAGACACAACAATTGATCCTTGAGATCTCTTAGCCGTGTGCGGTGCCCCCCTCCACCATAGTTCTCCTCGATAATATTGTAGCGGTGCTTAGGCGAAGCCCTGCGACGGTAGAACATCAAGATCTTCACCACGCCGTCGTGGTGATGGAACTCTTCCCCGACATTCTGCTGGATCGGTGTCCGGGGATCGTCATCGAGCTGAACGTGTGCTAGAACTCGGAGGTGCCGTAGTTTCGGTGCTTGATCGGTCGGGCCGTGAAGACGCACGACTACATCAACCGCGTTGTTATAACGCTTCCGCTTTCGGTCTACGAGGGTACATGGACAACACTCTCCCCTCTCATTGCTATGCATCACCATGATCTTGCGGTGCGTAGGGATTTTTTTGAAATTACTACGTTCCCCAACGGTGGCATCCGAGCCTGGTTTTATGCATAGATGTTATATGCACGCAGTAGAACACAAGTGAGTTGTGGGCGATACAAGTCATACCGCTTACCAAAGATGTCATACTTTGGTTTGGCGGTATTGTTGGATGAAGCGGCCCGGACCGACATTACGCCAGACGCTTACGCGAGACCGGTTCTCCTGACGTGCTTTGAACAGAGGTGGCTAGCAGGTGTCAGTTTCTCCAACTTTAGTTGAACCGAGTGTGGCTACGCCCGGTCCTTGCGAAGGTTAAAACAACACTAACTTGACGAACTATCGTTGTGGTTTTGATGCGTAGGTAAGAACGGTTCTTGCTAAGCCCGTAGCAGCCACGTAAAACTTGCAACAACAAAGTAGAGGACGTCTAACTTGTTTTTGCAGGGCATGTTGTGATGTGATATGGTCAATACGTGATGCTATATTTTATTGTATGAGATGATCATGTTTTGTAACAGAAGTTATCTACATCGGCAGGAGCCATATGGTTGTCGCTTTATTGTATGCAATGCAATCGCCCTATAATGCTTTACTTTATCACTAAGCGGTAGCGATAGTCGTAGAATATAAGATTGGCGAGACGACAACGATGCTACGATGGAGATCAAGGTGTCTCGCCGGTGACGATGGTGATCACGATGGTGCTTCAGATATGGAGATCACAAGCACAAGATGATGATGGCCATATCATATCACTTATAATGATTGCATGTGATGTTTATCCTTTATGCATCTTATCTTGCTTTGATTGACGGTAGCATTTTAAGATGATCTCTCACTAATTATCAAGAAGTGTTCTCCCTGAGTATGCACCGCTATGCGAAAGTTCTTCGTCTTTGAGACACCACGTGATGATCGGGTGTGATAGGCTCTACGTTCAAATACAACGGGTGCAAAATAGTTGCACACGCGGAATACTCAGGTTAAACTTGACGAGCCTAGCATATACAGATATGGCCTCGGAACACAGAGACCGAAAGGTCGAACATGAATCTTATAGTAGATATGATCAACATAGTGATGTTCACCATTGAAACTACTCCATCTCACATGATGATCAGACATGGTTTAGTTGATTTGGATCACGTGATCACTTAGATGACTAGAGAGATGTCTGTCTAAGTGGGAGTTCTTAAGTAATATGATTAATTGAACTTAAATTTATCATGAACTTAGTACCTGATAGTATTTTGCTTGTCTATGTTTGTTGTAGATAGATGGCTCGTCTTTGTTGTTCCGTTGAATTTTAATGCGTTCCTTGAGAAAGCTAAGTTGAAAGATGATGGTAGCAATTACACGGACTGGGTCCGTAACTTGAGGATTATCCTCATTGCTGCACAGAAGAATTACGTCCTGGAAGCACCGCTGGGTGCCAGGCCTACTGCAGATGCAACTGACGACGTTAAGAACGTCTGGCAGAGCAAAGCTGATGACTACTCGATAGTTCAGTGTGCCATGCTTTACGGCTTAGAACCGGGTCTTGAACGACGTTTTGAACGTCATGGAGCATATGAGATGTTCCAGGAGTTGAAGTTAATATTTCAAGCAAATGCCTGGATTAAGAGATATGAAGTCTCCAATAAGTTCTATAGCTCTAAGATGGAGGAGAATAGTTACATCGGTGAACATATACTCAAAATGTCTGGTATAATAATCAGTTGATTCAACCGGGAGTTAATCTTCACGATGATAGTGTCATTGATGTAATTCTTCAATCACTGCCACCAAGCTACAAGAGCTTCGTGATGAACTATAATATGCAAGGGATGGACAAGACTATTCCCGAGCTCTTCGCAATGCTAAAGGCTGCAGAGGTAGAGATCAAGAAGGAGCATCAAGTGTTGATGGTCAATAAGACCACCAGTTTCAAGAAAAAGGGTAAAGGGAAGAAGAAGGGGAACTTAAATAAGAACAGCAAGCAAGTTGCTGCTCAAGAGAAGAAACCCAAATCTGGACCTAAGCCTGAGACTGAGTGCTTCTACTGCAAGAAGACTGGACACTAGAAGCGGAACTGCCCCAAGTATTTGGCGGATAAGAAGGATGGCAAGGTGAACAAAGGTATATGTGATATACATGTTATTGATGTGTACCTTACTAATGCTTGTAGTAGCACTTGGGTATCTGATACTGGTTCTGTTGCTAATATTTGCAACTCGAAACAGGGACTATGGATTAAGCGAAGTGTAGGACCTTGAGAAGAGGTGTCTAGAGGGGGGGTGATTAGACACTAAGTACCAAAGTTGCAGTTTTTAAGTTTCTTTAAAGTTTGAGTGGAGTTTAGGCACAAGTTTAACATTCACAACATATAGCAAGCAAGCATGCAAAGAGTATATGAGCAGCGGAAAATAAAGCATGCAACTTGCAAGAATGTAAAGGGAAGGGATTGGAGGATTCAAACGCAATTGGAGACACGGATGTTTTTGCGTGGTTACGATAGGTGGTGCTATCGTGATATCCACGTTGATAGAGACTTCAACCCACGAAGGGTAACGCAGTTCTTGCGAGTCCACGGAGGGCTCCACCCACGAAGGGTCCACGAAGAAGCAACCTTGTTTATCCCACCATGGCCGTCGCCCACGAAGGACTTGCCTCACGAGCGGTAGATCTTCACGAAGTAGGCGATCTCCTTGCCCTTACAAACTCCTTGGTTCAACTCCAAAATCTTGCCTGAGGCTCCCAAGTGACACCTAGCCAATCTAGGAGACACCACTCTCCAAGAAGTAACAAATGGTGTGTTGATGATGAACTCCTTGCTCTTGTTCTTCAAATGATAGTCTCCCCAACACTCAACTCTCTCTCATAGGATTTGGATCTGGTGGAAAGATGGTTTGAGTGGAAAGTAACTTGGGGAAGGCTAGAGATCAAGATTCATATGGTAGGAATGGAATATCTTGGCCTCAACACATGAGTAGGTAGTTCTCTCTCAGAAATAGGATGGTGGAAGTGTAGGTTCAGTCTGATGGCTCTCTCCACGAATGAAGAGGAGGTGGAGGGTATATATAGCCTCCACACAAAATCTAACTGCTACACACAATCTACCAAACTCGGTGGGACCGAATCGTTAAACTCGGTCGACCGATTTAGCAAATAATGTGACCGTTACGGTTTTCGGTGGGACCGAATGCAACTCGGTGGGACCGATTCGGTTAGGGTTAGGGCATAACATAATCTCGGTAAGACCGATTACACAAACTTCGGTGGGACTGATTTTGGTAATAAGCTTTCCAGAGAGTTGGTCGTGCAAACTTCGGTTTGACTGATTATCAAACTTCGGTGGGACCGATTTTGATAATAAGTTAATCAGAGAGTTTGCATTGTAATCTCAAGAGTACCGATTGCTCAAACTCGGTGAGACCGATTTTGATAATGGACATACACAGAGAGATTACAATCCCATCTCGGTGAGACCGAGATCCCTATCAGTGAGACCGATTTGCCTAGGGTTTGTGGCAGTGGCTAAGATATCCAAACTCGGTGGCGCCGAATAGAAAGAATCAGTGGGGCCGAGTTTGACTTTAGGTTTAGGACATATGTGTGGAAGTGGGAAAGTAGTGGAGGGTATTTGGAGCATATCACTAAGCACTTGAAGCAAGAGGCTCATTAAGCAACACCTCATCCCTCCTTGATAGTATTGGCTTTTCCTATAGACTCAATGTGATCTTGGATTAGTAAAATGTAAAATGAAGAGTCTTGAGCTTGAAGCTTGAGCCAATCCTTTGTCCTTAGCATCTTGAAGGAGTTCCCACATCCTTTAGTCCATGCCACTCCATTGTTGAACTTATCTGAAACATACTAGATAAAAGTGTTAGTCCAACAAGAGATATGTTGACATTAATTACCAAAACCACCTAGGGAGCACTTGTGCTTTCAATCTCCCCTTTTGGTAATTGATGGCAACATACATCAAAGCTTTAGATAAAGATATAAAGAATAGCAAGTAAAGCTTTGGAAAGACATGTAACAAGCATAGGCTCCCCTACATGTATGCAATCATGTGAATATGAAATATAGAAGCATGTGATAGCATAACCATGATAGAGCAGGCAATGTGTTACATGTATCTTGGCTATATGCATCAGAGCAAAAAGTATTAAAGAGAATACCTTCATGCCCATGAGTCCTTCTTGCAAACAGTATGTACATCAACAAGAATTCCTCATACACATAATTGTGATGCATATACTTACCTTGTAGTCTTGAGTTGGCTTAGGATGGAATGAACCCGCGTAAACAAGGTTAGATAACACAGATGCATCTACTAGCCAAGGCAAACAAAAGAAACCACAAGAATACCAAGACTGGGATGACATATAGAGAGTGAGTACTGAGTACCACATTGGATTAGACATGTCCCCAAGAGTAAAGATATGCAATGAATTTAAATGATCTCTTTCCCTTAGATGTCTTGCTCCCCTGAATCTAACATGGGATACTGGGAGAAGATAGGGAACAGAAAATCAGAGCTGAAGGAAAATAGAGCTGAAAGATATGAATGATGATCAGAGCTAAAGTTCAGAGCTAATGTATGCTAATGCAAAATTAATTATATGAACATGTCTCTCCCCTCAAGAAGACATGTGGACATCTCTCCTCTTGAACACCAAGCATCTGGGATCCTTGAGAAATACTTTCTACTTAAGTATCCTCTCCCCCTGGAGATCTCTCTCTCCCCACAAGGATCTCTCTCTCCTTCTCGATGTGATCTCTCTCTCTAAATGATAAGCTTTGATGTGATCTCTCTCTCCCTTTGACATCAATTTCCAAGAAGGGCTTGATATAGATGTAATCTCTCTCCCTCTGGAATTTGTCGTGAATGGGTTTGATCCTTGAGTCACAACATAAAGCAATGATAAAAATGTGATGCTTGTAGAGGACAAGATTCATTGAGTGGAGCTGGATCAGAAGAAACACAAAATATGTGGCAAAGAGTTTTTACTGTTATGAAATCGGTGGCACCGAGTGGTATGCCTCGGTCGTACCGAAAGGATTCGGTTGGACCGAAAATAACAAATCGGTGTAACCGAGTTCATCGCAGAGAAAACACTTGTCACCTCAGCTCACTAGACTAGTAAGATCTCACAAAGATTTGCAAGGAATTAACTGAAAGATATGCAAGGAATTAGATGCAGAAAATGCAGAGAAAACAGAAAGAAATCTAGATGAAGTTTTTTTTTGAAAGGGGAAACACAAATGCATGAGACAAATGCAAAAGCTCAGAAAAGAACACATGAGAACTTCATCTAGAGATGGTCGGCGACAAAGTCAATTATGTTAGAGTATATTGACTTAGGAGTCAAGTGAGATCACTTGATCATAGGCCATACTCATCGTTTAAGCTCAAAATGGGGTTGCCATTTTTCGTTTAAGCATCTTGATGTATTCACATCTTGTTTAGTTGCTTTAACTGATGACTCGGAGTAAAGCTTCTCTAAGATGGAATAACATACCTTGGTTGGTGGTGTTGTCCATGTAGTTGAACTTGCGTGGGTTGCTCAAGGTTGATGTAGCTCATCAAGAATTTGGAGCACCACTTGGAATTTGAGTCCATCTACCTACATGGGTTAGTTCTTGAAAGGAAGAGCACTTGTATATCAAAAAATGACAATCATGAAACTCAACATAGAATTTGTCAAAGGATATGTTTGAATGGTTTCGTGCTTCCTTGTCTTCAACCACCTTGTGTAGAGACTTGGTGATGTAGAGATTGCTCAAGATGTGAGTAGGTTACAATCTCATGGAGTTTGATTCAAACAAGTACCTACATGGGTTAGATAACATGCAAGATACAAATATATCCAAGACATAGGTTTTTCATCATAAGAGAAATATCAAGGATTAGTCATAAGCTCATGTCTTGCATGTATCCAATGGAGTTTCTACTCCAAGTTTGAAGCATCAATGATGTTCAATTCTCCTCTTAACCTGCAAAACACTTTCTCATCAAGAGGTTTAGTGAATATATCCGCTAATTGCTTTTCGGTGCGAACATGCTTAAGATCAATGTCACCCTTAGCAACATGATCTCGAATGAAATGATGACGAACTTCAATATGCTTAGTTCGAGAATGTTGCACAGGATTATGACCAATTTTTATAGCACTTTCATTATCACAAAGCAATGGAACATGTCTCACATATATCCCATAATCTTTAAGAGTTTGGGTCATCCAAAGTAATTGAGCACAACATGAACCAGCGGCAATATATTCAGCTTCAAGGTGGACAAGGATACCGAGTTTTGTTTCTTGGAGGACCAAGACACAAGAGATCTACCAAGAAATTGATAAGTACCCGAAGTGGACTTTCTATCAACCTTGTCTCCGGCATAGTCCGAATCGGAATAGCCAACAAGATCGAAAGAGGCCCTCTTAGGATACCAAATGGCAAAATTTGGTGTATGGATTAAGTATCTCACTATCCTTTTCACGGCCTTAAGATGACATTCTTTAGGGGCAGCTTGATATCGTGCACACATGCACACACTTAGCATAATATCGGGACGTGAAGCACATAGATATAACAATGAACCAATCATAGAGCGATAAACCTTTTGATCAACCGGTTCACCATCTTTGGTTAAGTCAAGATGTCCACTAGTAGGCATGGGTGTAATCATACCTTTGCATTATTGCATATTGAACTTCTTGAATAAGTCCTTGGTGTACTTTGTTTGCGAGACAAAAGTACCTTCCTTAGTTTGCTTGATTTGCAAACCAAGAAAGAATTTGAGTTCACTCATCATAGACATCTCAAACTTCTCCGACATTAGCTTCCCAAACTTTTCACTAAAATGAGGGTTAGTTGAACCAAATATAATATCATCAACATAAATTTGGCACACGAAGAGTTCACCATTAACCCTTTTAGTAAAAAGAGTAGAATCAATTTTCCCAATTTCAAAGCCTTTTCAATAAGGAACTTGGTTAAGCATTTATACCATGCTCTAGGAGCTTGTTTAAGTCCATAAAGAGCTTTGTGAAGTTTGTAAACATGATTGGCTTTCTTAGGATTGACAAAGCCGGGAGGTTGTTTAACATAAACTTCCTCCTCTATTTCACCATTTAGAAAAGCACTTTTAATGTCCATTTGGTACAAGGTGATATCATGGTGATTAGCATAGGCAAGTAAGATGCAAATGGACTCAAGTCTAGCAACGGGGGCCTAAGTCTCACCATAGTCCATACCTTCAACTTGTGTGTAGCCTTGGGCGGCATTTAGACGTGCTTTGTTGCGAACTACTTGTCCATCTTCATCTTGCTTGTTGCAAAACACCCATTTGGTACCGATGATGTTGTGGTTGTTGTCGGGCTTCTCAACCAATGTCCAAACTTGGTTCCTCTCAAAGTTGTGTAGCTCTTCATGCATAGCATTTACCCAATCCAGATCTTCCAATGCTTCTTCGACCTTCATAGGTTCAATGCTAGAGATGAAAGAATAGTTTTCACAAAAGTTAGCTAAACGAGTTTTAGAGCTAGTGATTCTCCCGGTTTGAATATCATTGTAGATTTTCTCGACGGGATGGTCTTTAGCAATTCTTGCTCGAACTCGTGAAAGCTTTTGCTTGGGTCTTTGTTGAACATCTTCTTCATCTTGTTCTTCTTCTTGGCCTTCTTCATTGTTGGCGTTGTCGTTCTCTTGTCGTGGTGGAGAAGGAGGTTGTTGACGTTCATCTTGATGCACTTCCTCGTTTTCTTCATCTTGGTGTGTCCCACTTGTGGATGCTTCCGTATCAACTCTTGGTTCACCTTGTCGTGAAGCAGAAGCTTCCACTTGGACGGATGAGGTACTCTCCTTCACCTCCATTGGACGGACCTTGCCAATAGACAAGTCTTGGATTGCTTCCGAAGGATCTTTGTCTCCTACATCAATTGGCAATTGCTCTACTTGCGAGCCGTTAGATTCATCAAACTTCACATCTACCGTCTCTTCAACCTTTCGGGTGAAACTGTTGTAGACACGGTAAGTGTGAGAGTTTGAGCCATAACCTAGTAGGAAACCTTCATGAGACTTAGGAGCAAATTTAGAACGACGATGCTTATCAAGAATGTAGCACTTTGAGCCGACTCCAACTTGGGGTTTGTTACCGGTGAGTAGCTCGTATGCCGTCTTGCCGAGTAGCTTGTGAAGATACAAGCGATTTGTTGCATGACAAGCTGTCTCAACCGCTTCTGCCCAAAAGTGCTTCTGCCTTGTACTCATCAAGCATCGTTCTCGCCATTTCGATGAGCGTCCGGTTCTTCCTCTCAACAAATCCATTTTGTTGAGGTGAGTACGTAGCCGAGAACTCGTGTGAAATCCCTTCTTCTTCAAGAAAGGTGTCCATATTTGCGTTCTTTAACTCCGTTCCATTGTCTCTGCGAACCTTCTTGATCTTCACTTCAAATTGGTTTTGGGCCTTCCTAGCGAAGTTTTTGAAGATCTTTTGGACCTGCGATTTATCATCGAGAAAGAACACCCACGTAAATCTGGAAAAATCATCAACTATAAATAGACCAAAAGAATTTCCACCGAGACTCTTGTAAGAGTTGGGACCAAAGAGATCCCTGTGAAGTAGCTCGAGTGGCCTCTTCGTGGTCATGATGTTCTTCACGGGATGCCTTCCTCCAACCTGTTTACCTGCTTGACAAGCACTGCAAAGTCTATCCTTGTCAAATATGACATCATTAACTCCAAGGATATGATGCCCTTTAATAAGCTTGTCAAGGTTTCGCATACCAACATGACCTAATCGTCTATGCCATAACCAGCCTTTTGAGGATTTAGCAATGAAGCAAGTTTTAGGTTGAGCCTTTTTAGTGAAATCAACAATGTATAGATCACCTCTACGCACACCAGTAAAGACCATTTTATGATTATCTTGACGAAACACTTGGCAATCTACTTCAGTAAATAGAACATTGAAACCGAAATCAGCAAGTCTAGATACTGAAAGTAAGTTGTAGCCAAGAGATTCAACGAGCATAACATTTTGTATGGAGCTATCATGTGAGATGGCCACCTTACCGAGGCCAACCACCTTACCCTTTGAGTTGTCACCGAAAGTGACAAACTTTCGAGGACCATCATTTTCAAAGAAACTCACGAAACATGTCTTTATCTCCGGTCATGTGATCGGTACATCCACTATCAAGAACCCATTCCTTTCCTCTGACATATATCCTCAAGATTTGCCATAAGACCAAAATGTCTCATTGCATCATCAAGATCGAAGTCACTATCATCATCCTCATCATAGTATCCATGTTCAACATCGTCATGTGGTGGATCAAATCCTAGAGAGGGTGATTCATTAGAATGAGTTTGACAATAGTCTTGTCTATGAATTCTTATAGCTTCGGAAATAATGTCACTAATAATACCAACATTTCCTTTGGCATGCATAAGGTTTGTAAGCTCAAATAGATGATCACCAAACATAGGATCACTAGTATTCATTTTACTCAAAGCAATAGACTTATGGATAATTTCATCTAGATTTTTCAAGGAATAATCTGGAAATCGTTCCTCAAGAAATTTCCATATAGTGTAGGCACACTCAAGAGTAGGCAGTTTTATAATCAAGTTTCTAGGCAAGCCTCTAGTGATAAGATTAACAGTTCTAAGATTCCTAGTCATGTCAATAGCTTCATCAAGGGTAGGATGCATAGGATCAACACAAGGTGCACAAGGACTAACAATGTACTTGTTAAAATGATATTGATTGAAAATAACAAGCATCTCATTTTTCCACTCACGAAAATACTCTCCATCAAGAATAGGCACTCTATGCCTAAGACTCCCCAAAGTAGACTCATCCATCTTCCTCCAATGGTGATTAAACCAAGGCAATGGAGACCAAAGCTCGATACCACTTGTAGGACCTTGAGAAGAGGTGTCTAGAGGGGGTGATTAGACACTAAGTACCAAAGTTGCAGTTTTTAAGTTTCTTTAAAGTTTGAGTGGAGTTTAGGCACAAGTTCAACATTCACAACATGTAGCAAGCAAGCATGCAAAGAGTATATGAGCAGTGGAAAATAAAGCATGCAACTTGCAAGAATGTAAAGGGAAGGGATTGGAGGATTCAAACGCAATTGGAGACACGGATGTTTTTGGCGTGGTTCCGATAGGTGGTGCTATCGTACATCCACGTTGATGGAGACTTCAACCCACGAAGGGTAACGGTTGCGCCAGTCCACGGAGGGATCCTCCCATGAAGGGTCCACGAAGAAGCAACCTTGTCTATCCCACCATGGCCGTTGCCCACGAAGGACTTGCCTCACTAGCGGTTGATCTTCATGAAGTAGGCGATCTCCTTGCCCTTACAAACTCCTTGGTTCAACTCCACAATCTTGTCGGAGGCTCCCAAGTGACACCTAGCCAATCTAGGAGACACCACTCTCAAAGAAGTAACAAATGGTGTGTTGATGATGAACTCCTTGCTCTTGTGCTTCAAATGATAGTCTCCCCAACACTCAACTCTCTCTCATAGGATTTGGATCTGGTGGAAAGATGGTTTGAGTGGAAAGCAACTTGGGGAAGGCTAGAGATCAAGATTCATATGGTAGGAATGGAATATCTTGGCCTCAACACATGAGTAGGTAGTTCTCTCTCAGAAATGGGATGGTGGAAGTGTAGGTTCAGCCTGATGGCTCTCTCCACGAATGAAGAGGAGGTGGAGGGGTATATATAGCCTCCACACAAAATCTAACCGTTACACACAATCTACCAAACTCGGTGGGACCGAATCGTTAAACTCGGTCAGACCGATTTAGCAAATAATGTGATCGTTAGGGTTTTCGGTGGGACCGGAATGCAAATCGGTGGGACCGATTCGGTTAGGGTTAGGGCATAACATAATCTCGGTAAGATCGATTACACAAACTTCGGTGGGACCGATTTTGGTAATAAGCTTTCGAGAGTTGGCGAGCAAACTCGGTTTGACTGATTATCAAACTTCGGTGGGACCGATTTTGATAATAAGTTAACCAGAGTTTGCATTGTAATCTCGGTAGTACCGATTGCTCAAACTTCGGTGAGACCGATTTTGATAATGGACATACAGAGAGATTACAATCTCATCTCGGTGAGACCGAGATCCCTATCGGTGAGACCGATTTGCCTAGGGTTTGTGGCAGTGGCTAAGATATCCAAACTTCGGTGGCGCGGATAGAAAGAATCGGTGGGGCGAGTTTGACTTTAGGTTTAGGACATATGTGTGGAAGTGGGAAAGTAGTTGAGGGTATTTGGAGCATATCACTAAGCACTTGAAGCAAGAGGCTCATTAAGCAACACATCATCCCTCCTTGATAATATTGGATTTTCCTATAGACTCAATGTGATCTTGGATCACTAAAATGTAAAATGAAGAGTCTTGAGCTTGAAGCTTGAGCCAATCCTTTGTCCTTAGCATCTTGAAGGAGTTCCCACATCCTTTAGTCCATGCCACTCCATTGTTGAACTTCTCTGAAACATACTAGATAAAAGTGTTAGTCCAACAAGAGATATGTTGACATTAATTACCAAAACCACCTAGGGAGCACTTGTGCTTTCATGAAGATTGGCTAAGGACGAGGTGACGATGCGCGTGGGAAGTGGTTCCAAAGTCGATGTGATCGCGGTCGGCACGCTACCTCTACATCTACCATCGGGATTAGTTTTAGACCTGAATAATTGTTATTTGGTGCCAGCGTTGAGCATGAACATTATATCTAGATCTTGTTTGATGCGAGACGGTTATTCATTTAAATCAGAGAATAATGGTTGTTCTATTTATATGAGTAATATCTTTTATGGTCATGCACCCTTAAAGAGTGGTCTATTTTTATTAAATCTCGTAGTGGTGATACACATATTCATAATGTTGAGGCCAAAAGATGCAGAGTTGATAATGATAGTGCAACTTATTTATGGCACTGCCGTTTGGGTCATATTGGTGTAAAGCGCATGAAGAAACTCCATCTTGATGGACTTACGGAATCACTTGATTATGAATCACTTGGTACTTGCGAACCGTGCCTCATGGGCAAGATGACTAAAACACCGTTCTCCGGAACTATGGAGAGAGGAACAGATTTGTTGGAAATCATACATACAGATGTATGTGGTCCGATGAATGTTGAAGCTCATGGCGGATATCGTTATTTTCTCACCTTCACAGATGATTTAAGCAGATATGGGTATATCTACTTAATGAAACATAAGTCTGAAACTTTTGAAAAGTTCAAAGAATTTCAGAGTGAAGTTGAAAATCATCGTAACAATAAAATAAAGTTTCTACGATCTGATCATGGAGGAGAATATTTGATTTACGAGTTTGGTCTACATTTGAAACAATGAGGAATAGTTTCGCAACTCACGCCACCCGGAACACCACAGCGTAATGGTGTGTCCGAACGTTGTAATCGTACTTTACTAGATATGGTGCGATCTATGATGTCTCTTACTGATTTACCGCTATTGTTTTGGGGTTATACTTTAGAGATGGCCACATTCACATTAAATAGGGCACCATCAAAATCCGATGAGACGACCCCTTATGAACTGTGGTTTGGCAAGAAACCAAAGTTGTCGTTTTTAAAGTTTGGGGCTGCGATGCTTATGTGAAGAAACTTCAACTAGATAAGCCCGAACCCAAATCGGAGAAATGTGTCTTCATAGGATACCCAAAAGAGACTATTGGGTACACCTTCTATCACAGATCTGAGGGCAAGATTTTTGTTGCTAAATTCGGATCCTTTCTAGAGAAGGAGTTTCTCTCAAAAGAAGTGAGTGGGAGGAAAGTAGAACTTGATGAGGTAACTATACCTACTCCCTTATTGGAAAGTAGTTCATCACAAGAACGGGTTCCTGTGACGACTACACCAATCATTGAGGAAGCTAATGATAATGATCATGAAACTTCAGATCAAGTTACTACCGAACCGTAGAGGTCAACCAGAGTGAGATCCGCACTGCAGAGTGGTACGGTAATCCTATTCTGGAAGTCATGTTACTTGACCATGGCGAACCTACGAACTATGAGGAAGCGATGATGAGCCAAGATTCCGCAAAATGTCTTGAGGCCATGAAATCTGAGATGGGATCCATGTATGAGAAGAAACTATGGACTTTGGTTGACTTGCCCGATGATCGACAAGCCATCAAGAATAAATGGATCTTCAAGAAGAAGACTGATGCTGATGGTAATGTAACTGTCTACAAAGCTCGACTTGTTGCGAAAGGTTTTCGACAAGTTCAAGGGGTTGACTATGATGAGACTTTCTCACCCATAGCGATGCTTAAGTCTGTCCGAATCATGTTAGCAATTGTCGCATTTTATGATTATGAAATATGGCAAATGGATGTCAAAGCTACATTCCTAAATGGATTTCCGGAAGAAGAGTTGTATATGATGCAAGCAGAAGGTTTTGTCGATCCAAAAGATGCTAACAAAGTGTTCAAGCTCCAGCGATCCATTTATGGACTGGTGCAAGCCTCTCGGAGTTGGAATAAACTATTTGATAGTGTGATCAAAGCATATGGTTTTATACAAACTTTTGGAGAAGCCTGTATTTACAAGAAAGTGAGTGGGAGCTCTGTAGCATTTCTGATATTATATGTAGATGACATATTATTAATTGGAAATGATATAGAATTTCTGGATAGCATAAAGGGATACTTGAATAAAAAAATTTCAATGAAAGACCTCGGTAAAGCTGCTTACATATTAGGCATCAAGATCTATAGAGATAGATCAAGACGCTTAATTGGACTTTCACAAAGCACATACCTTGATAAAGTTTTAAAAAAGTTCAAAATGGATCAGGCAAAGAAAGGGTTCTTGCCTCAGACATACAAGGTGTGAAGTTGAGTCGGACTCAATGCCCGACCACAGCGGTAGATAGAGAGAAAATGAAAGATGTTCCTATGCTTCAGCCATAGGTTCTATCATGTATGCAATGTTGTGTACCAGACTGACGTATGCTTAGCAATAAGTTTGGCGGAGGCACCAAAGTAATCCAGAGTGGATCATCGACAGCGGTCAAGAATATCCTGAAATACGAAAAGGACTAAGGATATGTTTCTCGTTTATGGAGGTGACAAAGAGCTAGTCGTAAATGGTTACGTCGATGCAAGCTTTGACACTGATCCGTACGATTCTAAATCGCAAACTGGATACGTGTTTATATTGAACGGTGGAGCTATCAGTTGGTGCAGTTCTAAATAAAGCGTCGTGGCAGGATCTACATGCGAAGCAGAGAACATAGCTGCTTCGGAAGCAGCAAATGAAGGGGTCTGGATGAAAGAGTTCATTTCCGATCTAGGTGTCATACCTAGTGCATCGGGACCAATGAAGATCTTCTGTGACAATACTGGTGCAATTGCCTTAGCAAAGGAATCCAGATTTCACAAGAGGACCAAGCACATCAAGAGACGCTTCAATTCCATCCGCGATCAAGTCAAGGAGGGAGAGATAGAGATTTGCAAGATACATACGCATCTGAATGTTGCAGACCCGTTGACTAAGCCTCTTCCACGAGAAAAACATGATCAGCACCAAGACTCCATGGGTGTTAGAATCATTACTGTGTAATCTAGATTATTGACTCTAGTGCAAGTGGGAGACTGAAGGAAATATGCCCTAGAGGCAATAATAAAGTTATTATTTATTTCCTCATATCGTGATAAATGTTTATTATTCATGCTGGAATTGTATTAACTGGAAACATGATAGATGTGTGAATACATAGACAAACTTAAAGTCACTAGTATGCAGTGGAAGCACCATGCTCCGCGCTGGCCGTCGACACTGTCCCCCAATGACTATGCTCATGGCCTGTGAAATCACTTAGCTCCGCGCTGGTGAGAAGACTCGAAGACAAGAAGACTAGCTAGGTGCTGGACGCGGCTATTTGCTTCTGGCCTCTCTTTTTGAAGCTCGGATTTACAGCCTTTCGATCTTGGATTTAAAGTTGCATTTCGATTTCGTGGGAAGCATACTTTTCCACTCGTGTTGATTCAATGGGTTTCTGGATTCGCGCTTTGTTTTGAGATTTTGCGCCCGTTGCCCCCCCCCCTCCGAGCGCCTCGCGAGCGGGGTTAGCGATGGCGTCGACACCATCTGTGGCGTCCCGCCCTCACCGGCGCTCGCTCCTCATGAGGCCCTCTCGGGTTGGCTGGCGGACCCCTCTGAAAACTAAAACCTCGTGAGCTCGCAGAAGGACTCCCCGGAGAATTTCTTGTTGCCAAGTCAGCCCGAAGCCCGATCGGACCAAAGTAAGTCACCACGGTAAGTTACGGCGGCAAACCCGCAAGGGGGCTCGCAAGCACACAAGAGCGTGTTCTTTAAGCCTAGCCTAGGGAATAGAGCGGTGGTCTATTTACATGAGGGGCTCCCCTCCACAAAATGCTATTACATCGTGAGGGGACATACCCAAGATTTTTTGTGCAGGTTCAAAATAAGAGAGCACAGGCTTAGTCGGACATGCCGCTCGTCTCATCTCCCGAATCGCTTCCGGACAGGCTGCTGGCGCCGTCGCTGTCATTGTCTCCACCGCCATCAACCACGTCGCCCTGATCCGCTGCGACCACCACCGCGTTGTCATCAGAAGCAAAGGCCCGAACAAGGGCATCCACATTGTCGTCCACCCAGCGTGCTAGGTTGTCCCGGATGACCTCAGGCACTGGGGCAATGGCGGCGTCAAAATCAAAGTCAGGATTGCTGTTCAGAAGGTGACTGAAGACGCGAGAGAACGCGCGCCCAAGGAGGCCTCGGCTCTTTTCGTCCACAAGCTCGCGAGCCCTCTCAGCACGGCTCTCCAGGTGTGTCACAACATCAGTGAAGAAGCGGAGATGGCTGGCATAATCCTTGGCGTGGGGATGAGGGGCATGCTCATCGCAGATGGTACCAAGCGCCTGGTTGGCCTTAGTCCTGAGGTCCCGAAGCATGGGAGCGCGCTTACGCAATAACGTCTGCCGGCAAAGTGCCTCCTCCCTGCTCTGTTGCGCGAAGGACTCGGCGCTGGCAACCCGCTGCTGAAAAGAGAGCAGCTCGGTGATGTCTACTACGTAACCCTGCAACCAAGTGCAGAGGTTTGTAGGACAGTAGCAAATTTCCCTCAAGTGGATGACCTAAGGTTTATCAATCCGTGGGAGGCGTAGGATGAAGATGCTCTCTCTCAAGCAACCCTGCAACCAAATAACAAAGAGTCTCTTGTGTCCCCAACACACCCAATACAATGGTAAATTGTATAGGTGCACTAGTTCGCGAAGAGATGGTGATACAAGTGCAATATGGATAGTAGATATAGGTTTTGTAATCGACAATATAAAAACAACAAGGTAACTAATGATAAAAGTGAGCGTAAACGGTATTGCAATGCTAGGAAACAAGGCCTAGGGTTCATACTTTCACTAGTGCAAGTTCTCTCAACAATAATAACATAATTGGATCATATAACTATCCCTCAACATGCAACAAAGAGTCACTCCAAAGTCACTAATAGCGGAGAACAAACGAAGAGATTATGGTAGGGTACGAAACCACCTCAAAGTTATCCTTTTCGATCGACCTAGTCAAGAGTCCGTAGTAAAATAACATGAAGCTATTCTTTCCGTTCGATCTATCATAGAGTTCGTACTAGAATAACACCTTAAGACACAAATCAACCAAAACACTAATGTCACCTAGATACTCCAATGTCACCTCAAGTATCCGTGGGTATGATTATACGATATGCGTCACACAATCTCAGATTCATCTATTCAAACCAACACAAAGTACTTCAAAGAGTGCCCCAAAGTTTCTACCAGAGAGTCAAGATGAAAACGTGTGCCAACCCCTATGTATAAGTTCACGGAACTCGCAAGTTTATCACCAAAACATACATCAAGTGGATCACGTGATATCCCATTGTCACCACAGATAAGCACATGCAAGACATACATCAAGTGTTCTCAAATCCTTAAAGACTCAATCCGATAAGATAACTTCAAAGGGAAACTCAATCCATTACAAGAGAGTAGAGGGGGAGAAACATCATAAGATCCAACTATAATAGCAAATCTCGCGATACATTGTGACGCCCCCGATTCAATCGTACACCAATCATGCACGCAAACGTGTACGATCAAGATCAGGGACTCACGGGAAGATATCACAACACAACTCTAAAAACATAAATAAGTCATACAAGCATCATAATACAAGCCAGGGGCCTCGAGGGCTCGAATACAAGTGGCCGATCATAGACGAGTCAGCAGAAGCAACAATATCTGAGTACAGACATAAGTTAAACAAGTTTTCCTTAAGAAGGCTAGCACAAACTAGGATACAGATCGAAACAGGCGCATGCCTCCTGCCTGGGATCCTCCTAAACTACTCATGGTCGTCGTCAGCGGCCTGCACGTAGTAGTAGGCACCTCCAGTGTAGTAGGAGTCATCGTTGACAGTGGCATCTGGCTCCTGGGCTCCAGCATATGGTTGTGATAACCGAGAGGAAAGAAAAGGGGAAAAGGAGGGGGAAAAGCAACCGTGAGTACTCATACAAAGTACTCGCAAGCAAGGAGCTACACTACATATGCATGTGTATATGTGTAAAGGGCCATATCGGTGGACCGAACTGCAGAATGCCAGAATAAGAGGGTGATAGCTAATCATGTCGAAGACTACGCTTCAGGCCACCTCCATCTTGCAGCATGTAGAAGAGAGTAGATGGTAAGTTCACCAAGTAGCATCGCATAGCATAAACCTACCCGACGATCCCCTCCTCGTTGCCCTATTAGAGAGCGATCACCGGGTTATATCTGGCACTTGGAAGGGTGTGTTTTATTAAGTATCCAGTTTTAGTTGTCATAAGGTCGAGGTACAACTCCAAGTCGTCCTGTTACCGAAGATCACGGCTATTCGAATAGATAAACTTCCCTGCAGGGGTGCACCACATAACCGAACACGCTCGATCCCATTTGGCCGGACACACTTTTCTGGGTCATGCCCGGCCGCGGAAGATCAACACGTCGCAGCCCTACCTAGGCACAACAGAGAGGTCAAAGACGGTCTAAATCCTATCGTCTAGGGTGCAGGCCCATCGCCCATTGCACACCTGCACGCTATGACGTCTGTGCGGAAGCAGACCTAGCCTAGCGAGCATTCGGTCAATCTGCGCGCCGCTTCGCCGCCGACGTCACGAAGGCTTCGACTAATACCACGACGTCGAGTGCTGATAACTGTTCCCGTGTAGTTGGTTAGTGCGTATAGGCCAGTGGCCAGAGTCAGATCAAATACCAAGATCTCGTTAAGCGTGTTAAGTATCTACGAACGCCGACCAGGGCCAGGCCCACCTCTCTCCTAGGTGGTCTCAACCTGCCCTGTCGCTCCGCCACAAAGTAACAGTCGGGGCCGTCGTGAACCCAGGCCCACCTCTACCCGGATGGAGCCACCTGCCGCTTCAGCCCCCATCTCCGAACAGTATCACAAGTAATGTAACAGTATAAAGTATATAGCATATGCCCGAGATCACCTCCCGAAGTGGCAATCGCCCAGTAGTATAGCATGGCAGACGAACAAGAGTGTAGGGTCACTGATGGAACACTAGCATCCTATACTAAGAAGTAGGATAGCAGGTAAGGGTAACAACTGTAGCAACAATGACAGGCTATGCAGCAGAATAGGATTAACCGAAAGCAGTAACATGCTACACTACTCTAATGCAAGTAGTATAGAGAAGAATAGGCGATATCTGGTGATCAAGGGGGGGGGGGATTGCCTAGTTGCTCTGGCAAGAAGGAGGAGTCGTCAACTCCGTAGTCGAACGGGGCGGCAGCAACGTCGGTCTCGTAGTCTACCAAAGAGAAGAGGGGGAAGAAACAATAAATACAATGCAAACATAAGCATGATGATGCATGACGTGACAATGAGCGGTGCTAGGTGTGCCCTAACGCGGTAGTAGGTGATACCGGCGAAGGGGAAAACATCCGGGAAAGTATTCCCGGTGTTTCACATTTCCGGAAAGATGAACCGGAGGGGGAAAGTTGTGTGTTTGATATGTTAGGGATGTGTGGCGGACGAACGGGCTGCGTATCTAGATTCGTCTCGTAGTTCTGAGCAACTTTCATGTACAAAGTTTTTCGATCCGAGCTACGGTTTATTTTATATTAATTTTTAAAGTTTTTAAGAATATTTTGAAATATTATTAATTTGAAATTAATTGGAAAAATGCTATGCACACCCATCACATGGTACACAGAGGTGTACCCAGGGGATGCGAGGTGGGCCAAAGGGGACCTAGTTGACCAGTCAAAGTTTGACTGGTCAACAGGGGTGGGCCTTCCTTGTCATACACTACTTAGTTAATTAACTAGTTAGTTAGTTTATTAAAAAGAATTAATTAAGATAATTAATTATTTAATTGATATATTTTTTAATTAATTTATAATAATAATAATAATTATTAACATTTCCTGTGGCCTGGGCCCCGCTTGCCATAGGCCCAGGGGGCATAGTGGGCGGGCGTAGCGTGGCGCCGAACGGGTCGGCGCCCGTGAGCACCCGAGGCCACGGCGAGGCGCCGGTGGGCACTGGCGCCGACTGTGAGGCGAAGCTACTGCGCGGCTATGGGAGGCGGGTGGCTGCGGCGGTCAAGCTCGACCCCAGGGGGGGGGGGGGAGCGCTGGCGACGCCGGCTGCCAGTGCCACGGGCACGGGACGCTGGCATGGCGGAATCAGGCGGGCGGATCAAGGCTGCGGGGCGGCAACAGATGCAAGCGGCAACGGGGAGGAGAAGGGGAGGGGGTGGCCGGAGCACGCAGGGCGTCGCCGGGCAGTGCCGGTCGGCTCTCGGACGCGGCGGGGAGCAATGCCAGGGGGGTGCTATCTACGACATGAGGAGGGGGAAACGTCAAGGAGCTCACCGGGACCTGTAGGGATGCAAAGATGGGCTCGGGGGAGGCTTGGAGCAGACGGACGGCGGCGACGATCCACGGCGGCCGAGGGCGTCGATCCGTGCGAGGCAGGGGGTCGAAGACGGCTGGATCGACGTTAAGGAAGAGGCGGTGGCCGACGAAGGGGATCGACGCGAGCGACATCGCTGGTGCATCTCAGCCTTGATCCAGTGGCGGAGACGAAGTAGACGACCACGCCGGAGCTCCAGGTCAGCGCGGAATGACGAGCGGTGGCCGGTGGCCACGTGGACGAGCAGCGGTGGTGACGAAGGTGGCTTTGGGTGCGACGAGCAGAACGTAGAGGGGCGAGGGGCGCCCAGATCCAATGGGGGGTGGGAGTGAGGGAGAGAGCTAGGGTTTGGCCCGGGGCAAAGCCTTATAGGAATGGGGGGGGTGCCGGCGGATGGCCACCACGGTGACGACCGGTGCCATGGCGGGCATCGGCCATGGCCACGGGGTGGTTCGTGAACAGGGGAGGATAGGAGGGGGTGCGCCTGGGCCGGTAGGCCGGTTGTTCCAGTTGGGCCAGGGGTGGGGCGTTTTCTTTTCTTTTCTGTCTATATTTTAGTTTTTGTTAGTTTAGTTTCTTTAAAATACAAGTTAGCACCTAAATTAGTACCATGAAAATAGGCCACTACCAAACCTAGTTTGGACCCAAAATAATTTAGTTTAATATTTTTTATATTTTCAAAAGAAATTAAATTATTATTTTAGCCATAATTTTTAATTAGTTTAGGGCATTTAAACACTTTTGAAAAGGTTGGTTCCACCACCAAAACTAGTTAGGGATTATTTTCCACATGATGAACATTTTAGTTTTGATATTTGAAAACATTTATTGTTTGTCAAAAATTCAAATTTGATTTTTAAACGTTTTGATCTAACGCGAGGTTAGCAACAGTAATCGAGGTGACGTGGCATCATTAGCAGAGGCTTACTGTAGCTTGATTATCCGGGCGTCACAATTCTCCTCCACTACAAGAAATCTCGTCCCGAGATTTAAGAGGTGGTGTAAGGGGGAAATTTGTGGTTGTGAAATTCTAACGGGTCTTCTCGGTCTTGGTTGTTCTTCTCGAAGAAGTTAATCCCTTTCGTTGTTGTCTTCAATTCTTTATTCCAATGCATCATGATGAAGTCAGCATCCTTTCTTGAGGGTCTTCATCACACTTACGACAGAATAAAAGGGAAGCATTCCGGGAGAACGGACCTCGGCAAGGTTGACTATCTGGTAGATAACATCGGGGAAGGAGGCGGAAAGTAACTCTCAATTTGAAACTTAATAAAATATCTAGAGCAAAGTAAGTAGGTACCGTGAGAAGTTTCGAGCGGGTAGGCAATCGTTCGATGCCTGAAACAAAGTGTGAAAGGGGTCCAAAGCAACGAGAATAAGTATTGCGTCTGATACCAGATTAGATCGTCTCTAGGAAGATGGTTGGTGATCTTCATACGAAGCCAATCGCGAGGAATAACTTCGGAGATATGGGGGTACTGGAGAGTCAGGTTTCGATCCTGTGGAACTGTGGGTTATGGGCCCACCATGTGGGTTAAAAGTAGGAGGAGCGGTGACATCTTGCATGGTCATGATAGCAAGGCAGGTCAGAGGGTAGCCTATCGATTATGTTGGCAACAACAGCGGTACCAAGGGCGAGGGATGAAGAGAACCATTTTCCTGCTCATTAGGACGAGGCGGACCAATAGGCAAAGTTCTCGTCCATCGGTGGTTACCGGAATGTCATCAACAATAGTAACATGGTCTTACTGATAGAGTTGTACACCGAGGTGTTTACATAAGCAGGAGAATATTACTGCTTATATCATATAGATCACAAGAAACGTTAAACCAACCAATGGAAAGGAAAATACAATTATCAGATTTAAACAGAACAATGGAAAGGAAAATGTGTTTAAACACATATTTCAAGGGTATATCCTTCCCAAGGACAAGCGGAGCATGATATCCATAACATGATATAATGTAGAAAACTCTTTAGGTACGGGAGAGAATTTTCATGACATTACCCATCCAGCGGTGTTTGGATAATTGAGCAGGAAACATTAGCATTGGGCTTCAAATGTTCTTGTTGAAAATCGGAGTACCAAAGACATGCTTCGAGATAGCATTGACATGGTCAACAGGTGAAGATCGGACTTTGGAAACAAAAAAGGATCCATCAGGAACAACTTATAGAATAAGTCTTACAATTTCCTCATGGAAAAATGGCTAACCTTGCAAAAAATGGAACTATAACCATAGATCCTTCAGCCAGGTGTGCTAGGCATGACATCACCTTACCGGGTCATAAAAGACTAGTGTTATAACTCTTGGAATTATGTTCCAACCATCATATCAGATCGAAATTCAGATCTTATTGGGGGTCAGGATACCTCAGACTCGGGATGTCTGAGAAGAGAGGTGCAACACAAATTGTCGAAATGACATTGTAAGATTTTCAGGAATTGAACTATGGGAGCGAGTTCCGAACAAGAGTTCTCATTGATCCAAGGAGAGGATGACGGGGTGGCTGATGGACTCAACAAAAATTCATCGAGATTTCCAAGAAGATGGGTTTCCACAATTAGGTGAACAAGGAGATAACATTTGTCAGATCAAATGATATACTGTTGTATGCTCGAGGGAACATCCACAGTTAAACATTGGTTTAAAGGTGCATCCAAAATATGGGCTTAGGTACCATGATCAATGTTAAAATGGTGATTCGATAACCAATGGTCTAAGAATGAAATATCGACCATTAACTTCAAAGCAATAGGGTTGCTAGAAGTTTTGAATTCACACATCATAGTACAATTGTCGATATTCCGATTAGAAACAACGGGGGGGGGGGCAAGGAATGAACGGAAATGGCGGGAAGTGATACTATATCAAGAATTCTCAAGAGGTGGAGAAATTCTCACAACATCCTTGACATAAAAGATGGTAATACTTCAAGTAGAACATAACACAAGCTGCATAGCAAGTTGCATCCGTAACATGAACATGTTTATGATGAAAGGAAGGTAAGGATGTGGTCAATGGTAACTCCAACTACCAAGGGACAAAGATGACACTTATCATCATAAATTCGATTAATATCTTAGAAGAGCTCAGAATGTTGATGATGTTCATGACACAATTGCCGCGAGATTTCATGAAGATGTAATTGATCGGCGATGACATCAAGTCAAAGGAATGATGAGGCGAAAGGTTATTGGAACCAAGGGTACGACACAACTCGAAGTCGAGCTTGTTGTTCAAGGTGAAATGATACGACGAGGAAGATCGATTGTAAGATTAGCTCACCGTCAAAAATTTTGCTCCGAGAAGAAGGACCAGCTAGCACAGTTAAAATTTAGCACGATAACGATATAGCCAATAATCTAGGAATGGTGTGATCGGGTACAAACTCGTACTTAAAGAAGATTATCAAGAGTTGTTGAACCATAGTGTAGACTCGATTCAGTTATCGGTGTCTTTGAGTGTTTAATAACTCAGAGCCCATGAAAAACTGTAATCAGTGAGAATGTAGTACCTGATGAAGAACTTATAAGAAATTATGCAGTTCCAATATAATCTCGAGATACCAGGGGGGTAATACTCGATGATAGATCAAAGTATAGGTTGGACTGGGGTATTTATCTATAGAAGACAAGTGCTTACACTTGCATCAAAAATGGTATTTAAAGGAGAACATGGTCGGAACCACGATTGTAAAAGGCCAGATCCCAGATATAAGATGAACTTATACCAAGGGAATAATTAATTTTAAAAGAAGCTTTGATGAGAAGATGTACATCGTGTCCATGGGCATGAACACAAAGTTCAAGGTCGACTCCCACTTCTTCAATGCACAACCTTTCATTCACTTCTCGCGTTCGATGAAGTTGTAGTGTTGAAATTTTATCTGGCAAAATACCAGAAGAGTATGGATCGTGAAACTTTCAAGTTCACACATATAAAGGAAGACATAGGTTCAACCCACTGGGGCATCGTGGAAACATATACCACAAGCTTCAATAGTAAATATCACCAGCTCAAAAACAGAGCATGGTTGGCCAAATCCGAGAATAGGATTTACTAATGGCATTATGTACCAGGGAAAGAACTTCTCGAGATTTTTGTATACAAAGGACACTGTCGGATGATAATTCAACAAAGGATCTGATGGTCCATAACGGAGCTGATGCGAGCATCGACGCACGATCAGAGGAAGAAACAATGCAAGGGCAATTATTATAGAAACATCTGACTAATACAAAGCTCAAGGCAAAGTAATTAAGATTTCCAAAACAAAGGATCAGCAGCGAACGCTCTGATTAAGGATGGATAAGTTGAGTAAGCTTAGGGGTAAAATCGACAAAGATTTGATTGGTCGAGATCCAGCTCGTGTTTAACAAAATGTCTGAGCCGAAAGGATGAACTCTAGGATCTGATTGAGGGTTGCAAGCATTCGCAACATATTGAATCAATGTACTCAAAATGATAGTGACAAAGGTTGCCAATAAGATTACTATACTTATGGGATTAACCATAATGCAAGCAAGCAAGAATTTCAAGAGCAATAAGCTGCTAAGGATTTTCGGAATATCAAATATTATTTCGAAGAACTTAGTGAAACACATAAACAACTGGGGATGGGCGGATACTCGGTAAGTGCGAGAATTATCCGTTGGGGTGTTCATGTGGGTAATGAACTGCAAGGCAGTAGGCACAAAGTATTCTCGGAACAATAAAGAGAATTTTCGGGGTATCTTGTAATAACAAGATCAATGGGATTGAAAGGACAAGTGTATATAGTTATCCATAATAATATAACAGTGGTAGGGACTTTGCAAAGGCGGTGGGCACAAGTGTCTCGAGAGAACATCGGAGATTATCTTCTAATCTTACGGTGAAGCAGTCGATCATCTGTAATGAAGGGGCTCTCCAGCAGGAAGTGGTAACGAGAACCTAGAGTTAGATTTTAGCAAAATCAATTAACCCGAATAGAAGAGAGATCAGAGTCCCAGAGTATAGGTCAAGCAATAAAAGATCCTAATACCACCCAATGGCGACGTGGGCCCATAGGCCGCACAGCCATGTTAGTAAAACAGTTTTCATCGACTAGACTCAACTTCGCCCAAGGAGTTTAGAAGGGGGATTCCTACAGGCAGTCGACTCTGATACCAACTTGTGACGCCCCCGATTCAATCGTACACTAATCATGCACGCAAACGTGTACGATCAAGATCAGGGACTCACGGGAAGATATCACAGCACAACTCTAAAAACATAAATAAGTCATACAAGCATCATAATACAAGCCAGGGGCCTCGAGGGCTCGAATACAAGTGCCCAATCATAGACGAGTCAGCGGAAGCAACAATATCTGAGTACAGACATAAGTTAAACAAGTTTGCCTTAAGAAGGCTAGCACAAATTGGGATACAGATCGAAAGAGGCGCATGCCTCCGCCTCGATCCTCCTAAAGTACTCTGGTCGTCGCCGCCGCCCGCAAGTAGTAGTAGGCAACTCCAGTAGTAGGAGTAAATGCGTTAACGGTGGCGTCTGGATCACTGGCTCCAGCATCTGGTTGCGACAACCGAGAGGAAAGAAAAGGGGGAAAAGAGGGGGAAAAGCAACCGTGAGTACTCATCCAAAGTACTCGCAAGCAAGGAGCTACACTACATATGCATGGGTATATGTGTAAAGGGCCATATCGGTGGACTGAACCGCAGAATGCCGTAATAAGAGGGTGATAGCTAATCATGTCAAGACTACGCTCGTGCCACCTCCATCTTGGAGCATGTAGAAGAGAGTAGATGGTAAGTTCACCAAGTAGCATCGCATAGCATAAACCTACCCGGCGATCCCTCCTCGTTGCCTGTTAGAGAGCGATCACCGGGTTATATCTGGCACTTGGAAGGGTGTGTTTTATTAAGTATCCAGTTCTAGTTTTCATAAGGTCAAGGTACAACCCCAAGTCGTCCTGTTACCGAAGATCACGGCTATTCGAATAGATAAACTTCCCTGCAGGGGAGCACCACATAACCCAACACGCTCGATCCCATTTGGCCGGACACACTTTTCTGGGTCATGCCCGGCCGCGGAAGATCAACATGTGCCAGCCCTACCTAGGCACAACAGAGAGGTCAGCACGCCGGTCTAAATCCTATGCGCGCATGGCTCTGGGCCCATCGCCCATTGCACACCTGCATGTTGCGTACACGGCCAGAAGCAGACCTAGCCTAGCAGGCGTTCCAGTCCAATCCGCGCGCTCGGGCCGGCCGACGTCATGAAGGCTTCGGCGGAGACCACGACGTCGAGTGCCCATAATTGTTCCCGCATAGTTGGTTAGTGCGTATAGGCCAGTGGCCAGACTCAGATCAAATACCAAGATCTGGTTAAGCGTGTTAAGTATCTGTGAACGCCGACCAGGGCCTGGCCCACCTCTCTCCTAGGTGGTCTCAACCTGCCCTGTCGCTCCGCCACAAAGTAACAGTCGGGGCCGTGGAACCCAGGCCCACCTCTACCGGTTGGAGCCACCTGCCCTTCACCTCCATCTCGAACAGTATCACAAGTAATGTAACAAGATAAAGTATATAGCATATGCCCGAGATCACCTCCCAAGTGATCAAGGCCCAGAGTATAGCATGGCGACGGACAAGAGTGTAGGGTCCTTGATGGAACACTAGCATCCTATACTAAGCAAGAGGATAGCGGTGTAAGGGTAACAATCAGTAGCAACAATGACAGGCTATGCAGCAGAATAGGATTAACCGAAAGCAGTAACATGCTACATTACTCTAATGCAAGCAGTATAGAGAAGAATAGGCGATATCTGGTGATCAAGGGGGGGGGGCTTTCCTGGTTGCTCTGGCAAGAAGGAGGGGTCGTCAACTTCGTAGTCGAACGGGGCGGCAGCAGCGTCGGTCTCGTAGTCTACCGAAGAGAAGAGGGGGAAGAAACAATAAATACAATACAATACCCAGCGGATGGCAGGTGGGCCAAGGGGGACCCAGTTGACCAGTCAAAGTTTGACTGGTCAACAGGGGGTGGGCCTCCCTTGTCATACACTACTTAGTTAATTAACTAGTTAGTTAGTTTACTAAACATAATTAATTAAGATAATTAATTATTTAATTGATATACTTTTTTAATTAATTTATAATAATAATTATTATTAACATTTCCTGTGGCCTGGGCCCCGCTTGCCATAGGCCCAAGGGGCATAGCGGGCGCGTGCCAGAAGTGGCACGGACAGGGCCGGGCGCGAGCACCCGAGGCCACGACAGGCGCTGGCACGGGCGCTGGCTGTGGGTGGGCGAGCTACATCGTGGCTGTGGGAGGCGGGTGGCTGCGGCGGTCGAGCTCGACCCAGGGGGGGCGCTGGTGACACTGGCTCGGCCGGTGCCGGGAGGCACGGGACGCTGGGCATGGCGGAACGGCGCGGGCGGACTGAAGGCTGCGGCAGCGGCAACATATGCAAGCGGCGACGGAGAGGAGAAGGGGAGGGGGTGGCCGGAGCACACAGGGGGCCGCCGGGCAGTGGGGGTCGGCTCTCGGACACGGGGGGAGCAATGCCAGGGGGTGCTATCTACGACGCGAGGAGGGGGAAACGTCAAGGAGCTCACCGGGACCTGTAGGGGTGCAAAGATGGGCTCGGGGGAGGCTTGGAGCAGACGGACGGCGGCGACGATCCGCGGCGGCCGAGGGCGTCGATCCATGCGAGGCAGGGGGCAAAGCCTTATAGGAATGGGGGGGGGGGGTGACGGCGGATGGCCGCCACGGTGACGACCGATGCCGTGGCGGGCATCGGCCATGGCCACGGGGTGGTTCGTGAACAGGGGAGGAGAGGAGGGGGTGCGCCTGGGCCGGTGGGCCGGTTGGTCCAGTTGGGCCAGGGGTGGGGCGTTTTCTTTTTTTTTTCTGTTTATATTTAGTTTTTGTTAGGTTAGTTTCTTTAAAATACAAGTTAGCACCTAAATTAGTACCATGAAAATAGGCCACTGCCAAACCTAGTTTGGACCCAAAATAATTTAGTTTAATATTTTTTATATTTTCAAAAGCAATTAAATTATTATTTTAGCCATAATTTTTAATTAGTTTAGGGCATTTAAACACTTTTGAAAAGGTTGGTTCCACCACCAAAACTAGTTAGAGATTATTTTCCACATGATGAACATTTTACTTTTGATATTTGAGAACATTTATTGTTTGTCAAAAATTTAAATTTGATTTTTAAACATTTTGATCTAACGCGAGGTTAGCAACAGTAATCGAGGTGACCTGACATCATTAGCAGAGGTTTACTGTAGCTTGATTATCCGGGCGTCACATCTTACATTCTTAAGAAGTTGCTCCCCATTACAAGGTATTCTCTTGACATGCAAGTGGTCCAACTCAGCATGCCATGTCATCAAATATCAGTCAATGACAAGTTCACAACTATCTCACAGCTCAGCCACATCAATAATTCTTTTAGTTTTTATTTTAACTAATGGTGTGGTTTAATTTTTATGTAAGACGCATTTGTTCCTCTTCCTATTCCGTAACTGACGAGAAAAATAAGAGGAGAGTCCTCCACTCCCCACGACCCATCTGACCCAAAAAGCTGGGTCGCTCCTTCACTGGGTCGTCCGCACCGCCATGCCGGTCACAACCTATCCGTGCGTCCACAGAGCACACAGGGTCACCTATCTCCCATGGCCGGCCGCCGGCCGCACAACCGCCAATAGCGCACATAAGGATCGATGCTCCTCGGCCACTGTCGCCACCTGGCCACGACCCCAGGCCACCGTACGCCTCATGGTCTGCTGCATGTACAAACTCATAGTAGGCCAGCTTATTGGCCCATCTGCTAATACATGCAAAAATAAATGCCCACTATGGCACGACATTGGATTCCTGCCTTCTATCTTGCATGTGCCTGTTCGGCTCTTGAGTATGCCTAATCGGCTCCTCTTCCTCACAATCTCCTTTCCTGCAAATGTGCCAGAAATGAACGGCCGCACCACGCAATGACACAAATGCGTAGGAGGTAACTGAACCGCTCGCTTATCCTTTAAATATCAGGCTGAAGTGCACAAGTGTGTATGAATCTTATTTTCTGAAAGAAGAGAATCGTCTTCCACCACAACTGGACTTAGATCTTTGATTACTCTTCCCAACATGTACGTGCTGAGTGATTGGGTCCCTATATAGCCCTCTTGGCTTTGTCTAATCCAATCTTTTATCTGATTTCTTGTTTTGTCAGGTTTGGCCACAGGTTGCTCGATGATTTGTTGCAGATTGCGATGGTTATTTGTGCTTTCTTCCTGCATAGGTTTCTTACCGCTTGAGTTAGTAGATAATCATCCCATCCGTAAAATTTATTATCTGAACTTGATGAACACATAATGCATCTTATATTTGTTTCAGTATGTTACAAATCACATTCATATGATTCCCTTCATTCCATGCAATGCATTGGTTGGAATAAAACATCTACTACAACCCAGGACGAAATCTCATTATCCCTTCTATTCAAGTAAAGTCATAATTGTCACTCAATCAAGAAGATAGGCTTGGATGAATTTAGGTAGGCATATATGTGAGGCAACTATTTTGTTTTCACAATTTCATTTTCATGTCTTCTACACAGGGTGGACATACTGGTATCGCGTACAGATCAGCAGAGAAATGGTGACAGACCCATCCGCTTGCTGCACATTCATTGATGCGGCATCTCGATCATTCTACAATACACGCCCCACTAAGCTTCGCCGATTTGGAGCAGCAATTTACTGGAGCCCATGCGAGTTGCCAATGACATCTTCTGTCCTCTGTTACACGTCCAGGCTTCCACATCACATATATGTCACTTAGATCATTATTACTTAGTAGATGCACCCTAATATTTGTGATCCTTTAGTTTTTGTGGACCTAAACATCGCGAGTTGGGACGGTCAGAAAACCATGCCCATTGTTATCACTTTTTTCCTCCTTCAGATATTGAGACCAGTACTAATTTCAGTGCTTCACTTTTGTCATTCAAAAGCTTGGCTTCAGGAATTTAGAGAGAAGGACATTTAGTGGCTCATTTGCAGATGCTCTCCAATTCAGTCATTGGTTATGGAGTTCATTTTCCATACGTATTGTGTTCTTATCACCAATATTCTATTGATCACATGTTCTAAGGCATCATTTAATCTTTGTGAACATCATGCTAGATTACATAGGTCATTGACTTTTCATTATATTTTTTTGTTGTTTCTTTATAAGACAATATAGTTGTAGCAAATGGTCCCGTAGCAACGCGCGGGGCATCTTCTAGTACATCAAGATCGTATCACCTCAAGAACACGAGAGAGAGAGAGAGAGAGAGAGAGAGAGAGAGAGAGAGATCAAACACATAACTACTGGTACATACCCTCAGCCCCGAGGGTGAACTACCCCTCCTCGTCATGGAGAGCGTCGGGATGATGAAGATGGCCACCAGAGAGGGAGCCCCTCCCAGTGAGTCTTAACAGTGGTCCCGATTGGTTTTGGTGGCTACAGAGGCTTAAGTGGCGGAACTCCCGATCTATTCTGTTCCCCGATGGTTTTAGGGTATATGGATATATATAGGCGAAAGAACTCGGTCAGGGAAGCCACGAGGGGCCCACGAGGGTGTAGGGCGCGCCCAGGGGGGTGGGCGCGCCCCCTGCCTCGTGCCTTCCTCGTTGCTTCCCTTACGTATATTCCAAGTCTTCTGGATTGCTTCCGTTCCAAAAATAACTCTCCCGAAGGTTTCATTCCGTTTGGACTCCGTTTGATATTCCTTTTCTGCGAAACACTGAAACACGGGAAAAAACAGAAACTGGCACTGTGTAACAGCCTGGATTTTGGCCCTTTTCTTTTTCTTTTTGATTTATTGGTTTTTGCTCTATTTTGCTTTTTGGAGTGGTTCTGTGGCCTTGTCACCTGGGAAATCATCCTCTTTTTCCTTCCCAAGTGACCCATCATTCTCAAAACCCTGCCAAGATCTTGTCATTCCACTGCTTGACCAAACCCTAATTTCTTGTTCTCAGGAATATTCCTTTTTCTATTAAAGGAATAACCCTGTCTGCCCTAGGTTGTGAAGCAACCTTTATTTCCATCACTCCTAAAATTCCCAAATAATTCTCATAAACTGTTTGGGTCATATCTTTCTTAAATATGGCAAAATATTTCATTTGTCATGTTTATCATCTTGCTCAAATAATTCATTTCCTATTCTGCTATAAATGGCACATTGTGAAGAAAGTGTTATTTACCTTTTCCCAATTGACCTAAAACTCCTTGGACAACTTTTCCTGTCCATATAATTTCCACATGCCAAAATGCAACCTCATTTGCCTAGTAATTATCTTCTATTATATACATAAAACAGAAGTAAAACAAGCGACCACGTTCATCCACATGTGCTAAAAATATGTGCTTTGTTGATCTTATTTTTAATGGTTGAGATTAAAAGGTAAAGAAATTTATGTACAACATAGTCATGTACAGATTCATGTATATTGGAACGTTTGACACGTCCAACCATGCCACGTTCGTCCACATGTGCTAAAAATATGTGCTTTGTTGATCTTATTTTTAATGGTTGAGATTAAAAGGTAAAGAAATTTACGTACAACATAGTCATGTACAGATTCATGTATATTGGAACGTTTGACACGTCCAACCATGCCAATCTAGGTCATCGCACCAAGGAGAGAAAAAGTACGTGAAAGTCTTTCCAAAAAATATGTATGCAATATCGGACATCCTTGAGGAGTTCAACAAGAATACGAATTGTTATTAAAGAAAAAAAACATGCCGATCTAAATCACGTACCAAGGGAAAAAAAGTACGAGAAAGTCATTCAAAAAACATACATGCAAGCAGCATCGGACATCCTTCAGGAGTCCAACGAGAATATAAACATGCAAGCAGTATTATATTATACTATTATAAACAACAAACAACCAACGGTGGAGATTTGTCATCGTTAGGCTAATATGTATAAACGGTGGAGATCTATCAGCCAAGCAAGGAAAGAATACGATCGGATCTATACTATCAAATTTTACATGAAAGTTTAAAAAGTGTACACGGAAACGTGTCCAGCATGGACACGCACATGCAATTTGGAAAGCAAACCACTTGGCCGTACATAGGAGCTGTTACGGAAGGATTCCACGTATTCTGAGTTAAATACCAAGCCGGCTGGAAGAAAAGGCTCTGGAATACACAAGCAAAGAAGAACAAGGACACGCATATATACGCCAGGCATAACACGCCAGCAGCAGAGGTTGGGCTCCGAAGACGATGAGCCGGCCAAGGCGATATCGATCCAGCGATAAGTGACGGCGTCTGAAGGCCATGTTGGTGGCTGCGATCGATGGCGTCAACTCGAGTTTAGAGTCCAAATCCATCAGTATATGTCCAAGGTTCATCGGTCTGGCTTACGACAATGATACGCATTGGAGAATTGTGTTGTATCAACCATAGACAACGTCGGAATCCGAAGATGGCAGCGGACCTAGCCCTGTAAAAATCCTTCGATGAGCTCGAGACGACAATGACGATCTCGGGCCTATGAAGATAGCTCGAGCCTCAAGAGGAAAAACAAATCTCACGCCAACGAAGCTGATGAGCAGACAAGGTGCCCCGAGTCTACCTCAATGTAATTCAACGAGTCCGTAATCCGTATGGCAATATCAGTCTAGCGACAAGCATCGATATCAGAAATCAACGAGGCGGTTTGAATCGATGGCAACCCCAATGTGCAATCAGAGGTGTGACGTCCAACGACTGTAGAGGAACTGGTGACCACCGTGCAAGCGCGCAATTTTGATCAGCTGGGCTTGAATATTTTCTTATCACGCGCGTAACTGGATGCGGCGGGATGGCTAATGAAGGTCTCTAACGAATACATGTGCCCAGATTGTCGAATCTACGCTATGTGTACTACGAGCGAGCTTGATCTATTGAGAAGAAACCATGTCGGACAACGACGCCGCAGGGTTTCGATTGAATTTCCGCATGCATGCATGAATAATTGAATATTCAGTCGCCGTGCGGCAGCTCAGTGTTTCCAATGCGCAGCGCCATGAAAACCTCCTAGCTCTAATCATTGGTTGACATAGGTGAGAGTGAGAGCGGTGCGTGAAGGCAACATTGCACGGGGAGCGAGCAGACTAAAGCAAGCTTGGCGAGGGGCGCTCCAGAGACACAGAGCTTACACCATGTGGATCGAATTGGATAGAGAGAGGAGCCGGAGTCTAATCCCGATTTGTATGTGCCAAACAGATGGAATTAAACCAGAAAACGTGCAAGCTTGCTCCTGCCAATTTTGGCTTCTCCCTACATCTCTTGCATGCAATTTTCTGAGATCTTTACGTTCAACTATTAAATTAATTTGGGCAATCATGTTATGGAATCTCTGACCGACTGGAACATCATAGATTTTCAACCACTATCCGTCACCAGATCATTGCCAAGAAAAAGTAAAAATCATGACTGGAATCCATGTCCTCCAAAAATAAGTAACGATAGTCGTTGTGTCAAACAACCAATAACCAATTCTATTTTCCGGGGAAATCACAACATACTAAAATTTAGCTATGGATTATACATTGTAATAATATGATAATAGTTAAGTAGCATATTGTATCTGCAAAAATTAACTTTCCTCAATTTCGCATATCACCAAGACACTGTACATGAATCATTTTATAAGGGCAGTATATGTCGCAGTAACACTAATGAAGCCAGCTAATAAATATATTTTAGAAAATAAATAAATAACCAAGATAAAACTTAAAACGCATCAGACAATTATGTAAACAATAAAATACTGGAATTGATGCAAAAAAATAGAGATAAGAGTATGCAAGATTAATTTAATTCTTCGACAAAGCATAATAGATATAAGAGTTAGACAGAGTGCATGATTTAAAGGTAGTGGTGAATATAAATCATATTGACTTGAAGCATAAAGCATCTCAAGGCAGTAATGACGTGGTGGGTTAAAAAGAAAATAACATAGGATTTAGGAACAAGCCATTGAAATAATTTATATTTTATATAAAATCATCCATAAATCATTCACTAATATTTTGAAAGATGTAAATGTTAGTTATGCTATTTTTTATTTGTCAAGCGACATCTTGGTGGTAAGGATAAAATACATTTTTAAATTTAAATATATGTCTACTTTTGAAAACAAATGACTTAAGAACAATTTTGACGAGTCTTCATTTTGTTTAATCTATATTTGTTTCTATTGTAAAAATATGAAATACTTTTATCATAAGCTTCTCGAACTTCTAAAGTTGATATTATACTACACAAATTAAATACACGAAATAGTCTAGCCGCGCAAATGCGCGGGTCACTCCGCTAGTTTAACTATGATTTTCCAAAGTTTCTATTCAGAAAGAAGCTTTGTGAAGGAGGTGCAAGCTAGGCATATCCAAATGAGCATTTTCCATGATCCCTAATATCATCATATCATAGCCCTCCACCAAAGTAGAGCTCATGTAATGCCTCCATGTGAGCTCATCTTCAATTCTTTGATTCTGTCCAAAATTTCAGTTTGTGAAGCAAGTGTATTTTATCTTGCTCCAGTTTGGCTACCAATTTTTCTAGGCCTTCTATTACTTATATAACCTACCTCTACCCATTTTGGGCATGGTTCATCAATCCATTATTCCTCTAGAAGTTTTCCAAGTTTCTGTCCAAAATGAAGCTTTGTGAAACAAGTGCCACTTTGGTATCTCCAAATGGCATGAAATCTTTACAGAAGCTTCATACCACCATATAACTCCTCTCTGCCAGACTTCAGCTCACAGAGATCAAGTGTGTGAGTGTATCATCCAAATCCTCAATTCTGGCCAGTTTTGCACTTTCTACATCAACCCTCATCTAAACTCCTCCTCTTAGTCTGGATTTTGGTTATCAGTATCAACTTAGTGTTTAATCATCACCAGACAAACTCTTTACCACGTTACCAAGCTGGTTTAACCACACCTTCTTACTGATTTACTTTTGGAGCTAAGAGAAAATCTCTTCTTGGCCCCTGGACCGATTTATTTCTTCAATTGGACTAAAGGCACCAAGGTCCATCAACTGGACATTGTTGGCCACGCCAAAGAGCGCCTCTTGCGCCAGTGCGCGTGGTGATTACGCTTGCGTCATGGCTGCAGGCGTGCTCTGGCTTGTTCCGGCCACTATGCTCGTCTCCTCCCTCCTCGTCTAGATCTCAAACCTTGTCTAGGAGCTCGCCCGTGCTCGACTGTGTCGCTCTGCATCGGTTATTCGTTGCGGTTCGCCATCAATGCATTGCAAACGCCATGCCCGTGCCATGCCCTGCCTCAGCCCGCCATTAAAGCTTGGTCGGGAGCTCGCCCGTGAGCTCGAGAAGCCTCCCCTCGGATATATAAGCACGACCCGAGCCCTCCCTCAGATCATCCACTCCTCACTTGCCACCCTCGCCCACCGGAGTCCTCGGCCCCCTCCTCTTTTCACCGGAGTTCGCCTCGGCCATCGCCGGTCTTCTCGTTTCCGGCGAGCCTAGTCCTCCTCTCCACCTCCTGACCCCTCCACCGTGTTCCCCTCCTCCCAGAGAGCCTCCCCACCCCACTCGTTCGACCCCGGAGTCCCTCTGGCCGCGCCTCCCGGAGCTTGGCCGTCGCCGTTGCTCTCGGCCACCACCTCGACCGAGCCCATCCGGAGCTCCTTCCTCCCTCCCGTCTCCACCACGACACTCCCCACACCTCTACCAGCCTCCCCATCCCCTCCGTTCGTCGCCGGAGAGCCCGCATCGCCGAGAGCCGCCGCTGCCCGAAGCTCCTGGCGTCTCCCGTCGCCGCGACCTCCCCTCCTCCACGCGCCTCCTCGGGAGCAGCTTCTCCTCTGAACGGAGGCGGCTCTGCCTCGCGGTCCCGCCGGTGGTCTCCGTCTTTCCGGAGATGGCCGGAGCAGGCCGGCCCCCCCGCCGTCCCCCCCCCCCCCCCCCCCTGCTCTGCCTCTGTTTCACCCAAGAAACAGGGCAGGCGGGAGGTAGAGGACGAGTGCCCGTGCCCCCTTCCCTTGCCCCTGGGCCCCACGCGCCAGTGGCCCAGGCGCCTCTGCCCACGTGGCAAGTGGAAGCGTATTACCCAAAGTACGTCTCCACTTTCTGAAAGCGCATTCCGTTTCTACTTCCGCCTGTAGCGCGTTTTCTTTGTCAGAAAGAATATTTCCTCAAATCTGTTTCTGCCTTATCCACTCAGGGACCCGTTGGTGATATTTTTTTCATAGATTAGACCCTGTTCTTCCAACCTTCACAACTTTTCAACCGTAACTCCGATTGAGGTGAAACCAACGCTCACTTCTTCGTTTCGTCGAGCCCGTTCTGATGGAATCATTTTCACCATGTTTTGACATTCTGAAAATGATCATTTTGCCCCTGCCCTTATTCAGCCCCCTCCGAGAGAGTACGTTTTCCGGCGATCCTTTCCATGAAGTTTCTCGTGACTTTCTCCCGGTGATTTCTTCCACCCCGGGCAAGCCACACCCTCCATTTGCATGATTGCAATGCAGTGACATGGTTTCCTTATTTAAACTTGTTTAAAATATTGCTCTAGCTACTTGTGATTTGTTCATGGCATTCTCAGAGTATTGTTTTGATCTTGCTATTGCCATGATATTGCTTGGAGTTCTAGGATTATATTTTTAATGAGTATGTGGATGAAATGTGCCTTTGGATTCTTAGTGGATATTATGATTATTTTCATGATGGTATCTGGTATTATATTTTGGAGTATTACTTTGGATATCATGCTGCCTTTGGATTATTAGTGGTTAGTATGATTATTTTCATGATGCTAGTTGATGCTCTGTTGCTTCGAGTATTATTTTTGGAGATGATGTTTACGTGTGGGTCTTAGCCGAATAGCTTTATTCTTGTTATTGTAGTAGTAGGATTATTGTTTTCGGATTCATCATGACAGTAGTGTTGTGCTACCCTTGGAGTATTTTGAATTGATGAGATTATGCTTGGATTATTTGTTGGATATTGTTATGATTTGGATTATAGGTTGATAGATGATATCTGAGTATCAGTCATTACTATTATATTTTGGGGTTAAATTCCATCATTAAGTTGGTCAGGTGCCACCGAACCGGGCTTTTTCCAGTGCAACCACATTTGCCTTTTATGGGAAGGCCCTAATGCGGTCTATTGTCATGCCTCTCGTCGGTGCCTCCAACTAGGGAAGGTTATGGACTAGCCCAGTTGGGAGTGGGTCGGAGTGGCCGGGAGAGTGTCATGGCAGTAGATCGGTTTTGTCGGAACACCGTTGGTCCACCCGAATGGGAGTGCGAGGCCATGGGTTCCGTGGTGTGGGTAAAGTGCGCTACCTCTGTAGAGTGTGTGTGTTTAATCTATCGATAGCCGCATCCTCGGTCATGGGCATGGGTTCGTACTAGGTCCCACCATTCGATCAACACTCACATGACGGAATGACTTATAGGTGATTTCTATGATGATATATTGTGAGCAGTAACAGTTTGGCAGGATGATGTTGGAGACCAAGTGTTGATCGCCGGAAAGATCACAGTTTGAGACCAAGTGTTGGTCATGGTAGTGTTCGCCGGAAAGATCACAGTTTGAGACCAAGTGTTGGTCATGGTAGTGACCGCCGGAAAGATCACCGTGTGGTTTTGATCATGAGTTGATCGAGATGGTATATTGCTTGGCTGGTTAGCCAAGAGAGATATGGTTATGGAGATATGGGATGGTGATTTATCAGCATTGTATTAGTTTCATCTCATGCTTAGTAGTTGCTTCATCATGGTAGTTGTTAATTAATTAACCTGTTAATGCTATGTTATCGTCTTGCCTTGATGTTTATGGTTGTTGTGAGCTTGCAAGTACATTCAATGTACAGACTGACCGGGCGTGTCATGCCGACATTGCGGTGATGCCGTGATTGCTTGATTGCTTGTCATGGTTGCTCAAGACGCGAAGCTAGATCGTGTCCTGCCAGAGTCCTCATGGGCGGACGCCGCTTTGGGCAGCGGAACGACGAAGCTCGGGCGAGGAGTTGACGGAGCCAAAGAAAGATTCTCATGGCGCTGCATGGCGACGGCCCGTATTTTGCTTCGCTACCGAGCGACACCGTGGCTTTGTCGCTGGAGGACCAGACACCAAAGGAGTCCCCAAGAACACGGCATAGCCGGAGGTAGAGCGACGGTGTCGGGCAGAAGCCCGATCCACGCCTCGAGTACGTGGTTAGGTCGAGTGGTGCGCCGCGGCGAAGATGAAGTCCATGGCTGGCGGTGCCGCGGGGATAACGCAAGATGCGTTTGGTGAGAGCCATGTGTGGAACTCGCGGGTTGTGCATGGCCAGATAGCACTGCTGGATGGCGTAGGCGATGTCGGGGCGCGTCATCGTCATGTACTGGAGAGCACCGACGAGGCTGCGGTACTCGGAGGCGTCGGCGACCGGGGAGCCGTCAGTGACCGATAGCTTGGAGCGAGTGTCGACAGGCGTCGAGGCAGGTTTGCACTCGCGCATGTTGGCACGATCAAGCAGCTCCTCTGCGTACTTGCGTTGAGAGAGGAAGAAGCCGTTTGGCGTGCGTGTGACCGCGATCCCCAGAAATTAATGGAGGGGACCGAGGTCCTTCATCGAGAACTCGGTGAAGAGGAACTGTTGAAGGCGTTGGACCAGTGACGACGACGATGCAGTGAGGACGATGTCGTCCACGTACAGCAGCAGATAAGTGGCCCCATTGTCGGTGTGGAGGGTGAACAGCGATGGGTCAGCTCGCGAGCTGACGAAGCCGAGCGAGCGGGCGTAGGCGGCGAACTGTGCAAACTAGGCAGGCGGGGCCTGCTTGAGGCCATAGAGAGATTTGTCGAGTAGACACACATGATCAGGGTGCGCCTCGTCGACAAATCCAGTAGGTTGCTGGCAGTACACTTGCTCGGTGAGGCGGCCGTGGAGAAAGGCGTTGTTGACGTCCATCTGGTGCACGGGCCAGGCGCGCGTGGCAGCGACGGTGAGGATGACCCGGATCGTGGCCGCCTTGACGATAGGGGAGAAGGTTTCGTCGAAGTCGACGCAGGGGCGTTGAGAGAAGCCACGGACGACCCATCTCGCCTTGTACCGCTCGAGCGTTCCGTCGGCCTTGAGCTTGTGGCGAAACACCCATTTGCCGGTGACTGGAAGTGCGTTATATCGACTAGAGGGGGGTGAATAGGCGATTTTTATGAATTCTTCACTGAGGAATTTGCCGGTGAGGAAATTCCTTAGCGAAAAATTACTTGCAGCGGAATAAGTACTCAGAAGTAAGCATAACAGAATCTGTGCATGGTCATCATGATGAAATGAAGACAATCACAGTCTACGTAAAGCGTAATCACAGGATAACACAAGATGAAAACAAACAGATCAAGAAATTGAACTGAGGAAATTGAGAAAGTCTTCACCAAAGTCTTCAAACACAGATATGAACAAACACTCAACACAAGAATGAGGAAATGAAAGAGTTGAGGAAATAGAACCAGAAGGTTGGTGAAGACAATGATTTGGTAGACCAGTTCCAACTGTTGTCTCGGTTGTACGTCTGTTGGAGCGGTTGAGTATTTAAACTCGAGGACACACAGTCCGGACACCCAGCCGAAAGCACGCAGCTCAGGACACCAAGTCCTCACCGTATTCTCCTTGAACTAAGGTCACACAGACCTCGTCCAATCACTCGTGGTAAGTCTTCAGAGACTTCCAAACCTTCACAGACTTCGGTCACTCGGCGATCCACAATTCCTCTTGGATGCTCTAGACCATGACGCCTAACCGTCTGGAAGAAGCACAGATCTTCAAAGGTAACAAGCGCCGGATCCACGCAGGATCAATCTCTTCATGATGCTCAATCACTTTGGGTTTGTAGGTGTTTGGTTTTGGGTTTTCCTCACTCGATGATTTTCGCTCAAAGTCCTCGGAGGATGGGATGCTCTCAAATGACAAGTGTCGGTTTCTCTCGGAGAAGCCAACCAGCTAGTGGTTGTAGGGGGCGGCTATTTATAGCCTAGGGAGCAGCCCGACATGATAAGACATAAATGCCCTTCAATGATATGGCCGTTAGGTGGATAAGATATTTTGGGACAGCTGGCGCGTAGCACAACAACGACCGGAAATTTGACTCTCAAATTCCTCAGGGCTATCATGTTCCTTACTGTGTAGGCAATCCGCACTGGCGAATTCCTAACTCCTCAGCCAGGACAAATTCCTCAGCGACCAGAAGAACTTGAATTCCTAACTCCTTAAAGTGAAGAAATTGAATGAACTGTATGAGATTTCCATAGGCTTCACTCGAAGGGATTGGTAGGTGTAGGATTTTGAGTTGAGCATCACATGGAAATTTTTCCTTAGTATTTCCTTGACCCCCTTTAACAATACGGTGTTTCCTATGACTCAAGAAAGAGAAAACGAAACTACGAAAACAAAAGTCTTCACGCTTCATGTTCCTCAAATGAATACCAAGTCTTCAAGGTCACACCAATTTCTTCACTTTCAAAGTCTTCGTAAAGTCTTCGAATACCAAAGTCTTCAAATAAGAACTTCATTTTAGGGGTCGACTTTCTCTGTAAATATCAAACTCCTCATAGACTTATAGACCTGTACACTCATAAACACATTAGTCCCTTAACCTATAAGTCTTCAATACACCAAAATCACTAAGGGCACTAGATGCACTTACGCCTCCCCTTTTGGTGATTGATGACAATATAGGTTAAGTTTTCAACGGGATAAACATATGAAGTGTAAATACTGATATTGAGGAATTTTATTGCAAGATATAGAAGAACTCCCCACGAAGATGTGCATAGTGAGGAATTTGCTTTTGAGGCAATGCACATTTGAAGAGTTGAATCATGGAGATCTCCCCCTATATCTTGTAATTCATACACGCATTTAACATATAATATGAAGAATTTGAAATGCATGATGAAATATGGTGACTGATGTAATTCAGCATGTGTGTATTAACATATAACGAGGAATAAGCATGCAGAGGAACACATCAAAAGTACCAGAGCACCATCGGGTTTAAGATTACAACTCGATCCAAGAAAGTTTCAGAAGAGCGAGAGTTGTAACTTAGCAAAAAAAAACACCCATATAATAGACCCGCTTGAAGACTAACTCAACTTTCTCCCCCTTTGTCATCGAATGACCAAAAGGATTAAAACTGAGGAGTAACGTCCCTGAAGAATATCAAGTTGATGGAGGAGTGCCAGCATTGTCGGGGTCATTTCTCGTAGTAGGGCCTGCCGCAGTGTCGTCCAAGTCTTCATTTTCATCAGTGTCGCACGATGAAGAATAGGAGCTGGCCACCAAGGAAGGAACCTTGACATTCTTGTATTTCTTCGGTGGAGGTGCAGACTACCAAATTCTTCCTTCGCACTCCATTTTCTTCAGATCTTCGTCGCTGTAGACATGAGACGGAACAGCCCAGGTATGGTTCAAGGTTTCATGGATGTAGTATTGGTTTTTCTTCACTGCATTGTGTGTTGAGGTCATGTTGTGAAGAATTGAACTAAACTGACGCTTGACCCATTTATGATTGCGATCAACTTTCTGATGAAGACTGAGGAGTAACTCATGATCACCATCACCTCGGTGCCGTGGCTTGAGAATTTTGCTTGGCGAGTTGTTGGCGGCAAGAGTCATGTGTGGCAGAGTCATCATTGGTGGAGTAGGATGCAGCCTTGCAAAATTGACCATCCAATGGATGAATGCCTTCATCTATCACAGCAGCTTGCCTTGCCTTTGTCATCACCGAGGAAAATGTCCGCTTGTGACTTCAATCGGAGGCAAGTAGCTGCAGTGGTTCGTAGTATCAGCCTTTGTAATTGAGTGAAGACCTTGTCCCGATGAATCTCATAATCCATGGTGCATAAGGCTTCAGCTCAAATGGTGACATAGCAATATTTGCGAGTCCTCATGAAGAAATCATGGAAGTTGACGGAACGCCATGAATGATATTGAAAAGCATATTCTTCATGATGCCAACGACTTCTTCATCATTTGAGTCATGGCCTTTGATAGGACTCATTGTCTTCGCTGTAATGCGATAGACAGTCCGAGCCACATACAGTAATTCCTTGACGAGGAATTTGGTTCGAGGGGCCTGCCCTGGCTTCAAAGGCTTCATCAGCACTTGCATGTAATGATTTGTAAGCTCAGGTTCATTGTAGACGCAACGAGCACCTTCAAGGGGAGGACTGAGTGGGAGGGCACGAAGCAATTCAGTTGCTGGTGCCTTGTAGTGAGTATTTTCTGACATCCAGTCCAGCACCCATGAGTTCACATCTTCAGAATTTCCTGTGATGTGCAGCGTCGCATAGAATTGAAGAATGAGTTCTTCATTCCAATCACATATGTCAGTGCAGAAATTTAGCAATCCAAAGATCGTGAAGAACACCGAGGACCGGCTCGAAGCCCGGCAGAGATTTCATGTCTACGTGAGGAATGTGTGCATGATCGAAGACTTTGTCTTTGTTGAATAGCACTGAGGAATAGAAATTGGCTTGACTAGCAGTCCAGAAACGCCTCTTCCTTATACGAGCAGAGTAATATGGGTTGTAGTCAGTGAAGAACACATGCTCGCTAAAGAAATCTTCAGCCTTGAACTTTTGCTTGCTTGAGAATGGATCCTTTGGTTCGGGCAGAGGAGTGTCAGTGAGTTGCATCACAACCTCAGGAATCGCAATCTCAGGTTCTTTAGGCTGAGGATTTTCTGGTTCCTCTTCAGTGGCAGTGTGCGTGTTCAAAGGATCAGCAGCAGCAGTTTCTTCAGCACTAGTGGCTGGAATTTCTTCATGCATATGCGAGGTAGGGTGAGTTTCTTCAGAGCCCAATTGAACGGTTGGTGCAGGGGACTGAGGTATTTGTTGTATTGGGGTGAAGAGTGGAGAATTGGGGTGCATTTTCCCAAAAGTCATCATTCATCACCGGGCGTAGTGCATCCAATATCCACGTCTTCATCTTCAATTTCTTCAACGCTAGCCTCTTCAAATTGTAAACCGAGGCAATCGGCGAGGAAACAACTAGTGGTGAAGGGATCGCATCCACTTAAATTTCTTCATCAATCTGCTTCCGACGAAGCAGCAGAATGATTTTCTTCATCGATCCGCTTAGGGATCACATATTCTTCACCAAAAGGAACAAGGTCCTTTGATGGCATGGTGGAGATCGAACAACATCAATAGGGTTTTCAAACGAGCTGGTCATAGGCTTCATTTTCTTGGTCAAGAATCAAGCGGTGATGCTTTCCTTTTCTTCGCTGCAGCTCGCTCTGCAGCCTTTGGTCTTCTTCACATCCGATGCAGATGGAAGGATAGGAGTTGGTGTAGGCGCAGGAGGAGCCGAGGAATCTGGTTGATTTGCCTCAGCGCAATCGATGCAGCTTGCCTGACTTCTTCATTTTCTGCAGCGCACCACTAGTGGATGCCCCGCAGTTTCTTCAAATGGGCTGGAATGGAGTCATCAGCCCTGGAACTAGCATTTTCTTCAGCAGTCTGAAAATCATCAGCAGTGCTGGCATGTTCTTCAGTAGGCTGAGCAGAAGCTTCACCCTGAGGAACTTCTTATTGCATTGGAGCTGCAACATCGGTGAACTTCTCAGTCAGTTTAACAAACCTGACTTTGGCTCCTTGCCAATCAGCATAGTAGGCGTTGAAGTTGTCGCTGAGGGCTTTGATTTCAGACTGAATTTTGATGAGTTCATAAGTTGTCATTTTGACAACGTTTTTCCTCAGGAACTTCTCTTTCCTGAACTGAGCCTTCTTGGTCTGTCTGGCCTTCTCAAATTTTCATTTCTCTTCAGTGATGAAATGGGTCAGCATGTGACTTTGGCCAGGAGTCAAATGAAAATCAGGCATAGGGGTGTTTGGATCCTTGTGCCATAGATCAATGTAATCGAGGATTTTCTTAGGATCCAAAAGCAATGGCACAGGTGTGCCTTTGGCTCTAGCGGCCATTTCTTGTCCTGCCTCTCGGTGATTTCGCAAGTTCATCATCATCGCCTTCATCGCCGATGCCACTTGGAAGGCAACCTGCTTTTCTTCTTCGGACTTGGCCGAGGACCTCAAATCGATCGTTGCCTTAGTCTTCAGCAGAGTGGGGCCTCTTTGAAGAATTTGGTGCTGGTGAGGAACTTCTTTGAGACACCAGAGGCAATAGAGATGCCTGCAGTCCTTTGGCACGTGGCCAGATGTACAGGTGCTGAGGACTCTGCCGGAGCAGCTGAGGACTTTGGAGGAGGAGCTGAGGATTTTGGAGGAGCGGGAGCAGCATGAGGAACCGGCCGTGAGGGCTTTGAAGAATCTGGCCGTGAGGGCATTGCTGAGGAACTTGGCCGTGAGGGCACAGTTGGTGAAGCACTTTGCTTGTGAGCGGGCTTCTTTGCCATTGATTTCCTAGGCTTGACAGAGGCCTTAGTGGCAGCAGTAGCAGCAGAGTCTTCATTGAATTTCCTCACTGCTTCTTTGGCTTGTCTTTCCAACTTGGCTTGGCGCTTGGCCCATTCTTCAGGAAAATCCTCACCACACTTGATCTTTGGTGGGGAATTGACTTCTTGTCCAGTGCCAATGGACCTCCGGGCATGGAGGATTAAGTGTGAATTTCTTCATATACTTTGGAGTTACATAATTGCATTTCCTCCATTCTCTTGCCCATCTCCTTTCAATCCTCTGTATGCACACGCTATGCGCTGATTTTTGTTCTCCTTTCCGAACTTGGCCTCATCGGGTGTGCAATAGTCAAAGCATAGATGTCCTCGTGTATTTCAAAAGCGGTCATGACCTCAGGCCTCTTTCCTCCTTTCTCGTGGCTTCTTACATTCGCCATATTCTTGATTGAGGAATTTGAACAATCAATTCTCTAAAGAAGTATGCAACTTTTCTTCGAGGAATGCTGCAAATGAGTTAAGTTGATGAGAACCTAGTGATTCAACAATGGACATGAGTACTGTGGAACAGAGTATAGTTGCGAGGAATTTGGAGAGGTCATATGCGTTCTCGTAAGGTTTTACAAAAAGAACAAGTTTGAGGAATTTGACCAGATGAGTTTTGAAGAATTTCACTAAGCCTTCTTTGTCTTAGGTTCCAGAGTTGTATAGATCGAGGATCCACACAATTGAGGAATCTTGAAGAAAAATGATGCTTAGAGAAACGAATCAAGAACATATGACAAGTGAGGTGTTTTGTGTGTGAGGATTTGAAGAATAAAACACCTTTGAAGATTTTGTAGAGAAAATTTGAATCAAAGAGGGCAGTAAAAGTAACTTTTAATTACACTGGATGAAGAACACGATTTAATCGAGAAGTGTAGATTTGACGCTTTCGTCGATTCAGATCTTCCACGCCTCTAACTCGGCGGAGGAAGACAGCTACGGCGTGGCGGAGTGAAGATTTCCGCGGCTTGAAAGTACGACGGCGACGAGGTCGAGGCAGTGAAGCTCTTCCTCACCAGCGACGATGGAGTAGCGGCGGCGCTAGGGTTTGAGAAGCTCGAGCGGGAGAGAGAGCGGTCGAGCGGAGTAAAGGAAGTGAGGAAGGGGAGAGGGGGTATTTATAGTCGTACTGAAAAACTGTTCGCCCGAAGATTTAGGACGAACGTGCCCCTGACCCTTCCTCATTCGCTTGACATGTGTCACCCACGTACTGAAAAGTGGAGATCGTGTTAGATCGTGGGTGAATAGATAAGTCTATCATAGGAAGCGGAACGGTTTGAGCGGCAAAACCGAAAATTTGGATAAGTTTAGTTTTAAAGTTCCTTTCGCAATTTCTTCAGCTGACAAGGACACAGTGAAGATTTTGAACGAGTTTCAAATAGAACGCACATGAAGAATTTGTGAATAGATTGGGTTGAGTATATCATAGAGGGGGAGGGGTCCGATCACATTCACTTAGCAGAAAATGCAACTTGAAGAAACATCCAATGAAGAAAAACGACGGAAACAGTGAAGATTTTGCAAAGTTGAAGAATTTGAAAAACTAAAGAATTTCAAAACTGAGGAAAAATCAAATTGAAGATTTTCAACTTTGGTGGTGGCGTGACCTACCGTATAAGAATGATGATTACAGACACCGCATACAATTGTCGTAGGGTTCTGAGAATCAAATTCTTCATTAATTTCTTCACACTTAGAGTGTTGTTCTTCATTGATTGAAGAAAAGCGTTTCTTCATGTGTTGCACATCTAAGTCATCAATTTTGCATAAGTGTTAGGATGAGTGTCCTTTTCAAAGAACATTCAAGATTCTAAGATATTTATCTCACACCGCAACTTGCTAAATCTCTTCTCATCCAAGGTCTTTGTGAAGATATCGGCTAGCTGTTCTTCGCCTTCACATGCTCGATGGAGATGTCGCCCTTCAACACATGATCACGAAGAAAATGATGACGAATCTGAATGTGCTTTGTCTTCGAGTGTTGAACTGGGTTGTGAGCAATCTTGATGGCACTCTCATTGTCACAGTAGAAAGGCACATTCTTCACATTGATGCCGTAGTCCTTGAGAGTTTGCTTCATCCACAGCAATTGAGCATAGCAAGAGCCAGCAGCAATGTACTCAGCTTCCGCAGATGACAAAGGATACGCAGCCTGCTTTCTTCGAGGACCAACAGACTAAAGATCGTCTCGAGGAAATGACAAGTACCAGATGTTGACTTGCGGTACACACGATCACCAGCATAGTCGAGCTGTAATATCCAATGAGATGAAAAGCGAGCCCTTGGGGTACCATAATCCTAGTGTTGGTGTGTGAGCTAGATATCGAAGAATATGCTTCACAGCCTTATGGTGTGATTCCTTCGTGTAGCTTGGAAATCGGGCACACATGTAAACACTAAGCATTATATCTGGCCTAGATGCACATAAGTACAATAAAGAACCAATCATGGAGCGGTATACCTTGTGATCGAAGTCAATACCATTTTCATCAGTGCATAGATGGCCATTTGTGGGCATAGGAATTTTTACGCCTTTGCAATCTTGCATGTCAATTTCCTCGTAAGATCTTTGAGGTATTTCTCCCGAGATATGAATATGCCATTGCGTTGTTGATTTAATTTGTAGACCTAAGAAGAACTTCAACTCTCCCATCATAGACATTTGATATTCTTCACTCATCATATAAGCAAATTCATCACTATAACGTTGGTCAGTACAGCCAAAGATAATATCATCAACGTATATTTGGCACACAAACAGTTCACCATCATAAGATTTAGTAAAGAGAGTAGGGTCGAGTAAACCGGGTGTGAAGCCCTTCTTCATGAGGAATTTCTTCAAAGTATCATACCACGCCCGAGGGGCCTGCTTGAGGCCATAGAGGGCCTTGCTGAGTCTGAAGACTTTGTCAGGATTCTTTGGATCTTCAAAACCTGGGGGTTGAGCAACATATACTTCTTCCTCAAGCTTACCATTGAGGAATGCACTTTTCACATCCATTTGATATAAAGTGATATCATGATGGTTAATTACATAAGCAAATAATATGCGAATAGCCTCAAGTCTAGCAACAGGTGCAAAAGTTTCATCGAAATCAATTCCTTCAACCTGTGTGTAGCCTTGAGCTACAAGTCGTGCCTTATTCCTCACCACAAGGTCACTTTCATCTTGTTTGTTGCGGTAGATCCACTTTGTGCCAATGACATTATGCTTGCGAGGATCTAGACGTTTGACCAATTCCCAGACATTGTTGAGCTCGAACTGATGTAATTGTTCTTGCATGGCCTGAATCCACTCAGGCTCCAGAAATGCTTCATCTACCTTAGTGGGCTCTGTGATAGAGACAAAAGCATAGTGCCCACAAAATTTAGATAAATGTGAAGCTTTTGAGCGTGTGAGAGGACCTAGTGCTTCAATGTCATCGATGATCTTTTCAACTTGCACTTCTTTTGCAATGCGAGGATGAGCTGGTTGTCGTCGAGCAATTTGATCAGCATTTTCTTCAGCACCATTTTCTTCAGCAATATCTTCAGGTGCATCACCGACGCTCTTCACGCTCGGAATGAATTCTTCAGCAGATTCTTCAGTAGGAATGATGTCCTCAGTAGCCTTGAACTTGATAGATTCCTCAGGTGCTGGTTCATCTATCACAGAAGGTAGGTGCTCTCTTTGCGAGCCATTAGTTTCATCGAACCACACATCTACAGTTTCAACAATCTTGTGAAGAACTATGTTGAAGACTCTGTAGGTGTGCGAGTCCTTTCCGTAACCAAGCATAAAACCTTCATGTGCTTTTGGTGCAAATTTAGCATTGTGATGAGGATCTCTAATCCAACATTTAGCACCGAAGACTTTGAAATAACTCACATTGGGTTTCTTGTCAGTGAGGAGTTCATAGGCAGTCTTCTTCTTCGCAAGCGTGTGCAAATTCCTCATGCCTGCGTGACCAAGTCGTCGATGCCATAGCCAGCCTTCTGAAGCTTTTGTAAGTAGGCACACGGCTGGTTGCGGTCCTGTAGAGAAATCAACAATATACAAGTCTCCTCTCCTAAATCCTTCGAAGACTTTGGAATTGTCAGCTTCCATAATCACAACACAACGATACTTGCCAAAGACAACAACCATATCAAGATCACAAAGCATTGAGACTGACATGAGGTTGTATCCTAAGGACTCAACAAGCATGACTTTGTCCATGTGTATGTCCTTAGAGATCGCAAACTTACCTAGACCCAATACCTGACTTTTGCCTTTGTCAAAGAAAGATGATATGCTTCAGATGTGATGGTGATAAGGAGCATCCATCAATAGATTCTGTCACCAAATATGTGATTTGTACATCCACTATCGAGGACGCATTCAGTGGCTTTGGGAAGATCATCCTGCAGATGAATTAGTGCAACTTACGAACTCATATACTTCATCAGTGAAGAATATGATATCAAATTCATCAGATGAATTTCATCAAGCAAAGAAACAGATATAGCAAGATGAGGACGTGTGAAATGAAAGTTCATTTCTTCATGATTAGCCCAAGCGCCCTTTCAGCAATTTTGCGGGCCCCAAAGAAATTCTTGAGACGTTAAAGCACGCCCGAGACCTGACCTGCAGAAGAGATTAGTTCTTTTCTTCACCACCCACATCTGAAGGGGTGGCAAAGAGTTCACCACTCTGAAAGCACCATACGAGAATGGTGGCAGAGAAGCCAAACCATTTCGTTTCACATAAGAGGGGTTAGGGTAAGCATATGAATAAGCAGAGAAATTCTTCGAGGACTTATGAACATAATGGTTTGAGGAATAATGCACATATTCATAACCCTTAGCTCTACCCCGCGAACCACGATGATAATCATATGAGGACTTTGATCCTTTTGAGGAATTTGATCCATGTGAGGAATTTGGTCCGTATGAGGACTTGGATCCATATGAAGAATTTGGTCCATATGAAGAGTTTGATCCGGGTTTCCTTTTCTTCACAGGTGGTGTCATGAGGACATTCACCTGAAGACTTTCAAGGCACCTTTTGGGAATCCAGATTTTCTTCATAGGAGAACCGTTCCTGCAGTTAGTGCCAACATATCTAGCAAATACTTCACCATTCTGATTTTTGAACAGTTTATAGTTGGAGTCAAATGACTCATCAGAAGAATGAGGGGATTCACATGTAAAGCCAGATAAGTTAGATGGATCAACTGGAGGTCCCTTTGTAGCAACCCATGAGGTTTTGGGGTCTGCTTTCGGGCTTCCAATATGTTCCATCAAGATTGAGTTTCCTCTCAAAGGCAATACCCTCTTTCCTAGGGTTCCTGTTGAGGATCTGCTTTTTAAGCACATCACGAAGAGTCTGATGCCCTTTGAGGCTTTTGTACATGCCTGTCATGTACAATTCCTTCAGTCCTGTCGTAGATCTACGAAGGAACGCCAAAAGCGAAGGCAGCTCTCTGGGTCCATCGTCAGTGATACTAGAAATGTCCTCAGATGAGGAATTAGTGATACCAGAGGCAGGAGAAGAATTTGTAACAATTGAAGCATTTGAACATTCATGTGAAGAATTAGCAGATTCATGTTCAATGCACTTTAAGCATGGAGGAACAAATTCTTCCTCGAGTCAAGGCTGATTTGTTGAGCAAGTAATGAATCGCGCTCCTTCGAAGATCTTCATAACTCACTCTTAGCTTCTCAAGGTCTTGCTTTCTTTGAAGAAATTCATAAGAAAGCTTCTCATGATCGACAAGAGAGTGTTATGATGACCTTGAAGGCTGTCAAACCTAGACTGAAGTCTTTGAAGATTTGCAGTGAGGGCTTTAGTGCGATCCATTTCTTCACCCAACATATCATCACTTTTGTCTAGCATGTTTTGAAACTTTTCTAAGTCCGTTTGTTGTTTAGTGGCAATGCAAACAAGTTTGGTATAACTAGGTTCAACAGCATCATCAGATTCATCGTCACTAAACTCGGATGAGGAACATTCGATTACCTTGACACCGTTTGCCATGAGGCATGGTGCAGAAGATGATGGATCCGGTTCGAAAGTCATCGTTTTGAGAGATTCCTTGAAGTCCTCAAACAGAGGATCATGACGGATTTGATGACCTTCATAGACGTCAGAGATTCGGTCCCAGATAAGCTTCGCATTGCAAAGATGCATAATGCGCTTGAATTCATCTCTGGATAGGCAGGAACAGATGATGTCCTTCGCCATGATGTCAAGTCGAGTGTACTTGCGAATGTCATCAGGGCCTGCCTTCTTACATAGATCAGTAAGACCAATCTCAGTGACGGTCCACAGCTCATTGCTCATTGCCATCAGCGCTTCCTCATCATGGCCTTCCACTTGGGATAATCATGACCGCCAAAGATAGGGCATGTCACTTTCTTCATACTGCGGTCGACATAACTAAAACTCCAGCGATTAAACTAAAATCACACGTAACAAGGAGTACCTTGCTCGATACCAATTGAAAGTGCGATTTTTATGAATTCTTCAATCGAGGAATTTGCGGTGAGGAAATTCCTTAGCGAAGAACTACTTGCAAATGAATAAGTACTCGTAAGTAAGCATAACAGAATACGTGCATGGTCATCATGATGAAATGAAGACAATCACAGAGTACGTAAAGCGTAATCACAGGATAACACGAGATGGAAACAAACAGATCAAGAAATTGAACCGAGGAAATTGAGAAAGTCTTCTACCAAAGTCTTCAAACACAGATATGAACAAACACTCAACACAAGAATGAGGAAATGAAAGAGTTGAGGAAATAGAACCATAAGGTTGGTGAAGACAATGATTTGGTAGACCAGTTCCAACCGCTGTCTCGGTTGTACGTCTGTTGGAGCGGCCGAGTATTTAAACTCGAGGACACACAGTCCCGGACACCCGGTCGGCGAAAGCACGCAGCTCAGGACACCAAGTCCTCACCATATTCTCCTTGAACTAAGGTCACATGCACCTCGTCCCAATCACTCGTGGTAAGTCTTCAGGCGACTTCCAAACCTTCACAGACTCGGTCACTCGGCGATCCACAATTCCTCTTGGATGCTCTAGACCATGACGCCTAACCGTCCGGAAGAAGCACAGTCTTCAAAGGTAACAAGCGTCGGATCCACGCAGGATCAATCTCTTCAGTGATGCTCAATCACTTTGGGTTTGTAGGTGTTTGGTTTTGGGTTTTCCTCACTCGATGATCTTCGCTCAAAGTCCTCGGAGGATGGGATGCTCTAAAATGACAAGTGTCGCTTTCTCGAGCAGCCAACCAGCTAGTGGTTGTAGGAGGCGGCTATTTATAGCCTAGGGAGCAGCCCGACATGATAAGACATAAATGCCCTTCAATGATATGACCGTTAGGTGGATAAGATATTTTGGGACAGTCAAGGCAGTAGCATATAGCAACGGTCGGAAATTTGACTCTCAAATTCCTCGTGGTTATCATGTTCTCATCGTAGGCAATCCATCTTGGCGAATTCCTAACTCCTCGGGCCAGACAAATTCTCAAATGACCGTAAGAACTTCGTCTCTATCACTGAAGAAATTGACTAAACTGTATGAGATTTCCAAAGGCTTCACTCGAAGGGATTGGTAGGTGTAGGATTTTGAGTTGAGCATCACATGGACCTTAGTATTTCCTCGACCCCTTTAACAAAGACGGTGTTTCCTATGACTCAAGAAAGAGAAGCGAAACTACGAAAACAAAAGTCTTCACACTTCATGTTCCTCAAATGAATACCAAGTCTTCAAGGTCACACCAATTTCTTCACTTTCAAAGTCTTCAGAAAGTCTTCAGTCGAAGAACTTCATTTTTAGGGGTCGACTTTCTCTGTAAATATCAAACTCCTTATAGACTTATAGACCTGTGTACACTCATAAACACATTAGTCCCTTAACCTATAAGTCTTCAATACACCAAAATCACTAAGGGGCACTAGATGCACTTACAGTGACAATGTTGGCGTGGCGAGGGCGAGGGACAAGGCGCCAGGTCTTGTTGTCCACGAGGGCCCTGTACTCCACCTGCATAGCAGCCAACCAACACGGATCCCGTAATGCAGCACGCACGGTTTTGGGTATGGGAGATATGGCATCGGAAACATTGGTGGTGAGGTTTTGGTGATATTTTGGGTTTGGAAAAAACTTGCCAGCCTGAGCACGAGTACGCATGCCGTGGGTAGGAACGAGCGGTTCAGGACGTTGAGAAGGAACCGGCGGTGGTGCATGGTGGATAGGGACAGCTGGCAGGCGCAAAGTGGTGGCGGGAGGGGGCACGGAGTCCGGGGAGGATACGTTGGGGCCAGCAGGAGAATCTGGTGGGCGATCCGAGGAACCAGGGGTGGCAGGCGAATCTCGCGGGTGATCCGAGGAAAGGGGCGGGCGCTGCATGCGGGAGGGTTGGCGCGACATGGCGTGCTGGCGGGGGAGATTGGTGCATGCGCGCAGGCGGGTGGTGGGGCCGGTGCTGCATGGGGTGGCATGTGCGAGGCCGATCCGAGGCGGATCACGGAGGGATTTTCTGTGGCGGGGTTCTGGCTAGGTGGCGATCACGGAATAGTGTGGCGGTCAACGCCGTCGTCTCCAGTAGAGAATGGCGCGGGGCTTGGGGGTGGCTTATGGAAAGGGAAGGCGGATTCGTCGAAGACGACATGACGCGAGGTGATCACACGACCGGTGGCACGGTTGAGACAGCGGTAGCCCTTGTGGTCGGAAGAATACCCTAGGAAGACGCAAGGCGAGGCCTTGGCGCCAGCTTGTGTGCAGTGGTGGCTGTGAGGTTAGGGTAGCACAAGCACCCAATAACGCGTAGGGAAGAGTAGTCGGGGTGTGCGTTGTGAAGGAGGAAGAAAGGTGTATGGTTGTGTCGGGGACGGCACGGCCGGCGGTTGAGAAGGAATGTGGATGTCTGAAGCGCCTCGGCCCAGTACGTGTATGGCATGTGTGCGTGTATGAGCAGCGAACGGGTGATATCGTTGAGGGTATGGAGTGTGCGCTCAGCATGCCCATTTTGGGGAGAGGTGTACGGGCAAAACAATCGCAGGACGGTGCCAAGTGAGGAAAGGAGAGCGCGAGCGGCGGAGTTGTCGAACTCTCGGCCATTGTCTGTCTGGACGGTGAGCACGGGCAGGTTGAACTGCGTGCGCACGAACTGAAGAAAGGCGTGGAGAGTGGGGAAAATGTCTGACTTGTGTCGAAGAGGGAAAGTCCAAGCAAAGTGGTTGTAGTCGTCGAGCACAAGTAGATAGTATTGACATCCAGAAACACTCATCACAGGTGAGGTTCATACATCACAATGCACAAGTTGGAAAGGAAAATAGGAAACATGTTCAGATAAAGCAAATGGGAGCCTAATGCTCTTTCCTAACTGACAAGCTTGACAGACAGAAGACGAGGCGTTCGTGTGATCGAGAGCGGAGTGACGAAGAGTGTGGTGGAGGGAGTCGGCGCCGAGATGGCCAAGGCATTGGTGCCAAACATCCTTGGACACGGCAGTGAGGGCTTGGTGCGTGCGATGAGGAGATGAACTGGTCGTGGGGTAGAGCTCATCGTCGATGGAGTTACACCGGAGGATGACCTTCTTTGTTCTTCGCTCCTTTACAGAAAAGCCAAGATCATCAAATTCTACATTAAGAGGATTTTCACGAGCGAGCTTTTTAACAGAGATGAGGTTGCGAATGAGATGAGGAGAAACTAGAACATCGTTGAGGACAATGGGCTGGGTGGTGGTGGGTATGTGGTGCTAGCCGGTGTGCGTGACTGCAAGGGAGGAACCGTCGCCGACTACTATGCGAGAGGAAGTATAGGGAGTGGAGGAGGAAAGCATACCCGATGACGATGCCATGTGGGAGGTGGCCCCCGTATCGAGGTACCAGTCGGCGGTGGGGGGCGCAGGTTGCTGCTGCTGCATCGTCATGGCATTGAGCGCGTGCACGAGCGTGCTCTGGTCCCACGCCGGGGCCGGAGGAGTGTAGCCACCACCAGGCAGAGCGACGTACAGCGGATGTGGAGGCACCGCACCGGGCTGCCAGGTCACCGGGGGTGCGTTGGAGGGCACGCCAGGGATGACATGCTGGTGCGTCGCCATGCCGGCGAAGGGAGCACCGCCGTGTGGGCGCGGCCCGAGGATGCCGGCGCCCGGTGCATGGGGACGCCATGGCATGGGCCAGGCGTGGACCATGCCGGTCCAGGGGGTGGAGGATGGTGCAGTGGGGCGCGTCTGGTGCCCGCCTTTGCCGGAGCCGGAGCCATGGCCCCCGCCGGAGTCGTTGCCGCCGCCGCAGCGACCTCCGCGACGTCCATTGCCCTGCCCGCCACCGCTGTTGGAGCTGCCCTGGCCACCGCCTCCAGCGGAGTGACCGTGCCCACTGCCGCCACCGCTTCCAGTGTTGGTGGAGTTGGGAGCGCGGGCGGCATGGAGGGAAGTCTCGGTGGTGGTGTCCGCGGCGAGGCGACTCTCCTCGAGAAGAAGAAATACCCGGCAGTGAAGGAGCGAGGGGAACGGAGTCTGCATCGTCAGGATCGGGACAGCATAGCAAAAATGGGGGTGCAGACCGCGGAACATATTCAGAACCTGATCGCGATCCTGGACGGTGGCGCCGAGCTCAACGAGGCGATCGGCGCAGTCCTTGAGGAGCGTGAAGTACGAGAGGATGGAGGATGGCCCTTGGTCGATGCGGCGAAACTTGGTGGAGAGGAACACCACCTGATGCTCTGCGTTCTCCAGAAAGAGGGTGCAGATCACCTCCCAGACGGCCGCGCAGTGGCGCCGCGCTGGTGGATGAGGCCGAAGACCTCCGGGGAGACGCGGTTGTAGAGCCAGGACATGATGTGAGCATCGTCCTGGTTCGAAGCGGTCGTCGGCCTTGGCGGGCGGAGAGGTGATCGGTGACGCCGTGCTTCTGGAAGGTGACCTCAAAGCGGGTGCGCCAGTGGGAGAAGTTGGGAGGGTTGAGGGAGAGCACGATGGGGACGTGGTGGTTGATGAAGACAGCGGCCAGATGAGAGGGATTGGGGGCAGCCGTCGAGGAAGAGGCCGTGGGATCGGGGACGAATAGAGCGCCCTGCCGGAACGCAGAAGGCATGAGTGGAGTGAGGACAGGCACGCGGGTGCGCGGCGAAGCCGCCGAGGCCGTGGTTGGGGAAGGGAGGAGGGGGTGGAGGAGGGGATGGAGGGGGCGGCGGCATCGCCATGCGCCGGTGGGAGAGGGAACGAGGGAGGTTCACAGGCGAGGGAGAGACCCAGCGTCTGATACCATGTGAGAGGGTGAATGGATCGACAATGGCACCTTTGGTGCTGCCTGTGGCATAGCTCTCATTATATACGGGTGTTACAGGTTACAACAGGGGCGCGGTGCGCCGAGGTGGGCGACGTGCATGAGATCGTGGGATCATGCAGTCGTGCACGTACAGGAGATGAGAGGGAGAGGAGTTTGACTGTCTAACAGGGAGGTAGAGGACGAGCGCCCGTGCCCCCTTCCCCTGCCCCTCGGCCCCACGCGCCAGTGGCCCAGGCGCCTCTGCCCGCGTGGCAAGTGGAAGCGTATTTCCCAGAGTATGTCTCGTCTTTTCTGAAAGCGCATTCTATTTCTACTTCGGCCTGAAGTGCGTTTCCTAAGTCAGAAAGCGTATTTTCTCAAATCTGTTTCTGCCTTATCCACTCAGGGACCCGTTGGTGATAAATTTTTCACAGATTAGTCCCTGTTCTTCCAACCTTCACAACTTTTCAACCGTAACTCCGATTGAGGTGAAACCAATGCTCACTTCTTCGTTTCGTCGAGCCTGTTCTGATGGAATCATTTTCACCATGTTTTGACATTCTGAAAATGACCATTTTTCCCCCGCCCTTATTCAGCCCCCTCCGAGAGAGTACGTTTTCCAGCAATCCTTTCCGCGAGTTTCTCGCACTTTCTCCCGGTGATTTTTTCAAGGCAAGCCACACCCTCCATTTGCATGATTGCAGTGCAGTGACATGGTTTCCTTATTTAAACTTGTTTAAAATATTGCTCTAGCTACTTGTGATTTGTTCATGGCATTCTCAGAGTATTGTTTTGATCTTGCTATTGCCATGATATTGCATGGAGTTCTAGGATTATATTTTTGATGAGTATGTGGATGACATGTGCCTTTGGATTCTTAGTGGATATTATGATTATTTTTCATGATGGTATCTGTTATTATATTTTGGAGTATTACTTTGGATATCATGCTACCTTTGGATTATTAGTGGTTAGTATGATTATTTTCATGATGCTAGTTGATGCTTTGTTGCTTGGAGTATTATTTTTGGAGATGATGATTACGTGTGGGTCTTAGCCGAATAGCTTTATTCTTGTTATTGGAGTAGTAGGATTATTGTTTTCGGATTCATCATGACAGTAGTGTTGTGCTACCCTTGGAGTATTTTGAGATGATGAGATTATGCTTGGATTATTTGTTGGATATTGTTATGATTTGGATTATAGGTTGATAGATGATATCTGAGTATCAGTCATTACAATTATATTTTGGGGTTAAATTCCGTCATTAAGTTGGTCAAGTGCCACCGAACCGGGCTTTTTCCAGTGCAACCACATTTGCCTTTTATGGGAAGGCCCTAATGCGGTCTATTGTCATGCCTCTCGCCGGTGCCTCCAACTAGGGAAGGTTATGGGCATGCTTACCCTCGCTCGGTAAGCAGGCATAACCTTGTGTGCCCGTTGTTGTTGTTATTGATCCGGTCCCCGTGAGGGACGTTTTGGCCACGACGGTGGTCGTTGTGTCTTTGGTAGACACGGGGCCACCCAGGACTAGCCCAGTTGGGAGTGGGTCGGAGTGGCCGGGAGAGTGTCATGGCAGTAGATCGGTTTTGTCAGAACGCCATTGGTCCACCCGAATGGGAGTGCGAGGACATGGGTTCCTTGGTGTGGGTAAAGTGCGCTACCTCTGCAGAGTGTGTGTGTTTAATCTATCGATAGCCGCAGCCGGATCCTTGGTCATGGGCATGGGTTCGTACTAGGTCCCACCATTCGATCAACACTCACATGACGGAATGACTTATAGGTGAATACTATGATGATATATTGTGAGCAGTAACAGTTTGGCAGGATGATGTTGCATACCTAGTGTTGGTCATGGTTGTGATCGCCAGAAAGATCACAGTTTGAGACCAAGTGTTGGTCATGGTAGTGATCGCCGGAAAGATCACAGTTTGAGACCAAGTGTTGGTCATGGTAGTGATCGCCGGAAAGATCACTGTGTGGTTTTGATCATGAGTTGATCGAGATGGTATATTGCTTGGCCGGTTAGCCAAGAGAGATATGGTTATGGAGATCTGGGATGGTGATTTATCAGCATTGTATTAGTTTCATCTCATGCTTAGTAGTTGCTTCATCATGGTAGTTGTTAATTAATTAACCTATTAATGCTATGTTATTATCTTGCCTTGATGTTTATGGTTGTTGTGAGCTTGCAAGTACATTCAATGTACAGACCTGGCGTGTCATGCCAGATTGCAGGTGATGCCGTGATTGCTTGATTGCTTGTCATGGTTGCTCTGCACGCGAGCTAGATCGTGTCCCAGCCAGAGTCCCTGCAAAGTGGAGTTCACCACCTTCGTCGTTGTTCCGCTGCTAGAAGTATTCCGCTGCTACGAGTTGTTCCGCTGCTAGCATAGAGCAAGTGTAGTATAGCAGGCGTAGTGTCGCCGTGCTGATGTGCTCCTTTGTAACATCAGACCCGTGTAATTATTATTCTTGTAACAAGAGATGATTTGTTCTATGTCAAGCAGTGCCGTATTCCAGAGACTTCTCCTCGATCTCTAGGCTGGAATACGGGGCGTTCCGGTTTCTCTGAGCCTGGGTGCCACACACTGGGCTCTGGGTTAATAGGTTAGTCCCAAAAATAATGTAAAAGTGCATAGTAAAGCCCATTAAACATCCAAGATGGATAATATAATAGCATGAATACTTCATAAATTATAGATACGTTGGAGTAGCAGCATCCCCAAGCTTAATTCCTGGTCGTGAGTAGGTAAATGATAAAAGAAATAATTTATGAAGTGTGAATGCTAGCAGGTGCATAAGTTTGATCAATGATAATTTCAATCACCTTTTCTAGCATCATTATATGTCATAACAGTAGCTCAACTCATATAACTTTTCATGATCAAGTAACAAGCTATTCACATGTTAAAGTATAGATCATAAACTTTCTTAAAAACTAACAAACCGTCTATGTCATCAAACAATTACAATTCATCTTATTTTCAGGAAGAGTCTATGTCAGAGCTTTGATTCAGCAAACTTCACATACACAACTATCATTTAGTCTTCCATGATTGCTACCACTCAAAGCATAGTTTTAGAACAAATAGTATTCATCGAACACAGAGAAAGATAGGGGCTTAATGTTTCGCCTCCCAACCTTTTACCTCAAGGGTAATGTCAACAATAATAATTCATGATCAAATATATTTGAATGACCATATATGCTCAGATCTTTCCACCACATTATGCTTGCCAACTAAAGAGTAGGTTGGAATGAGAAGGAATACTACTGACTCTTGCATAAAAGTAAAAGATAGGCCCTTCGCAGAGGGAAGCAGGGATTTGCAGAGGTGCTAGAGCTCGAAGCAAAAAATAGAGATGAAAATAATTTTGAGAGGTATGCTTTCATTGTCAGCATAACGACCAAGAGTTCCCAATATCTTCCATACTAGATACATAATAGGCGGTTCCCACGCAGAAAGGTAAAGTTTTTACTCCCCCTCCACCAACATTCACACTCCACGGCTTGTCAAAACAACGGGTGTCGTCCAACTATCAACATTCCTGGGGGAGTTTTGTTTAAATTATTTGTGAATTTGTTTTTGATCTTTTGATCATAGGACTGGGCATCCCAGTTACCAGCCATTTTCTTGTGAATGATGAGCGGAGTCCACTCATCATGAGAATAACCCACCTAGCATGGAAGATACTGACAACCCCTAGTCGCTACATGAGCGATTCGGGCATACAAAACAGATTATTATTTGAAGGTCTAGAGTTTGGCACATGCAATTTACTTGGAACAGCAGGTAAATACCACATATAGGTGGATATGGTGGACACTCATGGAAGAAACTTGGTTCAAGGAATTTGGATGCACAAGCAGTATTCCCGCTTAGTACAGATATTTTGGCTAGCAAAGGATTCTAAATAGCAAGCACCACATGTTAGAGGATCCATAACAATATAACTTCTATACAAATATACCCAAGCATAACTCATTATGTTGTCTTCCTTGTCCAACTTCAACTAATTTGCTCAGTTTTGAAAATAATTAATGGGGCTCACAATCATAGAAGATGTCCGAGATAGTATATTTATATGTGAAATCTCTCTTCCTTCAATATTCTTTCATGAATTGTTCAAGTGACCAATACAATATTTGCTAATCTTCAAAAAAATTACCACCTCTACTTCTTATATGTGAAGGCATTACTCCCCATGGGATAAGCATATGAAACATATATAATTTCAGATTTATGACATTCAAATCATTCAACCATTTACTCAAAGGATATAAGTGAAGCACATGAGTAAATGACAAACTACTCCAAAAAGATATAAGTGAAGATCAATGAGTAGTTAAATAATTATGTAGCTATGTGAGAACTCTCTCTCATTTAAGAATTTCAGATCTTGGTATTTTACTCAAACAGCAAGCAAGGCTAAATAAAATAAAATGACGCTCCAAGCAAAACACATATCATGTGGTGAATAAAAATATAGCTCCAAGTAAAGTTACCGATGAACGAAGACGAAAGAGGGGGTGCCATCCTGGGCACCCCCAAGCTTAGGCTTTTGGTTGTCCTTGAATATTACCTTGGGGTGCCTTGGGCATCCCCAATCTTAGGCTCTTGCCACTCCTTATTCCATAGTCCATCGAATCTTTACCCAAAACTTGAAAACTTCACAACACAAAACTTAACAGAAGATCCCGTGAGCTCCGTTAGCGAAAGAAACCAAAACACCACTTCAGGGTACTGTAATAAACTCATTCTTTATTTGTATTGGTGTTAAATCTACTGTATTCCAACTTCTCTATGGTTTATAAACTATTTTACTAGCCATAGATTCATCAAAAAAAGCAAACAACACACGAAAAACAGAATCTGTCAAAAACAGAACAGTCTGTAGTAATCTGTAACTAACGCAAACTTCTGGAACTCAAAAAATTCTACAGAAATAGGAAGATCTAGATAATTTGATTATTGATCTGCTTCAATTGGAATCAGTATTTTATCACGTTCTGGTGATTTTAAACAATTGTTTTTGTGAACAGAAAGTTTCTGGAATTTTCAGCAAGATCAAATAATTATCATCCAAGAAAATCCTATAGGTCTTACTTGGCACAAACACTATTTAAAACATAAAACCACATCTAACCAGAGGCTAGATGAAATATTTATTACTAAACAGAACCAAAAAGAAAGAACAAAAATAATAATTGGGTTGCCTCCCAACAAGCGCTAACGTTTAACGCCCCTAGCTAGGCATGATGATTTCAATGATGCTCGCATAAAAGATAAGAGTTGAAACATAAAGAGAGCATCATGAAGAATATGACTAGCACATTTAAGTCTAACCCACTTCCTATGCTAGGGATTTTGTGAGCAAACAACTTATGGGAACAATAATCAACTAGCATAGGAAGGCAAAACACGCATAACTTCAAAACTTTAAGCACATAGAGAGGAAACTTGATATTATTGCAATTCCTACAAGCATACATTCCTCCCTCATAGTAATTTTCAGTAGCATCATGAATGAATTCAACAATATAACCAGCACCTAAAGCATTCTTTTCATGATCTACTTGCATAGAAATTTTACTACTCTCCACATAAGCAAATTTGTCCTCATCAATAGTAGTGGGAGCAAACTCAACAAAATAACTATCATGTGATTGAAAATTAAGATCAAGATGACAAGTTTCGTGGTTATCATTATTCTTTATAGCATAGGTGTCATCACAATAATCATCATAGATAGGAGGCATGCTTTCATCATAATAAATATTCTCATCAAAACTTGGGGGACTAAACATATCATCTTCATCAAACATAGCATCCCCAAGCTTGTGGCTTTGCATATCATTAGCATCATGGATATTCATAGAATTCATACTAACAACATTAAAATCTTGCTCATCATCCAAGGATTTAGTGCCAAACATTTTATGGACTTCTTCTTCTAGCACTTGAGCACAATTTTCCTTTTCATCATACTTACAAAAGATATTAAAAATATGAAGCATATGAGACAAACTCAATTCCATTTTTTTGTAGTTTTATTTTACAAATTAAACTAGTGATAAAACAAGAAACTAAAAGATTCGATTGCAAGATCTAAAGTTATACCTTCAAGCACTCACCTCCCCGGCAATGACGCCAGAAAAGAGCTTGATGTCTACTACACAACCTTCTTCTTGTAGACGTTGTTGGGCCTCCAAGTGCAGAGGTTTGTAGGACAGTAGCAAATTTCCCTCAAGTGGATGACCTAAGGTTTATCAATCCGTGGAGGCGAGGGATGAATATGGTCTCTCTCAAGCAACCCAGCAACCAAATAACAAAGAGTCTCTTGTGTCCCCAACACACCCAATACAATGGTAAATTGTATAGGTGCACTAGTTCGGCGAAGAGATTGTGATACAAGTGCAATATGCATGGATGGTAGATATAGGTTTTTGTAATCTGAAAATATAAAAACAGCAAGGTAACTAATGATAAAAGTGAGCGTAAATGATATTGCAATGCTAGGAAACAAGGCCTAGGGTTCATACTTTCACTAGTGCAAGTTCTCTCAACAATAATAACATAATTGGATCATATAACTATCCCTCAACATGCAACAAAGAGTCACTCCAAAGTCACTAATAGCGGAGAACAAACGAAGAGATTATGGTAGGGTATGAAACCACCTCAAAGTTATCCTTTCTGATCGATCTATTCAAGAGTCCGTAGTAAAATAACATGAAGCTATTCTTTCCGTTCGATCTATCATAAAGTTCGTACTAGAATAACACCTTAAGACACAAATCAACCAAAACCCTAATGTCACCTAGATACTCCAATGTCACCTCAAGTATTCGTGGGTATGATTATACGATATGCGTCACACAATCTCGGATTCATCTATTCAAACCAACACAAAGTACTTCAAAGAGTGCCCCAAAGTTTCTACCGGAGAGTCAAGACAAAAACGTGTGCCAACCCCTATGCATAAGTTCATGGAACTCGCAAGTTGATCACCAAAACATACATCAATTGGATCATGTGATATCCCATTGTCACCACAGATAAGCACATGCAAGACATACATCAAGTGTTCTCAAATCCTTAAAGACTCAATCCGATAAGATAATTTCAAAGGGAAAACTCAATCCATTACAAGAGAGTAGAGGGGGAGAAACATCATAAGATCCAACTATAATAGCAAAGCTCGCGATACATCAAGATCGTATCACCTCAAGAACACGAGAGAGAGAGAGAGAGAGAGAGATCAAACACAGAGCTAATGGTACATACCCTCAGCCCTGGGGGTGAACTACTCCCTCCTCGTCATGGAGAGCGCCGGATGATGAAGATGGCCACGGTGAGGGATCCCCTCCGGCAGGTGCTTGGAACAAGGTCCTGACTGGTTTTTGGTGGCTATAGAGGCTTGCGGCGGCGGAACTCCCGATCTATTCTATTCCCCGATGGTTTTAGGGTATATGGATATATATAGGCGAAAGAAGTCGGTCAGGGAAGCCATGAGGGCCCGCGAGGGTGGAGGGCGCGCCCAGGGGGTGGGCGCGCCCCCCTGCCTCATGCCTTCCTTGTTGCTTCCCTTACGTACACTCCAAGTCTTCTGGATTGCTTCCGTTCCAAAAATAACTCTCCCGAAGGTTTCATTCCGTTTGGACTCCGTTTGATATTCCTTTTCTCACAAACATCAAACAAGGGAAAAAACAAAAACTGGCACTGGGCTCTGGGTTAATAAGTTAGTCCCAAAAGTAATATAAAAGTGCATAGTAAAGCCCATAAAACATCCAAGATGGATAATATAATAGCATGAATACTTTATAAATTATAGATACGTTGGAGACGTAACACTCGGCACGGGCGGAGGCCAGCTCGGCTGCACGGAGGTCGTGACGACCGAGGCGGCTCGCTCATGTTCCGCCTCGGCCAGCGCTGACTTGAGGGCAGTGGTCCTGCCCACAGCTTCGGCTTCCACAAGCGTCAGCTTCAGGTCGTACCTGCCAACAAGGACCGCACGAGCCTCGGCCACCCGGCGGTCGACCTCCTCCTGAGCCTTGGCCTCGGGCGCACCGACAGCATCCTCTTCTTGGGCGACCTGGCGCTCCCTCATCTCCAACCGCTCGAGCTCGAGGCTGCGCTCTGTGGCCTCCAGTAGCAGTGCTTCTTCGCGCCTCAAGATCTCCTCCTCGTCAGATGGTGCGCCCTTCATCGACGCTAAGGCGGCTTTGCGCGCCTCCACCTGCTGCTCCAAGGAGGCATTCAAGGCCAAGAGCTCCCGCCAGTGCTCTTCGGCGATCGCGCGACGACTGTCTGCCTCCCTGGCCTCCTCCAAGGCTCGGGCGCAGGCCTCGCGCAAAGGTTGCCAGGGATGCCTCGGCCTTCGCATTGGCGTGCTCACCTGAAGGCGCCCAAGGTTGATAGCCACCTTTAGTTGATGCCACTCCTCCACCAGCCGGAGACCCTCGGCTACAAGGCGCGCGTCAACATCCACGAGTTCTCCGTCGAGCCGACTCATCGCGCCCATTGCCTCCTGAAAGAGCTTGTGGCGGACGACACTCCGCTCGTGCGCGAACTTAAGCGCGTGACTGGGTCCGTCCTCCACAGCGGGGGTTGCCGACGGGATCCGAAGCGGCTCACCTCCTTTTAGCAGGGGGCTGGAGCCTCCTGGAGCACCGACCGGGCTTCAGAAGGGGCCAGGATGGGTTGAGGCCCATTGCTTGAAGAAGAAGCCAGGATCGAAGCCATCCAGTCGCCGTCCATAACCAGAGGAGGAGCTCTCGGCACGCTTGCCGCACCCCAGGCGAGGCCACGAAGGAGAGACGGCAAGGGTGCGGGCTCAAGGCGCCAGGCTAGCAAGTTTGCCTCTCCGGCCGACCTCGCGCCGGGGGTGGCATGCTGGCTTGGGGCGCACAAGGCCAGTGGGGGATTCGAGGATTCGAGGCAGGAGGAGGTTGCTTCCTGGGAGACTTCGCGGCCCTAGCAGAAGGGACCCTGGGGAGCCACTGTCAGGAGGGGAAGCAACACTCAAGAAATTACAAAGATAAGGTACTCACTCGTCTATGGCGATATACTTCCTTTGCTTCAACGGTCGGAAGGCACCATTGCTATAGCTTGGAGACCCTTTCCTCTTACGGAGCGTATCGAAGTCTAGACGGAGCCGGCCGAAGCATTGGACGCGGCAACCCGCGCGGGGCGCGGCTGGTGAGGCGCCCAAGGAGACGACCTCGTGAGTGTTGGGTTGAGGGGAGCCCTCGGGCTCCGCCTCATGATGACCTGCTGAGACCTCGGAGGCTTCGGCCTCAGGAGCAGCGGATTGCGTCGCCCCCTCAGCTGTCACCCAAGGCAAGAGTCACGGGCTCCCGGGGATGGCACCTCGGGAGCCTCGAGCGGCGTCGACGCCTCAGCACCCGCGCCTCCAGCCTCCAGCGGTGCTCGCCCCCCTGCATCCACTCTTGGGGTAAGTTCAACGCTGGCGGCAACGAGGGGGACCACAGAGACAGGGTTCTCGCGGGGCCCTTCAAGGCCGACTAGACGCAGGCCCCATTCATCGAAGGGGGCATCTGCCCCGCGAACTCCACCCTGTTTGAGTAGCAGTACAAAAGACAGCCCTCCTGCGGCATATCGGCTGGCGAGGGGTCGCCCTTCAGGACCTCGAGCACCGTTCTTTGTGCCTTGGGCGGAAGCCCCGACTCCTGAAGCCTCATGCGATCCAGGTTGCTGGACAGGACCCACATCGGTCAGGAATGGCGCTGGAGTGGGGTGACACGGCGTCGGAGGAACTCCTTCATCACAATGGGCGCAATCACGCCGAGATCTTTCAGCCTCTTCAAACGGAGCCAGACAAAGGCGAGGTGGGGGTCCGCGAGCTTCTCATGGCCCCAGTCGGAGCTGGGAACGGCGGGCGCCGAAGGGGGCGAGAGCAGGGGGTTGAGCACGCCGACGTCCACAAACACCCACCATGTCCGAAACTCGCTTGTGGATGGAGGAAGCTCAAAAATCCCCGAGCCGGCCGTCGCAGCCACGACCTGGAAGCTCAAGCATCCCAAGCACTGCCGAGGGCTAGCCAGGTGCAGCGAGAAGAAATGGCGCAACAGGGCCACGGAAGGGGGAATGCCCACCATGGCCTAGCAGACGAAAGCAAAAACGGCAAGAAGGGAGACTGATTGGGGATCCAGGTGCAGCATATGGATCTGATAGTGGGAGAGCACGGCGTTGAAGAAGGCGGAGAAAGGAGGAACCAGGCCAGCCCACAGGGCGTCGATGAAGAATTGGACCTTAGTGGCTGTCCTGTCGACGGAGGCGCGGGCCCGCGTCCTCCCCCATTCGTTGAAGTCAGCGGCGAGCGCAGGGCGCACCTTGTCCATGGCTTCCTGGTTGAGCACCAATGACCGGCCCACGGCGGGTTCAACAGCCGGGGGTGACCCGGCTGAAGACTGAGACTTCTTCTTCCCCTTCTCTGTTTGCCGGGGCGCCATGGCGACAAGGAGGGCCAAGCTCGGGACAGATTGAAAAAGGAGGTTATTGTTTTGGAAAGGCGGGAGAGTTGGAGGGGCGCGTCACCGGCAATGGGGGAATAACTGTGTAAGTCGTGGTGGCCGCCTAGCTAGGCGGATATCAAGGCTACATGGGGAAGCGGGCTGCCCATGTCCCGTCAATCGCCATGCGTCAGCCGAGGCCGCAGGCTGTTGGGGCACGCGGCGCTCCGCACTTTCCCTTTGGCTTCACCTCGAAGCCAAGTCCGAGCGCGCCTTGAGCCCGGGGGCTACAGTCGGTGTCCTGGGAACGGGGGTCCCCAGACTTGCCTGCCTGCGGCCCACGGCGTGACTCCACCAGCGGCCCTATATGGCCCATCTTCACCAGCAAACACTCAAGACAGTCGCAAGGGGCCAAGCCTCACGAGGCGGACGACGCAAGACCTCCTCGGGGGCGGCCTCACCAGGCTGGCTCGCGATGGGCAGAGAGATCAAGGCAAGGGACACCTCGCGAGGCGGGCGCCAGCGCGCGCAGTGTCCTCGTTTCCTCTTTGGTGCTAAAGAGGCAAGCGCAGGCGAGGAGTCCCGAGGCATCAGGCAAAGGTTTCCATATCAGTGCAACGAGACCAAGACCAGTAGGACGGCAGGATGAAAATCACCATGGAGCCCAAGATGGCGTCATCACCAGAGCCTTTGGCAGGCAAAGACCACCTTTAGTCAGGATAACTTGTACTAGTTGCCTCCCTTCGAATTTGGCCGTTGTGGCATCCCTTCCCGCCTAACATTTGGGGAGAGGACCAGGGCCTCTATAAATAGGACTAGCCACCACCATAGAGGGGGGATCCATTCCATCCACACACGCACAAATTCACCAAGCACAAGAGCACCTCACCTCAGAAGGCTGTTCTTCCCTTGTAACTGTTCATCCTCAGCCCAAGAGGCATTCTATCACACCACACTGGAGTAGGGTATTACACCACATCGGTGGCCCGAACCAGTATAAATCTTGTGTCCCTTTGTTCTTCGATCTCGACGCGCTATGCTTTGAGATCGCGGTGAGGGTGAGTACTAGAGGGGGAGAGATCTTCCTGCACACCCCAGTGTTCGAACCTCGAGGGTTTTGTCGGAACCCGAAATCCGACAGCTACTTTATCCTTTTTAAAATCGGATGCATTAGGACTCTATCCATTAGATAGGAATATAATAGCATGGTTAATTATTAAGAAATAGGGTAAACCCGTTACAACACACCCACAAAACAGGGCAAGACCGAACTTACTATCCACACTCCAAATTGTCATCATCATTACTTCTCGAGCAAGCGTCTCTGACTTTACCACCGATGACCAACATAGAGACCCTTAACGCAACATATGCACACGATCATTGTCGATCCATGCCAAATAATTGACAAACCACGTCGGGTACTGGTAGCTCCAACGCTGGTAACGAGCCCCGCAGGAGAATTAAGCACACATTATCTAGTTCCAACCAATAATATTTTGTATAAAACAAGACATCAATATTGGTATTAGAGCCCATCTTAGTACATAGGTTGATTTGGTATTGGACTCATTTCAATTCCAAATGACATCCAAATGAGGCCTTAAAAGTGAAACTAAACGATAATAAATTTGGCCCATTACAAGTTGTTTGTTATGGCCGCATCTTTAGAATGTCATATTCTTGCGTATACCAAAGAATAGAGTCCGGAGCGTAGGATTTGCACAACCCTACATGCTCATGGGCTGGCCCATGTACGAAACTCCGCAACATTGATTTTCTTTTGTTTTGGGAAAATTAAATCCATTTTTTTTATTTTCTTTCAATTCGTGTTTCCTCAGGAGTTTGACGAGTTTCTTTTGGTTTATTACTTTTTTATTTTTCATGTTTGATTTTTTATCCACTTTTTATTCTTCTTTTTTACCTACTTTAATCCATGCATAACTTTTAAAATCTTGAACATTTTTTTAAAATCATTCACTTTTTTGAAATTTGTGCACACTTTTAAAATTTGTGAACGATTTGGAATTTTTATTATATATTTTTAAATTCATGTCCTTTTATGAATATCTTTAAAATTCTTGCAGTTCTTAAAATCATGAACATTTCTATAAATTCATGAATATTTGTAAATTAATCATATTTTTTAGATGTAAACATTTTTTAATCAATGAATTTTCTAATTCACAGACTTCTTCAAATCTATTGAATAGCCGGAGCCTCTCTTTTCCTTGAGCCGGCAGATATTATTTTTTTAGGGTAGTTTTTTCAGGGTAACCTGTACGAGCTTGCACCATGTAAAAAAGCGGAGCAAGGTGAGCGATGCTATGGGGCACAAGTATAGGAATATAAACAAAAGAAAAAATAAAAACAAAAACAAAAAATTAAATAAAAAACATAAGAAAAAAAGTAACATGATGTCACTAGGCGAGCCTTAGTAGGACTCGAAGCGGGCGGCACATAGCCGCACCCCCGAGCGAGAGCCACGCAAAAAAAAGCGTAGCGAGGTGTGCGACCCAATTGGCCCGGCCCAGAGCGCGTTATGGCGACCATTCAGCGCTTAAGGCTGAATCTCTAAAAAAACGTCCAGGTTACCGCATCTCCTTAAGCAACGGAGAGAAGCTAAACCCTCGGGGCTCGGTAGGCCGCCGCACCGTGTCAACTCTCAATCCACGCCGATCTCAAGCCACGTCTCGGGCGATCTTCTCGTATGTCTTCATCGAGGAGGATTACCAGGGCCGTGCTGAGGAAGCACGTCCCGATCTTGGACGCCGAAGAGAAAGAGCAGGAGAACGCGATCCTCGCCCGCGCGACCAAGGATTGGGCGGGCGTCAAGGATGGGTCCTGGATACTGGACCAGTTCTCCCTCGACGCGCACCTCGTCGAGCCCCCGGAGCTCTCCACCTTGTACGTGTGTGCCAAGATCGAGGCCCGGGAGCGCGGAATCAAGTGCATCTTCGAGTCCATGGCGGAGAACTTCCTCCTCATGACGCTGCTGTTGGGCGACAGGGATTATGGGCTCGTCTACGACGGCGCCAAGAACACGCTCTCGCTGCTCCCCCGCGTCCCCGGCGCCAACACGAACTACTTCATGGCCTGCCTCATGGAGCCCACGGTCTTTCCTGTGCCCTTCGAACTCCTGGAGCGGCCCGCCGTCCTGCCACGCAAGGACGGCTCCTACGATCTGCTCAACGTGGGGTTCTTCTGGGAAAAGTACGATGGAGGGTGGCAGCGGAGCCGGAGGGGCATTCTCTTCCGGTGGTCGAGCCATGGCCCTGCCAAGTGGACGAAGCAGGCGGCGCGTCTCAGCCCGCAGACCCGGCTTCCGCGTGAACACCCCGAGCGGCCGTTGCACGAAGCAGCCGTGGTCTTCGCTTTCAAAGGGAAGGTTTTCTGGGCCGACCTCCTGCATGGCGCCATTGTCTGCGACATGATCTCCGCCGGTACCAGGGACGATCCACGTGGAGCTGGACTTCATCCATCTCCCAGAGGAGTGCCAAGGGCGTGACTTCTGGAACAGGTGCCCCAACCCCAAGGAGCATCGCACCATGGGCCCAGTCAGGGACTCCATAAAGTTCATCTCCATCGTCACTGCCGACGGTGAGACCCCCCGTGACAACACGCGCCCTACCGACGTCGTGCTGCAGAGCTGGACTCTGGCGTCGGATCTTCGCTCCTGGACGAGAGACGACGACATGGAGCTGCCCTTGACGCTGCTCCTGGAATCGGAGGCCTACAAGCGCCAGGGGCTGCCGGTCACAGTGCCGCGGCTGACGAGGAGGGTGTCCTCTACCTCTTGCTGGGAGATTACTACGTAGACAATAGAAGAAGGCCACGACTATGCATGAAGGTTGAGTATCTGATCAGCATCGACATGCGCAGGAAGTCTCTCCTGTCCCACAGTCATATCAAAGATGGATTCAAACCAGCGCAGCGAAAGAAAAAATGAATCGTCTGCTATAAATGGTAGAGTCCTTTGAATCTGAATTTATTACCATGCTACTCTTATATGTTGTTACTTAAGCACATCCTATTAGTGTATTTGGAAACCAACTGATGATTCTAGTTATACTAGTATTCATGTATAGCTCATCTTTTAAGTACTGTATTTCGCAACCAAGTGATAATTCTAGTCTAGTTAGCAGAATTGTCAAGATGCAAACGATCGGCGGCCCATGGGTAGAGAGAACTGTATAAGACTTAATCTTGAGGGCTTGAGGGGAACACAAGATCATGTCATTCATCCTCCCCTTCGTCTCTCCTCCCAGGGAAAAGGCGGCTAGGTTTTCGCCTCTTGGCAGCGGCGCTGCCGATTTGCCTCATCTCATGTGGACTTAGGGCCATAGGGGCATGGTGGATTCTGGCCCTTGTCGATAAGAGGACTTTATTTTTAGATATTTCTTCAAGTTTTGTTAGGTTTGTGAATGGTGGTGGCCCTCTGAAGATGGAATAAGATTCTCCCCGCCTAGCCCCTGTCCTGATAGTGCTTTTAGTATCGTCGGAGGGCATGTGAAGGTGTGTCTCCAGCGGATCTCATAGGATCCGGTCGGTGGTTATCTTTAGTGGGTCTGCTCGGATCCGGTCTTCGTTAGTGTGTCTTCAAGTTGAATCCCTCCGATCTACGCTTCTCTTCACCAGCGGCGGTTGCTATTCTGGTGCGCTAGTCCTATGAGGCCTTAGCATGACGATTTCCCGATTGTCTACTACAACAAGTTTTGCCCAGCTTCAGTGAGGGAGTGGCGATGACGGCTGCACGCCTTTTGATCGCTTCAATGGTTATAGTCGTCGCTAAATAGTCTACTGATGGCCTATAGGTGCACAGAGTTTACTTGTAGCTTTTTTGAAGTAAGAGTATCGATCCAACAGGAAGCACATGAATTAGCCTTTTGTCTCTTGTAGGGTTTAGGTAGCAATGCATGCAAGTTAAGTGAAATTCAAAGCAATAGTAGTATGGGTGAAAGTGATGTAGCGAACAAAGAAGTAAAGTACAAAAATAAAATAAAGTAATAAGAGACGTGAATGATTCTTTTTTGAAATTGATAGGACTAAGGTGTTCCAAGGAGTCAGGATTCTCCACGAGTGTGCGTCTAATACCGGTGCCTACGCATAATGCTACGTTGGATTCCCGAGCCACTTTATATATTTTTATTTGTGGACGGAGCCGGTACAGATACGTGTATACATGCAGCAGCCTATATCACATACGCTACCACCGTTCTTCCTCACTCCGGTTACCAAACGGTGATTAAGGGGAATAGGGTCCTTGTGGACGCAGCCTAAAAGCGGACTCTGTTTACCCATGCTGCAATGATCCGTGACGAGGGAAGATATGCCTTGTCACGTACCTACCTCCGCAACTAGCCGGTTCACCAGCAGTAATAACCTTTCGTTCAAAATTGACATACGTTGGATGGTCGACTTCACCCAACATTAAAAAGACTATTAACATAAACATACAAAAAGGATATCAAATCCTAATATCAAACGATCTATTACACATTAGGGTTACTCCATATCCTTGAGAACTAAGTTACTCGCATATCAAGAGCACAACGAGATGAGATGAATTATGATGAGCATGGTGATCTCACACGAGTAACACAAGATTGAATCCACTCCAACTATTGTATCCAGAAATAAGAGAAGGATGGATGCAGGAGGCTCCTCAGCGATTTGAGCTTCTCGGCCGTCGAATCGGCTCCTTGATGCGTTTTCGGCCGTCCGACCCCCCTCCCGAACGCCCTCGACCGTCGGATAAAAAATGAGATGCAGCGCCCTCTCCAGCGTGCCACCGCCTGTAATTTTGCTGCCCCGCCGAGGGCATTTTGGTCATTTTGCATACAGGTGTATAAAAGGCAGTTGCCGCCGCGGTGGAGACCTAGCCGCTTCCTCCCGTCGCGCGACCTTATCCCGTCCTCCCACATCCCAGCTGAGGGAGTTCCGGACTAGGGGGTGTCCGGATAGCCGAACTATCATCATCGGCCGGACTCCAAGACTATGAAGATACTAGATTGAAGACTTCGTCCCGTGTCCGGATGGGACTTTTCTTGGCGTGGAAGGCAAGCTTGGCGATACGGATATGTAGATCTCCTACCTTTGTAACCGACTTTGTGTAACCCTAACCCTATCCGGTGTCTATATAAACCGGAGGGTTTTAGTCCGTAGGACGAACAACAATCATACATAGGCTAGCTTCTAGGGTTTAGCCTCTTTGATCTCGTGGTAGATCCACTCTTGTAACACACATCATCAATATTAATCAAGCAGGACGAGGGTTTTACCTCCATCAAGAGGGCCCGAACACAGGTAAAACATCGTGTCCCTTGTCTCCTCGTTACCATCCGCCTAGACGCATACAGTTCGGGACCCCTACCCGAGATCCGCGGTTTTGACACCGACATTGGTGCTTTCATTGAGAGTTCCTCTGCGTCATCGCCGCCGTAGGATGCCTCATCTCGCCTTTTAAAGACGATACTATCGCCAAAGGAGCCTTGGCCGCTGGCCGACTCTTGACTAGGTGGTTTTCTTATGACCTCGATCCGGCCACCGGCGCCCGGCGATGACCTCTCGAGTCATCGAAACCAATCTCCGTGTTAGTTCGGAACTTGCCGAGCAGTTAGATCCGATCGAGCTCTCCTCCATAAACGAGCTCTTGGATCGCATCGCCGCTCAGGAGTCGCCACAGAGACTACGACCGGATCGGGCCTAAAACCTTTCTGAGAGAGATCAACTCTCCCCAGGCTTCCCATCTTGTCGCTGTGATTGAGCTGCAATGCGGAGTTTCTTCTTGTATCTTAAGTACTAGTTACGTCCGGATTCCCGATCCCTCCATGCCGGATTCCGCAGAGGGACGGACGTTGATCAAGCCACGAACTTAAAGTCAGGCGGTGGGTTGGACTCATGGGATAACACTCAAAAATCCAAACTTCCAAGTCCGGAAACTTCTCGGCCCTTGAGTCCTAAATTGGACGGGGTTCCGGATCTAGCTCCACCCGCCCACCCAAACATTAGCGATCTCTCTCAAATTCGGCAAGAGCCCGATGAAACAGTACATCATTACTGGGCCAGATTCCTCCTGGTTATGAACAGGATAAAGGACCGCCGAGAGGAGGACGCAATCCCAATTTTCTGCAAAAATTGCACGGACAAGGGAATCCTAAATGCCATAAGTCGTCGCGAAATTACACGCTTTACTGACTTGGTGACCATAGTACAAAAGTACTGTGCGATGGAGAGCGCCTGGAAAACCGAAAGTAAATTTTGGGATAATCCGGCCCCGAATACATCCCTAGTCCGAAACAAAAGGGTGCATCATTATCAAGCATCTGGGTTGAATACAAAAAAACCAAAACCCCCTAAAGGATATGGAACCGTACTGGAGGGTTGGCTCAACGGACCCTGCAAAATCCATAGTACGGAGGGCGCCACTCCAAAACACAGCCTTCGAGCGTGTTGGATACTACGGCAGGTGGCCAAAAGTGGCATAGGCTTTTTAGCCCCGGGCAACCAACCCAGAAGATCAAAGACGGTATTAACAATCTTGAGACTTTCGCATCAAATAACATGCGAAACGAACAATCCGCAGCCTCTTGAAGTCTACCAAGTAGCAACAACAAATCCATGGAGCGACACGGCTATCACCTTCAACGCCAGCGACGAACCTAAATTCCGAACAGCTAGAGCACCAGCCGCATTGGTCCTCAGTCCGATAGTGGACGGCTTTCGTCTTACTAAGGTACTCATGGATGGCGGCAATGATTAAACCTCATCTATGAGGAAACCCTTCAAAAATGGAAATTGATCGGAGCCGCATTGAGCGAAGCAGCACAACCTTCAGAGGGATAATCCCTAGTCGAGAAGTACGCTGCGCAGGAAAAATCACACTAGATGTAGTGTTCGGCTCACCGGACAATTATAGGTCCGAGGAGGTCACGTTTCAAGTGGCCCCATTCGGCAGCGGATATCACGCTTTGTTAGGGCGAGAGGCATTCACAATCTTCCAAGCTATACCCCACTACGGGTACATGAAGCTCAAAATGCCCGGACCCAATGGGATACTCACTCGCCCGGATGATCGAGATCAGACACTCCGCGCTGAAAATAAGAAAGCCGCACTGGCCCTAGAGGCATTGTCCAAAGCCCTAGCGGCAGAGGAACTAACTACGCTGCGCTCCACGGTGGATAGGGACGATGTGATACTCGATAAGAGGTCCAAGTCCACCTCTTTTAAACCAGCAGATTTAAATAGTCAAATTTCAGGTCCATCCTACGGACCCCACAAAGACGGCCTCCATTGGGGCATAATTAAGTCCGGATGTCGAAGTCAAGACTACGAGAATTCCTTGGGAAAATTGGGACATTTTGCTGGCACCCTTCAGACATGCCGGGAATCCCACGCAGTTTGGCAGAGCACAGCCTAAATATTCTAAAAGGATTCAAGCCGGTCAAACAAGCTCTTGGCGATTTTCCGAACCCAAAAGACAGGCAATGGGAGAGGAGCTAGCCAAACTCTTAGAAGCCGGATTCATCGGAGATATAAAACATCCGGACTGGCTAGCCAATCTAGTAATGGTACCAAAAAGGACAAATCCTGGCGCCTCTGCGTCGATTTTAAAGACCTTAACAAGGCCTGTCCAAAGGACCCTTTCCCCTCCCTCGCATCGACCAAATCATCGATGCTACCGCGAACACGACTCATTGTGCTTCCTCGATGCATACTCCGGATACCATCAAATCAAGATGGCGGAGAAAGATCAGGCATAACGGCATTCATTACTCCATATGGGCCATTACGCTTCAACACAATGCCCTTGAGACTCAAAAATGCCGGCGCAACATATCACCGCATGATTCAAACATGTCCGGCTACCGGATAGGCAAAACAGTAGAGGCATACGTGAGCGATGTGGTCATCAAGACCAAACACGTCGGAACTCTAGTAGAAGACTTGAGGGTGACATTCGACAACCTCCGAGCATATGACATTAAGCTCAATCCGGAAAAATGCGTCTTTGGCGTACCAGCCGGAAAGCTCTTGGGCTTCATCGTATCCGGTAGAGGAATTGAAGCAAACCCGGCCAAAATCCGAGCTCTATCACAATTGGATATTCCAAAAGACCTCAAGCAGATACAAAAACTAACCGGATGCGTAGCGGCCTTAAGTAGCTTCATCTCCCGTTTGGGAGAAAAGGCTCTGCCCCTCTACCGCCTCCTCCGGTGCACCGAACATTTCGAATGGACGGATGCTACCACAGCCGGACTCAAAGAAATAAAAGCCATACTGGCAACAAATCCGGTTCTGGCCGCGCCCAACCTGGGCGAACCTAGGATTTTATATGTCGCAGCAACACATCAAGTTGTCAGTGCGGTACTCGTCGTTGAACGAGAAACAGAAGGGCACAAATTCCCTCTTCAAAAACCAGTGTACTACGTATCCTTTGTTCTAACTCCATGCAAATCCGGTACCCACATTATCAAAAGATAGCGTGTCACGGTGTTCATGGCATCCGGAAGCTGCGACACTACTTTCAAGAGTGTTCAATAACGGTGGCCTCCGAAGTACCTCTCAACGATATTATAAACAATCGCGACGCAACGGGCAGGATTGCAAAATGGGCTATCGAGCTCTTACCATTTGACATAACCTACAAACCACGGCGAGCTATAAAACCGCAGATTCTGGCTGACTTCGTCGCCGAATGGACCGAAGCCGAACTCCCTAAAGAGTACGACGCGTACTCCAACTGGATCATGCACTTCGACGGATCCAAAATGCTGGCTGGCTTGGGGGCTGGCGTCGTCCTAACGTCCCCAACTGGAGACACAATCCAATATGTACTTCAAATAATGTACACGGACTCCAACAACGCAGCCAAATACGAGGCCCTTCTACATGGCCTCCGGATGGCAATCTCCATGGGCATTCAACGCCTAGAGGTGCGCGGGGATTCAAACCTCGCAATATCCCAAGTAAATGGAGACTTTGACGCCAAAGATCCAAAAATGGCAGCTTACCGCAACGCCGTCCTAAAAATGTCAGCTCGGTTCGAAGGACTAGAATTCCATCATGTAGCCCGGGATAATAACCAGGCAGCAGACGTGTTAGCACACATTGGCGCGAAACGAGACGCCGTCCCTGAAGGAAATATGCCCTAGAGGCAATAATAAAGTTATTATTTATTTCCTTATATCATGATAAATGTTTATTATTCATGCTAGAATTGTATTAACCGGAAACATAATACATGTGTGAATACATAGACAAACAGAGTCACTAGTATGCCTCTACTTGACTAGCTCGTTAATCAAAGATGGTTATGTTTCCTAACCATAGACATGAGTTGTCATTTGATTAACGGGATCACATCATTAGAAGAATGATCTGATTGACATGACCCATTCCGTTAGCCTAGCACTTGATCGCTTAGTATGTTGCTATTGCTTTCTTCATGACTTATACATGTTCGTAACTATGATATTATGCAACTCCGTTTACCGGAGGAGCACTTTGGTGCTACCAAGCGTCACAACGTAACTGGGTGATTATAAAGGAGTACTACAGGTGTCTCCAAAGGTACATGTTGGGTTGGCGTATTTCGAGATTAGGTTTTGTCACTCCGATTGTCGGAGAGGTATCTCTGGCCCTCTCGGTAATGCACATCACTATAAGCCTTGCAAGCAATGTAGCTAATGAGTTAGTTACGGAATGATGCATTACGTAACGAGTAAAGAGACTTGCCGGTAACGAGATTGAACTAGGTATTGGATACCGACGATCAAATCTCGGGCAAGTAACATACCGATGACAAAGGGAACAAAGTATGTTGTTATGCGGTTTGACCGATAAAGATCTTCGTAGAATATGTAGGAGCCAATATGGGCATCCAGGTTCCGCTATTGGTTATTGACCGAGAATAGTTCTAGGTCATGTCTACATAGTTCTCGAACCCGTAGGGTCCGCACGCTTAAAGTTTCGATGACGGTTATATTATGAGTTTATGAGTTTTGATGTACCGAAGGAGTTCGGAGTCCCATATGAGATCGGGGACATGACGAGGAGTCTCGAAATGGTCGAGACGTAAAGATCGATATATTGGACGACTATATTCGGAGTTCGGAAAGGTTCCGAATGATTCGGGTATTTTTCGGAGTACCGGAGAGTTACGGGAATTCGCCGGGGAGAAGTATTGGGCCTTATTGGGCCCTGCGGAAAAGAGAGGGCTGCCTAGGGCAGGCCGCGCCCCCAAGGCCTAGTCCGAATTGGACTAAGGGAGGGCCGCACCCCTTCCTCCCTTCCCTTCCTTCTCTCCTACTCCTACTAGGAAAGGAGGAGTCCTACTCCGGTGGGAGTAGGACTCCCCCTGGTGCGCCTCCTCCTAGGCCGCCACCCCTCCCTTGCTCCTTTATATCACGGGGGCAGGGGCACCCCATGACACACAAGTTGATCTACGGATCGTTCCTTAGCCGTGTGCGGTGCCCCTCCACCATATTCCACTTGGTCATATCGTCGCGGAGCTTAGGCGAAGCCCTCGCGGTGAAGTCATATCGTCGCGGAGCTTAGGCGAAGCCCTGCGTCGGTGGAGCATCATCATCGCCACCACGCCGTCGTGCTGTGAAACTCATCCCCGACACTTTGCTGGATCGGAGTCCGGGATCGTCATCGAGCTGAGCGTGTGCAGAACTCGGAGGTGCCGTGACGTTCGGTACTTGGATCGGTCGGATCGTGAAGACGTGCGACTACATCAACAGCGTTGTTATAACGCTTCCGCCACGGTCTCACGAGTGCGTGGACATACACTCTCCCCTCTCGTTGCTATGCCATCACCATGGTCTTGCGTGTGCGTAGGAATTTTTTGAAATTACCACGTTCCCCAACAAAGGGCATCCGAGCCTGGTTTTATGCGCGTTGATGTCATATGCACGAGTAGAACACAAGTGAGTTGTGGGCGATATAAGTCATACCGCTTACCAGCATATCATACTTTGGTTCAGCGGTATTGTGAGATGAAGCGGCCCGGACCGACATTACGCGTGACGCTTACGCCGAGACTGGTTTCACCGCTTGAGCACTAGTTGCTTAAAGGTGACCGGCGGTGTCTCTCTCTCACTTTAGTTGAACCGAGTGTGGCTACGCCCGGTCCTTGCGAAGGTTAAAACAGCACCAACTTGACAAACTATCGTTGTGGTTTTGATGCGTAGGTAAGAACGGTTCTTGCTCAGCCCGTAGCAGCCACGTAAAACTTGCAACAACAAAGTAGAGGACGTCTAACTTGTTTTTGCAGGGCATGTTGTGATGTGATATGGTCAAGACGTGATGCTATATTTTATTGTATGAGATGATCATGTTTTGTAACCGAAGTTATCGGCAACTGGCTGGAGCCATATGGTTGTCGCTTTATTGTATGAAATGCAACGCCTGTAATTGCTTTACTTTATCACTAAGCGATGGCGATAGTCATAGAAGCAATAGATGGCGTAGCGACAACGATGCTACGATGGAGATCAAGGTGTCGCTTGGTGACGATGGTGATCACGACGGTGCTTGGAGATGGAGATCACCAGCACAAGATGATGATGGCCATATCATATCACTTATATTGATTGCATGTGATGTTTATCCTTTCTGCATCTGATTTTGCTTTGATTGACGGTAGCAATTTAAGATGATCTCTCACTAAAATTATCAAGTAGTGTTCTCCACGAGTATGCACCGTTGCCAAAGTTAAATGCGTCTTTGAGACACCACGTGATGATCGGGTGTGATAAGCTCTCGTCCATCTACAATGGGTGCAAGCCAGTTTTGCACGCTTGAGAATACTCAGGTTATACTTGACGAGCCTAGCATATGCAGATATGGCCTCGGAACACGGAGACCGAAAGGTCGGCGTGAATCATATAGTAGATATGATCAACATAAGATGTTCACCATTGAAAACTACTCCATCTCACGTGATGATCGGTTATGGTTTAGTTGATTTGGATCACGTGATCACTTAGATGACTAGAGAGATGTCTATCTAAGTGGGAGTTCTTAAGTAATATGATTAATTGAACTTTAATTTATCATGAACTTAGTCCTGGTAGTATTTTGCAAATTATGTTGTAGATCAATAGCTCGCGTTGTTGCTTCCCTATGTTTTTATATGTGTTCCTAGAGAAAATTGTATTGAAAAATGTTAGTAGCAATGATGCGGATTGGATCCGTGATCCGAGGTTTATCCTCATTGCTGCACGTAAGAATTATGTCCTTAATGCACCGCTAGGTGACAGACCTATTGCAGGAGCAAATGTAGGCGTTATGAACGTTTGGCTAGCTCAATATGATGACTACTTGATAGTTTAGTGCACCATACTTAACAGCTTAGAATCGGGACTTCAAAGGCGTTTTGAGCGTCATGGACCATATGAGATGTTCCAGGAATTGAAGTTAATATTTCAAGCAAATACCGAGTTGAGAGATATGAAATCTCCAACAAGTTCTATAGCTAAAAGATGGAAGAGAATCGCTCAACTAGTGAGCATGTTCTCAGATTGTCCGGGTACTTCAATCGCTTGAATCAAGTGGGAGTTAATCTTCCGGATAAGATAGTGATTGATGTAATTCTCTAGTCACCAACACTAAGTTACTAGAACTTCGTGATGAACTATAGTATGCAAGGGATGACGAAAACGATTCCCGAGCTCTTCGTGATGTTGAAATCGACGAAGGTAGAAATCAAGAAAGAGCATCAAGTGTTGATGATTGACAAGACCACTAGTCTCAAGGAAAAGGGCAAATGGAAGAAGGGGAACTTCAAGAAGAACGGCAAGCAAGTTGCTGCTCGAGTGAAGAAGCCCAAGTCTGGACCTAAGCACGAGACTAAGTGCTTTTGCTGCAATGGAACTGGTCACTAGAAGCGGAACTACCCCAAGTATTTGGCGGATAAGAAGGATGGCAAAGTGAACAAAGGTATATTTGATATACTGATTATTGATGTGTATTTTACTAGTGTTCGTAGCAACCCCTCGGTATTTGATACTGGTTCAGTTGCTAAGAGTAGTAACTTGAAACGGGAGTTGCAGAATGAACAGAAACTAGTTGAAGGGGAAGTGAAGATGAGTGTTGGAAGTAGTTCCAAGATTGATATGATCATCATCGCACACTCCTATACTTTCGGGATTAGTATGGAACCTAAATAAGTGTTATTTGGTGTTGAGCATAAGTATGATTTGATCATGTTTATTGCAATACGGTTATTCATTTAAGTAAGAGAATAAATTGTTGTTCTGTTTACATGAATAAAACCTTATATGGTTACACACCCAATGAAAATGATTCATTGGATCTCGATCATAGTGATACACATATTCATAATATTGAAACCAAAAGATGCAAAGTTAATAATGATAGTGCAACTTATTTGTGGCACTGCCGTTTAGGTCATATTGGTGTAAAGCGCATGAAGAAAACTCCATCTTGATGGACTTTTGGAATCACTTGATTATGAATCATTTGATGCTTGCGAACCGTGCCGTTTGGGCAAGATGACTAAAACTCCGTTCTCGGAACAATGGAACAAGCTCTTGACTTATTGGAAATAATACATACCGATGTATGCGATCCAATGAGTGTTGATGCTCGTGGCAAGTATCGTTATTTTCTGACTTTCACAAGATGATTTGAGCAGATATGGGTATATCTACTTGATGAAACATAAGTCTGAAATAGTTGAAAGGTTCAAAGAATTTCAGAGTGAAGTGGAAAAATCATCGTAACAAGAAAATAAAGTTTCTGCGATCTAATCGCAAAAGGCGAATAATTGAGTTCTGAGTTTGGTCTTCAATTAAAATAATGTGGAATAGTTTCACAGCTCACGCCACCGGAACACCACAATGTTATGGTGTGTCCGAACGTCGTAACCGCACTTTATTTGATATGGTGCGATCTATGATGTCTCTTATCGGTTTACCACTATCATTTTGGGGTTATGCATTAGAGACAGCTGCATTCACGTTTAATAGGGCACCATCTAAATTCGTTGAGACGACACCATATGAACTATGGTTTAACGAGTAAACCTAAGCTGTCGTTTCTTAAAAGTTTGGAGTTGTGATGCTTATGTGAAAAAGTTTTCACCGATAAGCTCAAACCCAAATCGGAGAAGTGCGTCTTCATAGAATACCCAAAGGTAACTATTGGGTACACCTTCTATCACAGATCCGAAGGCAAGTTTTTCGTTGCTAAGATGGATCCTTTCTAGAGAAGAAGTTTCTCTCGAAAGAAGTGAGTGGGAGGAAAGTAGAACTTGATGAGGTAATTATACCTTCTCCCTTATTGGAAAGTAGTTCATCACATAAATCAGTTCCAGTGATTCCTACACCAATTAGTGAGGAAGTTAATGATGATGATCATGAAACTTCAGATCAAGTTGCTACCAAACCTCGTAGGTCTTCCAGAGTAAGATCCGCACCAGAGTAGTACGGTAATCATGTTCTGGAAGTCATGTTACTAGACCATGATGAACCTACGAACTATGAGGAAGCGATGATGAGCCCAGATTCCACGAAATGGCTTGAGGCCATAAAATCTGAGATATGATCCATGTATGGGAACAAAAGTTTGGACTTTGATTGACTTGCTCGATGATCAGCAAGCCATGTTAAATAAATGGATCTTCAAGAGGAAGACGGACACCGATAGTAGTGTTACTATCTACAAAGCTCGACTTGTCACAAAAGGTTTTCGACAAGTTCAAGGTGTTGACTACAATGAGATTTTCTCAAGCGTAGCGATGCTTAAGTCTGTCCGAATCATGTTAGCAATTGCCACATTTTATGAAATCTGGCAAATGGATGTCAAAACTACATTCTTTAATGGATTTATTAAAGAAGAGTTGTATATGATGCAACCAGAAGGTTTTGTCAATCCTAAAGGAGCTAACAAAATGTGCAAGCTCCAGCGATCCATCAATGGACTGGTGCAAGCATCTCGGAGTTGGAATATACGCTTTGATGTGTTGATCAAAGCATATGATTTTATCTGAGACTTTTGGAAGGCCTGTATTTACAAGAAAGTGAGTGGGAGCACTACAGCCTTTCTCGATAAAGTATATGTGAATGACATATTGTTGATCGGAAATAATGTAGAATTATTACGCAAAGCATAAAGGAGTGTTTGAAAGGAGTTTTTCAAAGAAAGACCTCGGTGAAGCTGCTTACATATTGAGCATCAAGATCTATAGAGATAGATCAAGGCGGCTTGATAAGTTTTTCAATGAATACATACCTTGACAAGATTTTGAAGTAGTTCAAAATGGAACAGTCAAAGAAAGAGTTCTTACCGTGTTACAAGGTGTGAGATTGAGTAAGACTCAAAACCCGACCACGGCGGAAAGATAGAAAGAGAATGAAAGTCATTCCCTATGCATCAGCCATAGGTTCTATAAAGTATGTCATCGTGTACGGATCTATTGCATACCCTACCACTAAGCTTGGCAAGGAGTGCAATAGTGATCTAGGAGTAGATCAATGGACAGCGGTCAAAATTATCCTTAGTAGAATAAGGATGTGTTTCTCGATTATGGAAGTGAAAAGGTTCGTAAGTAAAGGGTTACGTCGATGCAAGTTTTAAACACTAATCTAGATGACTACGAGTCTCAATCTGGATACATATTGAAAGTGGGAGCAATTAGCTAGAGTAGCTCCGTGCGAGCATTGTAGACATAGAAATTTGCAAAATACATACGGATCTGAATGTGGCAGACCCGTTGACTAAACTCCTCTCACAAACAAAACATGATCACACCTTAGTACTCTTTGGGTGTTAATCACATAGCGATGTGAGCTAGATTACTGACTCTAGTAAACCCTTTGGGTGTTGGTCACATGTCGATGTGAACTATGCGTGTTAACCACATATAGATGTGAACTATTGATGTTAAATCACATGGCGATGTGAACTAGATTATTGACTCTAGTGCAAGTAGGAGACTGAAGGAAATATGCCCTAGAGGCAATAATAAAGTTATTATTTATTTCCTTATATCATGATAAATGTTTATTATTCATGCTAGAATTGTATTAACCGGAAACATAATACATGTGTGAATACATAGACAAACAGAGTGTCATTAGTATGCCTCTACTTGACTAGCTCGTTAATCAAAGATGGTTATGTTTCCTAACCATAGACATGAGTTGTCATTTGATTAACGGGATCACATCATTAGGAGAATGATCTGATTGACATGACCCATTCCGTTAGCCTAGCACTTGATCGTTTAGTATGTTGCTATTGCTTTCTTCATGACTTATACATGTTCCTGTAACTATGAGATTATGCAACTCCCGTTTATCGGAGGAACACTTTGGTGCTACCAAACGTCACAACGTAATCGGGTGATTATAAAGGAGTACTACAGGTGTCTCCAAAGGTACATGTTGGGTTGGCGTATTTCGAGATTAGGTTTTGTCACTCCGATTGTCGGAGAGGTATCTCTGGGCCCTCTCGGTAATGCACATCACTATAAGCCTTGCAAGCAATGTAGCTAATGAGTTAGTTACGGAATGATGCATTACGTAAGGAGTAAAGAGACTTGCCGGTAACGAGATTGAACTAGGTATTGGATACCGACGATCAAATCTCGGGCAAGTAACATACCGATGACAAAGGGAACAAAGTATGTTGTTATGCGGTTTGACCGATAAAGATCTTCGTAGAATATGTAGGAGCCAATATGGGCATCCAGGTTCCGCTATTGGTTATTGACCGAGAATAGTTCTAGGTCATGTCTACATAGTTCTCGAACCCGTAGGGTCCGCACGCTTAAGGTTTCGATGGCGGTTATATTATGAGTTTATGAGTTTTGATGTACCGAAGGAGTTCGGAGTCCCAGATGAGATCGGGGACATGACGAGGAGTCTCGAAATGGTCGAGACGTAAAGATCGATATATTGACGACTATATTCGGAGTTCGGAAAGGTTCGAATTATTCGGTTATTTTTCGGAGTATCGGAGAGTTACGGGAATTCGCCGGGGAGAAGTTTTGGGCCTTATGGGGCCCGGCGGGAAAGAGAGAGGGGCTGCCTAGGGCAGGCCGCCCCCCCCCCCCCAAGGCCTAGTCCGAATTGGACTAGGGGGAGGGGCCGCACCCCTTCCTCCCTTCCCCTTCCTTCTCTCCTACTCCTACTAGGAAAGGAGGAGTCCTACTCCCGGTGGGAGTAGGACTCCCCATGGTGCGCCTCCTCCTAGGCCGCCACCCTCCCTTGCTCCTTTATATCACGGGGCAGGGGCACCCCATGACACACAAGTTGATCTACGGATCGTTCCTTAGCCGTGTGCGGTGCCCCTCCACCATATTCCACTTCAGTCATATCGTCGGAGCTTAGGCGAAGCCTGCGCCGGTGAAGTCATATCGTCGCGGAGCTTAAGCGAAGCCCTGCGTCGGTGGAGCATCATCATCGTCCTGCACGCCGTCGTCTTGTGGAACTCATCCCCGACACTTTGCTGGATCGAGTCCGGGATCGCCATCGAGCGAGCGTGTGCAGAACTCGGAGGTGCCGTGCGTTCGGTACTTGGATCGGTCGGATCGTGAAGACGTGCGACTACATCAACAGCGTTGTTATAACGCTTCCGCTTACGGTCTCACGAGTGCGTGGACATACACTCTCCCCTCTCGTTGCTATGCCATCACCATGGTCTTGCGTGTGCGTAGGAATTTTTTTTGAAATTACTACGTTCCCCAACAGTCCCTCCTAACATCTTCCTGGAACGGCTCTTTAAGCCATCCGTATTATGGGAAGAGGAGTCCGGAAATAACAATCCGGAGCCAGCTGCATCACCTAACTCAGACCATTCTGACACAATCGGCGGCTCAACCAATGAAATAACACCTTCAGCTCACGAAATAATGGCAGTAATTGCCCCGTGGACAGAACCATTCCTAGCGTACTTAATGCGGCAGGAACTCCCCGAAGACCAAAATGTGGCCCGCTGCATAGTTCGGCGATCTAAAGCCTACAAGGTCCATGAGGGAGAACTTTATAAGAAAAGCACAACCGGAGTCCTTCAAAGGTGTATCTCCGAAGAGGAAGGGCGAAATCTCCTGGCTGAAATTCACGCCGGACTCGGCGGGCACCATGCTGCAGCCCGGGCCCTTGTAGGCAAGGCCTTCCGTACAGGATTTTATTGGCCGACAGCCCGGGCAGATGCTCAGGATTTAGTCCAACGATGCATCGGTTGCCAGCTCTTTGCTAATCAGAGCCACATGCCACCCACCGCCCTCAAAACTATACCCATTACCTGGTCGTTCGCGGTCTGGGGGCTTGACATGGTTGGACCCCTTAAAGGGAGAACCCACAAGCACAAATACTTATTGGTCATGGTGGACAAATTCACCAAATGGACTGAGGCCAAGCCGGTTAAAACGGCAGAATCCGGACCGGTGATAGACTTCATATCCGGGGTAGTACACCATTTTGGTGTCCCCCACAGCATCATCACTGATAACGGCACGAACTTCACGGCCGACGAGGTTAAACTCTGGTGCAAAAACATGGGCATCAAGCTCGATTACGCTTCAGTCTATCACCCCCAAACTAACGGTCAAGTCGAGCGAGCAAATGGTCTAATCATGAGCGGCATCAAACCCAGACTAGTGCGGTCCCTCAAGGAATCTAACACGCACTGGGTAGAGGAGCTCGACTCCGTACTCTGGGGGCTACGGACCACGCCAAACCGAACTACTGGATTCACACCATTTTTTATGGTATACGGTGCGAGGCAGTTCTGCCTGCGATATAATTCATGACTCACCTCGTGTGTGCGCATGTACGAAGAAAGAGAAGCCGAGTTGGATCGGCAGGGACAGTCTGGACGCCTTAGAGGAGGAGCGGGACATGGCAAAGGCTCGTTCCGCATTTTATCGCCAGCGAGCTCGAAGATATCAAAGCAGAAATGCAGGCCAAAACTTACAATGTTGGCGAACTTGTTCTACACCGCCAGACAAGAAAAAGGACAAACTTAAGCCCAAGTGGGAAGGTCCCTTCATCATCGACCAAGTCCTGACCGGCGGAGCATACCGTCTCACGTAACGATCTCGACAACCGACTCGAGCCGAACCCATGGAACGCAGCCCGTCTCCGAAGATTATCGCTTAGCGCCGGACTCGGGTTTGTCTCACTCCCGTCCACCCCTTTTTTCTTGTCTCTCATCCTCCTCCTTCTTCCCACTTTTTTCAATACCTTTTATGGGCTGATTTGCGCTTTGTTCGCATACACACTTGATGTGTTCTGGCACTCATTATACAGGGGGCTACTTTTACAGAAGCTTATTCATACGGGCTTCATGCCTAACACATGTGTCATACTTCCGCATGTACCTTTTATTCACCATTATATGCATCGATATGACTTAAGTTTTGGCCAAGCTGGGTTGCCTGGCTCCTGTGCTTACCCCTACGTTCCCGATTGTTCGGCTAGGAGGTAAAGGGAGCACCTCTGCTATTGTTACTGCCGGGTCAGCCGGATGTGTACCTCAGACTGGGTGAAGCCGAAAGCTAGTGTTCTTAAGAGAATATCCGGTCGGTGACTTGAAAGATGATTTATTACTTACTTATTTATCTGCCCCCAGATGCTTTTTCTGCTATTTTCGCAGTCCGGCATTGCACTTTAGGGCATGCCTCCCAGGGAAAGGAGCCCCTAACGGAACTATTCTCCCTGGAAGATGTTTCTTACTAACCATGTAATATAACATAACTAGTTGGGCACTTGTCTGATAAAGCACTTATGACCCCGACGCCTTGTCTCCATGCATGCCCCGGTTCTTTTATAACCGCAAGGGTATTCGGACACACTCCAGACGGTTGGGTCCCGAGGTTGAAGCGAAACGGTCCGCAAAGACAAACGATCTACAATCCGGCTAGAAGGCATTTTACATGTCATTTCAAATTACATCGTCAAACCGACTGATTGTACTCCTCCTCAATCCCATCTAACACGATGTCTAATTCTGATCCTGTTGGGAATATTTCGCGGCCAGTTCTACTTGGCCGTACATCAAGCTCACAGGGATCTCCTTCCCATCAGGCCCCTTGGTCCGACCTCGGCCATGTGGTTTAGGTCGGAACTTGAATAGCGTGTCTTCACCATGGCCCAGGCCTCCTGGCGCCTGACGGCAGCCGATATCTTCCACAAACGGAGGCGTCGCCGTGCTCCTGAAGCTTCTTAGCAAGCTCACCAAGGCCCTCGGGTAAGGAGGCGGATGGCCATAAAGCATGAATGACGCCACTCATCGCTTTGCGAACACGTTCGAGCAATTGCACTAGCTCGGGAAGTTGGTCACCCGTTGACTCAGGCATTTCCTCCATGAGGCGACCTGTGAGCACACCTAAAGACATATTTCTGTCAATCGACTTCCTCGCCGAATTCTTCTTTTCAAAGGAATTTGTTCAAGCACTTACTATAAATGCCGCGACGAAGCCGCTGATTCTCCTTCATGGAGCCAGACAGCTGGGCCCGAACACCTTTCAGCTCTTCTCCTTGCTGGGTGTGGGCATCTTGGAGCTTGTTTCTCTCCTGCTGCACCTTCATAAGCACCCTCTCGCCGGCCTTTAGGCATGTGAGTAGCTGTTGCTTGTCCGGATCTAGTCCGCGCCCTCTGCAATATTATTGTCGATTCACGCCGCACTTTGCTAAATAATTATTTTTCAAAGTCGTCTTACCAGTGGGGTCTCTGTGGCTCCCCACAGCCGGCCGATCTTGACCTCAAGTTGGGCCTTGCACTCTTGGAGCTCACAGGACAGATGGGTATTCTTCTCCGTAAGGCCCTGCATAATAATTGATCCTTAAATCATTTATTTCAACTATTTTAAGTCTCGGGGGCTACTGGCATATATAACTATTAAAATTACTTACCCGTATGTCTTTCACATACTGCTCCGTGGCTCTGGTTAACCCATCTTGAGCGGCACGGAGGTGCGCGTTTCCCGCTTCAAAGGGCATTTAACGCCTCCGGGGAGAAACACGCGTCACGAAGAACTCCGGCGACGCCTGTGATTCATGGCGCTCTCCACCTCAGACCGGGTGGCGGACAGCCTGTCGGCATCCTCCGTCGGAGGAGCGTCCGCCCACGCCTTTGTATTCGCCTCCCCTCCCGGACCATGCGTTGGAGCATGTCCGGCGGAGGCTTGATTGGCAACCTCTCCGGACACCGTCCGTGGCGCTCTTCTGGAAAAGTTATGAGCATTAATATACCTCCTAGGGATCCTTCCCTTAAAAATAGCGGTGCTCCGTGCATCGTTCTTGGCGACGTTCGGTTCGCGTCGCGCTCCTCTTCCTCTTTGGGCCGGATCGACCCTTGTTGGCTGGCCGCCGCAGTTCGGCTTCCACCTTAAAGGCGCCTCTGCGATGCACCATCAATATGGGATGGTCAGAATTGAGCGGATCAAATAATGGTGTCAAGACCTTGGTCGTAGTCACACGGGAGGCTGAAACAAACCGGGGTAGTCGGTACCGTAATGGCGACTAGGGCATTCTCTATGCTACGTTGGTGGAACACCCCGTCAATCAGCTCCACCTTTATGTCCGGATCCTCTTCGGAGGTCGGATCAAGGGATCGTTCCGGGTCCTTGGGCTGTGGAGTTAGGCTTCGTATGCCCTCCATGTCCTGGTGCAGCTCATGCGTCGACATTGCAGAGTAAGATACTTGACTTTAAAAAGTATGGATCGGGTAGATGAACATCCGCTTACCCAGCTCCGAGGGTTATTCATAGAAAATCCATTCAACGGATTCTTGCGGAGGAAGTCCTCCTCCTCTCCCTTGTACAAGCCGGACATGATCTTCGCCAGATCGGCTGCCGAGCCTGGCCCTTTGCGGCCATGACGGGTGGCGTCATCTTCCCCGTTGAAATGCCACAGAGGGTGGCCCCTATATTGGAGTGGCTGTACCCCTCGCATAATGCACGTGGCCATGACTCCAATCATGGTCAATCCGGATTGGGCCAGCAACCTAATCCGGCCCATCAGATAATGGACGCTCCTATCATCTTCCCGTTGAGGGCTCCGCGGGCGCCAACTTAGGCGTTTCTTCAAGGGAGCATTGTTGAACTCCGGGAGGCCGATCCGGACTGGATCCGGCAGAGGGGCGTCCTCCATGTAGAACCATTCCGAAGTGTCACGCCCAAGATGCGACCCTATCCAAAAGGAACTCGAAGGTCCCACCAAGGATAGAAGCGCATCTTGAAGACGCTTCTGCAAGGTGGATATCATTACATCAACATTACATAATAGATGGGGATACATACATAAGGCACAAATGCCACAAGAATACATCAACAACATACATGAGAACAACATCCGACTACGGATGAAACATAAACAGAAACTCAAACGACATCCACCCTGCTAGCCCAGGCTGCCGACCTGGAACCTATCCCCTGATCGAAGAAGCAGAAGAAGAACTCCAAAACAAGCAACATCGCTCTCGCGTCAAGATCATCGCAAACCTGTACCTACAACTGTTGGTGTAGTAAACTGTGAGCCACGAGGACTCAGCAATCCCATTACCATGGGTATCAAGACTAGCAAAGCTTAATGGGAAAGGAAGGGGTAAAGTGGTGAGGTTGCAGCAGCGACTAAGCATGATCTGGTGGCTAACTTACGCAAATGAGAGCGAGAAGAGAAACAAAGGAACGGTCGTCAACTAGTAATGATCAAGAAGTGATCCTGAACTCCTACTTACGTCAGACATAACCCAGAAACCGTGTTCTCCTCTCACGGTTACGCACACGGTTGATGTATTTTAGAAGAGTTTACTTCAAGTTTACTACAACCGGATATTAACAAATTCCCATCTGCCACATAACCGGCACGGCTCTCTAAAGTTTATACCCTGCAGGGTGTCCCAACTTAGCCCATGATAAGCTCTCGCGATCAACGAAGGATATTCCTTCTCCGGGAAGACCCGATCAGTCTCGGAATCCCGGCTACAAGACATTTCGACGGTAATAAAACAAGACCAGCAAGACCGCCCGATGCGCGACGGCCCGATAGGAGCTGCACATATCTCGTTCTCAGGGCAACACCGGATAAGCTAAGCGTACAGGTACCGACGTAGCCCAAGTTGCCAAGGGATGGTCCCGCATGGTGCTCTAGTTTGGACCAACACTTAGACAAGCATTAGCCCGGGGGGCTAAATAAAGATGACCCTTGGGTTAATTACTCCCAAGGGAAAATAGGTGGTGGTGAGGCAAATGGTAAAACCAAGGTTGGGCCTTCTTTGGAGGAGTCTTATTCAAAGCGAACTGTCAAGGGGTCCCATAAATCACCCAACCGCGTTAGGGACGCAAAATCCGGGAACATAATACCGATATGACGGAAACTAGGGCGGCAAGAGTGGAACAAAACACCAGGCATAAGGCCGATCCTTCCTCCCTTTACCAAGTATATAGATGCATTAATAATATAAGAGATATTGTGATATCCCAACAAAATCCTGTCCACCATGGAGCAATCTTCAACTTCACATGCAACTAGCAACGCTATAAGAGGGGCTGAGCAAAAGCGGTAACATAGCCAAGCAACGGTTTGCTAGGAAGGGTGACAACGGTTAGAGGTTCATGGCAATTTGGGAGGCTTGAGCAGCAAGTGATAGGTAGTGCAGCATAGCGAAAGAACGAAGCATCTAGCATAGCAATGATAGTAATGAGATCCAGGGTAGCGGTCATCTTGCCTGAAATCCCGCTAGGAAGAAGAACGAGTCCATGAAGAAGACGAACGGGTGAAGCCGAACCGAGCGTAGACGAACGAATCCTCACGATCGCAACGAAACAGGAACTAACAACAAGAAGCACACAACATAGTAAACACACCACACATGAACAAGACATGATGCTCAACCAAGTATGATGCATGACAAGGCTACATGAAGCTACTCATGACAAAAGATGATGCATACAAGACCAACACATCAAAGCAAGTTTAAATGAGGTCGGAAATAACATAGAACAACTCTGGTAAGTCCTCATATGCAAATTTCGAAATTGGTCCAGATCTGAATAAACCTTATGTTCAAGTTGTTAAACAGCAAGTTAAGATGCACCATGATGATCTACACGAAATTCTAGTCAATTTACATATAAAGTTCATTTAATTCGGAGCTACGGCCTAGAAGATATGAGCAAAACAAGTTAAACATGGCATTGATGCAAAATGCATAGAAACATCAAGCAAACACCTCAAAACAAGGATGCAACATGATAATATGAAATTACATACAATTCTAAGCAAGTTTCATATAGAGCACACTCAAAACGGAGTAACGGATCAACACATACACCCTATACAAGATATGACAACAATCTGTCGAAAACAACAACTAGGCATATTGCAAGAATCATAACACTATGCTACAGCATCTCAACGTGAGAACAAAAGGCATGGGCACGATGAACAGGTAAAGCATTACAAAACATGAACACTGAGCTATCTCCAGAAATCACTAGGACATGCTCAAACACACATGGCAAGGTTGCAAATAATAACAGTTTCAGACTTATCAGGAAATAACATCAGGTTGCAATGTTTAGAGCTATCAAACAACATGCTACAGGAACTTATCATGGCAAACAAAAGAATGGAATGAATCTACTAATTGCATATAACAAATGTCCCTTACGGACCATGAGCCAAAAGGGCACAGAAAATATGATGGTACCCATGTAAACATGGCAAATTATGACAGATTCATACATGGCAGGAACAACAATAAGTAGGCATGTTGGTGAGCTTGAACCACTCACCACAGAGCAATACATGGCATGGCAAGGCAACTCACAGTAAGAAGACATGTTTATGAAGCTAAGAATGGCAAGAGCAAGTTCATAGGGTGCATGAATCACTAGCAAAGCTCGTGGCAAAACTGAACTTAATGTTAATAGGCTGACAGCAATATTACTTAGCAACTTTGGAGCAAGATAACGACAAGTTACAGTAGGCTATAAATGCAACCAGGGGCATGGATGGATAGAGCACGACATGTATAACAAAACATCCTTAGTGAATATCTCCAGAGTATGCATAGAATGACTTGTAGAAGCAGGTTAACATAGCATCATGATATAGCAAATTCAGCCTAGCAAAACAGCAACAGCAAGTACCCTACTTCATGAGCTTGATGCACTCAGTACAAGACTCACAAAAATACATGGATGGCACCTCTGGAAAAATGGCATAGCATAGATCAAAACACGTGTAGACATCAACCTCATAGGATGCACACATCAAACATGGCAAAAATGACAAATGAGCATTTATAACAGTTTCAGCAGATTAACATCATATAGCACTTTTGTAACGATGATTCAGGCATCAAGATGAACTCAAATGAACATGATGCAATGGAATGAAATGATGTACTCGTTGAGGTGAACAGTTTGACATATTACACGCACAAAACGGAGCTACGGATGCAGAGATACAACAGGTCAAACATGGCATGCAAATTATTGCAGAATCGGGGACTCGGACGAATTTTGGAGGGGGAAAAGTCAACCTTCGGTGGATCTGAATCGGGCACGGTCCTCGAGGTTCGCCGGAGATGAAGAAGGAGGCCGGAGGAGCACCGGAGAGGTCGGGAACGAGATGCTCCCGGCCGGATCGGGCCGGATCCGGCCGGATCCCGGCAAGGCGGCGGCGCACGCGGCCGCGGAGGCCGGCGGCAACCGGACGGAGGCGGGGCGATGCTGGTGGAGGGCGCCGGAGAGAGGGGCGCGGCCGGGCGGCGCGAGCAGCGCTGGGCGCTGGGCGGCGTTGCCGGGCGGCCACCGGGTGGCGCGACCGGAGGCTTGAGGCGGGCGACGAGGCCGAGGTCGCCGGAGACGGCGCGGGCGCTGACGGCGAAGCGGGACTGCCGGGCGCGGCTGGAGCTTCGCCGGAGGGGAGGCAGACGGCGGCGAATCGGCACGGGCGGCTGGCGCGGCGGGCGCCATGGACGGGCGGTGGCGGCGGATCCGGCCCGCTGGCTCGGGCGCGGCCTCGCGGTCGGCGGAGGCGGGCGGCGGCGGACAGGTGGCGGCACGGGGTTGGTCCGGGGCGACGGCGCGGACATGTCCGGCGACGTCCGGACGTGTCCGGTGGCGCAGAGGAGGTGGATCTAGGGTTTCGGGCGATTTGATCCGTGAATTTCGGTGGAGGGGTATATATTTATAGGTAGAGGGAGGTAGGAGAGTCCAAATGGGGAGCGGTTTTCGGCCACGCGATCGTGATCGAACGACTGAGAGCATGGAAGAGACTTTGATGAGTTTTGGGCCACTTTGGAAGGGGTGTTGGGCTGCACACAAAAGAGGCTTTTGCGGTTACCCGGTTAACCGTTGGAGTATCAAACGACCTCCAAATGGAACGAAACTTGACAGGCGGTCTACCGGTGCTATACCAAGGCCGCTTGGCAAACCTCGGTCCATTCCGAGACCGTTTAACACCCGCTCACGAAAATAGGCAAAAGGGGGCGCCAGAAGACATAGGAGTGCCGGATTGCAAAACGGACAACGGGAAAAATGCTCGGATGCAAGAGACGAACACGAATGCAATGCAATGCACATGATGACATGATAAAATGCAACACGCAAGCAAATGACATGGCAGCGACGGCGAATAACTGGAAGGCACCTGGCGCATCGAATCCGGGGCGTTACACGAAGGCCAGTCTTCGGACGCCTTCTTCGGGGTGCCGGATAGATATCCGGTCCCGGCGATGCGCCATATTTCGGCTCCGCCCACTTGATATATCGACCCCTCATGAGAACAGGGTACGAGACAAAACAATCTCTTCCACAGGGCAAAATGGGGCTCGATGCCCAATAATAGCTCGTAAAAAGCTACGAAGCCCGCGATGTGCAAAATGGAGGCGGGCGTGAGGTGGAGAAGTTGGAGTACGTAGAACTCTAGGAGCCCCCGGAGAAACGGATGTATGGGAAATCCGAGTCCCCTTATTAGATAGGGGACAAAGCATACCCGCTCCCCTTTGGAAGGGTTGGGGACGCTCTCCGCCTGCTTTCCACCCTTGTAGGTGGCTAGTCCGGCTCGAACCGGAACCATGAATGCTGGGGGAAGATATCCCTCGGTTTGGAGTACCACTAGCTCGCTGTGTGGAACTGAGCATCTCCCCCAATCTCCTGGCTTAGGGCTGGGAGCGAGAGGAGGAGCCGCGTCGGCTATCCATGATGGAATGGATTTTTGTCGAGGCGCTTGATGAGAACTTGCGGATGGAGGATGGTGTGAGCTGGATCTAGATCCTCGCCTCTCTTATAGGCTGTTTGCTCGCACGGCTAGGGGGTAAAATGTAAAAATATCCCAGCCTTTCGCATTCGTACGACACGTGGAAGAAGGCCATTATTGGGCGTAAAAGCCAAGGAGCGCAACATTTATAAAGAAGCCGGACACTATTCGACGGGAACATGAAGATTGAAGGAGAACCCGCCTTGCAACGTCGAAGACAATATACGCGCCGGACTCGTCGTCGCTGAAGCCCGGTTTGGGGGCTACCGAGGAGTTCCGGACTAGGGGGTGTCCGGATAGCCGAACTATCATCATCGGCCGGACTCCAAGACTATGAAGATACCAGATTGAAGACTTCGTCCCGTGTCCGGATGGGACTTTCCTTGGCGTGGAAAGCAAGCTTGGCGATACGGATATGTAGATCTCCTACCTTTGTAACCGACTTTGTGTAACCCTAACCCTATCCGGTGTCTATATAAACCGGAGGGTTTTAGTCCGTAGGACGAACAACAATCATACCATAGGCTAGCTTCTAGGGTTTAGCCTTTTTTATCTCGTGGTAGATCCACTCTTGTAACACACATCATCAATATTAATCAAGCAGGACGTAGGGTTTTACCTCCATCAAGAGGGCCCGAACCTGGGTAAAACATCGTGTCCCTTGTCTCCTGTTACCATCCGCCTAGACGCACAGTTCGGGACCCCCTAGCCGAGATCCGCCGGTTTTGACACCGACACCAGCCCCCACCTCGCCGCTGCCGCTAACACCGGGCGAGTCCGGCGAGTTCCGGCGGCCCTCGCCAAAGCGCAGCACACCCACGAGCTCCCCTCATGGTGGTGCTTCCTTCCCTCCGTCCAGATCCGCTCCTCACGGCCGCAAACGCTCGCTCGCGCCACTCCTTCCCGTGGCTAGGGTTTCGGCTGCCTCCAACTCCGGCGCGGTGAGCTCTCCTCTTCCCTTGATTCATGCCCCCTCCTATCCCCTTCTTCTTTCTCTTCCTGCCCCACTCACTTCTTCGATTCGGTGCAGCAGACACCCTCCTCCATGGACGAGGACAACCACCACGGCCCACACATGGTCGAGCTCGCCGTCGTCTGCTCCGGTGCGGTGCTGGGCCAACGATCTCCGCCTCCACGGCTGCTAGCTCGGGTAAGCACTCCCATCCCCATGGCCGTTTCACTTTCCAGAGCCTCCTTCTCTTATCTGTTGAGTGTGTGTGTGCTCATGAAGCTTCTCTTCTCCATGGACGAACCTCACAGGCAACAGCAAGCCATCTCAAGGGAGGGGATTCTCAAGTCACCCCACGTCCAATCCATGGACACCGTCCACAGGTGCTCAATAAATTGTTGGGGTGGGCTAATGAGTGTTTTTTGCTTGTGGCTTGGTCTATGATTAAGACTGGGAGGGCAATACGTGGCCTACATGAGCTTGTTGGCTTGGGAGTCTGGGCCTGCTATGGCATGGACGATGTCCGTGTCAAGATGAGTGACTGGGTAAACTGCCTGCTGAATCCATGAGCAGGTCTGCGATAGATGATTGTATTCTTAAAATTTTAACTTCCAACTGGAGTCAGTTTATTATTTAATCTGAAAGTTTGATTCTTCTTCTGAGCTAGATACTCAAATTGTGCAACCATCCATTTACGTGTATACATAGTTTTGAAATCTTACTCTGTACAGTTGAAGTAGATAATAGGACAGGGTGCCATGACGTTTAGCAGCTCCTTCCAGAACCAAGTGTGGGATTTTTTTCGATGAGGATGATCGCTCGAATCGATCTTCGTCAGCTGTATAATTATCCTCTACGTCATCTTTGTCAGCAGCAGGTTGGGGATGATCGCTCGACTCGATCTTCGACCCAAGTGTGAGATTATATCATTTTATATGAAAATATGAACCTAGCCGAAGCATTTCTGTACTTTTGGGGCAAGATCCTGAAAATATGATATCGAGGGGCTGAAATCGTTAATGATATCGATGTACTGGATCAGTAGTCGCTGAAAAGTTCTAGATTGGTTCCGTGTTTTACCTAATTAGAAATACTCCCCCATTTTGATTTCGTCAATTTTTTGGACAGCGGTCCTTAATGTTGTATTATATATAGTTCATTCGGTGTCATTGGAACAACATGATTATGTCCAGAAGAAAAGTAGTAATATAGCACAGCCAACAATTGACAGATTAGATTACAGAGCTACTTGCCTTCAAAACTTAGTTTTACTAAAATTCTTTAGTGTTGCAGGATATGCTGTAAGTCTACTTTCAAAGAGGGCACCCAAAATACTTTCATGGCTGAGATTTCTCAGCACCTTTCTTTGATGCGAAGCAGGAACAACATACTTTTGAACTAAACTATAACTGGGCTCCCTCTTGGTTCTTGGTCCTAATTTCAGGTGGAGCCATTACATGCAAATTAGCTGCAGGAACCTTCATCTTATACACTTCAACTTATATACACTTCAACTTATACTCACCGCAAAAAAAATCCACTTTTACTCCTGCCATATCTGATTTCCATTTTCTTCTCAATGGTAGTGAAATTATTTAAGATTTGTTTCTCGACGCCCCTTTTCTTTCCACAAATTGATAAAAATCGGCATCATTATCAGCCAATGCCTTCTGCAAGTCTATCTTCTTTTCTTCCAACAAAACCGGTGATCACCATTTGTTTTTGTTATGTGTGCAGGTGTTTGTTCATCTTATAGGGTTCTTCATATTTTGCATATTCATCAAGACGTGGCAGTCTACTCTGCTATTTTGGCTATCATGGTCAAAATAGCAGTATGGAATAAATGAGACTTCCGGTCAAGCTACTGATATTAAGGTGATTTTTTCTTTTCATATACTGCTATGTTGCTGTCAGTACCAGCTGTTCTTGGTATTTCTAATTTCTGCTGGCTTGCTGTTCAGGTGTTCTTATGTTTTTTTGGTGGGCTTTCAAGCCACTTGTGTTTACATTTTGTCCAAAACTCATGAAGATTGAAGGTATGCATGGAAAATCTTCAGTTTTAGGGAATAATTATGGAAAACAATGAATTGTCAGTGTTTTGTTGCTGATCATGTTTGCAGTTTTGCCATCCAGGTATACTAGCTGCTTATAGGTTTGCAGTTTTTCAATTCAGTCTACGTTCTATTAATACCAGGTATTGTTGCATCTGTCATAACTGTTGTTGTTTAACGGAAATTTAATGGCGTATAGGATCTTGAGAATAATAACCGGCATAGCATATCGGTGCACGTGTGGAGCCAGTTAAGAGCATAGGCAGTAGTAGCAGTCTCAAGGTAATGCATTACAGGGCATGTACAATTTTGAAATTGTAAAATTCCACTATGGCACTAAGGTGCTGTCTTTTGCTCTCCTCCCTGCAAGTCTATGCTAATTTCCTGATATATGTAGCTTCTTATATAATTAATAGACTGTATTATGAGTGTGTTCGTGTTCTAAAATCAACAATGGTGGTATCTTGGTAGAACTAATGCATTTCCTTATGATTTACTATCCTGACTTAAAAGACATTAACTGATTTTACAGCTGTTGTGCACATAATACGCTGCTATATGTTTCGTAGTATTATCCTTCTAAGAACAAGTACCGGCGCTCTGTTTTGCTAATCCAAAAGGTGCAGCTTGTTATTATCTTTCAACTATGCTGCCAGCATATATGTGTTTTAACTTCTTGATCCTTGTTTTGCTATGCTTAACCTTTCATACCCAGCTTCTTGGATAAACTAATTGTAGAATTTCTTACCTTTGCCATGACTTGCTTTGCATGCTTCAAGAAGCTTTTTAGAATATTCAGTTAATTGTGCTGGTTGTCCATATCCTTAGCTGTTTTGCAGCTTATCTGTCAAGTAGGGTTTACACTTTAGACAACTGGGATAATCATGCTGCAATTACATGCGGATGCTACTTCTATATTGCTGTGCTCTGAAATATATTTTGGAAGGCATAACCGATTGGTCAAAATATACAGCTCGAGATACTTTCAGTTTAGTTCATATCATATATTATTTTAGTTTGTCGCACGGTATTTTTTTAAAAGTAAATTATTAGCTATCAAGGCAAGGATAAGACATCAGGACAAAGAAGAGTTACCCTATGCGTTTTTGGTGATGTTGCAGAATACTCTTGAGAAGCGACAGCTAGGTAACATCTTTATGCTCCTCCCACTCTTTTTTCCAAGAATTTATTCTTTAAACCTATCTCCATGAAGCATAGTTTTTATGTTATCTGGTTCTCACTTCTCAGGTATTATGCGCATATCTTCCTTCTCTGTTCAAAGCCTGGACAAGTGAAAACCCTGATGTTATACAAGTATGAATCTTTATGATCCTTCTACTCTTTCGTCCAAGAATTTATTGTTCAAACATTTCTCCATGAAGCAAACTTTTTATGTTATCTTGCTCTCACGTTTCAATTTTTTTCTTCAAAATACTGTTTCTAAAAAGAAACATAACTTGCCATTGTTAGGATCGAGAAGCATACAGGATAAACAAAGGAATTGGTATACGTGCACCAAGCATAGAATCTGAAAATAAATTAGTGATGCATATGATTTTGATAAGCAACTATATAATCTGATTTCTCAATAAAGGGTGCAGGCAAAGGTATTAATTTGTAGAGAATGGAGTTGGATACGTCCAGCATTCGTACAAAATGTGAAGAAAAACCAGATAATAAAACTCCATCTAAAATGTAATACATGTGGGTTGTAGCAGTCCGTAATCCATTTAACATATTTAAAATTGCCATTGCAGTGTGGAGTACAATGGCTCCTACGGCTCGGCTTGGCGGCCGGGATCAGGCATCGCTGGACCGGTGGCACCAAAGGTGGGTTGTGGAAGACTGCATCGGGGAGCATCGAGCCATTGACCGAACAAGGTCTTCGAGTCGTTTATGATCCCGTAGGCCTCCGACAACATCAATAATAAGGATAGGAGTTGTCTGCTTCATATAGCCTCTGTCTCCACCCACGTTTCAGTTTGCAGGTTATTCTCTTTTCTTTCTTTTCTGGGCTCTTCTCTCTTATGTTAAGTAACCAGATTTGATTTGGAATGAACTGCAGGATGTGTTTGAGGGTGGCTTCTGCTTGTTCATGAAGGCAACTAAGAAGGAGAATTTGATTAAATTTCTTGAAGGAAACAAATATTTCATTTTCAGGCAGGTATGAAACTGTGAATGCCTTGTAGTTCATGTTGAGGGTGGCTTCTGCTTGTTCATGAATGCATCCTAAAGCCTTGACAGTAGTGTAGGTGTTCTTTGTGTTGTTCATGTTGAGGGCATTGATGATGAGTTGCTAGAGCGTCTTGATTGGCTGGGGAACCTGGCTATTTATGCTTCTCAATTTTCATATTTGTATTGGAACTATTTACTAAATTATATGCCGACACAAGTTTAGTATCTTTTTGATAATATATTAGTTACACATCTGATCTATGTCAGTTCGTTGTTGTCCAAGACAAAATGTTTTTATTTGAACACCATACATACTTATCGGCATAACAAAACACAACTAACACATACCCATAATAAGCATTAATCTGTACTTTTGATTTTAAGGTCTGAGTCAATCTAAATTGCTCAGTTGATAGCTCTGTATACTATACTTTTTGTAAAAAATATATGAATTAGGACTCCATCGCTTTGATTTGTCGAAGCAACTTAGTTGTTGTTTCTCGTCATGTGGTTGGGAGCTTTTCTTGAGCCTTTGTTTGCTTTATGACATCGAGCTCTTTCAAAGGAGGCCAGAAGTATTTTGAGATCTTCCTCCTGAAAAACATCTTGTTAGGAGAGGCACAAGATTTGAACCTGCAGGTGTGACTGATTAACAGAAAAAATCGTGGCCATTGTTCAGGTGGTGATTATGCCTTTCCTCTTTTGTAACAAGATGATTATGTATCAATGCGACTCTGAGACTTTACTATACCCATTCTGTATATAGAACATTCTCTTAGGAGATTGTTTTATTTGTTCTGGTTGATGTATACTAAAGGTTGTGTACCTATAAAAAGAAAAGACACTTTCAAGTTTTGTATGTAGTACTTGATGTATGTCTCAAGTGTAGCTTATAATGCTCCTACTCTTAGTACTTGCTCTCGCATGTTTATGCTCTTAGTACTGAGTTTAGTGTTAAGTGATTAGCTTTTGTGGTCTCATGAAAACTTGATCTGGCCTTATAATCCCATGACCATGTTGAACTTGATGATGGATTGCTTTTCATACAAGTGAATGTTTCTCCTTTCTCTTGAACCATAATATCATTGTCCCGTTGGATACGTGCGCCAAACTATGCTCCCTACTAACTTTTTTTAAAAGGTGCTTTTGGTCTGAAACTTCTGTGGTCTGATGAACACATTGAAATTGATTTTGCCTTATAGTTACACGCCGATGCTTTTGGTTTCAAACTTACGTGCTCTGATGAGCACACTAAAATTGATTCTGCCTTATAGTCTCATGCCGATATTGAGCACCATTACGTCTCGCTCCTATTACAATTGTATGTTTTTTTTTCATTGGATTTCTATTGACTTAGCACTACCTGCTTGACCAAAACGTTAGGACCCGCACCCTTGCGCCAAGGCGCGATCTCGATCTAGTTACAAATGGATGTGACCAGCTTAGCCCGGCGCGGCGACACGCCGCACCTGTCGATAAGTCACGGCTATGTAAACTGTGGTCCAAACAATAGAGTAATAAATAGTTATTCGCTATCAATTAAAGAGAGGCATAACAATATGTAAAAGAGTTGAATATGACAACATTATTTATTACAACCATGCAAATGCATGGCAACAAATAGAGCGGTAAACATTGGCACGCCTCTAATAAAACTATTTATTAAAACCATATGCAGTTCACGCTATATAATGGCTCGTATACGGGATACTAACGTACTGCAGTAAGAAGTCGCAAAGATCAGTCTGATGTAGCCTCTGCAGGATTACTGTTGATGTTGGTGAACTAACCATGTGCCATGGACGCCCTCGGTCCTTTGACGATGACCTCGATAGGAAGCTATCTACCTTACCTGCCTAAATGGTCCCTGCAGGTACACGACACCGTGCCGGTTCGCATGCATGGCCGAGAACATCTGCTGGTACAGAACCTAGGTGCAGTCGTGCAAGCTGGCCTCCTCCTCCTAGACGGCACCGACCTTCAGTGCCTTGCCGAGGTCCTTGATATGTGTGTGTGTGTGTGTGTGCGCGTGTGTGAGACAGATAGCGAGCGCCGGTAATAGAGATGGGGACCTAGCAGTGGCCTCCGGCAAAGAACTGTCGTGGGCGCAAATGAAATTTGAGAGACGGACGCACTATGCACGGATGAGCGGTAGAAGCGAGATGAGAACCATTGATGGAGAAGGCGAGCCCTTTTATGGACCAGTATGACGGTGAAAAGGTGGGCAGGGGAAGAAATCTGGCGTCGAGAGGCATCCAGATTGCACGAAATCAGCGGCGGCCGGCACGTGAGAATTTGCATGGAGCATGTGGTCACATCATTCTACAGGAACTTCCTATATACACTAAAAAAAGAAAAATATAGAACATTAGCGTGAGTTTCAATTATCAAACGTACTCCTGTTATAGTTTGCGCATGAGAGCCGCAATACAAACGTTAAGTAGAACAATATACCTGCATATACTACAACCTTTTTACTACCATAAGCACATCATAATTTCCAAGAGAACTATATCCGTTAGAACGTTTTGTACTTGATACTGAAACTTAGCAAAAGAGTTGAAACAACACTGGTATCACTAAAAAACAACACTTTATTGCCTTTTTTTGGAACAACACTTTATTGCTGATGACATTTTGTTTTAACCATCTGCCAAACAAATATAATAATTTCTCAACATAAATCTGAAAGGAGCTTGAATTATCTAGCTAACATACTTTACAATTTCTAACCCCCTTCATAACTGGTTGGATAGTTATTATCTGCTCTAGCATGACCAAATATTAGTCAAATAAATCATGCATAATATTAAATCACAATGGAAACTTTGAGAGGGGGAATAAACTTATCAACATGGAACAATACATGGCACCAGATCACATGAATGGATATGCTAACTTTGACAGGGGGAATAAACTTATCAACATGAAACAACTATTTGGACTGTCCTTTCTCGATTACCGCACCTCGTATGTCAAACACCCTACAATTTTAATCAGATATATACTTGACATGCTTTAGATTCCAAGTACAGTTTAGACATAATATAAAGCTACAGCTAGGTCTAGCGCTACTAAGCAACTACGGAGTAATAATTAATATGCTGGACTTCCCTGCTGCATGTCGACGAAGAACTTGTACACGGTGGCCTTATAGCCTCCATACACTTGCGCAGCGTTGCTGCCGCCTTCGCACGCCTCCATTGGCGGCGTCTTCCGAGAGCCGATTCTGCCGAGCTCACAGGCCGCTGGTCAAGAGAAGATAACGACGACGACGATTCACCCTTCACAACACAGATCGTTCACGTTGTTTTTCCCATGACGACGCTGATAGGTGGTCCAACTATCGTGGGCGTGTAGATTGTCTCTGGCCGAAACTATGAATGATTTACGCACGTACGTGCACTTTTCGCTTGTAAGCGCCGGTGGATTGGCGGGCTCGAAGACACCACACATGGTCCTACGCCGCCCTGGACCGCGCTCCCGCCACGACTCACTCATGACGTGCACTTTTCGCTTGTAAGCGCCGACGGTTTGGCGGGCTCGAAGACACCACACATGGTCCTACGCCGCCCTGGACCGCGCTCCCGCCACGGCTCACTCATGATGCTCCGCCTCCGCCTCGGCGAGCTCCACACCACGGACCGTGGCCTCTCCCGGTCATCGTCCACCTGCCCCACCACCTCCGAGCACTGCCACACCATGCTCGCACAGGTCAGGAAGAAGCAATCGCTCCTTTGCCACATATATGCACCATGGCTGCCCGGGCGCCATACGTCGCGGGCTCGCGGCCCTCCATGGTGCCGTCGTCGTCGGGGTGGGCATAAGCGCACGGCCACCGTAGCTGCTGGCCTGCTCAATCCCGAACCGCCCTCGAGCCGCTGCAATCCGAGGCGCTCCGCGAGAGATCATAAATACCAAGGACGCGTCCTCAAGCCTCTGAAATTCATGCGACAAATGATGTACGGCGACGCCGAGGGCGTCATCTTCACATCCTAGGGCGACGCATGGCGGCAGCTTCGCAAGATATGCAACCCCTCAAGATTGTGCTCCGCTCCCGCCGCATCCAGTCCTTCCGCCCCACCGACAAGGAGGAGCTTGGCCGCCTTCTCCACTCCGTTGCCCCGACGTCGGCCTCGTCTTCGCCGGAGAACCTGCCTTACCACACGTCGGTGTACGTCGTGGACTCCATGGAGCGCGCAACCGTAGGCACCAGTTCAAGCAGCCAGATACGCACCTGAAGGGGGCTAAGGATAGGACGGAACCGGGGCAGGATCGAGCCTTGGTCTCGACTACATCAGCAAGCGCGGGCCAGTGATCGACATCCATGATGGCGGCAACAACGACGCTTCCTGCCATGGTGTCCCCGTCCTTGCGCATCGTGTCCAAGAGCATCATCAGGAACACCGGGGCGCCGCTCTTGCGCCTCTCCTCGCCGGCCACATCACGTACCTCCCAAAGCTTCACCAAAAGACGGAGGCGTGAGGGCGGCACTAGGAGGCGAATTACCAGAACTCGGCGGCGCGGACAGGACGGGGAGGAGGTGAAATTCATCGCCAACAGCCTCCCCCATTAATGCAAAACGATCAGGTAAATACAAACGCAACTGAGCAGGTACCATATACCGCGATGGAAGGAGCAGCAGCAGGAAACGCCCGTATTTATAGGAGCCTCGAGGGAAAGCCAATTCAAACACGATGATGTGGACGCGAAACAACCAGAGCACGTGATCGAAGCGGCAACCGCCTATGTACGTGAAACAAACTACACACATGATGCGGATGGAAACCAAATTGTAAACGAACGCTAACGTGGCACCCTCCCAGAAGTATAGTCGAACACGCGAGCAAAACGAACCGACCTCCCGACGGGAACGCACGTCATGCATGCACAGCTATGCGTGGAAAGTACAGAGGTCAACTGGGATGGCCCACGCATGCCGAAAACGCTAGGTGCACACACGAACATGCAGTCCACGTTAAGAAAATTTACAACGGAAACCTAGAGCCACATGCGATTTGTACCCCCCTGGGTCCCAAATAAATACACGTGGCTGCAACCCACAACTTCTCAAGTTGCTTTCACCCAAGTGGTGAAACGTGAAGGCAAAACTTGGTTAGATATAGAGGTTTTGGTATTGAGATGACAATGATAGTGGTGATGATGATGAAGCCCTCTTGATGTACCGTTGTGGTGGCAAAGTCCTTGGATCAACTCCCCTCCGGATGCCCTTGGGAGGCTAGGGTTATGCCTTCTGGATGTGTTTTAGGCTGCTTCTGTGTCGGATCCCCTATCCGACTTCACGAGGTGGAAGTAGTTGACGAGGAGGCGATGTCGGCGCGCCATACGACCACGCATACACGTATGCTCACGTATGCTAGGCCGTCTTCTGCTCTGGCTCCGCCGCATGGTATCCTTCTTTCTCCCTTTGCTTCATTCTTCTTATTGTAATATATTATCACACTGAATAACGTCATTCCACCATAATTATAATATTATTTACTCCAAAAGACGTTATCCAAGGAAAACTAACAAAAAGCAATGCATGAACGCAGTAAAATTCCATAAAGCCTAACGTGCAGGCAGAGAATAACTATCAAAATTATCATAAATTTTGGACCCATCAACTCCCCCAAGCTTAAGCGATTTGCTCGTCTCCGAAAAAATACGGCAGCTTGTAAGGAAGAGGTCATCTTGGTTATGAGATGCGGATAACGAAAATGAATGAGTCCATCTAATGATTCAAGAATTCATATTGTATAAACAATCAAACTGTGTACTATCATATCTCCATCTTAATTAGATGATCATGAAGGCTTCCACACCTTACTATCTATCGGTTAGTGGACGTGTTTCAACTCTATGTGATAATTCACCCGTCTTTCAGACGAGCAAGTTACACCGGCCTTTTAGTTTTATTTTTCTTCCTCTTATTTTTCAAAGAGCCAGGCCTATACCCATGTCACTTTGAATTGCTTTCTTTTAGGAGTGACATGAAAAGATAGGCATGGTTTCATAAGCATTTGAATTAGTTCAGAAAAGTTCTTAGAAGAGAAGTAACTTGCTCTTTATGATTTCACTTGGGTCACTAGACATATGGCTTCATCAAGTATTTATTAGAAAAACTGAAATATGGGTGACCTATCTAATCTAATTGTTCACCTCTTCTATCCGATCAATACAATTTCAGGAATGCAACAATAGAACATTCATCAAATATCCATGACTCGTCGGATATAAAAATCTTTCCTCAATCAAAAGAAAGCATGATTTTGTTCATACGAACTAAAAACTTTTAAATGAAAATTAACTAGAGAAAATGATAAGGGATATAAAGGGCTTCAAAACCCCCCCAAGCTTAACATGCTAAGCCAATCTAGTCTCCTTTTTATTGGTACCGGTGTTCTCTTCGGGCGAAAGTAGAGTGACGCTGGGGAGCGTGTCGATGAGAAGCTTGTTGGAACACTTCTAGCCCGAAATGCGAGACCTATATGCGAGCAGTGCCTCATTTTGGGGCAAAATTTCGTGTTTTGACCCTTTTGTCAAACAAAATCGGGATCTGACCCCCCTTTGAAAAAATTTCGTCATTTGACCCTTTTTCCTACCGCCACGAGGCCCGGCGGTAGGATTACCTAGCCTACCACCGGACACGGCGGCGGTAGGAAACTTATCCACGTCAGCAGCGTTAACGGCCTCCGGCCCCCTCCATCGCACCCTACCGCCGCCGGACATGGCGCTAGACTGTCCGATCCTACCGTCGGGGTACCTGGCGGTAGTTTGCGGGCAGTTATAAGCCGCCGGCCGCCCCACCCCTCCCCTTCTCCCCCAACCACCCGCCCCAAGAACAGAGGAGTTCTTCCTCTCGCCCCTCTCTCTTCTCCTCCACTCCCCCCTCAGATCTTCGCTGCTTTCTTCACCATTTTGCGGATCGAGATGGCCCGAAGAAACAAAAGTAAGCTCCTTTGATCCCTCCAATTAGTTTTAGTCAAATAGCTTCCGATTAAATGCATTATTTGATTCAAATCACCCCCCCTTCTTGAACTAGATTTAAATATTTTAAACCCTAGGATTGATTTAGGTTGATTATAGATGTTATATTGTGTTAGATATGAACTCTAGTCACTAGTTGGTATGGTTATGTGAAGATGAACCCTAGGTGTTATTATTTTTGGAGGATTTTTTTATATGATGCATGTTGGAGGAATTTATTGTGATATGATGATGCATGTTGATATGCTATGATGCAAGTAGTGGATGTAGTTGGGGAACAAATGTTGAACCCTCAGGATGAACCTAGTTCTTAATTTTTTGTGTTAAAAATTATTTTGATATGATGAATATTGGAGATATTTGATATAGGATGCATGTGGATCTTATATGATGCAAGTAGTGGATATTTTTGGAGTAAACATGGTTAATCCCTCAAGATGAACCCTAGTTCATGGTTTTGTTTTTGAAAACAATATGATATGATGCATGTTGGGTGTTGTTGGAGAAATATGATATGATATGATGCATTTGAACCATGGTGATTGCATCTTGATATATGTATTTTATTTAGTTCTTGATATATGTATTGTATTTAGTTCATGTTCATGATAATCTTGATATATGGTTATTCAAAGATTGAACTCATAGGTTTTGTTGGATGTGATGAACCTTGTTATGCATCGATATGTTTCGTAGTTAATGATGAACCCTAGTTCATGTTGAAAAATCTTTTGATATGCTTATGCAATTCTTTTAGGAGGCCACCTCTTGCGGACGACATCGGCACGAAGTACACCATGCTTGACCCTAGGTTCGACAAGCGTCACCGTGCCCGTTTCATTGAGAATGGAGTGGTAATTACCATTTTTAACCAAATCTTTTGAATTGATGAAAACAAGTCGCTAACTATTATGTCCATGCTAATTATGCTTTGGTTATTGATTTTCACATATGCTGTCGCGACTGCGGATGAGGGCTCACAAGACGACGGTTAAGATGGAGTACGACGAGCGCTACGCACCGTTCTTCAGGAGAGCCCGACTATTGGGTTTCGTCCTGTAGTTCAAGCGTAAGCCGCCGACGCTCGTCCACTCAGCTCTCACGGCTCGAGGGTTGTGCTCTCAGAGGAAGAGTGGAGAGGGCGAACTGGCACAATAGGGTTGTCAGCCTCATCGGCGATCGCCCCCGCGAAGAGCAATCGGACTTCCGGCATACCGCTACCATGGCTCCTCAAGCACCGGAGGAAGTGCCCGGAAGATGCCGAGCCCCGGGTGGTCGAGCAGTACGCCAGGGCCTACCTGTGGTACATTCTCACGGAGATAGTGTTTCCGGACTACTCCGGGAACTCTGCCCAATGGATGTATCTCGACTTCCTAAAGGACTGGGATGCGGGGTACAGCTGGGGGCCCGCCGGACTCGCCTACCTATACCGTTCGGTAAGTGAATATCACTTTCTTTCAAATATCATGGACGTGTGCTGCTTTAGATTTCGCATCTTATCATCTATACTCGGTTTGTAGCTTGACGACGCGACCCAGAGAGTGGAAGTCACGTCCGGTATGTGTGGATGTGTATGGGGCCTCTCCATTTGGATGTGGGAGAGAATCTCGGTGGGCCGTCCGGAGAAGCTGCGCTCGCGTGCATGGACGGACTGTGGCGGAGATGACGAAGATGATCGGAACCCGACCGTCGCATACGCTTGGGACGTGGTGCGTGTCTACACGGGCGAATCGAAGGCCTTGTACAAGGTCTTCAGCAACGAGCTTGATGTTCTCACGCATTTCCAGGTATAAGAACTACATTTTGAACAGTTTTGATAGGACTTTCACTTGAGCTTACCATTGTTTGGTTATAGGTTACTTGGCGGCCGTATAATGATGATCGAGAGTGGGGGTTCGAGCTGAACAACATGTGCAAGCAGGACCGGCTTCTCTTCCGGTGCATCGTGCCAATGATTTGTGTCTATGTCGTGGAGTACCACTTGCCACAGCGCGTTGCCGCACAATTTGGTAAGGCGCAACACACACACACCACCAGCCGGCCACGATACCGGTGGCTACGACCTACACCAGTGAGTACCACAAGCCGTCCTCATTGATTCTAAGTTCTTGTTTTGATGTTTTACATTCATACAAGAAGGGTGTTTTACATTCTTTCTTATGCATTGCAGGATGAGCAGGAAGAACAATCAATCAATCACGGATTCGGAAGCCGAACATGCGAGATACGTGAAGGAATGGAACGAGTGGAAAGGACGCAAAGACACGGAGAGGAGAATGCTTGACTGGGACGAGTACGAGGATCACATGGTGTGGTACGACGATGGCATCAAGCATCGTCTGCGTCTGAGGCCCCAGTGGATGACAACAGATGTCGAAGACCTGTTCGATGACGCCTCCGAGAATGAAGCCTACAACGAGAGCATCAGAGAGCTTCAAGGCGGGTTTAGGGAGTACGGACCCCTCATGAACAGAGTGGTAATTTGTTTTTACCTCTTTTCAACCAACGATTGGATGAAATCAGCTTTTAGTGCTACTGACTCATTTTATTACTTTGCAGTCTTCGGAGCCGAACAAAAGCATTTTTCAAGCCTCTGATGCGCTTAGTGCTATCCCTGGGACTCGAGCTAGTGAGAACAAGTTGAGGGAAATGGTGAAGGTAATATGGAGTTCATTTTCCTAAGTTCATTTGCAGAAATTGGGCATTGCAGAAGTTCACATTGTTTCTTTATCATTGCATAAATACGTCAACAAAGCACCCCGGCTTGTGGGTCTGCTTGGGTGCGCTACAAACACCGAGGATTTTTTCCCTCCTGCACCGGTTTGTGGATGTGTGCTTCATATATCATACATATGTTGTTTAAATGCTGTCTGCCGAAAATTGAAGACAAGAGAAGTTAAGAGGTGCAAAAAATGCACTCTGGGCCACCCTATCGCCAGACACTAAGGCGGTAGGTCTGTATAGCCTACCGCCGTGACACCCGGCGGTAGGGTGCCTCCCCCCCCCCCCCACGCCCCCCTCATGTGACCAAAAAATCCAGCGGCTCAGCGGTAGGAATGCACACCCTACCGCCAGGGCTTTTGGCGGTAGGATCCTACGGCCGAACGCCCCGGCGGTAGGGTGTGCAACCCCACCGCTGAGCGGTTCACTTTTTTGGTCACAGAAACCTAACACATGCTCCCACCCTACCGTCGCGCCCTATGGCGGTAGGTTGTGGTTTCCTACCGCCGCGACCTATGGCGGTAGGGTTTGGGCATTTATAAACCCAACCGCCCCGCCCACCCCACCCCAACCCTTTATCCCCACCCACCCAGCCGCCTTCTTCTTCCTCTCGCCCCTTTTCTCATCTCCTCCACTTCCCCCCTCCGATCTTCTTCGTTTATTCACGGATTTTGCGGATCGAGATGGCTTCGAAAAGAGGAAAGTAAGCTCCTCTCACCCCCCAATTAGTTTGAGTCAAATCAATCCGCTTTTTTGTAGCATAAAAAAGGTTCATGTTCATGTTCAAAATCATGAGGATCCCGAGTTGATATGATGAACCCTAGTTAATATAATGAACCTATAGAACCTATATGATTGCAATGTGATGAACCTAGTTGATGAACCCTAGGTTTAGTTTTTTTCTCCCTAGTTGATGAACCCTAGGTTTAGGTTTAGATTTTTTTTACAAATGTTGAACCATCAACTTCTCAACCATGCAAGTAGTGGATTTGGTTGGAGTAATATGATAATGCATTTGACCCATCTTAATATATGTATTTTATTTAGTTAATGATGAACTTTTGTTATTCATCCATATGTTTAGGTCTGCAACAGTGGCGCAACCATCGCCGATTCATCTTCAACACGACCCGTCCGCCTTGCCACTTTCGTACGTGTACGAGTCCTTCCCCGAGCTTCTGCAGCCGGTGGGAGCTTTTTCAGAGGAGTTCCTAGAGGCGACGAGGGCAGTGCGGTGGCACGAGAGGGCAGAACGGATCGTCGACGATGTGAAGTATTGGTCGCTGAGTGTGAAGGAGTTGAAGAGAGTGACTGCAGAGATGGAGGGAGATCCAACTATCTCCCGTGAATGCCGGGAAGAGACCATTGAAGTTGTCAAGCAGCACTCCAACTGGGAGCTGCGCAATTTGGGCCGGAGGATCTACTTCGAGAGCAATGCGGAGGAGAGAGCCAGGATGCCGCCCCCAAGTGCATCGGCGTTCGATATCATCAGCTGGGGAAGGGCGGAGGCGAAAACTCCAGCGGGCAAGGCAAGGTGGGAGTGCTTGAACGGTCGGATGCCGACCAGCGTTCCGCCTCCGCCTGAACCGGTGGATCCGCTGGCGTATCTGTCTCCACGGCCAACCCTAACATACGAGGGGGGGAGGTTTATCTGCCCTATAAACTTGTCTTATGCATATGCATCTATGTGTTAGTTGGGTTGTCAAACTATGTGGACAAGTTTGCTATTTGCTATTTGCTACTTATGAATCTATGTGTAAACTGTTTGATATTTGCTATGTGAAACATTTATTAATATGTGAGCTTATATTTTGCTATTTGTGAAACTATGTGAAACTTGTGACAAAACAAACAATCAATAAAACTTGTAAAAACCTAAACCCACAGGGCCCTACCGCCAAGACCTGCGGCAGTAGGGTAAGTCAACCGGCCGCCAAGACCTTCGGCGGTAGGGTATTGCGCTGGCCGTTAGCTAACGTCAGTGGGCCATCATGCCACCGCCAGAAGCCCTGGCGGTAGCCTGCGTGACCTTACCGCCGAGCCCTTTGGCGCCAGCGAAAGGGTCAGATGCCAAAAAAAATTCAAAGGTGGTCAGATTCCGATTTTGTTTGACAAAAGGGTCAAAACACGAAATTTGGCCTCATCTTGGATGGCAATGATTCCTCAGGCTCGTATTCAACGCATCCCTAGTCTTTGCACCGGGTGCCACCTCCCTCTCCCTGATTGGCGATGGTGGTCATCTTGGCTATCTCCGCATGAGGGCATCAAGCAACCGGTGTGCTGTCCGGACCAGCCTGCAGTCTCTTCACCTTATATATTTTGACATGTCTTGGATCGTGCTAATACTAGGCACTTCCAAGTTACCAATTTTCATTCAGTTTAATTGGTCGAATTGTAACTATGTGCTATTCGTAAATGGTGATAACTAAATGTATTGTTTTTCTTTACCGAAGAGTGATCATTTACATTTATAGTACAAGATGCTTATGGAGCACAATTTTCTATCTGATACTTATCCGCATTGACAAGAATTTCTAATCCATTCCAAGATAGGTTGATATCTTTAAAGCCATGATTTCCAATTTTTCATACACCACCGAGATGTTTGTGTGTAATGTTTTTCTTCCATAGAGATAATTTGTTCTCCCTCCTACATGCTCTCTGTAGTCTCCATGCCGTAACAAAAAACACTACGCTTTATTCATGCAATGAAATGTCCTGTTATTTATGATTGAAACTCAAAGCATATAACCTCTTTCAGATAATGCAACTGTATGCATGTGAAAACATGTATTTTGATGCCTCTTGTGCGTTACATGTGCTTGGCAGGATTCTATTTGTACCAGATCATATCTATTCCGTGAGATAATGCGTGTGCGGGTACAAATGAATGATTGCCGTATTTCGTTCAGTGTGTCATCTTCTAGGGATCTTTGCATGTATTACTCAAACTATTGCAGAAGTGCCAGATGTCCTGAACCTATTCTATAGAATGATCTGGAGTACGATTTCTTTTGTTGAAAATTGTGGAGCTTAAAAAAATACGACTTATGCAAACCAGCAAGGGTTGAAACAGTATTATATCTATTGGATCACATAGCTAGGTGTAATATAAGAAAACACGGGTGTTTCATGTTTGCCCTACCTATTGCAGCATATAGAGTTACTTCTCCAACTGGGACTGCAATCAGATTTTTCTTATCCTATATCTCCAAATTGGTGCTTTCTATCAATATTTTTGCCCTATTATAACTCATTCACTTTTACCAAGATTGTCTATTTTTGGGGGCAATACTGTCTATGTTAGCTTCATTGCTTATGCAAAAATAAAATAAAAATACTGTACTTTTTTTGCGGGAATGTGCAAAAATAAAAATAAAAATGAAGGGGTATTGTATCAGATCACACAGCTGCTTCCAAATGCTTGCACCAAACATTGTTGCCATTTTTCTCTAAAAAGAAAACATTGTTGCCACTTTCCTTGATATCTAGCCATCTAATTGGCTAAATGCTTTTACTAATACTTTTATTTTTTGCTATCTTGCATTTTAGTACTGTACTCTTGGTACGAAATTGGACCGACTGCTCTTCCTCAGAAAAAAAAAATGATGTTCCTCTGTGTTCTGTTGACTTATAAATACGTGTCCATCGGCAGGCGTGTGATGACTGATGAGGGCTAAGCTCTTTCATTTCCATGTGTCCAATGCTTTGCTTCTAGTGGCGACTAGCGAGAGGGTTCAATCCTAAAATAAGAATAGATTCAACGCTCGCGCTGCACGCGCGCCCTTGTCTGTAGTGGCTTGTTAGTTTGTTAATCCAAGCATCGCTGTCAGTCAGTCCGCGCTGCTTCCATTCGAGTCCAAGAGTGATGTTTACACAAGTAACAGTGAAGCAATGCTGCTGCTGCTGCTACATATGGATGTAGATTAGGATGGTGATTAAGGAATAATCTCCATGTGATGTGCTGTGTGACTGCGACAGCTGGTGACTGCACCAAAAAAAATATGTGCACGTTTATCTTTCACCAACAGCTCCACCCAATATTAGTGTCCCATGCATATGCTGGAGTCAACAGACTGTTGGTGTCGTGGCCTTCTCCCGCACCAGCCCTAGCTCGCTCTCCCTCTCTGCTGCGTTCAACCCAGGAAGAAGAAGACGGAGGTAGAAGAAGGACACGGTGACACGGTGGTTTTTCCGCCGGCGCAACAACGCCAACGCCACGAGCTCGTACTCGACTCCCCGGCTGTTACAACGATCATCACAGGGCTTTTATACCTGGGCCTGCGTTGGGCACGACCCGCACGCTCCCTACCCAGCTGGCGCCCCGATCGGCCCGCTCCGCCCGCGGCCACCACGCGCACAGACGCCAAGACGGCTCGCGGCGAGCCCGCACGATCACGCCCACCCTCCCGTGATCTACTAACCACCTGGACGTAGTCTAACTCCCGCCTGATGGATGCGCACACGCATGCACAGCCGCGAGCTACGACGCACACACGCTATCTGGACATGCCCCAGATAATGGCCATACCAAGTCAGACCATGCCCAGACAATGGTCGGACCATGGCCAGACACTCACACGCACGCACGTCACGGGCTTGACGCGTCCCCCGCGCACACACACGCGCTCCCAACGCGGTAGCCGTGGCTTATTGCCAACACACTCCCCCTAAGCCACTACGTCGCCGCACGGCCTGCCGACAGGGGCCCTGGCTCGTCGTCGCTGCCTCGTCATGGCCGGCCAGTCAAGACTGCTGCGGCCTCCGCCAAGTTGCCGACGTCGTTGTAGCCGCCATCGCTTCGACCGCCGCCACGCCTGCCACCGTGCCGCGTGCCATTGAATGCCTTTTCCCACGCCCCTCCCCTGCCCAAGCGCTTCCCGCCAAGATGTACGCGATTGCGCACCAGGTCCAAATACCCGACGTGGTCCGCACTCGCTGTCCCGACGCGTGCCGCTACGTCGGGCGCTACCATGTACGCTACCGACGCGGTGAGCCCGTCGCCGGCGGCTTTGTTCCCACGCTCAGACGCCACCAGCCAGCGCCATGATCGCGCGCCCGACGCGACCAACGCAGCCGATCCGGCGTGTCCCGAGCTTGGCCTTCCCTCCGCTGAAGCCAAGGCCACCGCAGCCTTCGCGCCATCGCAGGTCCGCTGCCGCCACAAGACTCCGACGCCCGCATCACCGTGCAGGTTCCGCCAAGACGGGACGAGCGCCATCGCCGGCGAGCTCCTCCGAACCCGATGCTCCGATACCAATTGTTGGTGTCGTGGCCTTCTCCCGCACCAGCCCTAGCTCGCTCTCCCTCTCTGCTGCGTTCAACCCAGGAAGAAGAAGACGGAGATAGAAGAAGGACACGATGACACGGTGGTTTTTCCGCCAGCGCAACAACGCCAACGCCACGAGCTCGTACTCGACTCCCCGGCTGTTACAACGATCATCACGGGGCTTTTATACCTGGGCCTGCGTTGGGCACGACCCACACGCTCCCTACCCAGCTGGCGCCCCGATCGGCCCGCTCCGCCCGCGGCCACCACGCGCACAGACGCGCACGGCTCGCGGCGAGCCCGCACGATCACGCCCACCCCTCCCGTGATCTACTAACCACCTGGACGTAGTCTAACTCCCGCCTGATGGATGCGCACACGCATGCACAGCCGCGAGCTACGCACGCACACACGCTATCTGGACATGCCCCAGATAATGGCCATACCAAGTCAGACCATGCCCAGACAATGGTCGGACCATGGCCAGACACTCACACGCACGCACGTCACGGGCTTGACGCGTCCCCCGCGCACACACACGCGCTCCCAACGCGGTAGCCGTGGCTTATTGCCAACACAGACAACCCCTTCACAAGACTACCTACCATGCTTACACACGGAAACAAACAGGGGGTGAAAGAAAAAATGTTCTCCAAGTCTCCAACCCCAATCATCAAAGTACTCACTATAAATGGACATGGATCTCAGTACAAACAGCAAAGCACAGGACTAGCTAAGCTTCTTTTCAGGACCATGGAGCGCAAGCAGGAGCAGAAGAAGAGCTTCGGGGAAGAAGCAGCCATGGCCATGGAGGCCTCCTCCTCGGCGTTGCGGTCGCTGCTGCACAGCATGGCCCAACGATGCGCCGGCTACCTGGGTCTCGCAGCTCCCCTAGCATCCGACTACTCCCTTGGCGCTGGCCGCGATCACCTGAAACCAACCGGCGCTGCCGATGGCGTTGTGCCCCCGCCGGAGGAGGAGTTCACGGTCGTCCAGGTGCAGTCGAGATCGATGGTGTTTCAGAACAACCGCAAAATAGATCAAGGAGTCGGTGGACGTGGTGGGATCAAATATTGATTAACCGACACAGCTTCCTTGTAGGCTCCTCATGTACCTCTACCTCCAGTAATCATCGATGCATGTTTGGGTCTGAATGATCCACCAGCTAGTACATGTATTTTCCAAATGATTTCTACTGTTGTCACCTTGGTTCAATACGGTATAAAAGCCGTCTTTTATTTATACTAAAAAATGTTTAGTAACATTTGTGCAACTAGCCCCGTGCGATTTTAAGAGGAATGAAATCCTAGTTTCCACCGGAAATTACTCGATTTTGAATGATGCTAGAGTACTCGTTTCCTTAGGACATCCGCACCCTCAACCGCACTCCGCGCCATCCGATCCAGCCGCACAATGCACAGTTGCCTTCCTGACACACTCCCCGCCATCCCATCAGGTAATCCAGTGCCTCACCGCCTCTACGACTCCCGGGGTCCATGACGCATGGGCCGTGAACACAGAAGGCCCCTCTCATTTGCGTATTTCTCATCGACCCGTCGTATACTCGTTTGTTCGGCAGTATCGGGTCTGTCGCGTCAACTGGTGCCATCTCGTGCACTTGTCTGCCTAGATGGGGGTATGAGGGGCTGGCCTGCCCGGCCCTCTTTGTCTACTCTGTCGGTCTACGACGGTGGCTCTGGCCCCAAATGTTCGAATGCCACCTACTTGGCCTTTCTGTCCACTCGATTGTTTTATGCTGTCGTGGTTACCCTGCCATCTGGTCCCGGATGTTTGATCACCACCTGTTCGGGCATTCCTGTTCACTCGACTATTGGATGTTGCTAGGGGTTAATTGTATGGTCGAGGTTGTCTATTCAAACACGCTTGGTCGACACTTCTTTCGCCCGTCTATTGTTGGAGCCTACCGGTTTAGCGTTGGTTTGTCGGTCCACTGGTTTGTATGGTCGAGGATGTCTATTCAAACCCGCTTGGTCAGCACTCTTGTTCCGCTCGCATATTGCTAGAGGCTAACTATTTAGGGGTGGTTGGTCGGGTGACCGACCGGTGGACGTTGTTCGGGCTATCCCATCAGTGTTGTTTGGGGATTTTTCAGTAGTCCGACGCTTTCGGTCATAGGGCGGTGCATGCGTTTGATGGGCTGGTTTTAGGGCGTGAATGGGAGATTTAAAATTTCTTTTGAAACTTCACAACTCTCAACGTAACACAACGGAACAAAAAACTATCAGAAGCAGTTCTATGGAGAAAATCTACTGAAAGATAATACATCAAGAAATAACAAGGCAGGCTAATGTGAGATAGATAAGAACTGAGAAGAATAACATGTTATATGGATATGAGGAGGATAAACAAACAGACAGTCTTCAACATGGTGAGAGATAACACAAAACAAAACATGATCTCAACACATATAGAATTGCACGAGGAGAATGAACAGCCAAATTCTTGAATAACAACACATGCAGAATAACTCAACCGGAAGTAAATTACTGAAAGTGGTGCGGAATGAGAAAGAATGAGTGGTGCTCAATGGCGATAGGGTATTTGATAGACCAGTTCGCTCTTCTGCAAAAGAGCTACGTCTGATTGGAGGAACTTGTGATTGAACACAGGATCAAACTTCTCCACATCTTATTCTCCTCAACGTGAAGTTCCTTGAACTTCAATTGATTTCATTTGTGGTAGATTCTTCTCGGCAATCTCCAAACATTCAACAGACTTTGTCTTTGTGACCATAATTACTCAAGGTCACTCTAGACCAGCGCCTAACCATCTAGAGAGTATGCAAATCTCAAGAGTAATAGGCTCAAGAACTCTCAACATAGATCTACGTGATGCTCAACCACTATCTAAGTTTGGGCTCTGGGTTTTCTCTCAAAGAATTCACTCAAATCTCCCAGAGAGGGGTGCTCAAACAAACTTGGCAAAACAAACGGAGCAGCCAGCGAGCAACAGTTGGAGCGTGGCGGCTATTTGTAGCAGGAGTAATCCCGAGGGTGAAATGACCAATGGGGGCCTGCGGCCAAACCAATGGCCAACCGACATGTTTTCAACGGCCGGATTTCAAAATAACACGATAACTTTACTTGAGAAACAAGCAAAGCTGACTCCACTGCTTGAGTATTTTTCTTGAATCCCAGAAGAACTTCATGTCAACTCACTTGAGATATATCTCGATTAAGCATCAGGATAGACAAGTCTCAAAACACTTGAACGCCTTTTAATAGTATGGTGGTACTATGACTCAAATGAATAAAACGAAACTACGAAAAAGAACTACTTCTTCTAGCGGTCTTCATTCCTCTCCGTTGTAGTCAAATCTCTCAGACCGTACTCCGTAGAAATTTCTCAGCTCTGCAATATATTTGGGGGTCAACTCAACATGCATCTCCTCGATAGGAAACTCCTCGATAGCTTTAGCATACTTCTCTACTACGCTGAAAATCATCACAGAAGTTCATAGCAAACTTCTCAGAACTCCAGGGACCATATCTCTCTGTTTGCATTAGAAAACACATTAGTACCTCACCGTTTTATCCAAAAATATCTAAAACACTCAAGAGGCACTAGAATGCACCAACAATCTCCCCACGTTTGGACGACCGTTGACAAAACAATTAGAGTAGATATTTATCATAATCGGTAACATGTCGAATGTAAATAGCTCATAGATATAAAATAAGCTCCCCTAAATGTATGTTGTATTGAGATATTTGCTTTTAGAGAACCTGCATATTTAGGATAAGCTGATGGAGAGATATTTTGATATCATCGAGATAAATGGATTGCGCTGATGAATAATATGAAGAATAATTGAGTGCATCCCTAGTGAACTCTGAGAATAAGTGTACCCACAAAACAGTCAATACGGTGGGATGATTATTAACATTACAACCATCACAAAGTTTCACATGAGTTTTACAACACGATAAGAATCAAATAGAACACCAAATGTTGTAAACTCGAGAAATAAAACACCCTGGAAAATAGTCGGATCTAATAACTCTTGATGTCTTCCCTCACTTTTTTCAACAAGTGTCAAAAAGGTAAAGCGGTCTACATGCCCGAAGAAGAAGAAGACTACAATCTGGAACCACTTGATGAAGATGGAGCTTGAGAATCATCTGTGATGTTTCCTGCGGAAGCAGCATGGCGAGGGAGAATCTTCATGAGTAGTGACAACATTTCCTTTACCTTCATTTCCTTTTGGAATAACTCGGTCACTTGGGCCATCGGGTTGTCCTGGTGAGCATTTTCTTCGCCTTCCTTGAACTGCGGTGAGGTGACTTCAGATTCTTCAATTACATCATCCTCATTGAGAAAAATCAGATCAATAGTAGTTGATGTTATTGGAACGGGAGGAGTAGCTCTTCTCTCGCGATCAGTTTCAAAAGCATCAATGTAATCATATTTCCTCATGATGTAGGCCTTCTTGAGTTGATCTTAGGTCTGGAATTTCCTCAGAAGTTTCTAGGAACGATGCTTGTCTTCTTTCACAGCGAGACGAATTTTCCTAGCCGTGTTTGGAACAAGATTAGTTTCGGAGGATAAGTGTTCTTTCTCTTTTATTTCTTGGCATAGATGATTGCCATGCAGCAGCTGGGTTCGGACACAGACTTCGAAGAGCAAAGGATTTTCAGGATTGGTGAGCACTACATTTTTCTCCTTGATGTTGAGATATTTGGCCTTATCATTTTCTTTCAGAACCTGCAATGTGTCACACACAAAAGGTGTGAAATACTTTGGCCAAATTGACATATATATCGCTTGCCTTGAGCCATGTTGATAAGTTTCTGGATCCGAGGGGTGTAACTGTTGGAAATATGAGCAATTTATCATATGATTTTATTAACGGAAATACTGAATAAAGCATGACTAAAATAGCAGAGATAAAGCAAGTCATGTGATCTGACAGAGAGAAGGTAAATATCATCTTCACATATGAACTGTAGGCAAACATATCTAGGGCAAGCAGCATATATGAAGTAGAGCCTAACATATGTAGGGCAAATAGTAGAACAAGGAACTGTGACATGACCTCTAACAGAAAGAGTAAGAACATGTATGGGACAACAGCAGTAGCGGTAGCACTAGACTTGGGGTCGGTGTCCTCGCCAGCCATGTCGTCGAGGAGGTTGTCGACGTCGGGGAAGAAGTCGTCGTCGAGGAAGTAGTCGTCGGAGTCCGTGACGAAGGAGTGGAGTCAGTAGTCGCGCAGAGCGCTCCCCAAAAACCTTATCACCCTTCTCCCATACAGGACTCAAAAGGTGCAGTTTCGGAGGCCTACTGTCCCGACCTGCAGTGCACGCCGCAAGCCGGGATGGAGGAGATCGTAGCAGCAGCGATGCTCAGAACCGTGGCGAGAGGAAGAAGTAGTTCTGGTGCGTCTCTCTGAGAGGAGCGACCTCCCTTTTATAGGCGCAAGAGAAGGAGGCGAGAGGGCAGCGATGGAAGGTGAAACGAAAAGACGAAGATGAAGCGAACAGCCAGCAGCCGAAGGGCCAGCTTCCGTGTGACCTTTCGTATACCCGTCGTGCGTGGCAATAATTTAGACATCGGCTCGGCTCATTCCCACAACCCGCGGCACGTCGTGACGAGGCGGGCGGCGGAGGAGGAGCGCGCGTGGATGTCCCTCTTGTTCTCATCCTCATACATGTGGGGAAAGAACCTTCCTTACAAAGAGGTCCAACTTCCTCTAAACTAGCAATGTGGGACTAAACTTTAGCTCCACCTCTTGCCTTGCACGAATGGGCTGCGTGGGCCTCTAGGATTTATTAGGAATTTCTGAAACTACTATTGGGCTAGGCCCAAAATAGACAAAATTCCAGCAATCCCCCACCAGATCCCAGAGGCACACAAAATTTGCCTTTGGTTCCGAACAATCGCTTTATATCTTTGTGCTGCGGTGGAGACTGTTAAGTTGAACTTCCACCTAGAACTTTACGCTACACTAGTAAGCAACTTGAACAGTGGACTGGGCCTTGAACTGCAAGTTTTCTGTGAATCTAGCTTTGAAAGTGCGACTATCCCTAGGTGGTTTTGGTAATTCCTAACAACATATAGCTCATTGAGCTAACATCATTCCAAGATGAATATTTCAGGAAAAGCTCAATTAATGGCATGGCATGGATGAGAAAAGTGGATCCCTCAAAATGCTATGGATAAAAGGATTGGCTCAAGCTCAAAAAGCTCAAGACTCTACATTTTATATTTTAGTGATCCAAGATCACATTGAGTCTATAGGAAAAGCCAATATAATCAAGAAGGGATGAGGTGTTGCTTAATGAGTTTCTTGCTCCACGGTGCTTAGTGATATGCTCCAAAACCCTCAACTACTTTCTCATATCCACATATGACCTAAACCCAAAAGTCAAACTCGGCCCTACCGATTCTTTCTACCCAAATACCACCAAGTTCGGGGATGTCATAGCCAACGCCACAAACCCTAGGGAAATTGGTCTCATCGATAGGGATCTCGGTCTCACCGAGATGGGATTGTAATCTCTCTGTTTCCCTTCAGAACGCTTCAAAGACCACCGAGATGAGCGATCGGTCCCACCGAGATTGCAATGTAAACTCCCTGCTTTTTTCGTAACATTTCGGTCCCACCGAAATGAGCGAACCGTCCCACCGAGTTTACACGACCAACTCTCCGGTTAGCTTATTACCAAAATCGGTCTCACCGAGTTCGTAATCGGTCTCACCGAGATTACGTTATGCCCTAACCCTAATCACATCGGTCCTACCGAGTTGCATGTCGGTCCCACCGAAAATCCTAACGGTCACTAGATTTGCTAAATCGGTCCGACCGAGTTTCTCAATTCGGTCCCATCGAGTTTGGTAAGTTGTGTGTAACGGTTAGATTTTGTGTGGAGGCTATATATACCCCTCAACCTCCTCTTCATTCGTGGAGAGAGCCATCAGAACAAACCTACACTTCCAACTTGTTGTTTTTGAGAGAGAACCACCTACTCATGTGTTGAGGCCAAGATATTCCATTCCTACCATATGAATCTTGATCTCTAGCCTTCCCCAAGTTGCTTTCCACTCAAATCTTCTTTCCACCAAATCCAAATCCTGTGAGAGAGAGTTGAGTGTTGGGAGACTATCATTTGAAGCACAAGAGCAAGGAGTTCATCATCAACACACCATTTGTTACTTCTTGGAGAGTGGTGTCTCCTAGATTGGCTAGGTGTCACTTGGGAGCCTCAGAGCAAGATTGTGGAGTTGAACCAAGGAGAGTGTAAGGGCAAGGAGATCGCCTACTTCGTGAAGATCTACCGCTAGTGAGGCAAGTCCTTCGTGGGCGACGCCATGGTGGGATAGACAAGGTTGCTTCTTCGTGGACCCTTCGTGGGTGGAGCCCTCCGTGGACTCGCACAACCGTTACCCTCCGTGGGTTGAAGTCTCCATCAACGTGGATGTACGATAGCACCACCTATCGGAACCATGACAAAAATATCCGTGTCTCCAATTGCGTTTGAATTCTCCAAACCCTTCCCTTTACATTCTTGCAAGTTGCATGCTTTACTTTCCGCTGCTCATATACTCTTTGCATGCTTGCTTGAATTGTGTTAAGATTGCTTGACTTGTGCTAAGATAGCTAAAATCTACCAAAGACTAAAATTGGGAAAAGGATAAGTTTTATTTGGTCAAGTAGTCTAATCACCCCCCCTCTAGACATACTTCCGATCCTACAAGTGGTATCGTAGCTTTGGTCTCCATTTGCTTTGATTTCCATAGCTTTTGGTGGTCATAGCCTTGGTTTCACAACCTAGGAGAGTATGGCGTCTAGCGAGGGAAATTATCACCGTAGAGGTCCTTACTTTGATGGTACTAACTTTGCTAGTTGGAAGCATAAGATGAAAATGCATATTCTCGGACATAACCCGCCGTTTGGGCTATTGTGTGTATTGGCTTGCAAGGTGAATTCTTTGATGGGAGAGAACCGAACCGTGAAGCTAAGCGGATGAGTTGAAGATGCTGCAATACAACGCTCAAGCTTGTGATATCCTCTTCAATGGATTGTGCCTCAAGAATTCAACAAAATCAGCCGTCTTGAGAATGCAAAGGAAATTTGGGATACTTTGATTGATATGCATGAATGTACCGACTCGTCAAGGAATCCAAGTTGGATGTGCTCCAAAGTCAACTTGACAAGTTCAAAATGAAGGATGGTGAAGGTGTCGCTGAAATGTACTCTAGGCTTGCTCTTATCACAAATGAGATTGCGGGCTTAGGAAGTGAAGAGATGACCGACAAATTCATCATCAAGAAGATCCTAAGAGCTTTGGACGGAAAATATGATACTGTGTGCACATTGATCCAAATGATGCCCAATTACAAAGATCTCAAGCCAACGGAAGTCATTGGAAGAATTGTTGCTCATGAGATGTCACTCAAGGATAAGGAGGAACTTCACAACAAGTCAAGTGGTGCTTACAAAGCCTCATGTGAAGCCCCTACATCATCAAGTGAGAAACAAACCTTCAATGAAGAATTGAGCTTAATGGTGAAGAACTTCAACAAATTCTACAAGATTATAAGCAAAGAGAGAAGCTCCAAGTCAAGGTCCTACAATGACAAAAGATCTTCTAGTCGAGAGCGCAATTGCTAAAATTGTGGGAGACCCGGATACTATTCCAATGAGTGTACGGCACCCCACAAAAGAAGAGAAGAATCACCCAAGAGGAGTAGTAGAAGAGAAGAATCACCACCAAGAGAGAGGAGGAGTAGAGATGATCGTTATGAATGAAGAACATCCTGGAGAAGCAAGGATTCGGAAAGGAAGGACAAGTCATCAAGGAGCTACACAAAACAAAGACATCAAGCTCATGTTGGTGAATGGGTATCCGGCTCCGACTCCGACAATCACTCCGAGAGAAGCTATCACTCTGACTTGGAATATACTCAAGATGAAGGTGTTGCCGGTCTAGCACTTGTGTCAACCAACTCCTACGACATATTTGATTCACCAAATGAAGGACTTGGAAGATGCTTCATGGCTAAAGGCCCAAAGGTAACACACCCCGAGTATGTTGATTTCAATAGTGATGAAGATGACTTGCTAGGTGATGATGATTTACTTGTTGACAACTCTAGTGATGAATACTATGATGAAACGTCAATTAATCATGCTAATCAAGATAAAACGAATGAAAATGATAAGGAGAAGATTGAGCTTCTAACCAAAGAACTAAACACTCTTAAGTTAGCTCATGAAACTATCTTAGGAGATCATCGAGAACTTTTAAGGACTCATGGGAAGTTACGCTTTGAAAAGCTCAACCTTGAGCAAGAGCATGAGTTCTTAAAGGCAATCAATGATGATCTCCGTAAGAAAAGTTCTTCTTACATTGCCAAGCGTTTACTCTTATCAACTTACATGCCTTAAGTCAAGTCCATTAACAAGAACAAGAAGGATTCTTCCTCTAGTAGTAACAATAATCATGCTAAATCCAATGTTGTTGCTTCTAGTAGTTCTCTTGATTCCACTAATGATTCTCTTAGCCAAGTTACACTTGAGCAAGAAAATAGCTTATTGAAGGGAATTATAGAGAAAGATGTTTACAAGAGCCTTACCGGGAGTAAGCAATTTGAGGAAATTGTACGCAAGCAAGGAAGGCACCGGAAGAACCAAGGTGTTGGTTTTGAACGAAAGTTTAATGCCAATGGAGTTGAGTGGGAAGAAGATCAATATCCCAAGACGAAGTTTGTTCCTCAACAAGAGAAGTATGATCCTACTTCCTTCAAGGGGACACACGCTCAAGATGATCTTCCACCACAAGACCACAAGCAAAAAGGCAAGGATAAGCTTCAAAAGGAGATTGATGCATTTGAAGAAGCTCCTAAGGCCTTGGTCAAGTGGGTTCCCAAGACTACGTCAAGTTCTACTTCATCAAGTACAACTACAACTCCAAGGATTCCCATCAAGATGATGTGGATCCCGAAGAAGAAGAACTAGAGAGTTCTTGAGGGTGACTCCGCCAACATATTTCACTCATATCATTTTTGCAACAACAAGTGCAATCAACTTCCACATCTTGCACTAGTTCAAGGAGTCACAAACCCTCTTGTTGGTAAGACAAGGGACAAGGTAACCTAATGCTTTCATAGACATCATCTTGTGTGTGCATCACTCTATGTCTATGGATATCCTTGTTTGTTCCTTGCGGGACTAACCCGTGTAGGTATTGAAAGTGCAACTCACTCCAAAGGATTGCTCCAAATGATCTACATCAACATTGAGCATCCACATCTTCAACACCTACATGAAGTCATCATCGACAAAACCCGGGTTAGTTCATCCCTCAATAGGGGGAATCTCACATCTAGGGGGAGCTTAACTCAAAGAATTGAGTCAAAGCAACTCTAATGGTGTGAACACATCAATGCATTATGTAAAAGTGGTAACCCCACTTGAGCTTAAACGATGAGTATGACCTATGATCAAATGTTCTCATTTGACTCCTAAGTCAATATACTCATATATAGATGACCTAGTCATCGCCAATTGTTTGATAGATGCTAGGATTGATTGTGCATGCTTTGCCACATATTTCATTTGCCACTTTATTGTGTGAGCATGTTGGTTGCATATTTAACTCATTCGAGGACATCCACTTGTTGCTTTGATTGATTGGTTTCTTTTTCTTTTGCCAAGTGGATGGACAAGAATGCCTAAGAACCTTCTCTAGCTATCTATGCTTTTCTTGTCTCAAACTCTATTCATGCTACATCATAAAATTTGATCAAGTCAGATTCGAACCACTCTGTTTGAGGAGCACTCGGAGTCCCCGATTCGTCATAGACTTAAACTTCCAAAACTTCTTAGTGCGTTTCGGTCTGACCGATTCTTCCATTTCGGTCATACTGAGATCACTAAGTCGATCTAGGTTTTCAATCTCGGTGCAACCGATTTGAACTTTTCGGTCACACCGAGTTGTCAGAATCGTCAACAGTTATGCATCTCGGTGCCACCGAGTTGTTCCACTCGGTCACACCGACAGGGTCGGGCTATATATACTCACGGGCAGAAATTTGGAAACCTTCTCCGAACCCTTTCGCCCACGCATAGCTCGCTCTGCCTCCAGGGTCTACGGATCGTCCTCCTCGTCGCCAGCCGCCTCCAGTCGCTGGTCTTCGCTGCCGTCAACGGAATTCATCCCCGCCGTTGCCGCCGTAGCGAGTTCATCGCCAAGCTAGGGTATGGACTCGATCACAGTGCTATCACCGTCTGATTCCTAGCACATTGTGTTCATCATGATTCTTGCCACGATTGAAACTACTCTATCCAGTCAAAACAATCCATAGATTAGAGGTGAATTGAAAATTTAGGGTTAGGTTTCCACCGAAACCATCTCGGACCCACCGAGTTGTAGAACTCGGTTCCACCGATTCGGCTAAGGCCATTGCACAAGTGATTCTCGGTCTGACCGAGAATTGCGAATCGGTGTGACCAAGTTCAGGACTTTGTGAAACCCTAGCAGTCTCGGTGCCACCAAACTGTGACTCGGTCTGACCGAGTTCACTAGTTGACGTTCCAAAAGCTTCTTCGGTATCACCGAGTTTGCAAATCGGTTGATCCGAAATGCTTTCTGTGGAAAACTAAAACTAAGTTTTTGAATCATTCTTTTGCAAAAATCTCTGTATTTTGTGATGCTCGTCCACTCTATCTCATCTATATCTATTCACAGGATCTGCAGTCAGTGTTTGCAATAGGTCTGATCAAAGTGATAGCTAGAACAAGTCACAAGAGCAGATTCAAATGAGTGAGGGCACTAGTTCCTCCAGTTCCTCAGATGATGGTAGCAGGAGCACCCCAAGCAACTTAACCAAAGCTGCCACCAGGGCCAGAAAGAAGAAAACCTCAGAATCTGAGGATGAAGACTATGTGGCAGTTGAGGATGAGGTCGCTTCCAAGAAGAAAGTGCTCAAAAAGGAATATGGCACAGCTGCAGCCACTAAGCCTGGTATGAAGACCAAAGTGCCTGCAAAGAGAACTCCCATGTCTAAAGCCAGAGCCTCTACTCAAGTACCTGAGAAATCTGATCCCAAAGAGGCTGCTGCAGAAGGGAAGAATAGGAAGGAAAGGTTCAAGAAGACCATGGCCAGAGTTGTTGGAAAGACTTCCATAATGGAAGAGGAAGAGGAAGAAGAGGTTGCTGCACCAAAGACTCCAAGGCTCGAAGCTTATGGGTGATGCTATTAGGTCAGGGGGCTGCATCATCAATGCCCAAAGAAGCACCCAAAGCTACCTCCAAGCCCAAGACTGCACTAAAAAGGAATACCGTAAACATATCTCATTCTTTGAGAAGAACAAGGCCCCAAAGGTTCTAAAGCTCGTCATCAAGAAGAAGAAGATGAAGAGCATATCTTGAGAAAGTTGAAGCCAAAGATTCCAGACCACAATGATGCTCATCCTGTGGCTGAGAACATGAAGCTGAGGAAGGATGCAGGACTCAGACGGTGGAGGTTGTCTAATCCTTATGCTATCAGGAGAAGGACTGCTGTTGACTACAGGTTGCATACTAAGGAACAGCAGGATTTCTATGAGACAGTATTGCTGAACAAGAAACCAATTGTAGGTGACATGAGGTGGGTGGACTGGAAATACATCAAGGAGAATGAGGAACACTACCCAGGAGTGTTTGACAGTTTCAGTGCTTGTGGAGTGGCAGACTTTGTTGGACAGAAGTTCACAAAGTGGAATGATGAGCTCATAATGCAATTCTACTCCACAGCACACTTCTATCTAGATGGTAGAATAGTTTGGATGTCTGAAGGTACAAGGTACCAGTCTACTATTGAAGAATGGGAAAATCTGATCAATGCACCAAAGGAGAAAGAAGATGACTTGGATGTCTATGCCAAGAAGAAGAAGGATCACAATTCTATGGCACACATGTACAAGGAGATCCCAGATAAAGCTCTTGAAACTCACAAGTTTGGATCTCTACATTTCCTTCTGTCAGGACTGCCAACAATCAACTGGATCCTTAGGCACACACTCTTGCCCAAGTCAGGAGATCATAACATGATCAGAGGCCATGCTATCAATCTGCTACACATATTTGATGTGCCTCAAAAGTTCAAGGTCATGAGCCTCATTGTTGAAACTATCAAGAGGACAGCTGCAGACCAGAAGAGAAGTTGTGGGTATGCCCCACAGATCCAGGAGCTGATTAACTCCAAGCACTACAAGAAATATGTCAACTAGTGACCTTCATCGCATGACCACGAAGAATTGGTCATAGATCTATGACCATTTGAGACCAATTGTTCAAAAGCTGTTCGGGGGGCTCCAAACCCTAAACAATAACGACCATTTTGGTCAGAAAGGTCGTAATTCCCTTACACAAAATGGTCATAAAGCAGATAGCACAGGTCCGCTGCCTTATTTCTAGTTGATCATGACCAATATAGATGGTCATAACCTTGTAAAATGTGGTGGGTTGCTATGACTAGGCGCCACCTCATCAGTTTTGCCTATGTGTCATGTCCATGTGGCAGTTTTTGCCCTAGGTTGTGAAGCAACCTATATTTCATCATTCCCAAAATTCCCAAAAGAATCTCATAAATTCTTTGGGTCATATCTTCACAAATATGTAAAAACCTTCCTCATGTAAGTTCAAAATAATTCAAAATATTCATTTTCCTATTACATTCGAAAAAACACTTTGTGAAGGAAGTACCACTTTGGCATGTCCAAATGGTATCCATTTTCTCTGATGCTTTCCTCTACCGAAATAACCATCCTCCACCAAATGCCAGCTCAATCCATTCATTAATTTGAGCCCGACTTCAACATTCGTGTTTATGTCCAGTGTGGTACTTTGCAAAGCAAGTACCACCTAGGCTCCTCCTTTTGAGCTGAAAATTTGTGAAGACGGTCTTCTTAGTAATTGATCATCCTCAGCCAAAACTCACACCCATTAGCCATGTGCATTTCCTGCACTGCTAATCAAACACTTGGCTGCTTATTCATGTTTGAGCATCGATCCGTCTCCTCGTGAGAATCTTATGTTGTGATTTTCTTCCTAGCACCTACCTGGGAGTGCCCAACCCACTAGACATGCCTAGGCAGCCCAGAACACATGGCAACGCCACGATCACGCGGTGACCACCCGGCGGGCATGCGAGTTTACACGCTCTAGAGTTGGGGCCCTCGGCCACCGTCCAAACCTCGACGTATCGCCGCCAAACCATGTATTTATGATTAAATAGGTACTTATGTAACTAGAAATGATTTTTGGAAAAATAAATAGCAAACTATGAGGCATTGCAGTTCAAATTTGACCCGCTTCAATCTGATTCTATGGAAATTTGTCTTTTTCACCAGAGGTGGATCAAAACTTTTGACACCCAACCATTTTGTCAATTGTGCATTAAATATGGCCTAGTATTTAGAAAAATGATTTGGTCCAATTTTGCAACAATTATTTGGGAGGTCCTTCACAAAAAAACCTCCTTTCAGGCACTCAAAAATGGAAAATGGTTTTTTCGTCCAAAGAATATGAAAACTTCCTTAGGTAACATTGTTTGCCATTCCAATATGCACCCTTGTGCACAATATGAGACCATTTGAACAAACTGTGCCATGAATGTGGCCATAAGATTGATAATTTGGCTTGAAAGCCATTGATCTCCACACGTGATAGCTCGTTTCTGAGAACATTTTTTAAAGTAATTGCCGTATTACAAGTTTGTTAGTTTTCCTGGGAACTTGGCCACATATAATGACACAATGCGAAGGTTTCCCAATTTTTTGAATTTTTGAATTTTTATGCCCATTTCAAAATGCGTCAAAACGGCGGAATGACCGTTCCTAGCTAGTGGTTGAATCTTGGAATTTTTGGTGTTTCTCTGATTAAATAGGTACTTATGTACCTAGAAATGATTTTGGAAAAATAAATAGCAAACTATGAGGCACCTGCAGTTCAAATTTGACCCGCTTCCAACCGAATTCCATGGAATTTGTCTTTTTCACCAGAGGTGGATCAAAACTTTTGACACCCAACCATTTTGTCAACTGTGCATTAAATATGGTCTAGTATTTTAGAAAAATGATTTTGCCCAATTTTGCAACAAATATATGGTAGGTCCTTCACAAAAAAACTCATTTTGGGCTCTCGAAAAATTAAAAATGTTTATTTTTGCAAAAAAAACTCATTTCTCACTACACCTTTTTGAAGATATTTATCTTTTCATGTTTGCTATTTTTTCTGAAAACTCGTACACATTTTGGTGACAAAATGAGAAGGTTTTCTATTTTCTTTTTGAATTTCTCAGGTCATAAAATAGCTGACATGATTTTAACATATTATTTTTAGACAACTATGACCAATTTAGATGGTCATAGCATCATACTTCATTACGATTGGTGCAGGCGTTTCACGCGGATCGTGCATCATACGCCGTCGGAGGCTCGTGGATCCAACGGCTGTCCTCAACCCTTCCACACCAACCCCGAAATCCTAGCTGGTCATTTCCCATCCACCCCCCCCCCCCCCGCCTCCTTTCTTTCCCACATCCATCCATCTCCTCGCTGCCTCCTCCCTTCCAGATCTCAACGCTGCCCGACGGAGAGAGAGAGAGAGAGAGAGAGAGAGAGAGCTGCCTCCTCCCTTCCAGATCGCCGCTGGCACCTCCCTCCGGCGGAGCTGGCCGCCGTCCATGGCCTCCCGCACGCCCTCCCTTCCCCACCCAAACCCTAGCTCAGATCCCCGTCTCCTCGCGCCATCGCCCCCTCCCGATCCAGTCCTCCCTCCCACCGCCGACCTCAACCAAGGACGACGGAGATCCACCCACCCACCGCCGACCTCGCCGTCCTTCTCACCCACCGCCCACCTCGTCCCTCTCCTCACCATCTCTCCCTACCCTCCGCCCTCTGCCTCCTGCCTCGATCCCCCAGATCCAATCGACACAACCCCGCCGCCCCCGCACCCCAAACTGTCCACCATGGCCGCCTCCTCCTCCGCCTCCGGATCCCCACACCAACCCACCACCCGTCGTGGGGCGTGTCTGCGGCTGTCCTTCCACGTCGTCTCCCGCGGCGCGACGGGCGGCGGCGACAGGCCAACGGGCCCACTGGCGTGCCGTGCCCTTCTACCGTGCGGCGGCCCCATTCGCGAAGTCAACGCCGCAGTGGTGCTTGTGAGGCTGCCGCCGTCGCGTCTTTGCCGGAACAAGCAGCGAGGAGCTTCCGCCATGCGGCGTCGTCTCCTCCCACGCAGCCACCGCCGATGCCTCCTGCTTTGCTGTAGGTGAGCAGCGCCCCCCTGGCTAGCCCATATCCGCTAGAAAATCCCGTCGATTTCGAGTTTGCCCTTCCCACCCTCCTGCTTTCGTTGACCTCCTCGTTGTTGTTCCAGGACTCAGGAGGATCGTCGGAGATGTCGGACACTGATGAGCACCACTTCGAGTCCAAGGCTGACTCCGGCGCCTCCAAGACCTACCCGCAGCAGGCCGGCGCCATCCGCAAGGGTGGACACATCGTCATCAAGGCCCGTCCCTGCAAGGTCTGTGCCTTTTCCGATCCATTCTTACCATAGGAAAGCTCTTATGTCTGGTTTGTTGATGGATGCGTCTGGGAATCTGCTGTGGTGATCTGTGCTAGTCGGGTGCAGATTTCCAAGTTGTTAGATCTACAAGTCCCAAGTACCAGGCTTCGCTGTAGATGTGGATGGATATACACGGGTTCATGGTATCCGTTGGCGCTACAAGTTTACCTTGATTTCCTATATCCACCGCTATGGCTTAGGATCTTTCCATTAGCTCCGACTGTGTCCTCACTCCTGAATTAATTTTAGGAATCATGTTTCAGTAAATCTTAACGCTGCTAGATTTGGTAAGGTGCTAATTAAGGCGATGTATGTTTTACAGGGAATTTACGATCAATTTAATTCAGTTTTCATAGTTTGCTGATGCATGCTATTTATTCAGTTTTCAGATGCTAATTTAAGTACTATATCTATTTCTGGTTATGTAGCTACTAGCAAGCAGTAGTTGTTGTTCTTGTATCAGTTTAAAGCTGTGCCGATATTCTTTCATTTGATTATGCGAGTGTTTCCTGTTGGGTTATTGTTGCTTTTTTTTACTATGAATTCTGCACTGGCTATTTATAGTGCTTCATTTGCTCTCGCTCCTCCAGGCTCTGCACCGTGCCGAGACATCCACGTCCCGACTCTCCCTCCTCCCTGACGGGCATTCATCCAAGCTGGAGATAGCCGCGTCCCCGACGGTTGCTGCTGGACCCGACCCCTCCTCGTTGCCAACTACCCTATTGCAGATCCGTGTTGGACGAGGGCAACTACCCTGTCAACGCCCCACTCAAGGAGACCGTCACCAGCATCCAGTCCCAGGTCGACAAGATTGAGGACGGCATGAAGGTCTGCTTCTGTGTGTCTTCATTAGTCCTGTTCTTCTTCATACTTACCAAATTACACATGGATGCTAATTAGATTTTGGAACATTGGGAGCAACTTAACACTACATTAGTTAATATGAAGATAGCATTGAGTTTAAACCAGTACTGATGATTGTTGTGGTTTGTCTTCGAAATATGCTTGTGTTTTAGCTACTGCCACTTTGAGCTGCTGTAGGCTTGCAGTTATCAATTGCAGCTGGGCTTATATATTGTATGGGTTTAATTTAGGTTTGAGGATAGTTACTAGTTTGTAGGATGTTCTAGGAATGGACAGTTTCATGTAAGTGTGATTGATTTGTAAGAGTTCATTCTGTATGTATGAGAGTCCTTGTATAACAATTGGGTAGCACAAACCTCCTCCATTTTTACGTCTAGTCCTTTCATTCCTGCTCTCTCTCACATCTGTTGAAATGTACTTAATGGCTCACCACACCCCCTGATTACATGGTGCCTTTTCTGGCAGCAACAATGCAGGGATGATGGCAACACCTTTCTCCCTCAAAGGATGGCATCGAGATGCAGATTGCAACCAACCATGTCGGTATGGCTACAAACTCACATATACCTTTTACTAGCTGATGATGAACCATTTACATACCCTGATTTAGATCTCTTCCACAGGGAGATAGATAAATCCTTCACTTGTTACTGTGTCATCTGCTGATTACTTCTTCTATTAATCGACTAGTGCTCCTTTTAGTGAGATTCATCTAGTATTTTATTTTGCAAAGCACGGAATGGTTTTGAGTAGTTGATCATTGCCTGATGTACTGTAGTTCCACTCATTTATTCCGTGTGATGAGCTTACTTTTGTATTGTAGCCACCTTCTTGTTTACTTTGCCAAATCCTGTATGTGTACTAATCATGAGTTACTAGCATTTGGCTTCTCTGTGCTAATTAAACCTGATAAGTATGTATACTTCTTTGAGATACAAATTCCACATTGCATGTTTATGTGCTAATTAAACCTGATAAGTATGTATACTTCTTTGAGATACAAATTCCACATTGCATGTTTATGAGGTTCAATTTCTACAAATGTTGCCAAATGAATGTGTCAACATGTATCTCCTTAGGGGTTGTTTTAAACCGCAAATGATCTACTGTATCAATTTTTTGCTGTTCAAAGATTGAAATCCTGGTTCATTTTCAAAGATCGAAATGTTGTTGACCCTGTTCTTCTATGCTTAAATGGTAAAAATGTCGCATTTTGCTTGTTCTAACCATTTTTCTTGATAACTTGCAGATGCTGGCCTTCATTCATGTTTTGTCATGAGGTCCAGGATGAACAAGTTGGGAGAATCATTGGAGCTAGTTATACAGTGATAGTTGTGTTACCTGATGTGAACATTTTTTTATTGTAAACTTGATGTGAACCATATATTTCTGTAATAATGTGTTACCAGGATGAACCATCCTTGCTGTGTTACCGTGGATGAACAAGTTTGATTGTAATAATGTGCCAAGTTTGGCTCTTTACGATTGTATCCGTGATGTGTACCATATTTTTCCTGATTAGTTGTGCTCTGTTTGAAGCATTTTGTTTTCTCTGCTCGGATTTAAATATTGTTATTTATTTACTTTGGAAAATTGAGATCTGAAGAATATAACAAGGATGACACTGGGACCCACTTGTTAGAACCTGACAACTGGGTCCCATCTCACTAGTGGGCTCATCTTTTGGAAAAAATATAATAAAAAAGGCCATGGCCTAGAAAATAAAAAGGCCGAATTCTTGGGCCAGGCCCATGTAGCTAATAAAAGCACAGGAAAAAAATATAGAAAGGCCGAATTGTTGGGCTAGGCCCATGTAGAAAACCGAATTGGACCGGGCTGAATCTTGTGCCACATCAGCTTGCCACGCTGGATGCCTACGTGGCTTGGGGAGGTTGCTAGTGACCAAAACGCCACAGTGGACATATTTTGGTCATAAACGTCTTCGACCATTCCAGAAGAAAGGTCGCTATAGTCAGTTTACGACTGCCAGCTTTTGACCTTCTGTTTTTGGTCACAAAAAGGTCGCAAATGAAAAACCATGACCTTTCAGTGACCAATAGTGGTGGTCACAAGTTGACATATTTCTTGTAGCGAAGATGGGCACAGGCACATACTTGTTGGACAAGGAACACATGCCTATCTTTCTAGACTTTGAGGATAACCAAGTGGTTATGGATGAAAATGAACCATCTTCTGTGCATGCTCAAGCAAAGAAGGAGAAGGCAAGGACAGAGAAGGATACCAAGATTCCAACAATGGAAGAGGCATCTCAGTACTTTCTGAAGAGCAAACAAGATCAAACTAAGCTACTTGATTGCATCCACTCTGAGGATTGAGAAGGGGCTGGCCACCTTGACTCAAAACCAGGAGAGCCTGGAGAGGATCATGGAGCAGAAGTTCTATGACTTGGATGTGAAGGTAACTGAGATCCAGTCTGTTGTTGATCGACTTCAGGATGATATGCAGGAGAGGAAGGGCAAGACAACCACTGATGCATTTGCCAGAGTGCCTAGAGCTCAGAGATCAGCTGCAGTGCCAGTGACAGACACCAGAGCCACTTCATCTGCACCAGCTACAACTCCTACAGCTCCAGTGCAACCAGCTCCAGCACCTACAGCTCCAGCTCCATCCACATCAACTGAAGTCTTCGTCCAAGGAGCCGTCTCTACACCACCACCTGAAGATCAAGCCTGAGATTCGATATAGTGCTCTGCATTTTCTATGAACTTTCTGGTAACTTGTTGCCAAAGGGGGAGAAAAATGTATAGATCATAGGCTTCGAGAGAGAGTGTTGCTTTTTATTCTCGCTTGCTTTGGTGGTTACACTTTATTTGCTTGTCTGAAATACTTTATGTCTGTGTGATACCTTGATGATAATGTGCTTGATCATATGCTACATTTATGCTTGTTGGAAGACATTATTCCCACTTATCTCTATATGATCATTCACTTTGCTTGGTGATGAGTACATGTATTCAATCATTATCATTTTGAGCGCTCCACCAAGATGTATGTGACATGAAAGAGTAACCCATAAGCCTAACTCTTTGTACATTTGCAGTCCAAAGCAAATCTTAAACTATGCACAAATTTAGGGGGAGCTCTTGCTTATCACATACTTCTCAAAGCGACAATGCTTTTCACTCTTATTATCATTTGTCGAAGCTTTGATCTATATGTTGTCATCAATTACCAAAAAGGGGGGGATTGAAAGTGCAACTATCCCTAGGTGGTTTTGGTAATTCCTAACAACATATAGCTCATTGAGCTAACATCATTCCAAGATGAATATTTCAGGAAAAGCTCAATTAATGGCATGGCATGGATGAGAAAAGTGGATCCCTCAAAATACTAGGGATAAAAGGATTGGCTCAAGCTCAAAAAGCTCAAGACTCTACATTTTATATTTTAGTGATCCAAGATCACATTGAGTCTATAGGAATAGCCAATACTAACAAGAAGAGATGAGGTGTTGCTTAATGAGTTTCTTGCTCCACACTGCTTAGTGATATGCTCCAAAACCCTCAACTACTTTTTCACATCCTCATATGACCTAAACCCAAAAGTCAAACTTGGCCCTACCAATTCTTTCTACCCCGGCGCCACCGAGTTCAGATGGCATAGCCACTGCCACAAACCCTAGGCAAATCGATCTCACCGATAGGGATCTCGGTCTCACCGAGATGGGATTGTAATCTCTCTGTTTCCCTTCGTAACGCGTTTCGGGTACCACCGAGATGAGCGATCGGTCCCACGGAGATTGCAATGTAAACTCCTGTTTCCTTTTCGTAACATTTCGTCCCACCGAAATGAGCGAACCATTCCCACCGAAGTTTACATTCCGACCAACTCTCCGGTTAGCTTATTACCAAAATCGGTCTCACCGAGTTTGTGTAATCGGTCTCACCGAGATTACATTATTCCCTAACCCTAATCATATCGGTCCTACCGAGTTGCATGTCGGTCCCACCGAAAATCCTAACGGTCACTAGATTTGCTAAATCGGTCCGACCGAGTTTCTCAATTCGGTCCCACCGAGTTTGGTAAGTTGTGTGTAACGGTTAGATTTTGTGTGGAGTCTATATATACCCCTCCACCTCCTCTTCATTCGTGGAGAGAGCCATCAGAACAAACCTACACTTCCAACTTGCTGTTTCTGAGAGAGAACCACCTAGTCATGTGTTGAGGCCAAGATATTCCATTCCTACCATATGAATCTTGATCTCTAGCCTTCCCCAAGTTGCTTTCCACTCAAATCTTCTTTCCAACAAATCCAAATCATGTGAGAGAGAGTTGAGTGTTGGGGAGACTATCATTTGAAGCACAAGAGCAAGGAGTTCATCATCAACACACCATTTGTTACTTCTTGGAGAGTGGTGTCTCCTAGATTGGCTAGGTGTCACTTGGGAGCCTCCGACAAGACTGTGGAGTTGAACCAAGGAGTTTGTAAGGGCAAGGAGATCGCCTACTGTGAAGATCTACCGCTAGTGAGGCAAGTCCTTCGTGGGCGACGGCCATGGTGGGATAGACAAGGTTGCTTCTTCATGGACCCTTCGTGGGTGGAGCCCTCCGTGGACTCGCGCAACCGTTACACTTCGTGGTTTGAAGTCTCCATCAACGTGGATGTAAGATAGCACCACCTATCGGAACCACAACAAAAACATCTGTGTCTCCAATTGCGTTTGAATTATCCAAACCCTTCCCTTTACATTCTAGCAAGTTGCATGCTTTACTTTCCGCTGCTCAAATACTCTTTGCATGCTTGCTTGAATTGTGTTAAGATTGCTTGACTTGTGCTAAGATAGATAAAATCTGCCAAAGACTAAAATTGGGAAAAGGGTAAGTTTTTATTTGGTCAAGTAGTCTAATCACCCCCCCCCCCTCTAGACATACTTCCAATCCTACAAGCTTCACACAAAGCCTTGACCGATACGTGGCTACCGTGGGTCTTCCCCGCGGATGGAGCTTATGCGTCATACTCCGAGACCTTTCATGAGTTTACTAGAGAGAACCCTACTCTCATAGATTGCAACGTTTAACAATCAGACTCATATAGAAGTGTTCTTCAAAATATGTTCAGCAGGACAACATCTTTGTTTCAAAGAGCCACTTAGAACACATTAAGATATACGTCAACCTGCCATGCAGATTAGGAGAGTATTGCATCTTCATGGAGTGGTATTTTAACAGTAAGGGTACTCTCCTCCCAGTTGTCCAATAGCTTGTCTTCCACATCTAATTCACGGGATCTCCGATCTCAAAGAATAGGTTACACTGTGAACAACTCATATTGTGGGTCTCATACCCATCTCCCTCGATGCATTATCTATCACATTACGTGATAGACCCTTAGTGAAATGATCTGCCAAATTTTTAGACGTTTGGATATAGTCCAATGCAATAACTTCAGAGTTTCTCATTTTTCTGACAGACTTTAACCTTCTTTGAACGTGTCTTGATGACTTCATGTTATCCTTTGAGCTGTTCACTTTCGTGATCACAGTTTGATTGTCGCAGTTCATAAGGACACCCGATATAGGTTTATCAACAACGGGTAAGTCATTCAAGAGCCGGCGAAGCCAATCTGCTTCGACCATAGCTGTATCATAGTGTTGTGAGTTCTGCTTCCATTGTTGACCTCGTTAAGATGGTCTGCTTGCAAAACTTCCAAGAAACAGCGCCACCTCCATGAGTGAATACATATCCGCTCGTGGACTTTATTTCAACAGCATCTGAGATCCAGTTTGAGTCACTATACCCTTCAAGCACCTTTAGGTGCCCAGTGTAGTGAATTCCATAATTTGCAGTGCCTTTCAAATAATGCAAAACTCTCTCTAGAGCTTTCCAATGCACATCTCCTGGTTTTGAGACAAACCGACTCAGTTTGCTAACAGCAAAAGAGATGTCAGGTCTTGTAGCACTGGCTAAGTACATGAGCGAGCCAATAATCTGAGAATATTTCAATTGGTCTCTAGCAATTCTTCAATTCTTTCGAAGCAACACACTAGCATCATATGGTGTTGGAGAGGGCTTGCAGTCACTATAGCCAAAGCGACTCAAGATCTTTTCCACATAGTGAGATTGAAGCAATGTAATCCCACCATCATCGTCTCTCAACAACTTGATGTTTAGAATGACATCAGCCACACCTAAATCCTTCATCTCAAAACAGCGAGATAGGAAATCCTTGACCTCCTTAATAACATTCAGATTTGTTCCGAAAATCAGTATGTCATCAACATACAAGCAAAGGATAACTCCCTCGCCCCCACCATGGCGATAGTACACACATTTGTCAGCTTCGTTCACAACAAAGCCTGCAGCTGTTAAAGTTCTTTCAAACTTCTCATGCCACTGTTTGGGTGCTTGCTTGAGTCCATACAAAGACTTCGACAACTTGCACACTTTCCTTCACGACCATCTATTACAAACCCATCTGGTTGTTCCATATAAATTTCCTCGTCCAACTCTCCATTTATGAAAGCAGTCTTAACATCCATTTGATGAACGAGAAGACCATGGCTGCTAGTGAAAGTAGAACTCAAATAGTGGTCAGTCGAGCCACAGGTGAGTAAGTATCAAAGAAGTCTTCACCTTCCTTTTGGGTATAACCCTTAGCCACGAGCCGAGCCTTCTACTTTTCAATAGTACCATCAGGCCTAAGCTTCTTCTTGAATACCCATTTGCATCCTATAGGTTTGCACCCATAAGGACGATCAATTATCACCCAAGTTTCATTCGCCAAGTTGGAATCCCTCTCGCTACGAACTGCTTCCTTCCAGTAGTCAGCATATTCAGATGCATAGGTCTCTAAAATAGATCTGGGAGTGTCATCTATGAGATATACAAGAAAATCATCACCGAAGGACTTTGCAGTCCTCTGTCTCTTGCTCCTAGTAGGAACTTCATTGTTCTCCTCCACAGGACTTTCAAAGTGTTCCATCAAAATGGTGGGTTTAGTAATTGTAACTGGTTCCTGAGTCGATGAACTAGGCATCTCCTGATTAGATGAAGTAGCCATATCCTTCATGGGAAATATATCTTCAAAGAAAGTCGCATCATTTGACTCCATGATCGTACCGACATGCATGTCAGGTACCTCAGATTTTACCACCAAAAATCTATAACCAATGCTATGAAAAGCATACCCCAAGAAAACACAATCCACAGTCTTTGGTCCAAGCTTCCGCTTCTTTGGAATTGGCACATTGACTTTCGCTAAACAACCCCATGTTCGTAGTTAAGAGAGCTTTAAACTTTTCTTATCTCATTCCTCGAATGGAGTTATCTCTTTATTCTTTGTGGGAACTCGGTTTAGGACATGACATGCAGTCAATATCGCCTCCCCCCACAATTCCTTGAAGAGACCCGATGTGTCTAACATGGCGTTAACCAAATCAGTTAGAGTACGGTTCTTTCTTTCGGCCACCCCATTTGACTGGGGTGAATAGGGAGGCGTTCTCTCATGGATTATACCATGTTCCGCACAAAAGGAATCAAATTCATTTGAGAAATACTCTCCACCACGATCGGACCTAAGCTTCTTGAACTTTCGATCAAGTTGGTTTTTCGCTTCAGCTTTATAGATCTTGAAATAGTTCAAAGCCTCATCCTTAGATTTCAGAAGATACACATGACAGTATCTAGTGGAGTCATCAATTAACGTCATAAAATACTTCTTTCCACCTTTTGTCAAAACACCATTCATTTCACATAGATCTGAATGTATGAGCTCTAATGGTGCAAGGTTTCTCGTTTCCGCAGTCACATGAGACTTACGAGGTTGCTTAGCTTGCACACACACTTGACACTTAGATCCCTTGACAGTGGTGAAACTAGGGATTAAGTTCAACTTCGCTAGTCGCCACATGCAACCAAAGTTAACATGACAAAGATGTGAATGCCACACATTTGATTCACTATTGTTGCAAACATGATTAACAACTTTATTGCAAACGTCTTATAAGGATAAACGAAACAGGCCTCCTGACTCATAGCCTTTACCAACAAAGGTTCCATACTTGGATATTACAAATTTATTCAACTCAAAGACAAGCTTGTAGCCATCTCTACACAGAAGAGATCCGCTAACAAGATTTTTATTGAGGGAGGGGACGTAATGCAGGTTCTTCCTCGAAGTAAACTTCAGATTGACCATGCCAACACCACGAACAGAAGCACTTGAACCGTTGCCCATCAGCATGGTGGGAGTCCCTGTGGTCTGATAAGACAAAAACATGGAAATATCACCGCATACATGCACATTAGCACCCGTGTCAATCAACCAATCAGGAGAATGACATACTAAAAGAATAGTGGGAAATATACCATACTCAACATCCTTCATGTTAGTGTCTCCAATGACAACATTAGCGGTCTTGCCGCCTTTCCGAGGATGACGCTTGTCATAGCGATTAGGGCAACCAGGAGCCCAATGATCAGGATCCCCGCATACATGACAAACACCTTTCTTCTTGTCATTCTTCTTCTTGAAGTTCGTGTGCTGCACAGCCTTGTTCTTCCCATCAAACTTTGCTTTACCATCAAACTTGCCCTTGTTCTAGAACTTGTGGGGATGGAAGTTCTTCTTACATGCAGATTGGCACTAGAACCTCCCTCAATACCTCGAGCACGGTTGTCCTTTGCTCTCTCCTTTTCTTCCACATCAAGAGTACCAATGAGATCCGGAATGGAAAACTCCTGCCTCTTGTGCTTCAGTAAGGTAGCAAAGTTCCTCCACGTGGGAGGAAGCTTAGTGATGATACCTCCAGCAATAAACTTGTCCGGTAGGATACAATTGAAGTGCTTAAGTTCTCTAGAAAATGACTGTATCTCATGAGCTTGCTCAACCACGGAGCGCTCTTCAGTCATCCTGTAGTCATAGAAATGCTCCATGATGTACAGCGCAGTGCCAGCACCCGAGACCCCAAACTTGGCCTCGAGTGTGTCCACATATTTTTTCCATTATCAATTGACGCATAAGCATCAACTATGTTCTCACCAGGAACACTCAAGAGAGCAGCCTTAAACAAGGTATCCATTTTTTGAAATGCTTGTGCTTGTTGTGCATCTTGCTCTCCTTCAGGTTTGCCAAGAGTGGCGTCATAGCAACTCATGGTTTGAAACCATAAGACTTCTCTCACGCGCCACCTCCTATAGTGGATACCCTCAAACATAGGAGGTCTCATGGAAGCAGCAAAACCACTTGGGGTAAATTGCCTATCATAAGGTTTTTGGATTGTTGGAAATATGAGAAATTTACCATATGATTTTACTAACGGAAATACTGAATAAAGCATGACAAAAATAGCAGAGATATAGCAAGTCATGCGATCTGACAGAGAGAAGGTAAATATCATCTTCATATATGAACTGTAGGCAAACATATCTAGGGCAAGTAGCATCTATGAAGTAGAGCCTAACATATGTAGGGCAAACAATAGAACAAGGAGCTGTGACATGACCTCTAACAGAAAGAGTAAGAACACGTACGGGACATCAGCAGTAGAGGCACACAAAATTTACCTTTGGTTCCAAAACACTGTTTTATATACCGGTACTGCAGTGGAGATTATTAAGTTGAACTTCCACCTAGATCTTTATGCTACACTAGTGAGCAGCTTGAACAGTGGACTGGGCCTTGAGCTGCAAGTTTTCTGCGAATCTAGCTTCACACAAAGCCTTGACCGATACGTGGCTACCGTGGGTCTTCCCCGCGGGTGGATCTTATGCGTCATACTCCGAGACCTTTCATGAGTTTACTAGAGAGAACCCTACTCTCATAGATTGCGACGTTTAACAATCAGACTCATATAGGTGCGTTCTTTAAAAGATGTTCTGCAGGACAACATCTTTTCTTCAAAGAGCCACTTAGAACACATTAAGATATACATCAACCTGCCATGCAGATTAGGAGAGTATTGCATCTTCATGGAGTGGTATTTTAACAGTAAGGGTACTCTCCTCCCAGTTGTCCAACAGCTTGTCTTCCACATCTAATTCACGGGATCTCCAATCTCAAAGAATAGGTTACCACTGTGAACAACTCATATTGTGGGTCTCATACCCATCTCCCTCGATGCATTATCTATCACATTATGTGATAGACCCTTAGTGAAAGGATCTGCCAGATTTTTAGATGTTTGGATATAGTCCAATGCAATAACTTCAGAGTTTCTCATTTTTCTGACAGACTTTAACCTTCTTTGAACGTGTCTTGATGACTTCATGTTATCCTTTGAGTTGTTCACTTTCGTGATCACAGTTTGATTGTCGCAGTTCATAAGGATACCTGGTACAGGTTTCTCAACAACGGGCAAGTCATTCAAGAGCCGGCGAAGCCAATATGCTTCGACCGTAGCTATATCTAATGATGTGAGTTCTACTTCCATTGTTGACCTCGTTAAGATGGTCTGCTTGCTAGACTTCCAAGAAACAGTGCCACCTCCATGAGTGAATACATATCCGCTCGTGGCCTTTATCTCATCAGCATCTGAGATCCAGTTTGAGTCACTATACCCTTCAAGCACCTTTGGGTGCCCAGTGTAGTGAATTCCATAATTTGCAGTGCCTTTCAAATAACACAAACTCTCTCTAGAGCTTTCCAATGCACATCTCCTGGTTTTGAGAAAAACCGACTCAGTTTGCTAACAGCAAAACAGATGTCAGGTCTTGTAGCACTGGCTAAGTAAATGAGCGAGCCAATAATCTGAGAGAATATTTCAATTGGTCTCTAGCAATTCTTCGGTTCTTTCGAAGCAACACACTAGCATCATATGGTGTTGGAGAGGGCTTGCAGTCACTGTAGCCAAAGCGACTCAAGATCTTTTCCACATAGTGAGATTGAAGCAATGTAATCCCACCATCATCATCTCTCAACAACTTGATGTTCAGAATGACATTAGCCACACCTAAATCCTTCATCTCAAAACAGCGAGATAGGAAATCCTTGACCTCCTTAATAACATTCAGATTTGTTCCTAAAATCAGTATGTCATCAACATACAAGCAAAGGATAACTCCCTCGCCCCCACCATGGCGGTAGTACACACATTTGTCAGCTTCGTTCACAACAAAGCCTGCGGCTGTTAAAGTTCTTTCAAACTTCTCATGCCACTGTTTTGGTGCTTGCTTGAGTCCATACAAAGACTTCAGCAACTTGCACACTTTCCCTTCCTGACCATCTATTACAAACCCATCTGGTTGTTCCATATAAATTTCCTCGTCTAACTTTCCATTTAGGAAAGCAGACTTAACATCCATTTGATGAACGAGAAGACCATGTGAGGCAGCTAGTGAAAGTAGAACTCGAATAGTGGTCAGTCGAGCCACAGGTGAGTAAGTATCAAAGAAGTCTTCACCTTCCTTTTGGGTATAACCCTTAGCCACGAGCCAAGCCTTGTACTTTTCAATAGTATCATTAGGCCTAAGCTTCTTCTTGAATACCATTTGCATCCTATAGGTTTGCACCCATAAGGACGATCAGTTATCTCCCAAGTTTCATTCACCAAGATGGAATCCGTCTTGCTACGAACTGCTTCCTTCTAGTAGTTAGCATCTTCAGATGCATAGGCCTCTGAAATAGAACTGGGAGTGTCATCTATGAGATACACAAGTAAATCATCACCAAAGGATTTGCAGTCCTCTATATCTTGCTCCTAGTAGGAACTTCATTGTTCTCCTCCACGGGACTTTCAAAGTGTTCCATCAAAATGGCGGGTTCAGTAATTGTAACTGGTTCCTGAGTCGATGAACTAGGCATCTCCTGATTAGATGAGGTAGCCATATCCTTCATGGGAAAGATATCTTCAAAGAAAGTCGCATCATTTGACTCCATGATCGCATTCTTAAGCGTGCATGTCAGGTACCTCAGATTTTACCACCAAAAATCTATAACCAATGCTATGAAAAGCATATCCCAAGAAAACACAATCCACAGTCTTTGTTCCAAGCTTCCGCTTCTTTGGAATTGGCACATTGACTTTCGCCAAACAACCCCATGTTCGTAGATAAGAGAGCTTTAACCTTTTCTTCTCCCATTCCTCGAATGGAGTTATCTCTTTGTTCTTTGTGGGAACTCGGTTTAGGACATGACATGCAGTCAAAATCGCCTCCCCCCGCCATTCCTTGGAGAGACCCAATGTGTCTAACATGGCGTTAACCAAATCAGTTAGAGTACGGTTCTTTCTTTCGGCCACCCCATTTGACTGAGGTGAATAGGGAGGCGTCCTCTCATGGATTATACCATGTTCCGCACAAAAGGAATCAAATTCATTTGAGAAATACTCTCCACCACGATCGGACCTAAGCTTCTTGATCTTTCGATCAAGTTGGTTTTCCGCTTCAGCTTTATAGATCTTGAATTAGTTCAAAGCCTCATCTTTAGATTTCAGAAGATACACATGACAGTATCTAGTGGAGTCATCAATTAACGTCATAAAATACTTCTTTCCACCTTTTGTCAAAACACCATTCATTTCACATAGATCTGAATGTATGAGCTCTAATGGTTCAAAATTTCTCGTTTCCGCAGTCACATGAGACTTACGAGGTTGCTTAGCTTGCACACACACTTGACACTTAGATCCCTTGACAATGGTGAAACTAGGGATTAAGTTCAACTTCGCTAGTCGCGACATGCAACCAAAGTTAACATGACAAAGACGTGAATGCCACACATTTGATTCACTATTGTTGCAAACATGATTAACAAATTTATTGCAAACTTCTGATAAGGATAAACGAAACAGGCCTCCTAACTCATAGCCTTTACCAACAAAGGTTTTGTACTTGGATATTACAAATTTATTCGACTCAAAGACAAGCTTGTAGCCATCTCTGCACAGAAGAGATTCGCTAACAAGATTTTTATTGACGGAGGGGACATAATGCACGTTCTTCAGCCGCACGATCTTCCCGAAGTAACTTCAGATCGACCGTGCCAACACCACGAACAGAAGCACTTGAACCGTTGCCCATCAGCACGGTGGAAGTCCCTCATGGTCCGATAAGACGAAAACATGGAAATATCACCGCATACATGCACATTAGGACCCGTGTGAATCAACGGTCGGGAGAATGATATCTTGAAAGAATAGTGGGAAATATACCATACCCAACATCCTTCATGTCAGTGTCTCCAATGACAACATTAGCGGTCTTGCCGCCTTTCCCAGGATGACGCTTGTCATAGCGATTAGGGCAACTAGGAGCCCAATGATCAGGATCCCCACACACATGGCAAACACCTTTCTTCTTGTCATTCTTCTTCTTGAAGTTCGTGTGCTGCACAACCTAGTTCTTCCCATCAAACTTTGCTTTACCATCAAACTTTCCCTTGTTCTTGAACTTGTGGGGCTGGAAGTTCTTCTTCTGTACCAGATTGGCACTAGAACCTCTCTCAATACCTCGATCACGGTTGTCCTTTGCTCTCGCCTTTTCTTCCACATCAAGAGTACCAATGAGATCCGGAACGAAAAACTCCTGCCTCTTATGCTTCAGTAAGGTAGCAAAGTTCCTCCATGTGGGAGGAAGCTTAGTGATGATACCTCCGGCAATAAACTTGTCTGGTAGGATACAATTGAAGTGCTCAAGTTCTCTAGCAAATGAATGTATCTCATAAGCTTGCTCAACCACGGAGCGCTCTTCAGTCATCCTGTAGTCATAGAATTGCTCCATGATGTACAACTCAGTGCCAGCATCCGAGACGCCAAACTTGGCCTCGAGTGCGTCCCACATATTTTTTTCCATTATCAATTGACGCGTAAGCATCAACTATGTTCTCACCAAGAACACTCAAGAGAGCAACCTTAAACAAGGTATCCATTTTCTGAAAAGCTTGTGTCTGTTGTGCATCTTGCTCTCCTTCAGGTTTGCCAAGAGTGGCGTCATAGAAACTCATGGTTTGAAACCATAAGACTGCTCTCACGCGCCACCTCTTATAGTGGATACCCTCAAACATAGGAGGTCTCATGGAAGCAGCAAAACCACTTGGGGTAAATTGTCTATCATAAGGTTTTTGGATTGTTGGAAATATGAGCAATTTACCATATGATTTTATTAACAGAATTACTGAATAAAGCATGACTAAAATAGCAGAGATAAAGCAAGTCATGCGATCTGACAGAGAGAAGGTAAATATCATCTTCACATATGAACTGCAGGCGAACATATCTAGGGCAAGCAGCATATATGAAGTAGAGCCTAACATATGTAGGGCAAATAGTAGAACAAGGAACTGTGACATGACCTCTAACAGAAAGAGTAAGAACACGTACGGGACAATAGCAGTAGCGGTAGCACTGGACTTGGGGTCGGTGTCCTCGCCAGCCATGTCGTCGAGGAGGTTGTCGACGTCGGGGAAGAAGTCGTCGTCGGGGAAGTAGTCATCGGAGTCCATGACGAAGGAGTGGAGTCAGTAGTCGCACAGAGCGCTCCCCAAAAACCTTATCACCCTTCTCCCATACATGACTCAAAAGGTGCTGTTTCGGAGGCCTATTGTCCCGACCTGCGGTGCACGCTGAAAGCCGGGATGGGGAAGATCGTAGCAGCAGCGCAGTGCTCAGGAACCGATGGCGAGAGAGGAAGAAGTAGTTCTGATGCGTCTCTCTGGGAGGAGCGGCCTCCCTTTTATAGGCACAAGAGAAGGAGGCGAGAGGGCAGCGACGGAAGGTGAAACGAAAAGACGAAGATGAAGCGAACAACCAGCAGCCGAAGGGCTGCACCGTTCGCATTCAAACTCCACTATCGCAAAAAATTTTGAGCTTCCGTGTGACCTTTCGTATACCCATCGTGCGTGGCAAAAATTTAGACATCGGCTCGGCTTATTCCCGCAACCAGCGGCGCGGCGCGTCGTGACAAGGCTTGGCGAGGCGGGCGGCGGAGGAGGAGCGCGCATGGATGTCCCTCTTATTCTCATCCTCATACATGTGGGGAAAGAACCTCCCTTATAAAGAGGTCCAACTCCCTCTAAACTAGCAATGTGGGACTAAACTTTAGCTCCACCTCTTGCCTTGCACAAATGGGCTGCGTGGGCCTTTAGGATTTACTAGGAATTTCTGAAACTATTATTGGGCTAGGTCCAAAATGGACAAAATTCCAGCAGTAACCTTCGGAGCAAGAAGAAATTCAGCAGCATCGATTAAGTTACCAAGGACTAAACTTTCAATGTTGAATGTGCCACAACATGATATTGCAAAGAGAGTATTACGCGGAACTCCTGAAACCTTTCGAGGACAAACTGCTGGGCAGAGAGTTTTGCAGAGAATGGTGTAGAACGTCTGATGATTAAACTCGAGATCATTGGGGTCAGGATCATCGGAAGCATCGTCTCCAACCTTGTTTGGATCCATCAAGAGATGCACTTGTTCATCTTTCACATTAGAGAAGTGCATCCTATATTCCATTCCATTTTCTTCGAACCGAGGAAAATCAATAATTTCCAACATCTCAGAGGCAGAGTAGATGAATTTGTTCTGTTTCTACATCCATTCAAAAGTCCAAGTCCTGCTATCCATTTTGTCTTCCGAGACATAAAGGGTAGCGTAGAGCTGAAGAATTAACTCCCTGCTCCATCTATGGTTGAACTCGAGAATTTTCTTCAGATGAAGTTCATCAATTTGGGCAAGAACGTTCTGGAAGCAGGGCAGTTGGCGCATCGACGCAATGTCAAGAAAATTATGCTGAAAGATTTGATACTTGAAGCACAAAACTCTCACATAATAGGTGACCTGGTTGGTGGTCCAGAACCGAGGGTAATGTGCAGCTTGCTCTTCAACTTAGACGTAACAAAACAAAGTTCACTATCACGAGCAGAAAAACATAGTACATAGCGACCTTTATTTTAGGACAGAGGGAGTATTTGGTTACTGTGATGGATAAACCCATGTAAAATGACAAGCTCATGAAAACACAGCTAGCCAGCCAGTCGTAGTAGGCCGCGTATATATACGAAATAAAAAGAGCAAACATGGCTAACGACTGAAAAGGGCGCGGCAAAGTACGCGTGACTCTAGTGACTAGTACGCTCTTCCTCTGTGTTCTGAAGACTTACAAAGACGTGTCCGTCGCTGTCGGTCAGTCCGCCGTTAGTTAATTAAGCTCTTCCATTTCCATGTGTCCAATGCTTTGCTTCTGGTGGCGACTACTGAGAGCGTTTAATCCTAAAATAATATCGATTCAACGCTCGCGCTGCATGCACGCCCTTGTCTGTAGTGGTTTGTTAGCTTGTTAATCCTTGCATCGCTGTCTGTCAGTCCGCCGTTAGTTGCCGCGCTGCTTCCATTCCAATCCAAGAATGCAGTTTATACAAGTAACAGTGAAGCAAAGCTGCTGTTGCACATGGATGTACACATTTTTAGGATGGTCATCAAGGAATATTCTCCATTCAAGTTTGCTAGTTTGTGGTACACTCATACACAGTAGTACATGTGATGTGCTGTGTGACCGCGGCAGCTAGTGACTGTGCACCAAAAAGATATGTGCACGTTTATCTTTCACCAACAGCTCCACCCAATATGCTGGAGTCAACCCCTTCACAAGACTACCATGCTTACACACGGAAACAGCCAAGGGGTGAAAGAAAAAAGGTACACCAACGAGCAACTCCAATCATCCAAGTGCTCAATATAAATGGACATGGATCCACGCCCCCATCTCAGTACAAACAGCAAACCACAGGAGTAGCCAAGCTTCTTTTCAGGATCCGCAGTAATCCATGGAGCGCATGCAGGAGCAGGAGAAGAGCTTCGAGGAAGAAGCAGCCATGGCCATGGAGGCCTCCTCCTCGGCGTTACGGTCGCTGCTGCACCGCATGGCCCAACGATGCGCCGGCTACCTGGGCCTCGCGGCGCCCCTAGCATCCGACTATGGCCTTGGCGTTGGTGGCGATCACCTGAAACCAACCGGCGCTGCAGATGGCGTGGTTGTGCGGCCGGAGGAGGAGTTCACGGTCGTCCAGGTGCAGTCGAGATCGATGGCGTTTCAGAGCAACCGCAAAATAGATCAAGGAGTCGGTGGACGTGGTGGGATCAAATATTGATTAACCAACATGTGCACAGGTCCATTGTAGATTTCCACCTGATGTACTACCTCTCTGGCTCCCGTGATGATCGATGTTTGGGTCTGAATGACCCAAGAGGTACTAGTATATATATTTACCGAATAATTCTACTGCTGTTACCTTGGTTTTATATACGGTATAAATGTTGTCTTTTATTTATACTGAAATGCTTAGTAACTTTTGTGCAACTTGCCTTATGCGATTTTTAAGATGAATGAAATCCTAGTTTCCACCGGAAATTACTCCTTTGAAGGATGCTGGAGTACTTTTTTCCTTAGGGCATCCGCACCCTGAACCGCTCTCCGTGCCATCCGATCCAACCGCATTGTGCCCCGTTGCCTTCCTAACACACTCCCTGCAGTCCTACCACATTATCCGGTGCCTCACCCCCTCGACACTTCCTGGGTCCATGGCGCATAGGCCGTGAACACAGACGGCCCCCCTTGTTTGGGTATTTTCCATCGACCCGTCGTGTATTCGTTTGTTCGGCGGTATCGGGTCTGCCACGATAGTTGGTGCCATTTCGCCCTGTCTGGATGGGGGTGTGAGGGGTTGGCCTGCCCGGCTATCTTTGTCTACTCTGCCGGCCTACAGCGGTGGCTGGTCCCGGATGTTCGAACGCCGCCTATTTGGCCTTTCTACCCACTTGGTTTTTTTATGATGCCGGGGCTACCATGCCATCTAGTCCCGGATGCTGGACCGTCGACTGCTTTCGCCCGTCATTCGGAGCCTGCCGGTTTAGCATTGGTTGGTCGGTCCACCAGGTTGTATGGTCGAGGTTGTCTGTTTAAACCCGCTTTGTCGGCACTCTTCTCTACCCGACTATTGGACGTTGTTGGGGCTACCCCGTTAGTGTTTTATGTTGTTTTTTCTTGTTTCGGCCGTCCAATGCTTTCGGTCTTAAGGTGGAGCCTGTGTTCAGTGGACGGAATTGTTGATCTAAGTATATCAACCAAGGGGGGTGAATGAAAGATTTTTTTTTCAAAACTTCAAAACTCTCAACACAACACAACGGAAAATAACTATCAGAAACAGTTCAGTCAAAGGGAATCTGTTGAAAGATAAGATAGCGAGAAATAACAACGCATGCTACTTCGAGATATTCATTAGAACATAACTAAGAAGAATAACAATGTAGCAGTGGATGAATATCAGGTGGACACACAACACAGACAGTCTTCAGCATAGTGAGAGATAACACAGAACAAAACATGATCTCCGCGCATATAGAATTGCATGAGGAGAATGAACAGTCAAAGGTTTGAAGAACAACACATGAGGGATAACTCAACTGAAAGTAAGGCGGAATGAGAAAGAACAAGCGGTGCTTGATGGCGACAAAGTATTTGCTAGACCAGTTCACTCTTCTGCAAAAAAAGTTATGTCTGGTTGGAGGGACTTGTGATTGAACAAATGATCAAACCTCTCTCCGTCCTATTCTCCTCAACACGGGTTCCTCGAATTTCATTTGATTTCACTCGTGGTAGATTCTTCTCGGCAATATCCAAACCTTCAATAGACTTTGTCTTCGGTGGCCACAATTACTCTTAGTCATGCTAAACCGACGCCTAACCGTCTAGAGAGTATGCAACTCTCAACAGTAATAAGCTCAATAACTCTCAACTTGCATCTATGTGATGTTGAGCCACTATCTAACTTTTGGCTCTGGGTTTTCTCTTAGAAGAATTCCCTCAAATCTCTCAGAGAGGGGTGCTCAGACAAACTTGTCAAATCAAACATAGCAGCCAATAGGTAACAGTTGAAGCGGTGCGGCTACTTATAGCCGGAGCAATCCCAAGGGTGAAATGACCAATAGGGGCTTGTCGCTAAACCAATGGTCAACCAACACGTTTCCAGCGGGCGGATTTCAAACTCACACGACAACTTTACTTGAGAAACAAACAAAGTTGACTCCATTGCTTGAGCATTTTCTCGAAGCCTGGAAGAACTTCGTGTCAACTCACTTGGGATATATCTCGGTTAAGCATCAACATAGACAAAAGTCTCGAAACACTTGAACCCCACTTAATAGTACGGTGGTCATATGACTCAAATGAAGATGATGAAACTATGAAAAAGAACAGCTTCTTCACGCGGTCTTTCTCCTCCTCAGTCAAATCTCTCGAACACACTCCATAGCAATTGCTTTAGCTCAACAATATTTTTGGGGCCGACTCCGAGACACAATCTCCTCAGTAGCAAACTCCTCGATAGCTTTAGCATACTTCTTTGCTACGCAGGAAATCATCGCAGAAGTTTATAGCAAACTTCTCAAAACTCCAAGGACCATATCTCTTTGTGTGCACTAGCAAACACATTAGTCCCTCACTATTTTTCTAGCAATCTCCAAAACACTCAAGGGGCACTACATTGCACCAACAATCTTCCCCTTTTCTGGATGATTGTGGACAAAAGAGTTAAGCATGAGAGAGTACATATTTATTGTAACTGGTAACATGTGGAATGTAAATAGATCAAAGATATAAGATAAGCTCCCCCCTAAATGTACGTAGTATAGAAAGTTTTGCTCTTAGATAACCTGCATATTTAGGATAAACTGATGAAGAGATATTTTGATACTGTCGAGAGATGGATTGCACTGACGAATAATACGAAGAATAATTGAGTGCATCCCTAGTGGACTCTAAGAATAATTCCACTTGCAAAATAGTGCCGAGGAATGGCAGGAGTTATTAACATTACAAACCATCATAGAGTTTCATGAGAGTTTTACAACACCGATGAGAATTAAATAGAACACCAAGTATTGTATAATCAAGAAATAAAACACCCTAGGAAAAGACCCGAATCTAATAACTCTTGATGTCTTCCCCCTCTTTTGTCAAGAAGTGTCAAAAATTGACAAAAGAGCATGAGGCCGTCTACGCGCCCGAAGAAGAAGAAGACAACAATCTGGGACCGCTTGATGAAGGTGAAGTTTGAGAATCATCCGCGATGTATCCAGTGGAAGTCACTGCCGAGGGAGAATCCTTATCAAGAGTGACAACATTTCCTTCAGGAATGACTGGGTCAGTTGGGCCATCGGGGTTGTCCTGGTGAGCATTTTCTTCACATTCCTTGAACTGCGGTGAGGTGGATTCAGATTCTTCAATCACATCATCCCCATTGCAAAAAATTAGATAAATAGTTGTTGAATTTATTGGACGGGGAGCAGTATCTCTTTTCTTGCGATGAGTCTCAAAAGCATCAATATAATCATATTTCTTCAGGATGGCAAACTTCTTGAGTTGATTAGGTGTTGAATTTCGTGAGAACTTTCCACGAATGACGCTTGTCTTGTTGGGGACGTAGTAATTTCAAAAAATTTCCTACGCACATGCAAGATCATTGTGATGCATAGCAACGAGAGGGGAGAGTGTGTCCACGTACCCTGGTAGACCGAAAGCGGAAGCGTTAGCACAACACGGTTGATGTAGTCGTACGTCTTCACTGCCCGACCGATCAAGCACCGAAACTACGACACCTCCGAGTTCTTGCACATATTCAGCTCGATGACGTCCCTCGAACTCCGATCCAGCTGAGTGTCGAGGGATAGTTCTGTCAGCACGACGGCGTGGTCACGATCTTGATGTTCTACCGTCGCAGGGCTTCGCCTAAGCACCGCTACAATATTATCGAGGAGGACTATGTGGAGGGGGGCACCGCACACGGCTAAGAGATCAAGAGATCAATTGTTGTGTCTAGAGGTGCCCCCCTGCCCCCGTATATAAAGGATCAAGGGGGAGGCGGCCGGCCTAGGAGGGGGCGCCAAGGGGAGTCCTACTCCCACCGGGAGTAGGACTCCTCCTTCCTTGTTGGACTAGGAGAAGGGGAAAGAGGAGGAGAGAGAGGAAGGAAAGGGGGGGGGCATCTCCTTGTCCTATTCGGACTAGGGGGGAGGGGCGCGTGGCCCAGCCCTTGCCTCCTCTACTCTTCTCCACTAAGGCCCATGTAGGCCCATTAAGCCCCCGGGGGTTTCCGGTAACCCCCCGATACTCCGGTAAAATCCTGATTTCACCCGGAACACTTCCGACATCCAAATATAGGCTTCCAATATATCAATCTTCATGTCTCGGCCATTTCGAGACTCCTTGTCATGTCTGTAATCACATGCGGGACTCCAAACAACCTTCGGTACATCAAAACTTATAAACTCATAATATAACTGTCATCGAAACCTTAAGCGTGCGGACCCTACGGGTTCCAGAACTATGTAGACATGACCGAGACACGTTTCCGGTCAGTAACCAATAGTGGAACCTGGATGCTCATATTGGCTCCTACATATTCTACGAAGATCTTTACCGGTCAAACCGCATAACAACATACGTTGTTCCCTTTGTCATCGGTATGTTACTTGCCCGAGATTCGATCGTTGGTATCCCAATACCTAGTTCAATCTCGTTACCGGCAAGTCTCTTTACTCGTTACATAATGCATCATTCCATAACTAACTCATTAGCTACATTGCTTGCAAGGCTTATAGTGATGTGTATTACCGAGAGGGCCCGGAGATACCTCTCCGACAATCGGAGTGACAAAACCTAATATCGAAATACGCCAACTCAACATGTACCTTTGGAGACACTGAGAGCTCCTTTATAATCACCCGATTACGTTGTGACGTTTGGTAGCACACAAAGTGTTCCTCCGGTAAATGGGAGTTGCATAATCTCATAGTTGTAGGAACATGTATAAGTCATGAAGAAAGCAATAGAAACATACTAAACGATCAAGTGCTAAGCTAACGGAATGGGTCATATCAATCACATCATTCTCCTAATGATGTGATCCCGTTAATCAAATGACAACTCATGTCTATGGTTAGGAAACATAACCATCTTTGATTAATGAGCTAGTCAAGTAGAGGCATACTAGTGACATTATTCACACATGTATCATGTTTCCGGTTAATACAATTCTAGCATGAATAATAAACATTTATCATGATATAAGGAAATAAATAATAACTTTATTATTGCCTCTAGGGCATATTTCCTTCAGTCTCCCACTTGCACTAGAGTCAATAATCTAGATTACACAGTAATGATTCTAACACCCATGGAGCCTTGGTGCTGATCATGTTTTGCTCATGGAAGAGGCTTAGTCAACGGGTCTGCAACATTCAGATCTGTATGTATCTTGCAAATCTCTATGTCTCCCACCTGGACTTGGTCCCGGATGGAATTGAAGCGTCTCTTGATGTGCTTGGTCCTCTTGTGAAATCTGGATTCCTTTGCCAAGGCAATTGCACCAGTATTGTCACAGAAGATCTTCATTGGTCCCGATGCACTAGGTATGACACCTAGATCGGAAATGAACTCCTTCATCGAGACTCCTTTATTTGCTGCTTCCGAAGCAGCTATGTACTCCACTTCGCATGTAGATCATGCCATGACGCTTTGTTTAGAACTGCACCAACTGACAGCTCCACCGTTCAATATAAACACGTATCCGGTTTGCGATTTAGAATCTTCTGGATCAGTGTCAAAGCTTGCATCGACGTAACCATTTACGACTAGCTCTTTGTCACCTCCATAAACGAGAAACATATCCTTTGTCCTTTTCAGGTATTTCAGGATATTCTTGACCGCTGTCCAGTGACCCACTCCTAGATTACTTTGGTACCTCCCTGCTACCTTATTGCTAAGCATACGTCAGGCCTGGTACACAGCATTGCATACATGATAGAGCCTATGGCTGAAGCATAGGGAACATCTTTCATTTTCTCTCTATCTTCTGTTGTGGTCGGGCATTGAGTGCGACTCAACTTCACACCTTGTAATACAGGCAAGAACCCTTTCTTTGCACGATCCATTTGAACTTTTTCAAAACTTTATCAAGGTATGTGCTTTGTGAAAGTCCAATTGCGTCTTGATCTATCTCTATAGATCTTGATGCCCAATATGTAAGCAGCTTCATCGAGGTCTTTCATCAAAAAACTTTTATTCAAGTATCCCTTTATGCTATCCAGAAATTCTATATCATTTCCAATTAACAATATGTTGTCTACATATAATATCAGAAATGCTACAGAGCTCCCACTCACTTTCTTGTAAACACAGGCTTCTCCAAAAGTCTGTATAAAACCATATACTTTGATCACACTATCAAAGCGTTTATTCCAACTCCGAGAGGCTTGCACCAGTCCATAAATGGATCGCTGGAGCTTGCACACTTTGTTAGCACCTTTTGGATCGACAAAACCTTACGGTTGCATCATATACAACTCTTCTTCCAGAAATCCATTCAGGAATGCAGTTTTGACATCCGTTTGCCATATTTCATAATCATAAAATGCGGCAATTTCTAACATGATTCGGACAGACTTAAGCATCGCTACGGGTGAGAAAGTCTCATAGTAGTCAACCCCTTGAACTTGTCGAAAACCTTTCACAACAAGTCGAGCTTTGCAGACAGTTACATTACCATCAGCGTCAGTCTTCTTCTTGAAGATCCATTTATTCTCGATGGCTTGCCGATCATCGGGCAAGTCAACCAAAGTCCATACTTTGTTCTCATACATGGATCCCATCTCAGATTTCATGGCTTCAAGCCATTTTGCGGAATCTGGGCTCATCATCGGTTCCTCATAGTTCGTAGGTTCACCATGGTCAAGTAACATGACTTCCAGAATAGGATTACCGTACCACTCTGGTGCGGATCTTACTCTGGTTGACCTACAAGGTTTGGTAGTAACTTGATCTGAAGTTTCATGACCAATATCATTAGCTTCCTCACTGATTGGTGTAGTTGTCACATGAACCGGTTCTTGTGATGAACTACTTTCCAATAAGGGAGCAGGTACAGTTACCTCATCAAGTTCTACTTTCCTCCCACTCACTTCTTTCGAGAGAAATTCTTTTTCTAGAAAGGACCCGAATTTAGCAACAGAAGTCTTGCCTTCAGATATGTTATAGAAGGTGTACCCAATAGTCTCTTTTGGGTTATCCTATGAAGACACAATTCTCCGATTTGGGTTCGAGCTTATCTGGTTGAAGTTTCTTCACATAAGTATCGCAGCCCCAAACTTTAAGAAATGACAACTTCGGTTTCTTGCCAAACCACAGTTCATAAGGTGTCGTCTCGACGGATTTTGATGGTGCCCTATTTAACGTGAATGCAGCCGTCTCTAAAGCATAACCCCAAAACGATAGCGGTAAATCAGTAAGAGACATCATAGATCGCACCATATCTAGTAAAGTATGATTACGACGTTCGGACACACCATTACGCTGAGGTGTTCTGGGTGACGTGAGTTGCGAAACTATTCCGCATTGTTTCAAATGTAAACCAAACTCGTAACTCAAATATTCTCCTCCACGATCAGATCGTAGAAACTTTATTTTCTTGTAACGATGATTTTCCACTTCACTCTAAAATTCTTTGAACTTTTAAAATGTTTCAGACTTGTGTTTCATTAAGTAGATATACCCATATCTGCTCAAATCATCTGTGAAGGTGAGAAAATAACGATACCCGCCGCGAGCCTCAATATTCATTGGACCACACACATCAGTATGTATGATTTCCAACAAATCAGTTGCTCGCTCCATAGTTCCGGAGAACGGCGTTTTAGTCATCTTGCCCATGAGGCACGGTTCGCAAGTACCAAGTGATTCATAATCAAGTGATTCTAGAAGTCCATCAGTATGGAGTTTCTTCATGCGCTTTACACCAATATGACCCAAACGGCAGTGCCACAAATAAGTTGCACTATCATTATCAACTCTGCATCTTTTGGCTTCAACATTATGAATATGTATATCACTACTATCGAGATTTAATAAAAATAGACCACTCTTCAAGGGTGCATGACCATAAAATATGTTACTCATATAAATAGAACAACCATTATTCTCTGATTTAAATGAATAACCGTCTCGCATCAAACAAGATCCAGATATAATGTTCATGCTCAACGCTGGCACGAAATAACAATTATTCAGGTCTAGAACTAATCCCGAAGGTAGATGTAGAGGTAGCGTGCCGGCTGCGATCACATCGACTTTGGAACCATTTCCCACGCGCATCATCACCTCATCCTTAGCCAATCTTCGCTTAATCCGTAGTCCCTGTTTTGAGTTGCAAATATTAGCAACAGAACCAGTATCAAATACCCAGGTGATACTGCTAGAATTAGTAAGGTACACATCAATAACATGAATATAACATATAACTTTGTTCACTGGCCATCCTTCTTATCCGCCAAATACTTGGGGCAGTTCGCTTCAAAGGACTACCGCTTGCAAGAGAAGCACTCGGCCTCGTGCTTAGGTCCAGATTTGGGTTTCTTCTCTTGAGCAGCAACTTGTTTGCTGTTCTTCTTGAAGTACCCTTCTTCTTCCCTTTACCCTTTTTCTTGAAACTGGTGGTCTTATTGACCATCAACACTTGATGCTCCTTCTTGATTTCTACCTTCGCAGCCTTTAGCATTGCGAAGAGCTCGGGAATAGTCTTGTCCCTCCCTTGCATATTATAGTTCATCATGAAGCTCTTGTAGCTTGGGGGCAATGATTGAGGAATGCTATCAATGACACTCTCATCGTGAAGATTATCTCCCGGTTGAATCAAGTGATTATTATACCCAGACATTTTGAGTATATGTTCACTCACAGAACTATTCTCCTCCATCTTGCAGCTATAGAACTTATTGAAGACTTCATATCTCTCAATCTGGGCATTTGCTTGTAATATTAACTTCAAATCAAGGAACATCTCATATGCTCCATGATGTTCAAAAGCGTCGTTGAAGTCCCGGTTCTAAGCCGTGAAGCATGGCACAATCGAACTATCGAGTAGTCATCAGCTTTGCTCTACCAGACGTTCTTAACGTCGTCGGTTCCCATCTGCAGCAGCTGGCACCCAGCGGTGCTTCCAGACGGAATTCTTACGTGCAGCAATGAGGATAATCCTCAAATTACGGACCCAGTCCGTAATTGCTACCATCATCTTTCAACTTAGCTTTCTCAAGGAACGCATTAAAATTTAATGGAACAACAGCACGAGCCATCTATCTACAATCAAACATAGACAAGCAAAATGCTATCAGGTACTAAGTTCATGATAAATTTAAGTTCAATTAATCATATTACTAAAGAACTCCCACTTAGACAGACATCTCTCTAGTCATCTAAGTGATCACGTGATCCAAATCAACTAAACCATGTCCGATCATCACGTGAGATGGAGTAGTTTTCAATGGTGAACATCACTATGTTGATCATATCTACTATATGATTCACGTTCGACCTTCGGTCTCCGTGTTCCGAGGCCATATCTGTATATGCTAGGCTCGTCAAGTTTAACCTGAGTATTCCGCATGTGCAACTGTTTTGCACCCGTTGTATTTGAACGTAGAGCCTATCACACCCGATCATCACGTGGTGTCTCAGCACGAAGAACTTTCGCAACGGTGCATACTCAGGGAGAACACTTCTTGATAATTTAGTGAGAGATCATCTTATAATGCTACCATCAATCAAAGCAAGATAAGTTGCATAAAGGATAAACATCACATGCAATCAATATAAGTGATATGATATGGCCATCATCATCTTGTGCTTGTGATCTCCATCTCCGAAGCATCGTCGTGATCACCATCGTCACCGGCGCCGACACCTTGATCTCCATCGTAGCATCGTTGTCGCTTTGCCATCTATTGCTTCTCGACTATCGCTACCGCTTAGTGATAAAGTAAAAGCAATTACGGGCATTTGTATTTCATACAATAAAGCGACAGCCATATGGCTCCTGCCAGTTGCCGATAACTTCGGTTACAAAACATGATCATCTCATACAATAAAATATAGCATCACGTCTTGACCATATCACATCACAACATGCCCTGCAAAAATAAGTTAGACGTCCTCTACTTTGTTGTTGCAAATTTTACGTGGCTGATACGGGCTGAGCAAGAACCGTTCTTACCTACGCATCAAAACCACAATGATAGTTCGTCAAGTTAGTGTTGTTTTAACCTTCGCAAGGACCGGGCGTAGCCACTCAGTTCAACTAAAGTTGGAGAAACCGACACCGCCAGCCACACGTGTGCAAAGCACGTTTGTAGAACCAGTCTCGCGTAAGCGTACGCGTAATGTCGGTCCGGGCCGCTTCATCCAACAATACCGCTGAACCAAAGTATGACATGCTGGTAAACAGTATGACTTGTATCGCCCACAACTCACTTGTGTTCTACTCGTGCATATAACATCTACGCATAAAACTAGGCTCGGATGCCACTGTTGGGCAACGTAGTAATTTCAAAAAAATTCATACGCACACGCAAGATCATGGTGATGCATAGCAACGAGAGGGGAGAGTGTGTCCACGTACCCTCGTAGACCGAAAATGTAAGCGTTAGCACAACGCGGTTGATATAGTCGTACGTCTTCACGGCCCGACCGATCAAGCACCGAAACTACGGCACCTCCGAGTTTTTGCACACGTTCAACTCGATGACGTCCCTCGAACTCCGATCCAGCCGAGTGCCGAGGGAGAGTTCTGTCAGCACGACGGCGTGGTGACGATCTTGATGTTCTACCGTCGCAGGGCTTCGCCTAAGCACCGCTACAATATTATCGAGGAGGACTATGTGGAGGGGGGCACCGCACACGGCTAAGAGATCAAGAGATCAATTGTTGTGTCTAGAGGTGCCCCCTGCCCCTGTATATAAAGGAGCAAGGGGGAAGGGGCCGACCGGCCTAGGAGAGGGCGCGCCAAGGAGAGTCCTACTCCCATGTTGGACTAGGAGAAGGGGGGAAAGAGGAGGGAGAGAGAGGAAGGAAAGGGGGCGCCGCCCACCTCTCCTTGTCCTATTCGGACTAGGGGGGAGGGGCGCGCGGCCCAGCCCTTTCCTCCTCTCCTCTTCTCCACTAAGGCCCATGTAGGCCCATTAAGCCCCCGGGGTTTCCGGTAACCCCCTGGTACTCCGGTAAAATCCCGATTTCATCCGGAACACTTCCGACATCCAAATATAGGCTTCCAATATATCAACCTTCATGTCTCGACCATTTCGAGACTCCTAGTCATGTCCGTAATCACATCCGGGACTCCGAACAACCTTCGGTACATCAAAACTTATAAACTCATAATATAAGCATCGCCATCGAAACCTTAAGCGTGCGGACCCTACGGGTTCGAGAACTATGTAGACATGACCGAGACACGTTTCCGGTCAATAACCAATAGCGGAACCTGGATGCTCATATTGGCTCCTACATATTCTACGAAGATCTTTATCGGTCAAACCGCATAACAACATACGTTGTTACCTTTGTCATCAGTATGTTACTTGCCGAGATTCGATCGTCGGTATCCCAATACCTAGTTCAATCTCGTTACCGGCAAGTCTCTTTACTCGTTATGTAATGCATCATTCTGTAACTAACTCATTAGCTACATTGCTTGCAAGGCTTATAGTGATGTGCATTACCGAGAGGGCCCAGAGATACCTCTCCGACAATCGGAGTGACAAAACCTAATCTAAAAATACGCCAACTCAACATGTACCTTTGGAGACACCTGTAGAGCTCCTTTATAATCACCCGATTACGTTGTGATGTTTGGTAGCACACAAAGTGTTCCTCCGGTAAATGGGAGTTGCATAATCTCATAGTTGTAGGAACATGTATAAGTCATGAAGAAAGCAATAGCAACATACTAAACGATCAAGTGCTAAGCTAACGGAATGGGTCATGTCAATCACATCATTCTCCTAATGATGTGATCCCGTTAATCAAATGACAACTCATGTCTATAGTTAGCAAACATAACCATCTTTGATTAATGAGCTAGTCAAGTAGAGGCATACTAGTGACATTAAGTTTGTTTATGTATTCACACATGTGTCATGTTTCCGGTTAATACAATTCTAGCATGAATAATAAACATTTATCATGATATAAGGAAATAAATAATAACTTTATTATTGCCTCTAGGGCATATTTCCTTCATGTCTTCCTTCAAAGTGAGACGATTTTTCCTAGGTGTGTTTGCAACAAGATTAATTTCGGAGGCTAAGTGCTCTTTCTCTTTTCTGTCTTTAGGGACGGCAGCATTGTCCATGGGTATGGTACCCGTGGGTACCATACCCAGAAACAATGGGCATGGGCAAGACTTGGAAACATTTCGTACCCACGGGTAATCGGTGTCCATACGCACAAAATATATGGGTAGGGCATGGTTATAAATTTGCGCCCATAGGTAACCCAACGGTTACCAAAAAAACTAATAAATGAAAGTAACTCCTCTGACATGTGGGGTCAATATCCAACTCCTACGACCCAAACCTAAATATTGTATTCTCTAAACCGACGATAGCTCATAGGACTGCAATCACTTGTTCGCCACTCCTCCAACGTCTTATGCGACTCCTCGAAATGATGAAATCTTGACTCATCACATGTCAAACTCTCGATCCAACGATTCCCAATTCCTACCGTTGCTCCCATTGCGCTGGGCTACCACCAACCGCTGCTCATACTCCCTTGATGCCTCCAAGAGGCCAACCATCAGAGGAGGCCGCATTGGTGTTGTATTGCTCGCCCATCATCACTTGAGTTTAAACTAATTTTCCTCTAGCTTTGAAATATTTAAATGTTATGCATTGAACTCATTAGATACTCACTGGCTATATGATACCCGATGGATATGGGCATGGGTGCCAATTTACGCCCACATGTATTTAAGTGGGTGGTATAGAAAGTTTCTGGGTATGGGTTTAGGCAGAAGGAGGTTGTACCCACCGATACTCTACCCATTGCCATCCCTATCCGTCTTGGCGTTGATGTTTGTCAAGCAGCTGTTGGGTTACATGCTTCATAGAGCAAAGGATTTTCAGGATTGGTGAGCATTGCATTCTTCTCCTTGACGTGGAGAGATTTTCCCTTACCATTGTATTTCAGACACTGCACTGTATCACACATAGGAGGTGTGAAAATACTTCCGGTCAAAATCGATAGATATAACACTTGCCTTGAGCAATGTTGGTAAGTTTCTGGATCCAAGGGGCATAAATCTTTGAAGCCAAAGGAAATTCAACAACATAGACTAAGTTGTGAAGGAATATATCTTCAATGTTGAATGTGCCACACCATGATGTTTCATAGAGAGTATTACACGGAACTCCTGAAATCTTTCAAGGACAAAATGTTGGGCAGAGAGTTTTGCAGAGAATGTTGTAGAACGTACGATGATTAAACTCGAGATCATTGGGGTCAGGATCACTGGAAGCATCGTCTCTAACCTTGTTTGGATCCATCAAGAGATGCACTTGTTCACATTGGAGAAGTGCATCCTTTCTTCTTTGGAGGATACAAACATAAACTTTACTTTATTTGGATGTGTGCTCAGCTAGACTAGCGAGCAAACAATTGTTGGCTAGCTATGCCCAATTAATATTACCATCATATAAAATAAAAAAGAGGAAATTTCTAATAACATCTACCCCGCTGTTATATGTCATATTGATTTTTTTTGCGGGTGACATGTTATATTGTTTTTTTTTACATGTCATATTGATTTGAATTCATATAGAACCAATATAACTTTGTGGTTTACTTGGCCCAATTTTTTGATAAAAGATATCGGTGGTTGCATGGTTAGAGGGACAGTGATATCCCAGCCCACCAGGGTTAAAATCCTGATGCTCACATCATTTCTGGATTTATTTCAGTGAGAGGAGACGTTCCCGTCGACGACGAAATGTCTATGTGACTTCGTAAATCTGAAGATGATATGCCGGCTTAGTCTTTCGAAGGTGCTCGTAAGGGTAGGGTGTGCGTGTGTGCGTTCATAAGAGTGAGTGTATGTGCATATGTATTAGTGCTTGCGTCTGTACCGTGTTAAAAAATACCTTTTAGTTTTGAGCCAAAATAAACATTCGTTGGTAAGCCACCTAAAAAAATTGCAATCAATGAAAACAAATAAACCTTCCTTTTATTTGAAAAAATAGGCTTCTTTGGCTCCTGTAGAAAGGAAGGGGTTGAGAGCTCCGATTTCTGCGGTCCTTCCATTTCTCTCTTTCGTTGACAAAAGTTTTGACCGAACGAAGAGCAGGGCGCAGTGTAACTCTCACATAGCAGCCGTCCATTCGCCACCGATCCAACCGTCCATTGCCGCGCGCGCGGATCGACGGCCCCACACTGCTCCCTTCCCGCGCCGTTTAAATAGACTGCCCAAACCCGTGTCCAACACAACCCACTCCCGCTTTCTCAAATCCCCCATCGCGCCCAAATCTCTCCGCACCTCCAACCCACTAGCCGCAATGGACGCCTCCGCCGCCGGCGCCGTCTCCAAGGCGAAGAAGTACGTGGTGGGGCGCAAGCTCGGCGGCGGCCCCAGGAAGAAGGCGGTGGCGCGGTCCGTCAAGGCCGGTCTGCAGTTCCCCGTCGGCCGCATCGGGCGTTTCCTCAAGAAGGGCCGCTACGCGCAGCGGGTCGGCATGGGCGCCCCCGTCTACCTCGCCTCCGTCCTCGAGTACCTCGCCGCCGAGCTTCTTGAGCTGGCCGGGAACGCCGCCAAGGACAACAAGAAGTCCCGCATCATCCCGCGCCACCTGCTGCTCGCCATCCGGAACGACCAGGAGCTCGGCAAGCTGCTCGCCGGCGTCACCATCGCGCACGGCGGCGTGCTGCCCAACATCAACCCCCTGCTGCTCCCCAAGAAGACGGCGGAGAAGGAGCCCAAGTCGCCCAAGAAGGCCGCCAAGTCCCCCAAGAAGGCTTAGTCGGTTACTGTCTAGTGATTCCTGATAGTAGTAGTGTTCTGTTTGGATAATGATGTCGATGCAGTAATGTTCTGTTCAGCTGAGAGAAAAAGAGAGTCAGAAATCTCTCTGACTTGCAGTAAATTCATTCTCTGTTATCTGTCTGTTCATGATTTTGCAATGCTATGGAGTTTTACATCTGTGTGGTGGGACAAATCGTTGTATTTACCAATCGTTTGAATCTGACAAATTCACCTGGTCTAGTTATTAGAGAAAGAAGTCAGAGTTGCAAACTGAAGAAGCCGAGGAGAGCATACCCAACCTGCATTTTACCTGTCACGTATTACGCGTTCAGGTTCAGACATTTGTGCATGTCGAGTACTATCAAATGTCAACGTTTCACCTATGCTATGCCCAGCTTCTGTAGAATACATGGTTAGCTACAGAAGCATTTTCCCGTAATTGGTTGTTGCCCAACCCAATATCACCACATTCTGCCTGAATAAGTTCAGTTGCACATCTCTGAAACAAATGCAGAGAAAACCATTCTTGATAGCCTACAGTTGCTGACTTGCTGTGATCATTGCTCTGTTTATATGCATTGCTTGCTTTTCTATCTAAACTGAAACCTATTCTTGATGTATATGTATTGGCTAAACCGAACCACACTAATTATAAAACCAGCAACTGATACACATGATCGTTGCCAAATAAGTAGATAACTCAAACTTCAGTAGTATATATTCAGGGTTAGATAGAGGAGTTTGGTCCCAGGAAACATTCAGGTTATGCAGTGGATAATGAAGCAAGTTTGGCTGATGTCGCAAATGGTCATCGCATCCCTGTTCTAGTGTCCCGGTTATTCACATTTAAGGCATAACACCAATTTATGTTTGATAAGAGTTAGATGGACCCATTTTAAACAATTAAGATGGCAAATTCGGTGATCTTACTATGCTAGAAACAAGGTCCTATACAAGGATCGAATAACCACAACAATTCAATTAAACATTCTAGAACCAAGATAACACCTCATTGTGTCGCATAAAACATAGACATGAAATCGGGGAGACGCTGAATGAAAATTGGGGCACAGCTAACCCCGCTAGCACGACCCACTGAGAACACTCACAAGAAGGGGACATCTTTGTTGAAGAATAAATGGGCCGACCAGTTAGCAAGTTTTTTTTTCGAAAAGGACTAGTTAGCAAGTGATGAAAAGAAACAATTTGGAGAGTAATATTTTATGGCACAATGCTAATATACCAACAACACCAAGCATGGACCTAACAATTATGCTACCAGCCCTTAGTTTCATGCAATTGCTACTAAAGGGCAGAGTAGTCTACTCTGGCGGTGGTACAAAAGTTAACAGAAGAAAAATGGATTAGCTAACTGGATCAGTGTTTCATTTTCAACATAGCGTATGAAAAAACACCATAGCTTAATTAGGAATTCTGAGCAAAGGAAATGGGGATGGTAAAGGCTCTCAAGTAAAAAGGCTTCCAACTCATTTCAACTTCCAAGCAACATTTGAAGCAGCACCTCATAATTGTCTGGAGGGATTGTATGGAGAGATTGTTTTTTGAAACTATGATGATTTTTATAGAAAATTCAAAAACTATACGCCCTAATGCATAAAAATTGAAACTATGACCCCGTTGGCCTACCATTGGCCGAAGAGGGACTTTTCGGCGTACCGTTGGCCAAAGTGGGCTCTTCAGCCTCCCGTTGGCCGAAGAGTGCCCAGCTGGGCCGAAGATAGTATCTTTGGCTTCTCGTTGGCCGAAAAGCACTCTTCGGCTTCCCGTTGGCCGAAGAGTGTCAGGGGCACAAAACACAATTAAGATGGTCTTAAATGAAAAAGTTATCAACATGAAAAATCTATGTCTCATCGAAAAACGGTTGATTTTGATATAAAAATCGTCTTAATCCGAGGTCGTATGCAACCTGTAGAGTCAAAATAAGGTCAGGGGCAGAAGCTGCAGAGTTACTTCGGACAGACCGAATGGATGTCAGAAATTTTGTCACGGGACACCCGGTGCACTCGGTGAGACCGTATGGAATATAGAAGAGTACACAAGTTTGGTCACGTTCACTCGGTGAGACCGAACGAAACCACTCGGAGGCTCCGAATGGATCCGAAAAATTGCCAAAGATTCATGTCCGAGTTAAAGTTATGATTTTTGATCCGAAAAATTGTTCGTCTGCACCGGGAAGACTGCTTGGGTACCGCGCTTCCGGCCGGGTCTCCTTCGATGTGAGCTATGGTGCATCACCCCCGGCGTCGAGGGTACACGGTGACATTTTTGTGTGCATCACCCCCGGCGTTGAGGGTACACGGTGACAGGCTTGAGAGGTGACCATTGCCTCTACTTTGCATGGTGGATGACGCCACCGCCGAAAGTTTTCTCAATTCCTGCCATCGCAACATAGACATTTCTTCAGTGCCGGCATGTGCCTTCTGGGTGCAGACGGACAATGCCCACATCGATTTATGAGGCGGCTGGGCTTCCCGTACAATAAAAGGACTAAAAATTATATCCAAAAATCTTTGGCATTTTTTCGGAGCCTCCGAGTGGTTTGGTTCGGTCTCACCGAGTGAACGTGACCAAACTTGTGTACTCTTCTGTATTTCATATGGTCTCACCGAGTGCACCGGGTGTCCCATGACAAATTTTCTGACATCCATCCGGTCTGTCCGAAGTAACTCTGCAGTTTCCGCCCCTGACCTTGTTTTGGCTCTACAGGTTGCGTACGACCTCGGATTAAGACGACTTTTATATCAAAATCAACCTTTTCGACGAGATGAAGGTTTTTCATGTTCATAACTTTTTCATTTGAGGCCATTTTAATTACGTTTTGTGCCCCTGACACTCTTCGGCCAACGGGAGGCCGAAGAGTGCTCTCCGGCCAACGGGAAGCCGAATATACTATCTTCGACCCAGCTGGGCACTCTTCGGCCAACGGGAGGCTGAAGAGCCCACTTCGGCCAACGGTAGGCCGTAAAGTCCCTCTTCGGCCAACAGAAGGCCGAAGGGGTCATAGTTTCGATTTTTATGCATTGGGGCATATAGTTTTCGATTTTGCTATAAAAATCATCATAGTTTAAAAAAAATCGTATGGAGAAGTGTAACTTACAGATTATAGGCAGGCACAGCCAGACAGTAAATAACAAGAAGATAGTATATATTTTCTCATATATGTTCATCATTTGTATTTTTAGGGTTCAACTTAAAAAATCATTATCTTATGGATTACAAGTCCTGTGACTGTGATACTCCTATCTCTGTCTTAAAGTAAATTCTTTGCTCTGTGGTCCATCTGTTCATGATTCTCAATCTCTAGACCTGTATTTTCCACTTGTTTGAATTTGACAAATTCACTTGGCCTGGTAAATAGAAAGACTAGTGAAAGCTAGTTGCAAGATTAACAAGTCAAGGAGCATCTCCTAACCGTAGTCATGTATGAGGTCAGATATACTGGAATTTAGGTTTAGACATTTGAATATATAAAGTACAATGCCCAGCTTATGCAGGAATAATGGGTTATGTCACCCAAGATCGCTACATTCTAGAACATGTACCATGTTGTTTGATGAGTGAATAAGTTTAGTTGCACATAAAATTCATATTTAGACATTCCAAAAAATTCTAAAATTATTTGACAACATATCTGTAGGGTGTGTCTACAACTCCGAAAAAAATCAGCTCAAAACTCAATGTATACTTAGAGATTAAAAAAGACAAATTTGAATGTGAATAGTGGCAGTTTTGGGTGAATAGTATTTTGACACTATTCACATCCGATTTGATCATTTTTGTTTCTATTAGTGTAGGTCGAACTAGGAGCTCAAACTTTTTAAGCTTGTACATCAAACATTGATGTGTGCATACAGTTTTTTAATGGAGGACCCGTGCTGATTGAATGGAAGTGTATTATGTGGTGCTAATTTTGGAAGTGAAACACGTCAAGGATCTAAAGGCATCTCTAACTGAATCCATAAATTTTAACTCCCCAATCGCCTCCTCGAACCTTTACTTCTCAAATCAGAGAAACTAAACAAACACGGAGCTAATCGAACCCCTAAAACTTAGCTCCTTATTTGTTTTGCCAATTCTTCAGTCTTTTGGTTCATATACTCCATTTGAACCAGATATTTGCACACATTTTAATTCAAAACATGATAACTTAAGTGCACAGAAATCAATAACACTTTAAATTCAATGTTTTCAAATTTAATTATTCAAATTCAAACATATGAAAGGATCCAAATAAGTAAGGCATGATAAAAGCACAAGGATCAAGTGCTATGAAGTGCCCACAAGTGTTCAACAAGACCATCTTGGAGCTGGTGATGAACTTCTTGGTTCTCGATCCTTTGTTGAGCTACGAGGAATCTTTGATCTGGTTTGATAGGATTACTACTAACGATGTATTAAAAGTTTGACATTCCTCTCATCCTCAATGATCATGTTATGCAAGATGATACATGCTGTCATGATTCATGATGTGCCAGAGGACATGTTGCTTCGAATACTCGACAAGGTGAACAATTACAAAGCGCTTTTGAAGCACCGAAGCTCTCTCAACATCCTTTCTTGCTGACTTGCAAAGTGAGATCTGTTGTTGTCGACCATACATTGAATTGTCTTCACAAATGTGGCCCATGAAGGATAGATGCCATCAGCAAGGTAGTATCCAGTGGCGGAGCTTGATACAAATTGCTGGGGGGCCAATGCAAAAACATGAGTATTTAGAGGTGCAAATTGCTACAAATTATCTCATCTAAGCCTCTCACAAAAATTTCCTTCAGAGGTTGGCACAAGGCTGGGGGGCAGCACCCCCCGGCCTCAACATAGCTCCGCCGGTGGTAGTATCACATTGTGTACCCATGGACATCAGTAAAAATAGTTGCAAGGTGAATCATCTCTGGCAACAACACTACTCCCTCCGTTTCTAAATATAAGTTTTTCAAGAGATTCCACTATATAGACTAGATATGAAACAAAATGAATGAACATATACTCTAAAAGGCGTCTATATACATCCGAATATAGTCTATATAATGAAACCTCTAAAAAGACTTATATTTAGGAACGAAGGGTATAGTAGGAAAACCCCTCATAGGTTTTTACTATTAGCAATGTCCACATCTATACGGACGCTCTTACTAACTTGCCTAACTGGCAGCAGCATGCGGGGAAAATAAGAACGCTGCAGTAGTGTGCGATTTAGCGGCGTCCAAGGAAACGAAACACTACTATAATTGAGTACATGAAGGTAGACGGTTTGCCATGAATCCCTGGCAGCATGCAGGCTTAGGCCCTGTTTGGTTCATAAGTCTTAGGACTTTTTTTAGTCATAAATTATAAGTCCCAAGTCCCTAAAAAGTCCTTACCTATTTGGTTCTTGTGACTTAACATGGACTAAAATACCATATTACAACTATAAGTCTCTATAAAATTCTTCTTGAGAGTCTTATTTCATAAGTCCCAAATGCCCATTTAGGGTCCCTATAAGTTTCTCCTGTTTAGTTTAGATGGGATTTAAAAGGACTTTCACCAATAAGTCTCTGTAACCAAACACCCTCTTAACGAACACCGCCAGTGTCACTTCAAGTAGCAGCGTGTTGGCACAGTCCGAACTCTGCTACTGTTATGTCTGTAGCCACGTTTTGGCTCCTGGGACGCTGCTAACTTGCATTTTCCAGTAGCGTTTAGCTCCAGAGGAATGCTCCTAACTGTTGCATGCAATAATAATTTTTTATGACACTTTGAAGTAATAAATTAAACATGGGAAGTATAATTCTCATACCCGGTTTACATTTTCTTAAAAATACGACAAATGTCGTAGTGTTTGAAATGTCTCATAAAATTTACTCCCTCCATTTCTAAATATTTGTCTTTTTAGAGATTTCAAATAGACTACCACATACGGATGTATATAGACATATTTTAGAGTGTAGATTCACTCATTTTGTTCCGTATGTAGTCACTTGTTGAAATCTCTAGAAAAACAAATATTTAGGAACGGAGGGAATAGTTTATAAAGTTTAGTTTATGAAGTTCTATGGGATCAAACGCCCCTGTTGCGCAAACTAGCAGCGTGCATTAACAGTCAAATGCTCTAAGTTATTTTCTATATTCAATCCCCTTCAAAAGACAGAACAACATTCAATAAATCCATAAGTGTGCATGTAACTATAAAATGGTGCATATGATATGCCAACAAACTTTTGAAGTGAAATATACGACAACACTACCATCTATCTCTCAAAGCAGGCACACTTTGCAGAACTCTTCGAGTGCATACAAACCATACCGCACGGGTTTTAGTAACTTCCCGCTCACGCTCACTCTCACTCTCTCTTCTTCCTCTCCCCATCTCTTTGCGACCTCTTTCTCCGCCGCGCCCACCATTCTAATCGCGAAATCCACGGCCGCCGGAGTTTCGACAGCGACGCTTATTGGCGATGTTCGTGCCGCCGGTCGGTGTGCACGCGCCATGCTAGTACGTGTACTTTCCACGGCGGCCTCCTCCTCTCGATCAATCCATCCGCCCACAATCGTTTGAATGCGTATACCTAGTTTATAATTCTTAGTTAAATTTAGTTTATTTGGCCAGTGTACCTACTTTATAAGATTAGTCAGATCGATTAATTTGTGTTATATATGCATAGTTTAGATCGATTATAGCTATGTAGTAGATTGATTAATTAGTATGTACAACTTGATTTTAATTATCACAATTTGAGTGTGCAAATGGTTAATCAATTAAGAAAAAAATATGTGACTCCATTTTAAATTAGTTTTCCACAACATGAGTTTAATAATTAGCTTACGTATGTATGTAATTTGTTGCGAACGCATCAATTGATCCGGTGTGTCCTAGGTGTGGCGATAGCCGGGTTAATAGCTGCTACATGGTAGTCGAACGGGGGCAAAGATGGATGACAACCAATCGCTTTTCCATTGTGCTTCGAGAGGGCTTCAAGTCCAAGACTGTATGTTAGTAGGAATAATAGATGATTTCATAGCCTATTGGCTTCTTACATGATATATAGATGTGACTAATAAATGTCTCATCCCCCTTTTATTTTGTTAAGATCATCCCTTGCTTTGCAAGGATGAAGGTCCTTGAGATGCTACAAGTTCCAGTACTCGAGGAGACAACTATAATTGAGTCCAAACTTCAAATGGATCGGAAGAGCGCTTCAGTTTCCCAGTTCTAATAAAAATGAAAATGATCAAACCTTTTTCAGCTGCCTTGATCTCGCGATCTGCATGCCTTACCTTCCTTCTGCTATGAAATTGGACTCTAACCTTACCAGTGAGAAGTATATATGGACTCTAGAAAACTCCACTCCAGCGACTCCATCCCCTAGTGATGGCGTTCTCTAGTGGTTGAATACATCTGCTCATAAGACTAGCCATGGCATGTCCTTATTGGATCAAAACCAGATGAATCGTTTAAGAGTTACAACGCCTACCTACCCCCTTGCTGCTAAATTGAAAGGGGGTGAGGGAGACACCCCTCCCCCCACACACATGGGAGAAGAGGATTCCATGTGCTCTTCAAAATACCCCCTTCATGTTTTCCCCTCGGTCATTTCCCCAGGTAATAACCAATAGAAAGCCTTAAGGTTTTCTTTGGTGACATCATTTCGTTGAGTCGAAGTGCCTTTGTCCCAAGCTGTTTAAGTTTTTATTTTGTTATGTCATTCCCGGAGTCAAAGTTCATTTGTCCCAGGCCATGCCTCTAGGGGGTGAGAAATCATCGAATGTGGAATTAATGGAGCCCCCCTCCCCCCCCCTCCCCCCCCCGCGGAAGTTCCAAATTTCCACTTGGATGCTCTTGGAGGGGATTAAGATTGCTAAATGCACACGTGTTGCAATGGGGACGCGCATATTCTAGTGGTTCAACATCAATATTGTCCGACATAGATCTCGCACCCATTATATTCTAGATTTTGTTAAGATTTTATTTGAGTATGAGTAGGGGCAGGGCAGGAAGTTTTTGACTTCAGGTGAGGTATTGGTAAGATTTGATTTGATTTGGATGTGGGTAATATTGATTTAGTTGAGATTTTGGTAATATTTGATTTGATTTTTTGATTTAATTTGATGCAGCATAATGGGGGGGGGGGGGGGGGGGCGTGGGAATTAGTGGAGGCGGAGTCCAAAGTACAACGACCAACTCCTCTTTAATAGTAGAGATGAACAAAGGATGGTCGATTGAAGCGGGGTGTAAACTATGCGTTGAAGTAGATGATTTCAAAATTTTCATCTTGATGTGCTTTAGTGGCAGGTTTTAGGTAACAATCAATCTAATGAGCCAAGGTGTACGCATGAAGTTAGTTTTTGGAAAAAGGTTTCTTTTTTGAAAAGGGTGCGACTTGCTGGGGCACGAGGGTGTAGGCCGGTTAGGTTCGTTGTCTTCAGCCACGTGTACTAGTTGTAGCCTGTGTTGCATCGATTTGTTCATCTCGGTTGAGCCAGCTGTTTATATTTTGTTCTTTGGTTGTAAAGGTAGTGGTATCCCCAGTGGAACACCATATTAAAGATTTCTATAAAATGTTGGGCTCCAACCTTTTTTTCCCAAGGAAATAAACATAATACTCCATTCACTTTCATGGAAGTACATAGGAGGAGGAGGGTGCCGCTGACTCATTTACACCCAAAGGCGAAGCTACACAGTGAGCTTGGCACTCATCCATTGTGCCATAGCGGGTTTTGCACTGATCCATTGTACAACAGTAGCATCGACTTGTCTTTGGATTGCAGGATGGGAAAACATCAAGCTTGTAGCACGCAAAAGCCCCGGCGTCACCGGACTCTATGCCACTGCCTATGGAATTGTTAAGACAAATATGGATATGTTACTCGTTGTCCTTATTACTCATGGTTATGAAATTAAGTTGCGCAAAAACACAGCAAGAAGGGACACGAGAAAACAAAGATGTAAAGCATGCACTGCTTACCTTGTGCATGAGTAGCGAAGCATACGAGAAGAAGGAGCGCTAATGCCTGGAGGCGCTTCGTGCACTTCTCCATGTAGATGTTGCAATAGTTTTTGTTCCTCTTTGGTTGTGTTTTCGCCGAGACTACTGGTATATAGGGAGAGGTTTAGATAGACATGTGTGGCAAAAACTTAAAGCAGGGTTATATAGGAGTACATTGAATGGTAGGAAATTATAACGCCAGGTTGTTATTTGGCCATGCACGTCTTTTGGCAGGTAATTAATTCCTTCTTTTTTTGGCAAAGAATAGTTCATTCCCCCGCGCCTTTTTATAAGGTGCATTAATTGTTATTTTCAAAAGTTCAAATTTTCTATCTTTGAACATGTTTCTAGAAGCTATCTGGACGTCCCCCCTCAAAAAAAAAGAAGCTATCTGGACGTTCAATAATAAATAAATAAAATATGAGAATATATTGTGTGATGGATCTAATTATACTGCTTGGTATTGCCGATCTTAATATCTTTTCTATAAGTTTGTTAAAATTAGAAAAGTTTGAATTTTACAAAAATGACACAACTTATAAAAGTGAATGGATGGTTTATTCCATGTTTCTTTTCATATTCCATTAGCTGATTTCCTTTTTAAAAATAATAAATATATTGTTTCATTTTAGTGGAGCCTTAGCTGAACTAGACACGTCTGGGCAGACCCATTCTGTCGATGAGCGGTTTCCTTTCTTTTTTCTTTTTGCCAGTTTCCCGGTTTTTCACCAAAGAAATCTGCTATCATTTTTTAGGAGCTAGAAATTTCAAACTCTATTTTAAAATAAAAATATATTTTATAAAAAATTTCACTACTATGTGTTTTATAAAAAGTTAGTGTATATTACGAAAAAGTTCACCTTATATAAAAAGAAAGTTCGATTGTGTATTAAATAATATTGATCATATTTATAAAACATTGAATATTAAAAATGTTCAATGTATATTACAAAAATGTTGAATGTTAAAGACAAAATGTTCATCATATAATAAAAATAATCATTGTGTATTAAAAAAATCAGCATATACTGAAAGAAACTTTAGTATCTATTCTAAATCCGTTCAACATATATTTGAGAAAATGATCGTCATACAATAGAAATAATGTTCACCGTATATTGTAAAAACTAAGAAACAAAAGTCTGCAAAATGAAAAAACCATACAAAACAGAAGGAAAACCAAACCTGAAGGATAAAAAGGGAAAATGATAAAAAAAATGAAATTTGAAGCCGAAACACAAAACCACACACAGAAAAAAAGATAAATCCAACTGCTAGTGAAGAATAATAAATAGAAGAAAAAACAAGGATGAAAAAACGAAAGAAAAAATAGTAGCAGAAAAGGATATCAAAACTGGGCCGGCCCACATCGGCCAACACGCGGGCGTCGCATCCACTATTTGCTGCCTGTAGGTGGCAAATTAGATTGACCATTTTCACAGGCACTCGTCTAACACACAGAGGGGATGAGAGCATCTACAACCAGACCCTCCCCCCCCCCCCCCCCTATCCGCACCAAATGCCCGGGCGGGCTGCTTGCACGCATAATTGTCACCCAACCGGATTTTGCAAATCCGGCCGAAATTTCTGACCGGTCGGTCGTGCCGCCCAAGGGACCAACTCCGACTATATAAGGATAGCCGAACGACGGAGGCCAACCCTAGCCCATCGCCATTCCTTCCCTTTCCCTCCTTTCCACGCCGCCACCTTCCATTCGCTCTCATAGCCGCTAGCCATGGCACGACAGACGATCACCACCTACGCCATGCTAACTCCGGAGCACCAGTTGCAGCTGCTGGAGGAGATCTAGGCCACGCAGGATGCTCCGATCGCTACCGACCTACCTCCGGATTCACCGTAGCCAAAGGAGGAGGAGGTGGAGCCGGAGCAGTAGGACGCTACCATGGTGGAGGAGGAGCCAGAGCTGGCGGAGGAGGACGCGGAGGAGGAGGAGTCGGAGGAGGACGATAGAGCAGCATGACATCCTCGAGTCCTTCCAGTCAAAGGCCGAGGTTGGGGGCCTACCGCTGCTTCCTCCGCCGGCGAATGGCAGAGATCGACGAGATCTTCGCCGACTTGGAGGAGGTCGAGGAGCCGGACGTGCGCCTGGACGCCAATGACCACGAGGCCGGCGGCTCCGGCACCAACTTCGTCAACATCTCCAACGAGGAGGACGAGTAGTTTAGTTGGTGGTAGTAGTTTACATAGATCACGCGGTTGCATGGTTTTGTTTGAAAATACTAATCGGAAATGGCTACTAGACTTTTTTTTTGTGCGGTTTAAATGGCCACTATACTATTGTTATTAGAGATGAAATTTACGGTATGCCTGGTCACCGTCCACGGGCGTTTGACAACTTATATTAGGTTTCCGTGGTTGTATTGTAGATGCTCTGATGATGGCTTTTGAAGATATCAAGTAGCATGTGCCAATGCTTTTGGCGGTTGACTGTGTTGTGGGCATTGTCCGAATGGTTTAGCTCTTACATGTTTTTTATCGCGTTCCTTTGATAAGGTGTGTCTTCTGTCATATATTCCTTCTACCTGAAATTATTTGTCACAGAAATGGACGTATCTAGATGAATTTAAGTTCTAGATATTCATTTTCAATATTTTTGCGATAAGTATTTCCGACGGAGGAAGTATATATTTCGTCTAAATGAAAAGATGGTGCCCCTGTCGATTTATCGAAAATAGAAGAAAAACCTAGCGTGTACGGAACTCTCTACGGTAATTAAATATATCCGTTTTCCATCCTACGTGTGTGTTTGTTGTTGGACTTTCCTAGCAACCCTCCGTGAAAGCTACCTTAGCTCAAGAGGAAACGAACGATGCATTGGTTAACAAAGTGTACCTAGACTGATAATTAATTTATCTACTCTAGCTAGTAAGTGATCATCTGGAAGACTGGACACAAGCAGGAAAGTGTGAGGTTAGGCATTTATTCGGTTAGAACTGAATAAACTGCATACTGATCTAGCTCCTTTCTGCCAACTCATGAACGCACTCCAGTCCCCATTACCAATCCAAACGGTGACTTGGCAATTGCCCAGAGCTTGCTAGTAATAGATTGATTAGTTAATTTGTTGTGTAGTAGATTGATGTTACTAAGAGTACTAGCCACAAGGTTAGTTAGCCCAATCACAAAAAAAAAAGGTTTAGTTAGCTCAATGGTCTGAATACCTACCGCGACGTTTTGTGCGCCTTTTGAAAATTCTGTGTCGCGACGCAGTCATGCATGTAGATAGATCCAAGCATGCAGCCAACAACTAAAGGAATCCTACTACGGAAAACATGGCACTTGCTTGATGCGTTTTCTCGACTCGACTGACTGTCGATTTCAAGATCGGACAAGATGTTGCCCGGGAATCCTTTTGTCCTTGCAGCATCTCATTTAAGCCCGCTGTTGTAGGCATTGGCGTCCAATTTAAGCTGTTTCTAGGATTTGAAATATATATGTACACGTTGGATTGAACAATTCAACTCTTGTACAGTTGATAGTGTGCAAGAACGCCATAGATTTGACAAATTCAGAGCGCTGACCTTATCAATTTCGCTGTTCGTTTATGTTTCAGCTCACGGCCGGTTGCTCTGCCCAACTCGGCCTTTTGCGTACATGCGTGCATGCATGCCGTACGTGTTGATCGCAACCTGTAGGTACACCTTTGTGCACGTCACCAGTTACGTGCCACTGAGCATATGCATGCATGCACGGTTCTTTCAATTAGATCGATACAGTATCATCGACCAAGTCAACAGTTCCCACGTTTTGTCGTCCGCTTAATTTCTGTTTGCTTGCTCGAGTGTCCATCTGATCACTTGCTTGTCAACACTAATCACCACGGATTAGCTAAACAAATGGCGATGGATCACACGGCCGGGTCCAGGAGTGGCCAGTCAAAAAGCACCACGGACTCACGGAGAACCGCGGCTGCACCGATTCTAATCATTCAAATCACTCGCCTAACCATCCACACGAATCAAACACTCAAGGCGCGGATGCGCGCGTGCGGTGGGCCATCTCTAGCCGCTATAAATACACGTACACACACCATGTCTCCGTGCAGCCAACCAAGCAAGCTACCATTGCACATTCTGCAACGGAGCTAAGCTTAGCTAGAGCAAGAGGGATTTGTGCGATGGGGAGTGGGAAGAAGAGGGCGGCGCTTGCGTCCCTGTTCGGGTTCAAGAACAAGACACAGGAGGAGGAGGAGGAGGCCATGGTGGCGAGGCGGCAGCAGCAGCACGCGGCGGCAGCGCCGCAGCAGAGGTACCATCACATTCACAAGGTGCGGCCGAGCGACGACGACGACTACACCCGCCACTGGTACGCCGAACGCGACATCGACCGGAAGGCCTCCGAGTTCATCGACAAGGTCCACCGCCGGATGCTCGCCAACGAGCAGGACGGATAGTATAAGCCACCGGCAGGGGTCGTATGTATAATGCACATACCAGCATGCCGACGGATCACGGGCAGGGGTCTATCTAGTTGAGCTTTGCTGCTAGCCAGATCACGCATGTCTGCTATGTATGCATGGTTGATTGTATTTACGTGTGTTTGTGTGTGTGGTTAATTGTTTTGTTTTGATTGGATATTTGTATGTGTGTGTGTGTGTGTGTGTGAGATTAATTGCACGTGCAAATACACGTCTTCATGGTCTAGTTACATGTACATCTGGCCACATGATCAATCATGGAGCCAGAGGCAAGCAGATAAGAAATGATGGAACTTTCTGTGTTGGAACCTTAAACCGTAGAATAATCATTCTACATTAATTTTCATTAAAGTAAAGAGTTAACAGATATATACAAAAAAAGAGAAAGAAGATCTAAGAGCTCGGACGGGATTTTCATTATAGTAAAATGTTAACGGATCATTCTACAGTAATTTTCGTTAAGGTAATGATTTAACAGGTATATACAAAAAAGAGAGGAGAAAGAAGCGCTAAGAGCTCAGATGGGATTACAATACAATGAAGCCACCATAATGATGCATGAAGACGTCGATGAAATATTCATGCTCACACTTCATATTTTCTTCCATAACCTTCTGCATGCATTTACTAAACGGCCGTGCCAAAAACCGCTTACTGAACCCTAGCTTTCATCTATACTTCATTTATATTCACAATAATCATATTGCGTAGCATAGTTCTGCTTGTTCTTTGATTGCTTCCAGGAATTAGACATCCGTGGCTAGGTCGATCTGGTCTCGACGTGGTCGATAGCGTCTTTGGAGTTGATTTGATATCTAAATTTTATTTAAATTTGAAGTTGTTATAAAGTTTCCAAAGGTTTAAACCATTCGAATTTCTTAAGAGTTTAGAGAGAGTCAACACACATATTGGTGAAGACTCTACGGACGCTCGAAACTTTTGAAGGGCATTTAGGGTACATTGAACAAGAGTGTATGTCACTAGTAGAGAAATGCTTATACACAACTTCTATTGATGGCGCGCCAGTTTCAATTGACATCACCATTATTATTTTTTTCAGATAGTATTGCATTGGCATATTTGATACGCCACATTTACAACGTAAGTGGTGGCGTTTGTTTTTTCTGTACGCCACAAGTTTGTGTGACCAGTTGAATATGCCAGGCACAAGTTAGTGGTGGCGTTCGAGCTATATGCACGCCGTAGGTAATCATGCTAGTGGTGGCATGCTGATTCCTGGCACGTCAGAAATATATTTTGCTTTTTATTAAAGTAAGAACAATGTTTGGAATCGTTTTTATTTGTAATTATTTATTCTTAATTGATTATCATGTGTTTTAAGTTTTAAATAATTATTTTAATAAAAAATATTGGAATTTCTTGTATTAATTAAGAATATTATTTTTTAAACGGTAAACGTTTTATATTTTTAGTTTTTTGCTTTTAAATTTGTAATAAATGGTGAACAATTTTATATTATGTTAGTAAAAAAATATTGTAGAATTTTATTAAAGCAAGAATATATTTTCTAAATGTTAAACATTTTTATGATATTTTGAGTAATTTAATGTTTTCCTTTTTATTATTTGTAAATGGTGAACATTCTTATATTATACTCCCTCCGATCGTTTTACTCCATAATATAAGATTTGTCTAAAGTCAAATTTCACAAAGTTTGGCCAGATTTATATTAAAAATAACAACATCGATAATACTAAAGTTATACAATATGAAATTAAATTCATGATGCATCTAATGACATTGATTTTGTATTGTTAATGTTTTTATTTTTTTCTATAAAATTGGTTCGATTTTACGAAGTTTGACTTCAGACACATCTTATATGGAAAATAAAAAGGACCCGAGGGAGTAAGTGAGATTATAATTGCTTTTATTAAAGTATGGATATTATTTTGTAAATGGTGCATATTATGTTGTGGGTCTTTTAACTGTTTTACCTTTTTTATTATTTGTAAATGTTTAACATTTTTATATTATATTAGTTAATAAATATTGTAATTGCCTTTATTAAAGTAAGAATGTTTTAAGCCTTATAATTGTTGTAACCTTTTATTTATTTTGTTGAAAAAGAAAACAAGATCTAGCGGGCTTTATTTGGTCTTCTGACCCACTGGCCTATCGGGCCTAGCTCAGGACTGCGTCCGACACATTGGATCAAAACTAAGGTGGCCACGGCCCCCTCGCCCGATCCCCTTCTTCCTCTTCTCTCTCTGCATGCTCTCCGCCTCTCTCGATCCCCTTCTTCCTATGCTCGTCACCGGCCTATCCAGCCATTTCCTATGGGATCCGTTGCCAAGGTAAACATCTACAGCTCCCCCTCTTGCTGCCCTATCGCGTAGATCCAATCGATTGGTTTTTTCCTACTCACAGAGGTCAGCTCGCTTTGATTCCCAAGGCTAGGGTTTTGGCGACGGAGACGCAGGTAGGAAACGACGTACCTCGACGTATCTCCTAGGCGAGCATCTCCCTCCGGCCTCTATTATTCTGGGTATGTGTCCATCGAGTCACGAGCAATTAGGATTAGGTTTGAGTGATGCTTTATTATAAATTCAGGATTGTGGGATGGTGATGTGTCGAGAGGGATAATATGAAGTATAAATTCAAGTTCTCTTTAACTTGAATATGTATGTTATTAGTTGCATTTATACTCTAGTTCCTCCTAGGCATGCCTTCATTATTTGAGAGACAACTATATGTCTCAGTGGCCAAGCACACACAATGGCATGTTTGTTGATATCTTGTTTTCCTAAGTCTATCCATACACGTAGAAAAGTTGGTATGAATAATGATACGCTCAAGATCGTAAATAGGTCATGTTTTAGGGCTACAATTCTGTCCTTGTTGACCTGTTAATATTTTGTAGTTATAATCTGATTTGCGTGCTTACCTATTATAGTTTGCACCGATGGACTCCTACAACGAAGCCTAAAAATCTAGCAGAGACGTCGCATAATGTATGTGCCAAAAGCGAGAAACAACCGAGTAAGAACTCATGGGAAGAACCTTCTTCTTATTCAACAAACTCATGCATATGATTGCAAAATCATGTATATTGTTATTGCAAACATTTCTTTGTATGGATACGTATGGATTCCAACCCAATAAGGGTCTAGGCAAGTTGAAGAAAAGGTCTATGATGTGGACATGCTCAACTGACCACTTTTGGAGGCTAATGAAAGCACCATCAAGGCCCCGAAGGAGGTGGTGGGTCAGCTAAACCAGGAGAGGGATCAGCTGATTGATGAGAAGGCTGATCTCATCGATGAGAGGGGTGAGCTGATGATGGAAAGGGATCAGCTAAAGAAGGAGAGGAAAAACTCAGAGCCGAGAGGAAGGAGCTCAAAAATATGAAGGATCATTTTCTCAAGGAGGGACAAGCCAATAGGTAGAAGCTTCGACAGATCAAGGCAATCCTTGAAGAGTGATCAACTACCTAGCTAGCTACCTTAGTTCATTAATTGCTAAATTGATCGACTGGCTATCTTTGTTAAACTGCTATGTTAGTTGTTGGAGTACATTTCTTACTTCTTCTATTATATGCTTAGTTATTCAATTAGTTGATGGAGTACCAAGCTTAGTTGTTAAGATGTTATATGCTTAGCTATTTTTTATGTGCGCAAAATCAAATTTGTGGCGTGGTGCCAACATGGCATGTCACTGGTGATATATAATCCTTGTGGCACTGGACAATTGGCACACCATTAGCACACAACTACTGCATGGCGACGTTGGCATCCAGTGCCACCACTAATTTTTACCACTAGCGCCATATTGGTGGAGTTGGACGCCCACGCCAGCAAGACTATTTTTGCTATGCCAGCACTAGGCTTTTATACACCACTGTGTATTTGTACTTTAAACATTGAATTATCCTCAATTTCAAGTTTAAACAAACGATGTTATGAAAGTGATCACGACTCACATTACAACTCCTAATTACTATTTACAAAACTGGGGAATGTGATAACTCATACCCATCACCATAATCTAGTCCCAAGACTACAAGTTAGATAAAATGCAAAAAGGACACGTCTAGCATAATCGTCTATTTCCATGTTGCTTCTTTCTCGAAGAAGCGGATCCATTGCATCACAGAGGACTTGACATCTTTTTATTACATCCTAGCTTAAAAGTATTGGTAATATACTCAATTTTTTAACCTCAAAGACAGTATGAAAGGCGCCTATTGACATATATTACTCAGAGCAAACTCACTTACATGTTGTATGCTCACATCATCCCATCCCTTCCTATTTGGAGGGCATGTTAGTATGGAACCAACAGTCAAAATCCAAAATCAAAGGAGTTTTTATGGGGTAGAGTTTTAAGGTATAGATATGGTAAAAGAGTTCATAAAAGGCCATATGCTAGGTTTGGCCTATGTGCAAGCGGGGCAGAATTTTGTTTTAATCTCCTTATAAGGGCATTTACAGTCGACTGGGAAAATCCGCACCCCTAAGGGCATCTCCAATTTGAGACGCTGGGAGGGGGTGCTAGGAATTTAATCCCGACAGATCGACAGTTATGCTGTCGATTACCAGCGCCTTGTGTGGAACCGACGCAAACAAAAGCACCGAGGGCTTGGACATATTTTTACGTCCGAGACAAGTAGAGCTTTATTTCTAATATGTAGTGCCATCCATGGTTAGTGCCAGCCGTTGGAGGAGAGAGCGCCAGCTTCGTGGGATTTTTTTTCCGCACCATATGCACCTGGATAAACGGTCAACAGTGTAGATGTCCTAAACGACGCGGATGCGCTCAGGTACGCCTGCGGATGGCCCCTCATATTGGCTGCCGGACAGCCACACTCATCAGATGCAAAACCTCAAATTCATGCACGCCCATCATACACATGAATATCACACGTAAATAAACATTTGTTGGTGAATAAAAATAGTTCGAACATAAAATTTATTTGAATGTACAATTCAAATATTAGCTTTTTGGTTTCTATTGTGGGTCCACATATGCTCCACAAGATCACAGAGTAATTGCGCATGCACTTGATGGTCTCCAAGATTCGGATGCATTTGTAGAAAATTGGTAAGCTGGTGTGCATCTTGCTGTTTTGGTACGTGGACTTGTTCTCCAGGTTTGTCAAAATCATGGGTTTGTGCAACAACATCACCCTCGTCCTTGACAATCATGTTATGAAAAATGACACAACAAGTCGTTAGCTGCCACAAAGTCTCTGACACCCACATCATTGCAACTCCACGAAAAATTTCCCAACGTGCATGGAGCACTCCGAATGCCCTCTCTGCATCCTTCCCGATCGCTTCTTGCATTGATGCAAAGTGACTTTGTTTGTTTCCTTGGAGTTCATATATGTTCTTCACAAACGCCACCCCGCTGAGGATAGATACCATCGGCAAGGTAGTACCCCATGTTGTAGTTGTGGCCGTTGATGTAGTTGCATAGCAGTGATTCCCTAGTACAAAGTCTCCTAAACACGGGAGAACGTTGAAGCATATTAATGTCGGTGTGAGATACAAGCACTCCAAAGAAAGCATGGGCCACTGTGCTAATAAGGATGACTCTCTTAGGTATATAGGATGTGTCACTGTGTTAACTAGACAAATGCCCCGCGCTTTGCTGCAGAAATTTGTATAAACTAAAAACTGCACTGAACTAATCAATCTAGATAGTATTTTTTATGGTTTCTCCTATAGCAAAAAATTTGGTTACCAATCTTTTAAAGATCAGTAAATGAGAATGTCATTGTATAAGTCCAAATAGAAGCAGAACGAAAAAATATGCATGCCTCAATTTTCTTTCATGGAGCACCGTGATGTGAGCTACATGCATGCGTCAACATACTTTGGTACTTTACTGTCAGTTACTACCTTCCTATTTGCATGCATGCGTCAGATACCACATGTGTTTGGTGCAGCTGCTCTCAGAATGTAGATCTGATGGCTAGTATATCCGACGGCTGAATTAATTTGGATGATGTGGCATAATGAGAAGGCAGATAATCCTTGTAGTGAGGGTAGCTATTTAGATATAGTAGATGAGGGATGCTACGAGTGTATGAACCCCAGTCCAATTTTACATTCAATTTTATTTTAGTTATGAGTTAATCCCAAAATAAAAATACTTTATATAACTTGTGGTAGCTATCATGATTAATGTGTTTGAAAAGCACAGTAGAATTGTTGGCGCACAAGTAGGTTGCTTTTATTTGATTCAGTGATACCCAAGGGAGAAGATACCCCGCCATTGTCTCCTTTGGATTTGATACACCTAATGCAACATACTTAAGGGGAACCTGCTGATGTCCTAAAAACCTCTACACCTGGGCCAACAAAAGAAGGTCATTATATGATCCTAATACCACCAACTGACATCATGAGGACTACATTTTCAATCAATATGGCATGTATGGGTGAATGATGATGTCGTTTGCATTAACCAACACAATAGTGTACTTTGTGAACCTTATGAACAAAGTATACATGGTGTACTTGTATAGTTCATCATGGTATTCATAGATAACATCCTCATCTAATCAAAGTCAACCGACCAATATGCTCATATCTTGAATCAGGTAGTGGAGAAGACTCAAGAAACTCCAGATATATGGTATGTTTAGTAATTGTGAGTTCTGACTTGAGGAATTAGGATCTATGGGACATGTCTTCTCTAGTTACTATTGATTCCGCAAAATTCACTATAGTGTTTAACTGGCAACAACACAACACAAATGACTAAATTTCAAATATTTATGGATTGAACTATTGAATCATAAAAGATTCTCAAGCATTTTCATGTCGATGGAATAGCTGGGCCAATAACAAAAAATAAAGTTAAATGGACCTGAAGTACGAAAAGAGCTTCCAAGAGCCAGAAAAGACTCACAAGTGCACTAGTAGTTCCTAAGGTATACAAAAGACCTTTGATTTATATTGTGATGGTTCTCGTTTGGAATTAGACTTTGTGATGCTGCAACATGGCCAGCTGAAGCATATAGCCAAGAAGCATCACATGGTGAAGGAGGATAGAGTTCTGAAGAGTGTGGTCGACATCTTGTCGACTCCTCTCTCGACCACTTATTTTGACGAAACCTCGCTAGAGGGTGGGGACCTCTGGCAATTGCATCAAAAAGCGAGTTAGGCCCCCTTCGGATCTTCTTCCGCTCCCAGCTTCATCGGCTCCGCGCTGGAGCCAGCCCAAACGTCGCAGCTCAGAGGAGCCCGCTTCGCGAGCAAAGTTCCCTCGCAATACAAAATGAGAAGCAGGATGAACTCCGCTCTAAAAAAATCAAAGGAGGTGGAGTTGGAGATACTACTCAATATGCCACCCCATGTGACCTCGGGGCAGCGTACCGGTTCGCTCGACATGTTCTATTTTTTTATGCGTCCCGACATGTTTTTTCTCCCTGATACATTACCATTCCAACTCAAACCTCCCCGCCTTTCGTTCGAACGGGCGTAAAGCATGCTTATTGGGCTGTCCGAGCAATTAACCAATTGAAAGTGGAGCTGACCTCCCCAATGGTTTCTCTTGAGCCAGTTTTTGTCTCATAAGCGGGATTTTTAAGGAAAATCGAGCAAAACCCAAATACAAGCACACAAGTAAAAAAACTAAATTAAGCTTGCTGGTGGGGTTTAGACGAACACACACGCCCGGGCCGCTTTTTTCATCTGGGGCTCCGACTTCGGGAGTGCCTATATGACGCACTTTGCGTCAAACATGCATCGCTTTGCCAGAGCATACTATTGGCGGGCGCTTCGCACAGAGCATCCCAGTGGTGGGCCCGCTGGGCCGATTTCTAAGCTCGAGTTTCTGTTTTTGTTACTTTTCGTTCTGTTTGACTAGTAGCTGCTTCTGTTTCCTCAGAAAAAGTTGCTTCTGTTTCTGTTTCCCCCCTAAAAATACAGCCACAAGACAGAAACGAAAACATAAAATAGGCACAGAAACAAGAAGCTGGTTCTTACCGTTGTTTCATTGCTACAAGAAACACAAAGTTGGTTCTTGGATTAAAAAAATGTTCAAAGCAGTCAAAATTGTTCATCAATTCAATTTTTTTATTTAAATTGATAAACTGTTCTCAGATTCAAAAATGTTCATGACATTCATAGAATGTTCTTGAATTCAAAAAATGTTCTTGCCAAAGTTTTTCATTGATTCAAAAATGTTCAAGCCATTGAAGAAATTGTTCTTCGATTGAAAAAATCTTTAAGACATTTAAAAATTGTACACAAATTCAAAACAAAATTTTAAATTGGATAATATTAATGGATTCAAAAAATTTCAAGAGATTCAAATTTTTTTCTTGGATTCAAGATATTTTCAAGGCATTAAAAAGGTTCTTGGAATTAAAATTTTGTTCATGGATTCAAAAAATGTTCCAGACATTCAAAAAAGTGCTATTGGACTGAAATGTGTTCTAGTGATTCCAAAATTGTTCTTTGAACTTGAAATTTGTTCTTGGATTCAAGGTATGTTAAAGGAATTAAAAATGTTCTTCGAATTAAAAAAATTCATGGATTAAAAAAATGTTCTAGACATTCAAAAAAGTGTTCTTGGACTGAAATATGTTCTAGTGATTCCAAAATTGCTCTTTGAACTTGAAATTTGTTCTTGGATTCAAAAATAGTTATTGGATTAAGGAATTAAAATTTGTTCAAGGCATTCAAAAGTTGTTCCTTGAATTAAAAAATTGCTCATGGATTCAAAAATAAAGTTCGAGGTATTGAAAAAATTGTTCTTTGAAGCTGAAAAATTGTTCGTTGATTCAAAAGAAATTCAGGACAATCAAAATTGTTATTGTCTTAAAAAAATGTTCAACGCATTTAAAAACTGTTCTTGCAATCAAAATTGTTCAGGGTTCAAAAAATGTCCGACGTATTCAAAAAGTTGATCTTGGATTAAAAATGCTCTAGGGTTCAAAAATCGTTCTTTGAAATCGAGAAGTGTTCTTGGATTCAAAAAATGGTTTTCAAATTAAAAATTTGTTATTGGAATTCAAGTTTTGTTCATGGATTCTACAAATGCTATTGTACTAAAAAATGTTCTCAGCATTGAAAATTCATTCTTGGAATTCAAATTGTGTTCTAAGATTAAAAAGTATTCTTGGAATCCATGGTGGATGTATAAGATGCTAACACAAATAACAAGGCATGATATATATACGCATGTACAAATTCATTTGGACAAAATAGTTTGAATAAAATTACATTAGTTAATTCACACTCTATTCATGCTTAATTTATTTTGGACGAAATTATTATTAGATGCTGAATCAACAACCTATTCATTCTCAAATAGGTAGTTATCAAAGATGTATCCAAATAGAGCAAAAAAAACTTCATTAATATAAATCCAGAACAAAATCTTTATATTTCTGACTTAATATTGTAGTGTCAGGTACATAAGAAAATAGCAAGAAAAACAAACATGCAATAGTTTAGCAGACTTGCACACCGGGAACAATTTTGTGTGCCATAGGAAGTAGAGAACAACATGCTTTCTGAGGTATACGTTGAACAGAAAAAATGGAAATACACATCATCAATGTAGCATCCCTTTGTTGAAGCATCATCCAGTGCCTCCAAGTCTATCTCGTTCAGGTCAAACTTTGCCACTTTGTAAGCAACAATCTGCCGAAATTGAGGAATGATTTCCTAAAACAGTAGAAAAGAAGAAAAAAGTTTGTGTCAAAAAATATAACAGAAGGTGTATGAATAATTTGCAAACCAGTTACTCTTTTTCTAGGGAAGTAAATCAGATAACAAGCAACTAGCTAGTGCCTTTTGAGGGGAGCAAGTGGCTACTGTTTAATTGACCTCACAAAACTTTTGGACTAGAGAGGTGGATGCTAATTAAGCTCCCAAACATACATGAGGTGCTTCAGGTTAAATTAACTTAACGAGCAGGCTATAGTAGCAGCTAGTACATGCATATAGTAGAGAAACAGGGCTCTCGAGTGGACTAGTTGTAGCCTGTGTTGCATCGATTTGTTCATCTCGGTTGAGCCAACTGTTTATATTTGTTCTTTGGTTGTAAAATTAGTGGTATCCCCAATGGAACAATATATTAAAGATTTCTGTAAAAATCTGGGCTCCATCCTTTTTCTCAAAGAAACAAACATAATACTCCATTCACTTTCATGGAAGTACATAGGTGGAGGAGGGTGCCGCTGACTCATTTACACCCAAAGGAGAAGCTACACAGTGAGCTTGGCACTCATCCATTGTGCCATAGCGGGTTTTGCACTGATCCATTGTACTAGAGGGATACGTGCGCTTGCACTACGCCGTTCTTCTATCGATGAATTTTTCTTTTTGCTTTTTAGTTTGTTGTTTCGGTGAGTTTTGGTAATCGTGTGAGAAGGCTGTTGAGCTTTGTCAATGGTAGCAGACCCATCACTGATCCTACTGGCAAACAAAGTTTGTCTATGTCCCTCAAATAAAAATATGTCTTCATGTAAACATTTCAATCCCAGGAACAACTTAAGAAATCTACGGCACATGATAGACATCCATCTATGAGCCAGGACCACGAAAACACCAAACAGGTTAGCACCCAACTCTGCAAGGGATGAGATCTTCAACATTCCTGCAGAAGGGAGCATGGTAGATTCAACTGATGTTGGCGACAACGTCGTTGCGATGGGCAACACATCAAGTCGTCTTCACACTTCCTCCGTGGACAAATACGAAGCCTCAGTATGCAGAGCGCCTAGAGCAACACAAAGTTGTGTAAAAAATTAAGAATTTCTTAGCATGTATGTCAGGCCACCAAATCAGGTGAGCAGAAAAGAAAATTGACTTGTCACCTACATCATGCTGATGAACTTCCATGGAGCTATGTTTCCTCACTTCTTCCAGCAACTATGCGGTGATCAGGAACAACACTTGGATTAGGACAAGGGGCATGGTATCAGGGCACACAACATGAACGGAAAGGTAAGGTTTCTTTACCTCAGCCATACGCATCGAGGGCCCTCCAAGCTGCATTTTCTCCATGACAAGGTCTCGGATACCCGCAACAAGATTGTCACGTCTCAGCCTTTCACTTCCAGATACCCCAGTCATGATTAGATCCATATTGATCGTCCCTTTTGTGATTGGAATAATAATATCAGGACTGCAAATTAATGAAACAAGAAAAAAAATTTAACAAGGTCAAGCAGGCCTAAATGACCTATTGCATGATCGGTTTCAGATTGCTGCATGGCGACTTCAAGAAGCCTAAAGGCTTCAGTTACATCTCGCACTATGACCTACCAATCCAAAAGGTCAAAGGTTTCAGTCTCCAAAACAGAACACAATGAAGATAGTATGAAGCGCACAAAAAGAAAAACACAAAGCAAAGAAACCAAAAAGAACATACCAACATCAGCAGAAGGAACCACTTGCACAACCGGAGCAGGAGGAACAACCACACCCAATCTCAAATCATTCATGAGAAATCAAACAAACTGCACAACGGAAGGGAGGCTGAAGCTGTTGGAAATATGCCCTAGAGGCAATAATAAAATGGTTATTATTATATTTCCTTGTTCATGATAATTGTCTATTGTTCATGCTATATTTGTATTAACTGGAAACCGTAATACATGTGTGAATACATAGACCACAAAATGTCCCTAGTGAGCCTCTAGTTGACTAGCTCGTTGATCAATAGATGGTCATGGTTTCCTGACCATGGACATTAGATGTCATTGATAGCGGGATCACATCATTAGGAGAATGATGTGATGGACAAGACCCAATCCTAAGCGTAGCACAAAGATCGTGTAGTTCGTTTGCTAAAACTTTTCTAGTGTCAAGTATCATTTCCTTAGACCATGAGATTGTGCAACTCCCGGATACTGTAGGAATGCTTTGGGTGTACCAAACGTCACAACGTAACTGGGTGGCTATAAAGGTACACTACAGGCATCTCCGAAAGTGTCTTTTGGGTTGGCACGAATCGAGACTGGGATTTGTCACTCTGTATGACAGAGAGGTATCTCTGGGCCCACTCGGTAATGCATCATCATAATGAGCTCAATGTGGATAAGTAGTTAGTCATGGGATCATGCATTACGGAACGAGTAAAGTGACTTCCCGGTAACGAGATTGAACGAGGTATTGGGATACCGACGATCGAATCTCGGGCAAGTAACATAACGATTGACAAAGGGAATTGTATACGAGATTGCTTGAATCCTTGACATCGTGGTTCATCCGATGAGATCATCGTGGAACATGTGGGAGCCAACATGGGTATCCAGATCCGCTGTTGGTTATTGGCCGGAGAGATGTCTTGGTTATGTCTGCATGGTTCCCGAACCCGTAGGGTCTACACACTTAAGGTTCGATGACACTTGAGTTGTTATGGGAAATAGTATGTGGTTACCGAAGGTAGTTCGGAGTCCCGGATGAGATCCCGGACGTCATGAGGAGTTCCGGAATGGTCTGGCAGTGAAGATTGATATATCGGACGAAGGGTATTGGAGTCCAGAAGTGTTCTGGGGGTACCAGGCTATGGCCAGCATGACCGAAAGGTGTTTCGGGAGCCCCGGCAAGTGTTGGAGGACCTCATGGGCCAAAGGGGAAGGGGCAAACCAGCCCACTAAAGGGTGGTGCGCCCCCGACACCCTTTCCCACGTTACTTGGGGAGGTGGGGTGCCTCCACCTGGCTTGGGAGGCAAGCCTCCACATGCTTGGCTTGGGGGCAAGTCTCCTAGGATTTTCCCTAGGGAGATCCAATCTGCTTGGTCACGCCGCCCCTAGGGGAAACCCTAGGGCGCCTCCCCCTCTCCCCTTGCCCCTATATATAGTGGAGGGGTGGGAGGGCAGCCGCACCTCTTCCCTGGCGCAGCCCCCTCCCTCCTCCAACACCTCCTCTTCCTCCATAGTGCTTGGCGAAGCCCTGCCGGAGAACCACGAGCTCCATCGCCACCATGCCGTCGTGCTGCTGGAGTTTTCCCTCAAATTCTCCTCTCCCCTTGCTGGATCAAGAAGGAGGAGACGTCCCCGGGCTGTACGTGTGTTGAACACGGAGGCGCTGTCCGTTCGGCGCTTAGATCGGAATCGACCGCGATCTGAATCGCTGCGTGTACGACTCCACCAACCACGTTCTTGTAACGGTTCCGCATCACGATCTTCAAGGGTATGAAGATCAACTCATCCTCTCCCTCTCTTGTTGCTAGAATCTCCATAGATTGATCTTGGTGATGCGTAGAAAATTTTGAATTATTGCTACGTTCCCCAACAGTGGCATCATGAGCTAGGTCTATTGCGTAGATTCTATGCACGAGTAGAACACAAGTTGTTGTGGGCGTCGATTTTGTCAATTTACTTGCCGTTACTAGTATTATCTTGATTCGGCGGCATCGTGGGATGAAGCGGTCCGAACCGACCTTACACGTACGCTTACGTGAGACAGGTTCCACCGACTGACATGCACTAGTTGCATAAGGTGGCTAGCGGGTGTCTGTCTCTCCCACTTTAGTCGGATCGGATTCGATGAAAAGGGTCCTTATGAAGGGTAAATAGCAATTGGCATATCACGTTGTGGTTTTGGCGTAGGTAAGAAACGTTCTTGTTAGAAACCTATAGCAGCCACGTAAAAAACATGGAAAAACAATTAGAGTACGTCTAACTTGTTCTTGCAGCATATGCCGTGTGATGTGATATGGCCAAAAGAATGTGATGAATGATATGTGATGTATGAGATTGATAATTTTCTTGTAATAGGAATCACGACTTGCATGTCGATGAGTATGACAATCAGCAGGAGCCATAGGAGTTGTCTTAATTTATTGTATGACCTGCATGTCAATCAGAACGCCATGTAATTACTTTACTTTATTGCTAACCGTTAGCCATAGTAGTAGAAGTAATAGTTGGCGAGACAACTTCATGAAGACACGATGATGGAGATCATGGTGTCATGCCGGTGACGAAGGTGATCATGCCGCTACCAAGATGGAGATCAAAAGCTAAGATGATATTGGCCATATCATGTCACTCTATGATTTGCATGTGATGTTTGTCATGTTTACATCTTATTTTCTTAGAACGACGGTAGCATAAATAAGATGATCCCTCATAAAATTTCAAGAAAGTGTTCCCCCTAATTGTGCACCGCTGCGAAGGTTCGTTGTTTCGAAGCACCATGTGATGATCGGGTGTGATAGATTCTAACGTTCGCATACAGTGGGTGTAAGCCAGATTTACACATGCAAAACAGTTAGGTTGACTTGGCGAGCCTAGCATGTACAGACATGGCCTCGGAACACAAGAGACCGAAAGGTCGAACATGAGTCGTATAGCAGATACGATCAACATGAAGATGTTCACCGATGATGACTAGTCCGTCTCACGTGATGATCGGACACGGCCTAGTTGACTCGGATCATGTATCACTTATGACTAGAGGGATGTCTATCTAAGTGGGAGTTCATTAAATAATCAGATGAACTTAATTATCATGAACATAGTCAAAAGATCTTTGAAAATTATGTCGTAGCTTATGCTTTAGTTCTACTGTTTAAGATATGTTCCTAGAGAAAATTTAGTTGAAAGTTGACAGTAGCAATTATGCGGACTGGGTCTGTATTCTGAGGATTGTCCTCATTGCTGCACAGAAGGCTTATGTCCTTAATGCACTGCTCGGTGTGTTGAACCTCGAGCGTCGTTTTGAAGGAAATATGCCCTAGAGGCAATAATAAAGTTATTATTTATTTCCTTATTTCATGATAAATGTTTATCATTCATGCTAGAATTGTATTATCCGGAAAAATAATACATGTGTGAATACATAGACAAACATAGTGTCACTAGTATGCCTCTACTTGACTAGCTCGTGAATCAAAGATGGTTAAGTTTCCTAGCCATGGACATGAGTTGTCATTTGAATAACGGGATCACATCATTAGGAGAATGATGTGATTGACTTGACCCATTCCGTTAGCTTAGCACCCGATCGTTTAGTATGCTGCTATTGCTTTCTTCATGACTTATACATGTTCCTATGACTATGAGATTATGCAACTCCCGTTTACCGGAGGAACACTTTGTGTGCTACCAAACGTCACAACGTAACTGGGTGATTATAAAGGAGCTCTACAGGTGTCTCTGAAGGTACTTGTTGAGTTGGCATATTTCGAGATTAGTATTTGTCACTCCGATTGTCGGAGAGGTATCTCTGGGCCCTCTCTGTAATGCACTTCACTATAAGCCTTGCAAGCAATGTAGCTAATGAGTTAGTTACGGAATGATGCATTACATAACGAGTAAAGAGACTTGCCGGTAACGAGATTGAACTAGGTATTGAGATACCGACGATCGAATCTCGAGCAAGTAACATACCGATGACAAAGGGAACAACGTATGTTGTTGTGCGGTTTGACCGATAAAGATCTTCGTAGAATATGTGGGAGCCAATATGGGCATCCAGGTCCCGCTATTGGTTATCGAATCGAGACGTGTCTCGGTCATGTCTACATAGTTCTCGAACCCGTAGGGTCCGCACGCTAACGTTTCGTTGACGATATAGTATTATATGAGTTATGTATGTTGGTGACCGAATGTTGTTCGGAGTTCCGGATGAGATCATGGACATGACAAGGAACTCCGGAATGGTCCGGAGATAAAGTTTAATATATGGGATAATAGTGTTTGATCTCCGGAAGGGTTAGAATTCACCGGAAGGGGTTCGGATGTTTCGAAATGTTTGGGTACGAGAACACGTTATTTGGGCCAAAGGGAAAGCCCACGAGGCTTTTGGAAAGTGCAAAAGGAAGTTTTATGGAGACAGAGGCTAGACGCCAGAACCACGGCATCTAGGGGTAGACGCCGGGAACCTGGCGTCTAGCCCCGAGTCCGTAGGACTCACGCCTTCGGGCAAAACCGACTTTGAGGAGGCTTTACTCCAAGTTTCAACCCTGTGGCTCAACATATAAATAGAGGGCAGGGCTAGCACCAAAGACACATCAAGAAACACCAAGCCGTGTGCCGCAACCCCGCCCCTCTAGTTTATCCTCCGTCAGTTTCCGTAGTGCTTAGGGCGAAGCCTCGCGGAGATTGTTCTTCACCAACACCGCCACGATGCCGTCGTGCTGCCGAACTCATCTACTACTTCGCGTCTTGCTGGATCGAGAAGGCAAGGACGTCATCGAAGCGGAACGTGCGTAACTTCGGAGGTGCCGTGCATTCGGTACTTGGATCGATCGGATCGTAAAGACGTACGACTACATCAACCGCGTTGATAAACGCTTCCGCTTAGCGATCTTCAAGGGTATGAAGATACACCCCCCTCTTGTTGCTATGCAGCACCATGATCTTGCGTGTGCGTAGGATTTGTTTTAAATTACTACGTTCCCCAACAGTGGCATCCGAGCCTGGTTTTATGCGTAGATGTTATATGCACGACTAGAACACAAGTGAGTTGTGGGCGATACAAGTCATACTTCTTATCAGCATGTCATACTTTGGTTCGGCGGTATTGTTGGATGAAGCGGCCTGGACCGACATTACGCGTACGCTTACGCGAGATCGGTTCTCCCGACGTGCTTTGCACAGAGGTGGCTAGCGGGTCTCAGTTTCTCCAACTTTAGTTGAACCGAGTGTGGCTACACCCGGTCCTTGCGAAGGTTAAAACAACACTAACTTGATGAACTATCGTTGTGGTTTTGATGCGTAGGTAAGAACGGTTCTTGCTAAGCCCGTAGCAGCCACGTAAAATTTGCAACAACAAAGTAGAGGACGTCTAACTTGTTTTTGCAGGGCATGTTGTGATGTGATATGGTCAAGACGTGATGCTATATTTTATTGTATGAGATGATCATGTTTTGTAACCAAGTTATCGGCAATCGGCAGGAGCCATATGGTTGTCGCTTTATTGTATGCAATGCAATCGCTCGTAATGCTTTACTTTATCACTAAGCGGTAGCAATAGTCGTAGAAGCATAAGATTGGCGAGACGACAACGATGCTACGATGGAGATCAAGGTGTCGTGCCGGTGACGATGGTGATCATGACGGTGCTTCGGAGATGAAGATCACAAGCACAAGATGATGATGGCCATATCATAGCACTTATATTGATTGCATGTGATGTTTACCCTTTATGCATCTTATCTTGCTTTGATTGATGGTAGCATTTGAAGATGATCTCTCACTAATTATCAAGAAGTGTTCTCCCTGAGTATGCACCGCTATGAAAGTTCTTCGTCTTTGAGACACCACGTGATGATCGGGTGTGATAGGCTCTACGTTCAAATACAACGGGTGCAAAACAGTTGCACACGCGGAATACTCAGGTTAAACTTGACGAGCCTAGCATATACAGATATGGCCTCGGAACACGGAGACCGAAATTAGGTCGAGCGTGAATCATATAGTAGATATGATCAACATAGTGATGTTCACCATTGAAAACTACTCCATCTCACGTGATGATCGGACATGGTTTAGTTGATTTGGATCATGTGATCACTTAGATTACTAGAGAGATGTCTGTCTAAGTGGGAGTTCTTAAGTAATATGATTAATTGAACTTTAATTTATCATGAACTTAGTCCTGGTAGTATTTTGCAAATTATGTTGTAGATCAATAGCTCGCGTTGTTGCTTTCATATGTTTATTTTGATATGTTCCTAGAGAAAATTGTGTTGAAAGATGTTAGTAGCAATGATGCGGATTGGATCCGTGATCTGAGGATTGTCCTCATTGCTGCATTGTAAGAATTATGTCCTTGATGCACCGCTAGGTAGCGGACCAATTGCAGGAGGCGAATCTGAGCGTTATGAACGTTTGGCTAGCTCAATATGATGACTACTTGATAGTTTAGTGCATCATGCTTAACGGCTTAGAATCAAGACTTCAAAGATGTTTTGAACGGCATGGGCCATATGAGATGTTCCAGGAGTTGAAGTTAATATTTCAAGCAAATACCCGAGTTGAGAGATATGAAGTCTCCAACAAGTTCTATAGCTAAAAGATGGAGGAATTGCTCAACTAGTGAGCATGTGCTCAGATTATGCAGGTACTACAATCACTTGAATCAAGTGGGAGTTAATCTTACAGATAAGAAAGTGATTGACAGAGTTCTCTAGTCACCATCACCAAGTTAGTAGAACTTCGTGATGAACTATAGTATGCAAAGGATGACGAAAACGATTCCCGAGCTCTTCGCGATGTTGAAATCAACGAAGGTAGAAATCAAGAAAGAGCATCAAGTGTTGATGATTGACAAGACCACTAGTTTCAAGAAAAGGGCAAAGGGAAAGAAATGGAACTTCAAGTAGAATGACAAGCAAGTTGTCACTCCTGCGAAGAAGCACAAAGCTAGACCAAAGCCTGAAACTGAGTGCTTACACTGCAAAGGAAATGGTCACTGGAAGTGGAAATGCCCTGAATATTTGGTGGATAAGAAGGATGGCAAATTGAACAAGGGTATATTTGATATACAGGTTATTGATGTGTGCCTTACTAGTGTTTATAGTAGCCCCTGAGTATTTGATACTTGTTCGGTTGCTAAGATTAGTAACTCGAAACAGGAGTTACAGAATAAACAGAGACTAGTTGAAGGGGAAGTGACGATGAGTGTTGGAAGTAGTTCCAAGATTGATATGATCATCATCACACACTCCTATATTTTAGAGATTAGTGTTAAACCTAAATAAATGTTATTTGGTGTTTGCGTTGAGCATAAATATGATAAGATCATGTTTATTGTGATACGATTATTCATCTAAGATAGAGAATAAATTGTTATTCTGTTTACATGAATAAAACCTTCTATGGTCATATACCCAATGGTGATGGTTTATTGAATCTTGATCATAGTGATACACATATTCGTAATGTTGATGCCAAAAGATGCAAAGTTAATAATGATAGTGCAACTTATTTGTGGCACTGCCGTTTGGGTCATATCGGTGTAAAGCGCATGAAGAAACTCCACAAAGTTGGATTTTCAGAATCACTTGGTTATGAATCATTTGATGCTTGCGAGCCGTGCCTTTTGGGCAAGATGACTAAAACTCCGTTCTCCGGAACAATGGAACGAGCTACTAACTTGTTGGAAATAATACATACCGATGTATGCGATCCAATGAGTGTTGATGCTCGTGGCAGGTATCGTTATTTTCTGACCTTCACAGATGATTTGAGCAGATATGCGTATATCTACTTAATGAAGCACAAGTCTGAAACATTTGAAAAGTTCAAAGAATTTCAGTGTGAAGTGGAGAATCATCATAACAAGAAAATAAAAGTTTCTACAATCTGATCGTAGAGAAGAATATTTGAGTTACGAGTTTGGCCTTCATTTTAAACAATGTGGAATAGTTTCACATCTCATGCCACATGGAACACCACAGTGTAATGGTGTGTCCGAACATCGTAACCGCACTTTATTGGATATGGTGCGATCTATGATGTATCTTACCGATTTACCACTATCGTTTTGGGGTTATGCATTAGAGATAGCTGCATTCACTTTAATAGGGCACCATCTAAATTCGTTGAGACGACACCGTATGAACTATGGTTTAGCAGTAAACCTAAGCTGTCGTTTCTTAAAGTTTGGAGTTGCGATGCTTATGTGAAAAAGGTCTTCAACCTGATAAGCTCGAACCCAAACCGGAGAAGTGTGTCTTCATAGAATACCCAAAGGAAACTGTTGGGTACACCTTCTATCACAGTTCCGAAGGCAAAACGTTCGTTGCTAAGAATTGATCCTTTCTAGAGAAGGAGTTTCTCTTGAAAGAAGTGAGTGGGAGGAAAGTAGAGCTTGATAAGGTAATTTTTACCTTCTCCCGAATTGGAAAGTAGTTCATCACAGAAATCAGTTCCAATGATTCCTACACCAATTAGTGAGGAAGCTAATGATGATGATCATGAAACTTTAGATTAAGTTACTACAAAACCTCGTAGGTCTTCCAAAGTACAGTCTGCACCAGAGTGGTACGGTAATCTTGTTCTGGAAGTTATGTTACTAGACCATGATAAACCTACGAACTATGAGGAAGCGATGATGAGCCCAAATTCCGCAAAATGGCTTAAGGCCATGAAATCTGAGATGGGATCCATGTATGAGAACAAAGTGTGGACTTTGGTGGAGTTGCCCAATGATCAGCAAGCCATATTGTATAAATGGATCTTCAAGAGGAAGACATACGCTGATAGTAGTGTTACTATCTACAAAGCTCGACTTGTCACAAAAAGGTTTTCGACAAATTCAAGGTGTTGACTACAATGAGATTTTCTCAACTGTAGCGATGCTTAAGTCTATCCGAATCATGTTAGCAATTGCCACATTTTATGAAATCTGGCAAATGGATGTCAAAACAGCATTCCTTAATGGTTTTCTTAAAGAAGAGTTGTATATGATGCAACCAGAAGGTTTTGTCAATCCTAAAGGTGCTAACAAAATGTGCAAGCTCCAGCAATCCATCTATGGACTGGTGTAAGCATCTCAGAGTTGGAATATACACTTTGATAAGTTGATCAAAGCATATAGTTTCATACAGACTTGCGGTGAAGCCTGTATTTACAATAAAGTGAGTGGGAGCACTACCGCCTTTCTGATAAATATATGTGAGTAACATATTGTTGATCAGAAATGATGTAGAATTTTTCTGGAAAGCATAAAGGAGTATTTGAAAGGAGTTCTTTAAAATAAAGACCTCGGTAAAGCTATTTACATATTGAGCATCAAGATCTATTGAGATACATCAAGACACTTGATAAGTTTTTCAATAAGTACATACCTTGTCAAGATTTTGAAATAGTTCAAAATGGAATAGTCAAAGAAAGAGTGCTTGCCTGTGTTGCAAAGGTGTGAAATTGAGTAAGACTCAAATCCCGACCATGGCAGAAAATAGAAAAGAGAATGAAAATCATTCCCTATGCCTCAGTCATAGGTTCTATAAAGTATGCTATGCTATGTACCAGACCTATTGTATACCCTGCTCTGAATTTGGCAAGGGAGTACAATAGTGATCTAGGAGTAGATCACTGGACATTGGTCAAGAATATCCTTAGTGAGGACTAAGGAAATATTTCTCGATTATGGAGGTGATAAAAGAGCCCGTCGTAAAGAGTTACATCGTGCAAGATTTCACACCGATCCAGATGACTCTAAGTCTCAATCTGGATACATATTGAAAGTGGGAGCAATTAGCTAGAGTAGCTCCGTGCAGAGCATTGAAGACACAGAATATTTGCAAAATACATACGGCTCTGAATGTGACAGACCCGTTGACTAAGCTTCTCTCATGAGCAAAACATGATCACACCTTAGTACTCTTTGGGTGTTAATCACATAGCGATGTGAACTAGATTATTGACTCTAGTAAACCCTTTGGGTGTTGGTCACATGACGATGTGTACTATGGGTGTTAATCATATACAGATATGAATATTGGTGCTAAATCACATGGCGATGTGAACTAGATTATTGACTCTAGTGCAAGTGGGATACTGAAGGAAATATGCCCTAGAGGCAATAATAAAGTTATTATTTATTTCCTTATTTCATGATAAATGTTTAATATTCATGCTAGAATTGTATTAACCGGAAACATAATACATGTGTGAATACATAGACAAACATAGTGTCACTAGTATGCCTCTACTTGACTAGCTCGTGAATAAAAGATGGTTAAGTTTCCTAGCCATGGACATGAGTTGTCATTTGATTAATGGGATCACATCATTAGGAGAATGATGTGATTGACTTGACCCATTCCGTTAGCTTAGCACTCGATCGTTTAGTATGTTGCTATTGCTTTCTTCATGACTTATACATGTTCCTATGACTATGAGATTATGCAACTCCCGTTTACCGGAGGGACACTTTGTGTGCTACCAAACGTCACAACATAACTGGGTGATTATAAAGGAGCTCTACATGTGTCTCTGAAGGTACTTGTTGAGTTGGCGTATTTCGAGATTAGGATTTGTCACTCCGATTGTCGGAGAGGTATCTCTAGGCCCTCTCAGTAATGCACATCACTATAAGCCTTGCAAGCAATGTAGCTAATGAGTTAGTTACAGAATGATGCATTACGTAATGAGTAAAGAGACTTTCCAGTAACAAGATTGAACTAGGTATTGAGATACCGACGATCGAATCTCGAGCAAGTAACATACCGATGACAAAGGGAACAACGTATGTTGTTATGCGGTTTGACCGATAAAGATCTTCAGAGAATATGTGGGAGCCAATATGGGCATCCAGGTCCCACTATTGGTTATTGACCGGAGACGTGTCTCGGTCATGTCTACATAGTTCTCGAACCCGTAGGGTCCGCACGCTTAACGTTTCGTTGATGATATAGTATTATATGAGTTATGTATGTTGGTGACCGAATGTTGTTCGGAGTTTCGGATGAGATCATGGACATGACGAGGGACTCCGAAATGGTCCGGAGATAAAGTTTAATATATGGGATAATAGTGTTTGATCTCCGGAAGGGTTCCGAATTCACCTAAGGGGTTAGGATGTTTCCCGAAATGATTGGGTACGAGAACACGTTATTTGGGACAAAGGGGAAAGCCCACGAGGCTTTTGGAAAGTGCAAAAGGAAGTTTTGCGCAGACCAGAGGCTAGACGCCAGGAACCCTGGCGTCTAGGTGGTAGACACCGGGAACCCTGGCGTCTAGCCCTGGAGTCTGTGTAGGACTCCAGCCTTTCGGGCAAAACCGACTTTGAGGAGGCTTTTACTCCAAGTTTCGACCCCAGGGCTCAACATATAAATAGAGGGGCAGGGCTAGCACCAAAGACACATCAAGAAACACCAAGCCGTGTGCCAGCAACCCCGTGCCCTCTAGTTTATCCTCCGTCATAGTTTCCGTAGTGCTTAGGCGAAGCCCTGCGGAGATTGTTCTTCACCAACACCGTCACCACGCCGTCGTGCTGCCGGACCCGTCTTGCTAGATCGAGAAGGCGAGGACGTCATCGAGCTGAACGTGTGCAGAACTCGGAGGTGCCGTGTGTTCGGTACTTGGATCGGTCGGATCGTGAAGACGTACGACTACATCAACCGCGTTGATAAACGCTTCCGATAAGCGATCTTCAAGGGTATGAAGATACACTCCCCCTCTCGTTGCTATGCATCACCATGATCTTGCGTGTGCGTAGGATTTTTTTTTTGAAATTACTACGTTCCCCAACACGTTTGTGGATTTTGCGAACATCTGACATACACGTTTTGATGACTACGTGATAGTTCAGTGCGTAATGTTAAACGGTTTAGAATTGAGGCACCGAAGACATTTTTGAAACGTCGCAGAACATATGAGATGTTCCAAGAGCTGAAATTGGGATTTCAGGCTCGTGCCCACGTCAAGAGGTGTAAGACCTCTGACAAGTTTCTTAGCCTGCAAACTAAGGAAGAAAAACTCAATCGTTGAGCATGTGCTCAGATTGTCTAAGTACTACAATCGCTTGAATCGAGTGGGAGTTAATCTTCTAGATGAGATAGTGATCGTTTTCCAAAGTCACTGCCACCAAGCTACTAGAGCTTCATGATGAACTATAACATATCAGGGATAGATATGATGATCCTTGAGCTATTCGCGATGTTTGACACCGCGAAAGTAGAAATCAAGTAGGATCATCAATTGTTGATGGTTAGTAAAACCACTAGTTTCAAGAAGGGCAAGGTCTAGAAGGGATACTTCATGAAACGACAAATCAGTTGCTGCTCTAGTGAAGAAACCCAAGGTTGAACCCAAATCTGAGACTAAGTGCTTCTGTAATGAGGGGAGCAGTCCTTTGAAGCGAACTACCCTAGATACTTGGTAGATGAGAAGGCTGGCAAGGTCGATAGAAGTATACTGATATAGATTATATTAATGTGTACTTTACTAGTACTCGTAGTAGCACCAGGGTATTAGATACCGGTTCGGTTGCTAAGTGTTAGTAACTCGAAATAAAAAAGTCTACGGAATAAACGGAGACTAGCTAAAGGTGAGGTGATGATATGTGTTGGAAGTATTTCCAAGGTTGATGTTATCAAACATCGCACTCTCCCTCTACCATCGGGATTGGTGTTAAACCTAAATAATAGTTCTTTGGTGTTTGCGTTGAGCATAGACATGATTGGATTATGTTTATCGCAATAAGGTTATTCATTTAAGGAGAATAATGGTTACTCTGTTTATTTGAATAATACCTTCAATGGTCATGCACCTAAAATGAATGGTTTATTGAATCTCGATCGTAGTGATACACATGTTCATGCCAAAAGATATAAGATAGTAATGATAGTACCACCTACTCGTGGCACTGCCATTTGAGTCATATTGGTATAAAACGCATGAAGAAGCTCCATGTTGATGGATCTTTAGACTCACTCGTTTTTGAAAAGTTTGAGACATGCGAACCATGTCTAATGGTGTATACGCATGAAGAAACTCCATGCAGATGGATCGTTTGGACTCACTTGATTTTGAATCACTTGAGACATGCAAATCATACCACATGGGCAATATGACCGAAAGGACTCATTTTCAGTGAGATGGAACAAGAAAGCAACTTGTTGGAAGTAATACATTTTGATGTGTGCAGTCCAATGAGTGCTTGTAAGTGCATCTAGTGCCCCTTAGTGATTTTGGTGTATTGAAGACTTATAGGTTAAGGGACTAATATGTTTATGAGTGTACACAGGTCTATAAGTCTATGAGGAGTTTGATATTTACAGAGAAAGTCGACCCCTAAAAATGAAGTTCTTCGACTGAAGACTTTGATATTCTGAAGACTTTCTGAAGACTTTGAAAGTGAAGAAATTGGTGTGACCTTGAAGACTTGGTATTCGTTTGAGGAACATGAAGCGAGAAGACTTTTGTTTTCGTAGTTTCATTTTCTCTTTCTTGAGTCATAGGAAACACCGCATCGTTAAAGGGGGTCGAGGAAATACTAAGGAAAAATTTCCGTGTGATGCTCAACTCAAAATCCTACACCTACCAATCCCTTCGAGTGAAGCCTTTGGAAATCTCATACAGCTCACCAATTTCTTCAAAGGATGAGACGAAGTTCTTCCAGTTGCACGAGGAATTTGTTCTGACCGAGGAGTTAGGAATTCACCAAAGGCGGATTGCCTACACAATGAGGAACATGATAGCCCCGAGGAATTTGAGAGTCAAATTTCCGACCGTTGTTGTCTTCTTGGCTACCTGTCCCAAAATATCTTATCCTCCTAACGGTCATATCATTGAAGGGCATTTATGTCTTATCATGTCGGGCTGCTCCCTAGGCTATAAATAGCCGCCCCCTACAACCACTAGCTGGTTGGCTGCTCCGAGAGAACTTGACACTTGTCATTTGAGAGCAACCCATCCTCCAGGACTTTGAGCGAAAATCATCGAGTGAGGAAAAACCCAAAAACCAAACCCCTAAAAACCCAAAGTGATTGAGCATCACTGAAGAGATAGATCCTGCATGGATCCGACGCTTGTTACCTTTGAAGACTGTGCTTCTTCCAGACGGTTAGGCGTCATGGTCTAGAGCATCCAAGAGGAATTGTGGATCACCGAGTGACCAAGTCTGTGAAGGTTTGGAAGTCGCTCAAGACTTACCACGAGTGCTTGGACGAGGTCCGTGTGACCTTAGTTCAAGGAGAATACGGTGAGGACTTGGTGTCCTGAGCTGCGTTTCGGCGATCAGGTGTCCGGACTGTGTGTCCTCGAGTTTAAATACTCACCGCTCCAACCAGACGCATAACCGAGACAGCAGCTTGAACTGGTCTATCAAATCATTATGCGCACCAACCTAACTGGTTCTATTTCCTCAACTGTTTCATTTCCTCATTCTGTGTTGAGTGTTCGTTCATATCTGTGTTTGAAGACTTTGATCAAGACTTTCTCAATTTCCTCAGTTCAATTCTTCAGTCTGTTTGTCTTCATCGTGTGCTATCCTGTGTTTACGCTTTCTGTACTCTTTGATTGTCTTCATTTCATCATGATGACCATGCCCACATTCTCTTATGCTTACTTCTAAGTACTTATTCCGCTGCAAGTAGTTCTTCGCTTAGGAATTTCCTCACCAAAGAAATTCCTCGGTGAAGAATCCATAAACATCACCTATTCACCCCCTCTAGTCGATATAACGCACTTTCAATTGGTATCAGAGCAAGGTACTCCCTTGTTCTGTGTGATTTTGGTTTAACCACCTGGAGTTTTAGTTATGTCGACCGCAGGTATGAAGAAAGTGACATGCCCTATCTTTTGACGGTCACGATTATCCCAAGTGGAAGGCCATGATGAGGAAGCGCCTCATGGCAATGGACAGAAGTTATGGACCGTCACCGAAATTGGTCTTCCGATGCATGCAAGACGGCGAACGCAGATGATATTCGCAAGTACACTTTACTTGACATCATGGCGAAGGATATAATCTATTCCTGCCTATCTAGAGATGAATTCAAGCGCATTATGCATCTTTGCAATGCGAACCTTATCTGGGAGCAAATCTCCGACGTCTATGAAGGCCATCGAAGCCGTCATGATCCTTGGTTTGAGGACTTCAAGGAATCTCTCAAAACGATGACTTTCGAACCAGAATCATCATGTTCTGCATCATGTCTCATGGCAAAGGGTGACAAGGTAACCGAATGTTCCTCATCCGAGTTTAGTGACGATGAATCTGATGATGATGGATCTGATGATGATATTGAACCTAGCTATACCAAGCTTGTTTGTATTTCCACCAAACAACAACAAGCCTTGGAAAAGGTTCAAAACATGTTAGGTAAAAGTGATGATATGTTGGGTGAAGAAATGGATCGCACTAAAGCCCTGACTGAAAATCTTCAGAGACTTCAGTCTAGTTTTGACAGCCTTCAAGGTCATCATAACACTCTCTTGTCTGATCATGAGAAACTTTCTTATGAATTTCTTCAAAGAAAGCAAGATCTTGAGAAGCTAAGAGTGAGTTATGAAGATCTTCAGAAGGAGCGCGATTCATTGCTAGCTCAACAAATCAGCTTCTCAGGAAGAATTTGTTCCTCCATGCTTAAAGTGCATTGAACGTAAATCATAATTCTTCACCAATGTTCAAATGCTTCAATCGTTACAAATTCTTCACCTACCTCTGTGATCACTAATTCCTCATCTGAGGACATTGCTAGTATCACCGACGATGCAGGTTGAAGGAATTGTACATGACAGGCATGTACAACAGCCTCACTGGGCATCAGACTCTGTGTGATGTGCTGAAAAAGCAGATTCTCAACAGGAACCCTAGGAAAGAGGGTATCGCCTTTGAGAGGAAACTCAATGATGATGGAACATATTGGAAGCCCGAGCGGTACCCCAAAACCTCATGGGTTGCCGCAAAGGGACCTCGATTGATCCATCTAACTTATCCGCTTTACATGTGAATCTCCTCATTCTTACGATGAGTCATTTGACTCCAACCATAAACTGTTCAAAAATCAGAATGGTGAAGTATTTGCTAGATATGTTGGCACTAATCAGGAACGGTTCCCCTATGAAGAAAATCTGGGTTCCCGAGAAGTGCCTTGAAAGTCTTCAGGTGAATGTCCTCATGACACCACCTGTGAAGAATAGGAACCCCAGATCAAACTCTTCATATGGACCAAATTCTTCATATGGATCCAAGTCCTCATACGGACCAAATTCCTCACATGGATCAAAGTCCTCATATGATTATCATCGTACTAACAACTCGCTTCGCAGGTAGAGCTAAGGGCTATGAATATGTGCATTATTCTTCAAACCAATATGTTCATAAGTCCTCGAAGAATTTCTCCGCTTATTCATATGCTTACCCTAACCCCTCTTATGTGAAACGAAATGGATTGGCCTCTATGCCACCATTCTCATATGGAGCTCGCAGAGTGATGAACTCTTTGCCACCCCTTCAGATGTGGGTGGTGAAGAAAAAGAACTAATCTCTTCTGCAGGGTCAGGTCTCCAGACGTGCTTTAACGTCTGATGAATTTGCTGGGGACCTGACAACATTGCTCGAAAGGACGCAGCTAATCATGAAGAAATGAACTTTCATTTCACATGTCCTCATCTTGCTTATCTCGTTATATCGCCTCGATGAAATTCATCTGATGAAATTGATATCATATTCTTCACTTATGAAGTATATGAGATCGTAAGTTGCACTAATTCATCTGCAGGATGATCAACCCAAAGCCAATGAGTGGGTCCTTGATAGTGGATGTACAAATCACATGACTGGTGACAAGAATCTATTGATGGATGCTCCCTTATCACCGCCACAAGATTGTTGAAACTGTAGATGTGCGGTTCGATGAAACTAATGGCTCGCAAAGAGAGCACCTACCTACCGTCATAGATGAACTAGCACCAGAGGAATCTATCAAGATCAAGGCTCTCGAGGATGTAATTCCCTCAAGAATCTGCAAGAATTCATTCCGTATATGAAGAACGAGAGCTGTTGCAATCAAGATAATGTCAAGAAAATGGTGATGAAGAAAATGCTGATCAAATTCCTCGACGACAACCAGCTCATCCTCGTGTTGCAAAAGAAGTGCACGTTGACAAGATCATCAATGACATTGAAGCACCAGGTCCTCTCACACGCTCAAAAGCTTCACATTTATCTAACTTTTGTGGGCACTATGCTTTTGTCTCTATCACAGAGCCCACTAAGGTAGATGAAGCATTTCTAGAGCCTGAGTGGATTCAGGCAATGCAAGAAGAATTACATCAGTTCGAGCTCAACAATGTCTGGGAACTGGTCAAACGTCCAGATCCTCGCAAGCATAATATCATTGGCACAAAGTGGATCTACCGCAACAAGCAAGATGAAAATGGCCTTGTGGTGAGGAATAAGGCACGACTTGTAGCTCAAGGCTACACACAGGTTGAAGGAATTGATTTCGATGAAACTTTTGCACCTGTTGCTAGACTTGAGGCTATTCAAGATATTACTTGCTTATGCTAACCATCATAATATCACTTTATATCAAATGGATGTGAAAAGTGCATTCCTCAATGGTAAGCTTGAGGAAGAAGTATATGTTGCTCAACCCCCAGGTTTTGAAGATCCAAAGAATCCCGACAAAGTCTTCAGACTCAACAAGGCCCTCTATGGCCTCAAATAGGCCCCACGGGCGTGTGATGAATTTGCCTATATGATGAGTGAAGAATATCAAATGTCTATGATGGGAGAATTGAAATTCTTCTTAGGTCTTCAAATTCACAACAACACAATGGCATATTCATATCTCAGGAGAAATACCTCAAAGATGTTACGAAGAAATTCGGCATGCAAGATTGCAAAGGCGTCAAAATTCCTATGCCCACAAATGGCCATCTATGCAATCGATGAAAATGGTATTGACTTCGATCACAAGGTATACCGCTCCATGATTGGTTCTCTATTGTACTTATGTGAAGCTAGGCCGGGTATAATGCTTATTGTTTGAATTTGTGCCAGATTTCAAGCTACACATAAGTAATCACACCATAATGCAGTGAATCATATTCTTCTATATCTAGCTCACACACCAACACTAGGATTATGGTACCCCAAGGGCTCTACGTTTGATCTCATTGGATATTCGACTCGACTATCTTTGGTGATCGTGTGGACCGCAAGTCAACATCTGGTACTTGTCATTTCCTCGGACGATCTTTTGGTCTATTGGTCCTCGAAGAAACAGAACTGCGTATCACCGCTTCATCATGCGAAGCCGAGTACATTGCTGCTGGTTCTTGTTGTGCTCAATTGCTGTGGATGAAGCAAACTCTCAAGGACTACGGCATCAACATGAAGAATGTGCCTCTCATCAGGATGGTGAGAGTGCCAACAAGATTGCTCACAACCTAGTTCAAAGACTTTCGAAGAAAAAGCACATTCAGATTCATCATCATTTTCTTCGTGATCATGTGTTGAAGGGCGACATCTCCATCGAGCATGTGAAGACTGAAGAACAGCTAGCCGATATCTTCACAAAGCCCTTGGATGAGAAGAGATTTAGCAAGTTGCGGTGTGAGCTAAATATCTTAGGATCTTCGAATGTTCTATGAAAAGGACACACGTCCTGACAATTATGCAAATTTGATGACTTAGATGTGAAACACATGAAGAAACGTTTTTCTTCAATCAATGAAGAATAACACTCTAAGTGTGAAGAAATTAATGAAGAACTTGATTCTCAGAACCCTACGACAATTGTACGAGGTGTCTGAAATCATTCTTATACGGTGGTACACGCCACCACCAAAATTGAAAATCTTCAATTTGAGTTTTTCCTCGGTTTTGAAATTCTTCAGTTTTTCAAATTCTTCAACTTTGCAAAATCTTCACTGTTTCCGTTGTCTTTCTTCATTGACTATATATATATGGGTTTATGTCCTCTACAGCATTCACTTATGGCTATTTCTTCAAGTTGCTTTTTCTGCTAAGTGAATGTGATCGGATCCTTCCCCCTCTATGCTATACTCAACCCAAGGTATTCACAAATTCTTCATGTGCGTTCTATTTGAAACTCGTTCAAAATCTTCACTGTGTCCTTGTCAGCTGAAGAAATTGTGAACGGAACTTTTAACTTATCTTATCCAAATTTTCGGCTTTGCCGCTCAAACCATTCTGCATCCCACGATAAAATTATCTATTCACCCACGATCTAACACAATCTCCACTTTTCAGTACGTGGGTGACACATGTCAAGCGAATGAGAAGGGTCAGGGGCACGTTCGTCCAAAATCTTTGGGCGAACGGTTTTTCACCGTGGCTATATATACCCCCTCTCCCCTTCCTCACTTCCTTTACTCCGCTCGACCGCTCTCTCTCTCTCGCTCGAGCTTCTCAAACCCTAGCGCCGCCGCTACTCCATCATCGCCGGTGAGGAAGAGCTTGATCGCCTCGACCTCGCCGCCATCGTATTTCGCTACCGACCGCTGAAATCTTCACTCCGCCACAGTAGCTGTCTTCCTCCGCCGAAGTTAGGGCGTGGAGATCTGAATCGATTTAACTTCTAATCTACACTTCTCAGTTCGTCGTGTTCTTCAGTTCGGGTAATTAAAAGTTACTTTTATTACTCGCTTTGATTCTCAAACCTTCCTGAAAATCTTCAAAGGTGTTTATTCTTCAAATCTTCACACATATGAACACCTCAAATGAAATACGCTCTTGATTCGTTTCTCTAAGCAATGATTTTTCTTCAAGATTCCTCAATTGTGTGGATCCTCGATCTATAAAACTCTGGAAACTAAGACAAAGATCGCTTAATGAAATTCTTCAAGGCTCATCTGGTCAAATTCCTCAAACTAGTTCTTTTTGAAAAACCTTCTGAGAACGCATATGACCTCTCCAAATTCCTCGCAACTATACTCTGTTCACGGTACTCATGTTATTCTGCTGAATCACTAGGTTCTCATCAACTTAACTCATTTGCAGCGTTCCTCGAAGAAAAGTTGCGTACTTCTTCAGAGAATTCGATTGTTCAAATTCCTCAGCTGAAGAATATGGCAGAAGGAAAGAAGCCACAGAAAGGAGGAAAGAGGCCTGATGTCATGACTGCTTTTGAGATACCTGAGGACATATACGCTGACTATTGCACACCTGATGAAGCCAAGTTTGGCAAGGAAAACAAAAATCAGCGCAAGGTGCGCATTTAGAGGATTGAAAGGAGATGGGCAAGGGAATGGAGGGAGTACAGATACGTTACTCCAAAGTACATGAAGAAATTCGCACTGAATCCTCCATGCCCAAGAGCTCCATTGGCACCTGGCCAAGAAGCTGACCCCACCAGCATCAAGTGTGGTGAGGACTTGCTGAAATCATCAAAGACAGACAAGAAAGGGCCGCTAGAGCCAAGGGCACACCTGTGCCACTGCTATTGGATCCCAAGCTGATCCTCGATTATATTGATCTCTGGCACAAGGACCCAAACACTCCTATGCCTGACTTTCATCTGACCCCTGGACAAAGTCATATGCTGACCCATTTCATCAGTGAGGAGAAATGGAAATTTGAAAAGGCCAGGCAGATCAAGAAAGCTCAATTCAGGAAAGAGAAGTTCCTGAGGAAAAACGTTGTCAGAATGACACCTGAGGAGCTCCTCAAGGTCCAGACTGAAATCCAAGCCCTCAGCAAAAACTTTGATGCTTATTATGCTGATTGGCAAGGAGCCAAAGTCAGATTCGTCAATCTGACGAAGAAATTCACAAATGTTGCTGCCCCAACGCAACAAGAAATTCCTCAGGCTGGAGCCTATGCTTAGCCTGCTGAAGAACATGCCAGCACCGCTGATGAATTTCAGCCTGCTAAAGACAATACCAGTTCCAGGGCTGATGACTCCATTCCAGCCATCAAGAAATTGCGTGGCATCCACTAGTGGTGCGCGTGAAGAAATGAAGAAGTCAGGGCAATCGCATCGGCCATACCGAGGAAATTCAACCAGATTCCTCAGCTCCTCCCGTGCCTACACCAACTCCAATCCTTCCATCTGCATCTGATGTGAAGAAGACCAAGGCTGCAGAGCGAGTTGCTGTGAAGAAAAGGAAAGCATCAGCTGCTTCAAATTCTTCAGCCCCGAAGAAAATGAAGCCTATGACAAGCTCTTTTGAAAATCCAATCGATGTTGTTCCAATTTCCTCCATTCCATCAAAGGACCTTGTTCCTTTTGGTGAAGAGTATGAGATCCCAAGCGGATCGATGAAGAAAATCATTCTACGCTTCGTCAGAGCAAATTGATGAAGAAATTGAAGTGGATGCAATCCCTTCAACACCAATCATTTCCTCGCCTATGCCTCAATTCACAGCTGAAGAGGCTGGTGTTGAGGAAATTGAAGACGAAGACGTGGATATTGGATGCACCACGCCTGTGATGAACGATGACTTTTGGGAAAGTCAGCATCCCAATTCTCCACTCTTCACCCCAATCCAACAGATTCCTCAGTCCCCTGCACCAACGGTTCAAATGGGCTCTGAAGAAACTCATCCCAACTCATCTCATGCATGAAGAAATTCCAGCCACTAGTCTTTGAAGAACCTGCTGCTGCTGATCCTATGAACACGCAGACTGCATATGAAGAGGAACCAGAAATTCCTTAGCCTGAAGAACCTGAGATTGCGATTCCTGAGGTCGTGATGCAACTCACTGACACTCCACTGCCAAAGCCAAAGAATCCATTCTCAACGAAGCAAAAGTTCAAGGCTGAAGATTTCTTCGGCGAGCATGTATTCTTCACTGACTACAACCCATATGACTCTGCCGCATAAGGAAGAGGCGTTTACGGACTGCTAGTCAAGCCAACTTCTATTCCTCTGTGCTATTCAACAAAGACAAAGTCTTCGATCATGCACATATTCCTCATGTGGACATGGAATCTCCGCCGCTTCGAGCCAGTCCTCGGTGTTCTTCACGATGCGTGATTGCTGAATTTCAGACCGACATCTGTGGATTGGAATGAAGAACTCATTCTTCAATTCTATGCGACGCTGCACATCACCGGAGATTCTCAAGATGTGAACTCATGGGTATTGGACTGGATGATGAAAATACTCACTACAAGGCACCAAAGAATCGAATTGCTTCGTGCCCTCCCACTCAGTCCTCCCCTTGATGGTGCTCGTTGCATCTACAACGAACCTGAGCTCTCAAATCATTACATGCAAGTGCTGATGAAGCCTTTGAAGCCAGGACGGCACCTCGAACCAAATTCTTCATCAAGGAATTAATGTATGTGCCTCGGACTGTCTATCACATTCTGATGAAGATAATGAGTTCTATCAAAGGCCACGACTCAAATGATGAAGAAGTCATTGGCATCATGAAGAATATGCTTTTCAATATCATTCATGGCGTTCCTGTCAACTTCCATTATTTCTTCATGAGGACTCTGGCAAATATTGCTATGTCACCTTTTGAGCTGAAGCCTTATGCACCTTGGATTATGAGATTCATCAGGACAAGGTCTTCACTCAATTACAAGGATGATACTCTGAACCACTACAACTACTTGCCTCCAATTGAAGTCCTCAAATGGACATTTTCCTCAGCTGATGACAAGGCCAAGGCAACTGCTGTGATAGATGAAGGCATTCGTCCATTGGATGGTCAATTTCGCAAAGCTGCATCCTACTCCACCAATGATAACTCTGCCACACATGACTCTGCCGCCAATACCTCAGCCAAGCAAAATCCTCAAGCCACAAAGCACCTGTGGTGATGATCGATCGTGAGTTACTCCTCGCCTTTCATCAGAAGGTTGATCGCAATCATAAATGGGTCAAGCGTCAGTTTGGTTCAATTCTTCACAACATGACCTCAACACACAATGCATTGAAGAAAAACCAATACTACCTCCATGAAACCTTCAACCGCACCTGGGCTGTTCTTTCTAATGTCTACAGCGCAGAAGAACTGAAGACAATGGGTCTCAAGGAAGAATTTGACTGGTCTGTACCTCCACCAAGAAATTCAAGAAGGTCAAGGTTCCTTCCTCGGTAGCCAGCTCCTATTCTTCATCGCGACATCGATGAAAATGAAGACTTGACGACACTGCGGCAGGCCCTACTACGACAACCGACTTCGATAACGCCGGGCGCTCCTTCATCAACTTGAAATTCTTCATGGGCATTAGTCCTCAGTTTCGATCCTTTTGGTCATTCGATGACAAAGGGGGAGAAATTTGAGTTAGTCTTCAAGCGGGTCTATTTTAACTCACATATACAACGTTTTTTTGCTAAGTTACAACTCTCGTTCTTCTGAAACTTTATTGGATCGAGTTCTAATCTTAAACCCGATGGTGCTGTGATACTTTTGATGTGTTCCTCTGCATGCTTATTCCTCATTATATGTTAATACACGCATGCTGAACTACATCGATCCACCATATTTCATCATGCATTTCAAATTCTTCATATTATATGTCAAATGCGTATGAATTACAAGATATAGGGGAGATCTCCATGATTCAACTCTTCAAATGTGCATTGCCTCAAAAGCAAATTCCTCACTATGCACATCTTCGGGGGAGTTCTTCTATATCTTGCAATCAAATTCCTCAATATCAGTATTTACACTTCATATGTTTATCCCCGTTGAAAACTTAACCTATATTGTCATCAATCACCAAAAAGGGGGAGATTGTAAGTGCATCTAGTGCCCCATAGTGATTTTGGTGTATTGAAGACTTATAGGTTAAGGGACTAATATGTTTATGAGTGTACACAGGTCTATAAGTGTATGAGGAGTTTGATATTTACAGAGAAAGTCGACCCCTAAAAATGAAGTTCTTCGACTGAAGACTTTGATATTCTGAAGACTTTCTGAAGACTTTGAAACTGAAGAAATTGGTGTGAACTTGAAGACCTGGTATTCATTTGAGGAACATGAAGCGAGAAGACTTTTGTTTTCATAGTTTCATTTTCTCTTTCTTGAGTCATAGGAAACACCGTACTGTTAAAGGGGGTCGAGGAAATACTAAGGAAAAATTTCCATGTGATGCTCAACTCTAAATCCTACACCTACCAATCCCTTCGAGTGAAGCCTTTGGAAATCTCATACAGCTCAGTCAATTTCTTCAAAGGATGTAGACGAAGTTCTTCCAGTCACGAGGAATTTGTTCGACCGAGGAGTTAGGAATTACGCCGGTGGATTGCCTACATTGTGAGGAACATGATAGCCCCGAGGAATTTGAGAGTCAAATTTCCGACCGTTCTTTGTCTTCTTGGCCACTGTCCCAAAATATCTTATCCTCCTAACGGTCATATCATTGAAGGGCATGTATGTCTTATCATGTCGGGCTGCTCCCTAGGCTATAAATAGCCGCCTACAACCACTAGCTGGTTGGCTGCTCGAGAGAACTTGACACTTGTCATTTGAGAGCAACCCATCCTTCGAGGACTTTGAGCGAAAATCATCGAGTGAGGAAAACCCAAAAACCAAACCCCTACAAACCCAAAGTGATTGAGCATCACTGAAGAGATTGATCCTGCGTGGATCCGACGCTTGTTACCTTTGAAGACTATGCTTCTTCCAGACGGTTAGGCGTCAAGGTCTAGAGCATCCAAGAGGAATTGTGGATCGCCGAATGACCAAGTCTGCGAAGGTTTGGAAGTCGCCTGAAGACTTACCACGAGTGATTGGACGAGGTCTGTGTGACCTTAGTTCAAGGAGAATACGGTGAGGACTTGGTGTCCCGAGCTGCGTGCTCAGCGATCGGGTGTCCGGACTGTGTGTCCTCGAGTTTAAATACTCACCGATCCAACCAGACGTACAACCGAGACAGCAGCTTGGAACTGGTCTACCAAATCATTGTATTCACCAACCTAACTGGTTCTATTTCCTCAACTCTTTCATTTCCTCATTCGTGTTGAGTGTTCGTTCATATCTGTGTTTGAAGGCTTATTGAAGACTTTCTCAATTTCCTCAGTTCAATTCTTCACTGTTTGTCTTCATCTTGTGCTATCCTGTGTTTACGCTTTATGTACTCTTTGATTGTCTTCATTTCATCATGATGACCATGCCCGCATTCTCTTATGCTTACTCGAGTACTTATTCCGCTGCAAGTAGTTCTTCACTTAGGAATTTCCTCACTGGAAAATTCCTCATTGAAGAATTCATAAAAATCGCCTATTCACCCCCCCTCTAGTCGATATAACGCACTTTCAGTGTTGAGGCACGCAGTGGATATCATTATGTTCTTGCTTCACAGATGGATTGAGTAGATGCTAAGTATATTTACTTGATGAAACACAAGTCTGAATTATTGAAAGGTTCAAGTAATTTCAGAGTGAAGTTGAAGATCGTCGTGACAAGAGGATAAGATGTCTATGATATGATCATAGAGATGAATATCTGAGTTACGAGTTTGGCACACAATTAAGACATTGCGGAAATTGTTTCACAACTAATACCGCATGGAACACCATAGTGTGATGGTGTGTCCGAACGTCATAACTGCACCCTATTGGATATGGTGCATACCATGATGTCTCCTATCGAATTACCACTATCGTTTATGGGTTAGGCATTAGAGACAACCGCATTCACTTCAAATAGGGCACCACGCAATTCCGTTGAGATGACAACATATGAACTATGGTTTAGAGAAACCTAAGCTGTCATTTCTTAAAAGTTTGGGGCTGCGAAGCTTATGTGGAAAAGTTTTAGCCTGATAAGCTCAAACCCAAAGCGGATAAATGCATCTTCATAGGACACCCAAAACATTTGGGTGTACCTCCTATTTCAGACCCGAAAGCAAAAGTGATTGTTTCTTGAAACGGGTTCTTTCTCGAGGAAATGTTTCTCTTGAAAGAATTTAGTGGGAGGATGGTGGAGACTTGATGAGGTTATTGAACCATCACTTCAACCAATCTGTAGCAGGGCACAAGAAGTTGTTCCTGTGGCGCCTACACCAGTTGAAGTGGAAGCTGATGATAGTGATCATGAAACTTCGGATCAAGTCACTACCAAACCTTGTAGGTCGACAAGGATGCGTACTGCTTCGGAGTGGTACGGTAATCTTGTCTTGGAGGTCATGTTGCTAGACAACAATGAACCTACGAGCTGTGGAGAAGCGATGGTGGGCCCGGATTCCGACAAATGGCTCGAGGCCATAAAATCTGAGAGAGGATCCATGTATAAAACAAAGTGTAGACTTTGGAAGAACTACTTGATGGTCGTAAGGCTGTTGGGTACAGATGGATTTTAAAAGGGAAGACGGACAATGATGGTAAGTGTCACCATTAAGGAAGCTCGACTTGTCGCTAAGATGTTTTCCGACAAGTTCAACGAGTTGACTACGATGAGACTTTCTCACCAGAGCGATGCTAAGAGTCTGTTGAAATTATATTAGCAGTTCTTGCATTATTTATGAAATCTTGCAGATAGGATGTCAAAACATTGTTTCCTCAATGATTTTCTTGAGGAAAGGTTGTATGAGATACAACCAGAAGGTTTTGTCAATCCTAAAAGATGCTAACAAGTATGCAAAGCTCCAGCAATCCTTTAAGGACTGGAGTAAGCATCTCGGAGTTGGAATATACGCTTTGTTGAGATGATTAAAGATTTTGGGTTTATACAAAGTTTATGAGAAACTTGTATTTCCAAAGAAGTGAGTGGGAGCACTATAGCATTTCTGATGAGTATATGTTGTTGACATTTTGTTGATCGGAAATGATGTAGAATTTCTGGAAAGCATATAGGGTTATTTGAAAGGTGTTTTTCAATGGAAAGCCTGGATTAAGCTACTTGAACATTGAGCATCAAGATCTATAAGGATAGATCAAAAACGCTTAATAGTACTTTCAAATGAATACATACCGTGACAAGATTTTGAAGGAGTTCAAATAGATCAGCAAAGGAGTTCTTGGCTGTGTTATAAGGTGTGAGTATTGAGTAAGACTCAAGACCTGACCATGGCAGAAGAGAGAGAAAGGACGAAGGTCGTCCCCTATGCTTTAGACATAGGCTCTACAGTATGCTATGATGTGTACCGCACCTGAAGTGTGCCTTGCCATGAGTCAGTCAAGGGGTACAGGAACGGATCACAGGTCAACGGTCAAGGTTATCCTTAGTAACTAGAGGACTAAGGAATTTTCTCGATTATGGAGGTGGTAAAAGAGTTCGGCGTAAAGGGTTACGCTGATGCAAACTTTGACATTAATCTGGATGACTCTGAGTAGTAGACCGGATTCGTATAGTAGAGCAGTTATTTGGAATAGTTCTAAAAGCACAAGTGCTCCCTAGGTGGTTTTGGTAATTAATGTCAACATATCTCTTGTTGGACTAACACTTTTATCTAGTATGTTTCAGACAAGTTCAAAAATGGAGTGGCATGGACTAAAGGATGTGGGAACTCCTTCAAGATGCTAAGGACAAAGAATTGGCTCAAGCTTCAAGCTCAAGACTCTTCATTTTACATTTCAGTGATCCAAGATCACATTGAGTCTATAGGAAAAGCCAATACTATCAAGAAGGGATGAGGTGTTGCTTAATGAGCCTTTTGCTTCATGTGCTTAGTGATATGCTCCAAAACCCTTCACTACTTTCTCACATCCACATATGTCCTAAAACCTAAAGTCAAACTCGGCCCCACTGATTCTTTCTATCCGGCGCCACCGAGTCTTGATGTCTTAGCCACTGCCACAAACCCTAGGCAAATCAGTTCTACCGATAGGGATCTCGGTCTCACCGAGATGGGATTGTAATCTCTCTGTGTATGTCCATCATCAAAATAGGTCTCACCGATTTTGAGAATCGGTACTACCGAGATTACAATGAAAACTTTCTGGTTGACTCATTACCAAAATCGGTCCCACCGAATTTGAGTAATCGGTCTTACCGAGTTTGCCTAACCAACTCTCTGGTTAGCTAATTACCAAAATCGGTCTCACCGAGTTTGTGTAATCGGTCTCACCGAGATTACGTTATGCCCTAACCCTAACCATATCGGTCCTACCGAGATGCAAGTCAGTCCCACCGAAAACCCTAACGGTCACTAGGTTTACTAAAATCGGTCTGACCGAGTTTGTTGATTCGGTCCCACCGAGATTGGTAAATTGTGTGTAACGGTTAGATTTTGTGTGGAGGCTATATATACCCCTCCACCTCCTCTTCATTCCTGGAGAGAGCCATTAGAACAAACCCACGCTTCCAGTATCCTATTTCTGAGAGAGAACTACCTACTCATGTGGTGAGGTCAAGATATTCCATTCCAACCATATGTATCTTGATCTCTAGCCTTCCCCAAGTTGCTTTCCACTCAAATCTTCTTTCCACCAGATCCAAATCCTATGAGAGAGAGTTGAGTGTTGGGGAGACTATCATTTGAAGCACAAGAGCAAGGAGTTCATCATCAACACACCATTTGTTAATTCTTGGAGAGTGGTGTCTCCTAGATTGGCTAGGTGTCACTTGGGAGCCTCTGACAAGATTGTGGAGTTGAACCAAGGAGTTTGTAAGGGCAAGGAGATCGCCTACTTCGTGAAGATCTACCGCTAGTGAGGCAAGTCCTTCGTCTACGGCCATGGTGGGATTGACAAGGTTGCTACTGTGGACCCTTCGTGGGTGGAGCCCTCCATGGACTCAAGCAACTGCTACCCTACGTGGGTTGAAGTCTCCACCAACGTGGAAGTACGATAGCACCACCTATCGGAACCACGACAAAAACATCCGTGTCTCCAATTGCGTTTGATCTCTCCAAACCCTTCCCTTTACATTCTAGAAAGTTGCGTGCTTTATTTTCCGCTGCCTATATACTCTTTGCATGCTTGCTTGTTATGTATTGAGAATGTTAAACTTGTGCCTAAACTCCACTTAAACCGAAAAGAAGTTAAAAATTGCAACCTTGGTACTTAGTGTCTAATCCCCCCCCCTCTAGACACCTCTTCTCAAGATCCTACAAGTGGTATCAGAGCATTGGTCTCCATTGCATTGGTTTAATCACCATTGGAGGAAGATGGATGAGTCTACTTTGGGGAGTCTTAGACATAGAGTGCCTATTCTTGATGGAGAGTATTTTCATGAGTGGAAAAATGAGATGCTTGCAATTTTCAATCAATATCATTTGAACAAGTACATTGCTAGCCCTTGTGCTCCTCATGTTGATCCTATGCATCCTACCCTTGATGAAGCTATTGACATGACTAGAAATCTTAGAACTGATAATCTTATCACTAGAGGCTTGCCTAGAAACTTGATTAGAGTCTTGCCTACCCTTGAGTGTGCCTACACTATATGGAAATTTCTTGAGGAACGCTTTCCAAATTATTCATTGAAAAATCTAGATGAAATTCTCCATAAGTCCATTGCCTTGAGTAAGATGAATACTAGTGATCCTATGTTTGGTGATCGTCTATTTGAACTCACCAACCTTATGCGTGCCAAAGGAGATGTTGGAATTATTGGTGATATTATTTCCGAAGCTATAAGAATTCATAGACAAGATCATTGTCAATCTCACTCTAATGAATCACCCTCTCTAGGATTTGATCCACCACATGACGATGTTGAACATGGATACTATGATGAGGATGATGATAGTGACTTCGATCTTGATGATGCAATGAGACATTTTCGTCTTATGGCAAATCTTCGGGGATATGTGTCAGGAGGAAAGGAATGGGTTCTTGACAGTGGATGTACCGATCACATGACCGGAGATAAAGACATGTTTCGTGAGCTTGCTGAAAATGATAGTCCTCGAAAGTATGTCACTTTTGGTGACAACTCAAAAGGTAAGGTGGTTGGCCTCGGTAAGGTGGCCATCTCACATGATAGCTCCATACAAAATTTCATGCTCGTTGAGTCTCTTGGGTACAACTTACATTCAGTATCTAGACTTGCTGATTTCGGTTTCAATGCCTTATTTACTGAAGTAGATTGCCAAGTGTTTCGTCGAGACAATCATAAAATGGTCTTTACCGGTATACGTAGAGGTGATCTTTACATTGTTGATTTCTCTAAAAAGGCACAACCTAAAACTTGCTTCATTGCTAAATCCTCAAAAGGTTGGTTATGGCATAGAAGACTAGGTCATGTTGGTATGCGAAACCTTGACAAGCTTATTAAAGGGAATCATATCCTTGGAGTCAACGATGTCATATTTGATAAGGATAGACTGTGCAGTGCTTGTCAAGCAGGTAAAAAGTTTGGAGGAAGGCATCCGTGAAGAACATTATGACCACAAGGAGGCCACTCGAGCTACTTCACATGGATCTCTTTGGTCCCAACTCTTACAAGAGTCTCGGTGGAAATTCTTTTGGTCTAGTTATAGTTGATGATTTTTCAAGATTTACGTGGGTGTTCTTTCTCGATGATAAATCGCAGGTCCAAAAGATCTTCAAAAACTTCGCTAGGAAGGCCCAAAACCAATTTGAAGTGAAGATCAAGAAGGTTCGCAGCGACAACGAAACGGAGTTCAAGAATGCAAATGTGGACACCTTTCTTGACGAAGAAGGGATTTCACACGAGTTCTCGGCTACGTACACACCTCAACAAAGTGGAGTTGTTTAGAGGAAGAACCGGACACTCATCGAAATGGCGAGAACGATGCTTGATGAGTACAAGACATAAGCACTTTTGGGCAGAAGCGGTTGAGACAGCTTGTCATGCAACAAATCGCTTGTACCTTCACAAGCTACTCGGCAAGACGGCATACGAGCTCCTCACCGATAACAAACCCCAAGTTGGATACTTTCGACTATTCGGCTCAAAGTGCTACATTCTTGATAAGCATCGTCATTCTAAATTTGCTCCTAAGTCTCATGAAGGTTTCCTACTAGGTTATGGCTCAAACTCTCACACTTACCGTGTCTACAACAATTTCACCCGAAAGGTTGAAGAGACGGTAGATGCTAAGTTTGATGAATCTAACGGCTCGCAAGTAGAGCAATTGCCAATTGATGTAGGAGACAAAGACCCTTCGGAAGCAATCCAAGACTTGTCCATTGGTAAGGTCCGTCCAACGGAGGTGAAGGAGAGTACCTCGTCCGTCCAAGTGGAAGCTTCTACTTCACGACAAGGTGAACCAAGAGTTGATACGGAAGCATCCACAAGTGGGACACACCAAGATGAAGAAAACGAGGAAGAACATCACAAACGTCAACACCCCCCTTCTCCACCTCGACAAGAGAATGACAACGCCAACATTGAAGAGGGCCAAGAAGAAGAACAAGATGAAGAAGATGTTCAACAAAGACCCAAGCAAAAGCTATCACGAGTTCGAGCAAGAATTGGTAAAGACCATCCCGTCGAGCAAATCTACAATGATATTCAAACCGGAGAATCACTCGCTCTAAAACTCGCTTAGCTAACTTTTGTGAAAACTATTCTTTCATCTCTAGCATTGAACCTATGAAGGTTGAAGAAGCATTGGAAGATCCGGATTGGATAAATGCTATGCATGAAGAGCTACACAATTTTGAGAGGAACCAAGTTTGGACATTGGTTGAGAAGCCCGACAACAAACACAACATCATCGGTACCAAATGGGTGTTTCGCAACAAGCAAGATGAAGATGGACAAGTAGTTTGCAACAAAGCACGCCTCGTCGCCCAAGGCTACACACAAGTTGAAGGTATGGACTATGGTGAGACTTATGCTCGTTGCTAGACTTGAGTCCATTCGCATCTTACTTGCCTATGCTAATCATCATGATATCACCTTGTACCAAATGGACATTAAAAGTGCTTTTCTAAATGGTGAAATAGAGGAGGAATTTTATGTCAAACAACCTCCCGGCTTTGTCAATCCTAAGAAACCAAATAATGTTTACAAACTTCACAAAGCTCTTTATGGTCTTAAACAAGCTCCAAGAGCTTGGTATAAATGCTTGACCAAGTTCCTTATTGAAAAAAGGCTTTGAAATTGGGAAAATTGATTCCACACTTTTTACTAAAAGGGTTAATGGAGAATTATTTGTATGCCAAATTTATGTTGATGATATCATATTTGGATCAACTAACCCTCATTTTAGTGAAAAGTTTGGAAAGCTAATGTCGGAAAAGTTTGAGATGTCAATGATGAGTGAACTCAAATTCTTTCTTGGGTTGCAAATCAAGCAAACTAAGGAAGGTACCTTTGTCTCTCAAACGAAGTACACTAAGGACTTATTCAAGAAGTTCAATATGGAAGAATGCAAAGGTATGTCTACACCCATGCCTACTAGTGGACATCTTGACTTGACCAAAGATGGTGAACGGTTGATCAAAAGGTTTATCGCTCTATGATTGGTTCATTGTTATATCTATGTGCTTCACCTCCGATATTATGCTAAGCGTGTGCATGTGTGCACGATATCAAGCTGCTCCTAAAGAATGTCATCTTAAGGTCGTGAAAAGGATAGTGAGATACTTAATCCATACACCAAATTTTGGCATTTGGTATCCTAAGAGGGCCTCTTTCGATCTTGTTGGCTACTCCGACTCGGACTATGTCGGAGACAAGGTTGATAGAAAGTCCACTTCGGGTACTTGTCAATTTCTTGGTAGATCTCTTGTGTCTTGGTCCTCCAAGAAAAACAAAACTCGGTATCCTTATCCACTGCCGAAGCAGAGTACATTGCCGCTGGTTCATGTTGTGCTCAATTACTTTGGATGACCCAAACTCTTAGAGATTATGGGATAAATGTGAGACATGTTCCGTTGCTTTGTGACAATGAAAGTGCTATCAAAATTGGTCATAATCCTGTGCAACATTCTCGAACTAAGCATATTGAAGTTCGTCATCATTTCATTCGAGATCATGTTGCTAAGGGAGACATTGATCTTAAGCATGTTCGCACCGAAAAGCAATTAGCGTATATATTCTCTAAACCCCTTGATGAGAAAGTGTTTTGCAGGTTAAGAGGAGAATTGAACATCATTGATGCTTCAAACTTGGAGTAGAAACTCCATTGGATACATGCAAGACATGAGATTATGACTAATCCATGATATCTCTCTTATGATGAATATGTTATATCTTGGATATATTTGTATCTTGTATGTTATCTAACCCATGTAGGTACTTGGTTGAATCAAATTCCATGAGATTGTAATCTACTCACATCTTGAGCAATCTCTACATCACCAAGTCTCTACCCTATGGTGGCTGAATACAAGGAAGCACGGAGTCATTCTAACATATCCTTTTGACAAACTCTATGATTAAGCTTCATGATTGTCATTTTGGATACACAAGTGTACTTCCTTGCAAGAACTAACCCATGTAGGTAGATGGACTCAAATTCCAAGTGGTGCTCCCAACTCTTGATGAGCTACATCAACCTTGAGCAACCCACACAAGTTCAACTACATGGTCATCACCACCAACCAAGGTATGTCATTCCATCTTAGAGAAGCTTTACTCCAAGTCATGAGCTAAAGCAACTCGACAAGATGTGAATACATCAAGATGCTTAAATGAAAAATGGTAACCCCATTTTGAGCTTAAACGATGAGTATGACCCATGATCAAGTGATCTCACTTGACTCCTAAGTCAATATATTTCTAACATAGGTGACTTTGTCACCGACCATCTATAGATGAAGTTCTCTTGTGTTCTTTTCTGAGTTTTTGCATTTGTCTCATGCATATGTGTTTCCCCTTTCAAAAAAAACTTCATCTAGATTTCTTTCTGTTTGCTCTGCATTTTCTGCATTCCAATTCATTTAATATCATTCAGTTAATTCCTTGCAAATCTTTGTGAGATTTTACTAAGACTAGTGAGCTGAGGTGACAAGTGTTTTCTCTGTGATGAACTCGGTTTCACCGATTTTTTGTTTTCGGTCCAAGCGAATCCTTTCGACACCACCGAAGCATACCACTCGGTGCCACCGATTTCACAACAGGAAAAACAGTTTGCCACTTATTCTGTGTTTCTTCTGATCCAGCTCCACTCAATGAATCTTGTCCTCTACAAGCATCACATTTTTCACAGTGCTTTGTGCTGTGACTCAAGGACCAAACCCATTCGACAGATTCCAGAAAACCCTTCTTGGAAATTGATGTCAAAGGGGGATAGAGAGATCACATCAAAGCTTATCATTTAGAGAGAGATCCTCAAGGGAGAGAGAGATCTCCAGGGGGAGAGAATACTCAAGTAGAAAGTATTTCTCAAGGATCCCAGATGCTTGATGTTCAAGAGGAGAGATGCCACGTGTCTTTTTGGGGGGAAAGACATGTTCATATGTGCTTATTTGCTTTAAGCTCTGTTCATTTATATCTTTCTGCTCTGATTTTCTGTTCCCTATCTTCTCCCTGTAAGTGCATCTAGTGCCCCTTAGTGATTTTGGTGTATTGAAGACTTATAGGTTAAGGGACTAATATGTTTATGAGTATACACAGGTCTATAAGTGTATGAGGAGTTTGATATTTACAGAGAAAGTCAACCCCTAAAAATGAAGTTCTTCGACTGAAGACTTTGATATTCTGAAGACTTTCTGAAGACTTTGAAAGTGAAGAAATTGATGAGACCTTGAAGACTTGGTATTCGTTTGAGGAACATGAAGCGAGAAGACTTTTGTTTTCGTAGTTTCATTTTCTCTTTCTTGAGTCATACGAAACACCGTACTGTTAAAGGGGGTCGAGGAAATACTAAGGAAAAATTTCCATGTGATGCTCAACTCAAAATCCTACACCTACCAATCCCTTCGAGTGAAGCCTTTGGAAATCTCATACAGCTCAGTCAATTTCTTCAGTGACAGAGACGAAGTTCTTCTGGTCACTGAGGAATTTGTTCTGACTGAGGAGTTAGGAATTCGCCAGTGCGGATTGCCTACACAGTGAGGAACATGATAGCCCTGAGGAATTTGAGATTCAAATTTCCATTTATTCTTTGTCTTCTTGGCCACCTGTCCCAAAATATCTTATCCTCCTAACGGTCATATCATTGAAGGGCATTTATGTCTTATCATGGCGGGCTGCTCCCTAGGCTATAAATAGCCGCCTACAACCACTAGCTGGTTGGCTGCCCGAGAGAACTTAACACTTGTCATTTGAGAGCAACCCATCCTCCGAAGACTTTGAGCGAAAATCATCGAGTGAGGAAAAACCCAAAAACCAAACCCCTACAAACCCAAAGTGATTGAGCATCACTGAAGAGATTGATCCTGCGTGGATCCGACGCTTGTTACCTTGGAAGACTGTGCTTCTTCCAGACGGTTAGGCGTCATGGTTTAGAGCATCCAAGAGGAATTGTGGATCGCCGAGTGACCAAGTCTGTGAAGGTTTGGAAGTCGCTCAAGACTTACCACAAGTGATTGGACGAGGTCTGTGACCTTAGTTCAAGGAGAATACGGTGAGGACTTGGTGTCCTGAGCTGCGTGCTCAGCCGATCGGGTGTCCGGACTGTGTGTCCTCGAGTTTAAATACTCAGCCGCTCCAACCAGACGCATAACCGAGACAAATAGTTGGAACTGGTCTATCAAATCATTGTCTTCACCAACCTAATCGGTTATATTTCCTCAACTCTATCATTTCCTCATTCTTGTGTTGAGTGTTCGTTCATATCTGTGTTTGAAGACTTTGTTGAAGACTTTCTCAATTTCCTCAGTTCAATTCTTCACCGCTTTGTCTTCATCGTGTGCTATCCCGTGTTTACGCATTCAGAACTCTTTGATTGTCTACATATCATCATGATGACCATGCAAGAATTCTCTAAAACTTACTTCTGAGTACTTATTCAGCTGCAAGAAGATCTTCGCTTAGGAATTTCCTCACCAAAGAAATTCCTCGGTGAAGAATTCATAAAATCGCCTATTCACCCCCCTCGAGTCGATATAACGTACTTTCAATTGGTATCAGAGCAAGGTACTCCCTTGTTCTGTGTGATTTTGGTTTAACCACCTGGAGTTTTAGTTATGTCGACCGCAGGTATGAAGAAAGTGACATGCCCTATCTTTGACGGTCATGATTATCCTAAGTGGAAGGCCATGATGAGGAAGCGCCTCATGGCATTGGACAGCGAGTTGTGGACCGTCACTGAAATTGGTCTTACTGATCTGTGCAAGACGGCGAACGCAGATGATATTCGCAAGTACACTCGACTTGACATCATGGCGAAGGATATCATCTGTTCCTGCCTATCTAGAGATGAATCCAAGCGATTATGCATCTTTGCAATGTGAAGCTTATCTGGGACCAAATCTCCGACGTCTATGAAGGCCATCGAACCCGTCATGATCCTTGGTTTGAGGACTTCAAGGAATCTCTCAAAACGATGACTTTCAAACCAGAACCATCATCTTCTGCATCATGTCTCATGGCAAAGGGTGACAAGGTAACCGAATGTTCCTCATCCGAGTTTAGTGACGATCAATCTGATGATGATGGATCTAATGATGATATTGAACCTAGCTATACCAAGCTTGTTTGTATTGCCACCAAACAACAACATGCCTTGGAAAAGGTTCAAAACATGTTAGGTAAAAGTGATGATATGTTGGGTGAAGAAATGGATCGCACTAAAGCCCTGACTGAAAATCTTCAGAGACTTCAGTCTAGGTTTGACAGCCTTCAAGGTCATCATAACACTCTCTTGTCTGATCATGAGAAACTTTCTTATGAATTTCTTCAAAGAAAGCAAGATCTTGAGAAGCTAAGAGTGAGTTATGAAGATCTTCAGAAGGAGCGCGATTCATTGCTAGCTCAACAAATGAGCGCTTCTCAGGAAGAATTTGTTCCTCCATTCTTGAAGTGCATTGAACGTAAATCTGCTAATTCTTCACCTGAATGTTCAAATGCTTAAACTGTTACAAATTCTTCACCTACCTCTGCGATCACTAATTCCTCATCTGAGGACATTGCTAGTATCACTGACGATGCAGGGCTGAAGGAATTGTACATGAAAGGCATGTACAAAAGCCTCAAAGGGCATCAGACTCTTTGTGATGTGCTTAAAAAGCAGATTCTCAACAGGAACCCTAGGAAAGAGGGTATCGCCTTTGAGAGGAAACTCAATGATGATGGAACATATTGGAAGCCTGAGCAGTACCCCAAAACCTCATGGGTTGCTGCAAATGGACCTCCAGTTGATCCATCTAACTTATCTGGCTTTACATGTGAATCTCCTCATTCTTCTGATGAGTCATTTGACTCCAACTATAAACTGTTCAAAAATCAGAATGGTGAAGTATTTGCTAGATATGTTGGCACTAATCTGCGAGAACGGTTCCCCTATGAAGAAAATCTGGGTTCCCAAGAAGTGCCTTGAAAGTCTTCAGGTGAATGTCCTCATGACACCACCTGTGAAGAATAGGAACCCCAGATCAAACTCTTCATATGGACCAAATTCTTCATATGGATCCAAGTCCTCATACGGACCAAATTCCTCACATGGATCAAAGTCCTCATATGATTATCATCGTGCTAACAACTCTGTTTCGCAGGGTAGAGCTAAGGGCTATGAATATGTGCATTATTCTTCAAACCAATATGTGCATAAGTCCTCGAAGAATTTCTCTACTTATTCATATGCTTACCCTAACCCCTCTTATGTGAAACGAAATGGATTGGCCTCTATGCCACCATTCTCATATGGAGCTCGCAGAGTGATGAACTCTTTGCCACCCCTTCAGATGTGGGTGGTGAAGAAAAAGAACTAATCTCTTCTGCAGGGTCAGGTCTCCAGACGTGCTTTAACGTCTGATGAATTTGCTGGGGACCTGACAACATTGCCTGAAAGGACGCAGGCTAATCATGAAGAAATGAACTTTCATTTCACATGTCCTCATACTGCTTATACATTATCTTGCTCGATGAAATTCATCTCGATGAAATTGATATCATATTCTTCACCGATGAAGTATATGAGATCGTAAGTTGCACTAATTCATCTGCAGGATGATCAACCCAAAGCCAATGAGTGGGTCCTCGATAGTGGATGTACAAATCATATGACTGGTGACAAGAATCTATTGATGGATGCTCCCTTATCACCATCACATCTGAAGCATATCATCTTTACTGACAAAGGCAAAAGTCAGGTATTGGGTCTAGGTAAGGTTGCGATCTCTAAGGACATACACATGGACAAAGTCATGCTTGTTGAGTCCTTAGGATACAACCTCATGTCAGTATCAATGCTTTGGGATCTTGATATGGTTGTTGTCTTTGGCAAGTATCGTTGTGTTGTGATCATGGAAGCTGACAATTCCAAAGTCTTCGAAGGATTTAGGAGAGGAGACTTGTATATTGTTGATTTCTCTACAGGACCACAACCAGTCGTGTGTCTACTTGCAAAAGCTTCAGAAGGTTGGCTATGGCATCGACGACTTGTTCACGCAGGCATGAGGAATTTGCTCACGCTTGCGAAGAAGAAGCATGTCGTTGGCATTGAGAATGTCAAATTCCTCAAGGATCACTTGTGTGGAGCTTGTGAAGCTGGAAAAATGACCAATGCCAAGCATCCAGCGAAGACTATCATGACCACTACTCGTCCATTCGAATTGCTTCACATGGACCTCTTTGGTCCTAATCATTACTCAAAGAGTCACTAATGATGCATCTCTATATGGCTTTGTTATTGTTGATGATTACTCTCGTTACACATGGGTACACATTGTTACTTACAAACATGAAGTGCAGGAAGTCTTCAAACGATTTTCCTCGAGGGCTTCAACCAACTTTGGTGTGAAGATCAGGCACATCAAGAGTGACAATGGAACTGAGTTCAAGAATTCTGGTCTTGATGACTATCTTGATGAACTTGGTATTACTCATGAGTTACCTGCTCCCTATACTCCTCAGAAAAATGGCGTCGTGGAGCGCAAGAACAGAACTCTTGTTGAGATGGCTCGCACTATGCTTGATGAATACAAAACGCCTCGTCGTTTTTGGATTGATGCAATTGATACTGCGTGCCACATCATCAACAGTATATCTTCACAAATTCTTCAAGAAGACTGCCTATGAACTCCTCGTGACAAGAAACCCAATGTGAGTTATTTCAAAGTCTTGATTGCTAAATGCTGGATTAGAGATCCTCATCACAATGCTAAATTTGCACCGAAAGCACATGAAGGTTTTATGCTTGGTTACAGAAAGGACTCGCACACCTACAGAGTCTTCAACATCGCTCTACACAAGATTGTTGAAACTGTAGATGTCGGTTCGATGAAACTAATGGCTCGCAAAGAGAGCACCTACCTTCTGTGATAGATGAACTAGCACCAGAGGAATCTATCAAGTTCAAGGCTACTGAGGATGTAATTCCTACTGAAGAATCTGCTGAAGAATTCATTCCAGAAGGCGAAGAACGTAGAGCTGTTGCACCTGAAGATAATGCTGAAGAAAATGGTGATGAAGAAAATGCTGATCAAATTCCTCGACGACAACCAGCTCATCCTCGCGTTGCAAAAGAAGTGCACGTTGACAAGATCATCAATGCCATTGAAGCACCAGGTCCTCTCACACGCTCAAAAGCTTCACATTTATCTAACTTTTGTGGGCACTATGCTTTTGTCTCTATCACAGAGCCCACTAAGGTAGATGAAGCATTTCTGGAGCACAGTGGATTCAGGCAATGCAAGAAGAATTACATCGATTCGAGCTCAACAATGTCCGGGAATTGGTCAAACATCCAGATCCTCGCAAGCATAATATCATTGGCACAAAGTGGATCTACCGCAACAAGCAAGATGAAAATGGCCTTGTGGTGAGGAATAAGGCGACTTGTAGCTCAAGGCTACACACAGGTTGAAGGAATTGATTTCGATGAAACTTTTGCACTGTTGCTAGACTTGAGGCTATTCGCATATTACTTGCTTATGCTAACCATCATAATATCACTTTATATCAAATGGATGTGAAAAGTGCATTCCTCAATGGTAAGCTTGAGGAAGAAGTATATGTTGCTCAACCCCCAGGTTTTGAAGATCCAAAGAATCCCGACAAAGTCTTCAGACTCAACAAGGCCCTCTATGGCCTCAAACAGGCCCCACGGGCGTGTGATGAATTTGCCTATATGATGAGTGAAGAATATCAAATGTCTATGATGGGAGAATTGAAATTCTTCTTAGGTCTTCAAATTCGTCAACAACACAATGGCATATTCATATCTCAGAAGAAATACCTCAAAGATGTTCTGAAGAAATTCGGCATGCAAGATTGCAAAGGCGTCAAAATTCCTATGCCCACAAATGGCCATCTATGCACTGATGAAAATGGTATTGACTTCGATCACAAGGTATACCGCTCCATGATTGGTTCTCTATTGTACTTATGTGCATCTAGGCCAGATATAATGCTTAGTGTTTGCATGTGTGCCCGATTTCAAGCTACACCGAAGGAATCACACCATAAGGCTGTGAAGCATATTCTTTGATATCTAGCTCACACACCAACACTAGGATTATGGTACCCCAAGGGCTCTACGTTTGATCTCATTGGATATTACGACTCGACTATGCTGGTGATCATGTGGACCGCAAGTCAACATCTGGTACTTGTCATTTCCTCGGACGATCTTTGGTCTTTTGGTCCTCGAAGAAACAGAACTGCGTATCACTGTCTACTGCGGAAGCTGAGTACATTGATGCTGGCTCTTGTTGTGCTCAATTGCTGTGGATGAAGCAAACTCTCAAGGACTACGGCATCAACGTGAAGAATGTACCTCTCTCTTTGTGACAATGAGAGTGCCATCAAGATTGCTCACAACCCGATTCAGCACTCGAAGACAAAGCACATTCAGATTCGTCATCATTATCTTCGTGATCATGTGTTGAAGGCGACATCTCCATCGAGCACGTGAAGACTGAAGAACAGCTAGCCGATATCTTCACAAAGCCCTTGGATGAGAAGAGATTTAGCAAGTTGCGGTGTGAGCTAAATATCTTAGAGTCTTCGAATGTTCTTTTAAAAGGACACACATCCTGACACTTATGCAAAATTGATGACTTAGATGTGCAACACATGAAGAAACGTTTTTCTTCAATCAATGAAGAATAACACTCTAAGTGTGAAGAAATTAATGAAGAACTTGATTCTCAGAACCCTACGACAATTGTACGCGGTGTCTGCAATCATCATTCTTATACGGTGGGTCACGCCACCACCAAAATTGAAAATCTTCAATTTGAGTTTTTCCTCAGTTTTGAAATTCTTCAGTTTTTCAAATTCTTCAACTTTGCAAAATCTTCACTGTTTCCATTGTCTTTCTTCATTGACTATATATATATATATATATATATGGGTTTATGTCCTCTACAACATTCACTTATGGCTATTTCTTCAAGTTGCTTTTTCTGCTAAGTGAATGTGATCGGACCCTTCCCCCTCTATGCTATACTCAACCCAAGCTATTCACAAATTATTCATGTGCGTTCTATTTGAAACTCGTTCAAAATCTTCACTGTGTCCTTGTCAGCTGAAGAAATTGCGAACGAAACTTTTAACTTATCTTATCCAAATTTTCGGCTTTGCCGCTCAAACCGTTCCGCATCCCATGATAAACTTATGTATTCACCCACGATCTAACACAATCTCCACTTTTCAGTACGTGGGTGACACATGTCAAGCGAATGAGAAGGGTCAGGGGCACGTTTGTCGAAAATCTTCGGGTGAACGGTTTTTCACCGTGGCTATATATACCCCCTCTCCCCTTCCTCACTTCCTTTACTCCGCTCGACCGCTCTCTCTCTCGCTCGAGCTTCTCAAACCCTAGCGCCGCCGCTACTCCATCATCGCCGGTGAGGAAGAGCTTCTATGCCTCGATCTCGTCGCCGTCGTACTCGCGCCGATCATGGAAATCTTCACTCCGCCGCCCGTAGCTGTCTTCCTCCGCCGAGTTAGGCGTGGGAGATCTGAATCGATTTAACTTCTAATCTACACTTCTCAGTTCGTCATGTTCTTCATCGGGTAATTAAAAGTTACTTTTATTACTCGCTTTGATTCTCAAACCTTCCTGAAAATCTTCAAAGGTGTTTATTCTTCAAATCTTCACACATATGAACACCTCAAACGAAATATGCTCTTGATTCGTTTCTCTAAGCAATGATTTTTCTTCAAGATTCCTCAATTGTGTGGATCCTCGATCTATACAACTCTGGAACCTAAGACAACGATCGCTTAGTCAAATTCTTCAAGGCTCATCCGGTCAAATTCCTCAAACTAGCATTTTGAAAAACCTTGCGAGAACGCATATGACCTCTCCAAATTCCTCGCAACTATACTCTGTTCACAGGTACTCATGTCCGCTGCTGAATCACTAGGTTCTCATCAACTTAACTCATTTGCAGCGTTCCTCGAAGAAAAGTTGCATACTTCTTGAAAGAATTCGATTTGTTCAAACTCCTCAGCTGAAGAATATGGCAGAAGGAAAGAAGCCACAGAAAGGAGGAAAGATGCCTGAGGTCATGACTGCTTTCGAGATACCTGAGGACATATACGCTGACTATTGCACACCTGATGAAGCCAAGTTTGGCAAGGAAAACAAAAATCAGCGCAAGGTGCGCATTCAAAGGATTGAAAGGAGATGGGCAAGGGAATGGAGGGAGTACAGATACGTTACTCCAAAGTACATGAAGAAATTCGCACTGAATCCTCCATGCCCAAGAGCTCCATTGGCACTGCCAAGAAGCTGACCCCACCAGCATCAAGTGTGGTGAGGACTTTCCTGAAGAATGGGCCAAGCGCCAAGCCAAGTTGGCGAGACAAGCCAAAGAAGCAGTGAGGAAATTCAATGAAGACTCTGCTACTGCTGCTGCCACTGAGGCCCCTGTTCAGCCCAGAAAATCAATGGCAAAGAAGCCAGCGCACAAGCCAAGTGCTTCACCAACAGTGCCCTCACGGCCAAAATCCTCAGCAATGCCCTCACGGCCAGTTCCTCACGATGCTCCTGCTCCTCCCAAATCCTTAGCTCCTACAAAGTCCTCAGCAGCTCCTCCAAAGTCCTCAGCACCTGTGCATCTGGCCACGTGCCAAAGGACTGCAGGCATCTCCATTGCCTCTGGTGTCTCAGCAAGTTCCTCAGCTGCACCAAATTCTTCATCAGGCCCCACTCTGCTGAAGAAAAAGGCAACTGCTGGACGAGGTCCTCGGCCAAGTCCGAAGAAGAAACAGGTCGCTTTCCAAGTGCCATCTGACGATGAAGCTGATGATGATGAACTTGCTGAAATCATCAAAGGCAGACAAGAAAGGGCCGCTAGAGCCAAAGGCACACCTGTGCCACTGCTATTGGATCCCAAGCTGATCCTCGATTATATAGATCTCTGGCACAATTACCCAAACACTCCTATGACTGACTTTCATCTGACCCCTGGACAAAGTCATATGCTGAACCATTTCATCAGTGAGGAGAAATGGAAATTTGAAAAGGCCAGGCAGATCAAGAAAGCTCAATTCAGGAAAGAGAAGTTCCTGAGGAAAAACGTTGTCAGAATGACACCTGAGGAGCTCCTCAAGGTCCAGACTGAAATCCAAGCCCTCAGCAAAAACTTTGATGCTTATTATGCTGATTGGCAAGGAGCCAAAGTCAGATTCGTCAATCTGACGAAGAAATTCACAAATGTTGCTGCCCCAACGCAACAAGAAATTCCTCAGGCTGGAGCCTCTGCTCAGCCTGCTGAAGAACATGCCAGCACCGCTGATGAATTTCAGCCTACTGAAGACAATACTAGTTCCAGGGCTGATGACTCCATTCCAGCCGCTGAAGAAATTGCCAGGGCATCCACTAGTGGTGCGCCTGAAGAAGCGAAGAAGTCGAAGCTGCATCGATTCTTTGAGGAAATTCAACCAGATTCCTCGGCTCCTCCGCGCCTACACCAACTCCAATCCTTCCATCTGCATCGATGTGAAGAAGACCAAGGCTGGAAGCGAGCTCTTTGTGAAGAAAAGGAAAGCATCACCTGCTTCAAATTCTTCAGCCCGAAGAAAATGAAGCCTATGACAAGCTCTTTTGAAAATCCAATCGATGTTGTTCCAATTTCCTCCATTCCATCAAAGGACCTTGTTCCTTTTGGTGAAGAGTATGAGATCCCAAGCGGATCGATGAAGAAAATCATTCTGCCGCTTCGCCGTGAGCAAATTGATGAAGAAATTGAAGTGGATGCAATCCCTTCAACACCAATCATTTCCTCGCCTATGCCTCAGTTCACAGCTGAAGAGGCTGGTGTTGAGGAAATTGAAGACGAAGACGTGGATATTGGATGCACCACACCTGTGATGAACGATGACTTTTGGGAAAGTCAGCATCCCAATTCTCCACTCTTCACCCCAATCCAACAAATTCCTCAGTCCCACGCACTAACGGTTCAAATGGGCTCAAGAAACTCATCCCAACTCATACATGCATGAATAAATTCCAGCCACTAGTGCTGAAGAACCTGCTGCTGCTGATCCTATGAACACGCAGACTGCATATGAAGAGGAACCAGAAATTCCTCAGCCTGAAGAACCTGAGATTGCGATTCCTGAGGTCGTGATGCAACTCACTGACACTCCACTGCCAAATACAAAGAATCCATTCTCAACGAAGCAACAGTTCAAGGCTGAAGATTTCTTCGGCGAGCATGTATTCTTCACTGACTACAATCCATATGACTCTGCTCGTATAAGGAAGAGGCGTTTCTGGACTGCTAGTCAAGCCACCTTCTATTCCTCTGTGCTATTCAACAAAGACAAAGTCTTCGATCATGCACATATGCCTCATGTGGACATGGAATCTCTGCCAGCTTGAGCAGGTCCTCGGTGTTCTTCACGATGCGGGATTGCTGAATTTCTGCACCGACATCTGTGATTGGAATGAAGAACTCATTCTTCAATTCTATGCGACGCTGCACATCACCGGAGATTACGAAGATGTGAACTCATGGGTATTGGACTGGATGATGAAAATACTCACTACAAGGCACCAAAGAATCTGAATTGCTTCGTGCCCTCCCACTCGATCCTCCCTTGATGGTGCTCGTTGCATCTACAACGAACCTGAGCTTTCAAATCATTACATGCAAGTCTTGATGAAGCCTTTGAAGCCGTGATGGGCACCTCGAACCAAATTATTCGTCAAGGAATTATCTGTATGTGCCTCGGATGTCTATCACATTCTGACGAAGACAATGAGTCCTATCAAAGGCCACGACTCAAATGATGAAGAAGTCGTTGGCATCATGAAGAATATGCTTTTCAATATCATCATGGCGTTCCCGTCAACTTCCATGATTTCTTCATGAGGACTCTGGCAAATATTGCGATGTCACCTTTTGAGCTGAAGCCTTATGCACCTTGGATTATGAGATTCATCAGGACAAGGTCTTCACTCAATTACAAAGGCGATACTACGAACCACTGCAGCTACTTGCCTCCAATTGAAGTCCTCAAGCGGACATTTTCCTCGGTGATGACAAGGGCAAGGCAATCGCTGTGATAGATGAAGGCATTCGTCCATTGGATGGTCAATTTCGCAAAGCTGCATCCTACTCCACCAATGATAACTCGCCACACATGACTCGCCGCCAATACCTCGGCCAAGCAAAATCCTCAAGCCACAAAGCACCTGTGGTGATGATCGATCGTGAGTTACTCCTCGGTCTTCATCAGAAGGTTGATCGCAATCATAAATGGGTCAAGCGTCAGTTTGGTTCAATTCTTCACAACATGACCTCAACACACAATGCATTGAAGAAAAACCAATACTACCTCCATGAATCCTTCAACCACACCTGGGCTGTTCTTTCTAATGTCTACAGCGCAGAAGAACTGAAGACAATGGGTCTCAAGGAAGAATTTGACTGGTCTGTACCTCCACCGAAGAAATTCAAGAAGGTCAAGGTTCCTTCCTTGGTAGCCAGCTCATATTCTTCATTGCACGACACTGATGAAAATGAAGACTTGGACGACACTGCGGCAGGCCCTACTACGACAACCGACCCCGACAACGCTGGCGCTCCTTCATCAACTTGAAATTCTTCAGGGGCGTTAGTCCTCAGTTTCGATCCTTTTGGTCATTCGATGACAAAGGGGGAGAAATTTGAGTTAGTCTTCAAGCGGGTCTATTTTAACTCACATATACAACGTTTTTTTTGCTAAGTTACAAATCTCGTTCTTCTGAAACTTTATTGGATCGAGTTGTAATCTTAAACCCGATGGTGCTCTGATACTTTTGATGTGTTCCTCTGCATGCTTATTCCTCATTATATGTTAATACACGCATGCTGAACTACATCGATCACCATATTTCATCATGCATTTCAAATTCTTCATATTATATGTCAAATGCGTGTATGAATTACAAGATATAGGGGGAGATCTCCATGATTCAACTCTTCAAATGTGCATTGCCTCAAAACAAAATTCCTCACTATGCACATCTTCAGGGGGAGTTCTTCTATATCTTGCAATCAAATTCCTCAATATCAGTATTTACACTTCATATGTTTATCCCCATTGAAAACTTAACCTATATTGTCATCAATCACCAAAAAGGGGGAGATTGTAAGTGCATCTAGTGCCCCTTAGTGATTTTGGTGTATTGAAGACTTATAGGTTAAGGGACTAATATGTTTATGAGTGTACACAGGTCTATAAGTGTATGAAGAGTTTGATATTTACAGAGAAAGTCGACCCCTAAAAATGAAGTTCTTCGACTGAAGACTTTGATATTCTGAAGACTTTCTGAAGACTTTGAAAGTGAAGAAATTGGTGTGACCTTGAAGACTTGGTATTCATTTGAGGAACATGAAGCAAGAAGACTTTTTGTTTTCGTAGTTTCATTTTCTCTTTCTTGAGTCATAGGAAACACCGTACTGTTAAAGGGGGTCGAGGAAATACTAAGGAAAAATTTCCATGTGATGCTCAACTCAAAATCCTACACCTACCAATCCCTTCGAGTGAAGCCTTTGGAAATCTCATACAGCTCAGTCAATTTCTTGATGTGAGACGAAGTTCTTACAGTCGCTGAGGAATTTGTTCGACTAAGGAGTTAGGAATTCACCAGGCGGATTGCCTACACAAAGGAGGAACATGATAGCCCCGAGGAATTTGAGAGTCAAATTTCCGACCGTTCTTGTCTTCTTGGCTACTGTCCCAAAATATCTTATCCTCCTAACGGTCATATCATTGAAGGGCATTTATGTCTTATCATGTCGGGCTGCTCCCTAGGCTATAAATAGCCGCCCCTACAACCACTAGCTGGTTGGCTGCTCCTAGAGAACTTGACACTTGTCATTTGAGAGCAACCCATCCTCCAAGACTTTGAGCGAAAATCATCGAGTGAGGAAAAACCCAAAAACCAAACCCCTACAAACCCAAAGTGATTGAGCATCACTGTAGAGATTGATCCTGCGTGGATCCGACGCTTGTTACCTTTGAAGACTGTGCTTCTTCCAGACGGTTAGGCGTCATGGTCTAGAGCATCCAAGAGGAATTGTGGATCGCCGAGTGACCAAGTCTGTGTAGGTTTGGAAGTCGCTCAAGACTTACCACGAGTGATTGGACGAGGTCTGTGATCTTAGTTCAAGGAGAATACGGTGAGGACTTGGTGTCACAGGCTGCGTACTCAGCTGGGTGTCCGGGATTGTGTGTCCTCGAGTTTAAATACTCGGCCGCTCAACCAGACGTACAACTGAGACAGCAGTTGGAACTGGTCTATCAAATCATTGTCTTCACCAACCTAACTGGTTCTATTTCCTCAACTCTTTCATTTTCTCATTACTGTGTTGAGTGTTCGTTCATATCTGTGTTTGAAGACTTTGACTGAAGACTTTCTCAATTTCCTCAGTTCAATTCTTCAGTCTGTTTGTCTTCATCGTGTGCTATCCTGTGTTTACGCTTTCTGTACTCTTTGATTGTCTACATTTCATCATGATGACCATGCCCGCATTCTGTTATGCTTACTTCTGAGTACTTATTCCGCTGCAAGTAGTTCTTCGCTTAGGAATTTCCTCACCAGCAAATTCCTCAGTGAAGAATTCATAAAAATCACCTATTCACCCCCCTCTAGTCGATATAACGCACTTTCACTCCCAATATCCCATGCTAGATTCAGGGGGAGCAAGACACCTAAGGGAAGGAAATCATTTGAATTCATTGCATATCTTTACTCTTGGGGACATGTCATATCCAATGTAGTACTTAGTACTCACTCTCTACATGTCATCCCAGTCTTGGTATTCTTGTGGTTTCTTTTGTTTGCTCTGGCTAGTAGATGTACCTGTATTATCTAACCATGTTTGTGCAGGTTCATTCCATCCTAAGCCAACTCAAGACTACAAGGTAAGTATATGCATCACAATCATGTGTATGAGGAATTCTTGCTGATGCACATACTGTTTGCAAGGACTCATGAGCATGAAGGTATTTTCCTTACTAATCTTTTGCTCTGATGCATATGGCCAAGATACATGTAACACATTGCCTACTCTATCATGGTTATGCTCTCATATGCTTCCATATTCCATATTCCCATGACTGCATACATATAGGGGGAGCCCATGCCTGTTACATGTCTTTCCAAGGCTTTACTTGCTTTTCTTTATATCTTTATCTAAAGCTTTGATGTATGTTGCCATCAATTACCAAAAAGGGGGAGATTGAAAGCACAAGTGCTCCCTAGGTTGTTTTGGTAATTAATGTCAACATATCTCTTGTTGGACTAACACTTTTATCTAGTATGTTTCAGACAAGTTCAACAATGGAGTGGCATGGACTAAAGGATGTGGGAACTCCTTCAAGATGCTAAGGACAAAGAATTGGCTCAAGCTTCAAGCTCAAGACTCTTCATTTTACATTTCAGTGATCCATGATCACATTGAGTCTATAGGAAAAGCCAATACTATCAAGAAGGGATGAGGTGTTGCTTAATGAGCCTTTTGCTTCATGTGCTTAGTGATATGCTCCAAAACCCTTCACTACTTTCTCACATCCACATCTGTCCTAAAACCTAAAGTCAAACTCGGCCCCACTGATTCTTTCTATCCGGCGCCACCGAGTCTTGATGTCTTAGCCACTGCCACAAACCCTAGGCAAATCGGTTGTACCGATAGGGATCTCGGTCTCACCGAGATGGGATTGTAATCTCCCTGTGTATGTCCATCATCAAAATAGGTCTCACCGATTTTGAGAATCGGTACTACCGAGATTACAATGCAAACTTTCTGGTTGACTCATTACCAAAATCGGTCCTACCGAGTTTGAGTAATCGGTCTCACCGAGTTTGCCTGACCAACTCTCTGGTTAGCTAATTACCAAAATCGGTCTCACCGAGTTTGTGTAATCGGTCTCACCGAGATTACATTATGCCCTAACCTAACCATATCGGTCCTACCGAGATGCAAGTCGATCCACGAAAACCCTAACAAATCACTAGGTTTACTAAAATTGGTCTCGACCGAGTTTGTTGATTCGGTCCCACCGAGATTGGTAAATTGTGTGTAACGGTTAGATTTTGTGTGGAGGCTATATATACCCCTCCACCTCCTCTTCATTCGTGGAGAGAGCCATCAGAACAAACCCACACTTCCAGTATCCTATTTCTGAGAGAGAACTACCTACTCATGTGTTGAGGCCAAGATATTCCATTCCAACCATATGTATCTTGATCTCTAGCCTTCCCCAAGTTGCTTTCCACTCAAATCTTCTTTCCACCAGATCCAAATCCTATGAGAGAGAGTTGAGTGTTGGGGAGACTATCATTTGAAGCACAAGAGCAAGGAGTTCATCATCAACGCACCATTTGTTACTTCTTGGAGAGTGGTGTCTCCTAGGTTGGCTAGGTGTCACTTGGGAGCCTCCGACAAGATTGTGGAGTTGAACCAAGGAGTTTGTAAGGGCAAGGAGATCGCCTACTGTGAAGATCTACCGCTAGTGAGGCAAGTCCTTCATGGGCGACGGCCATGGTGGGATAGACAAGGTTGCTACTTCGTGGACCCTTTGTGGGTGGAGCCCTCCGTGGACTCGCGCAACCGTTACCCTACGTGGGTTGAAGTCTCCACCAACGTGGAAGTATGATAGCACCACCTATCGGAACCACGACAAAAACATCCGTGTCTCCAATTGCGTTTGATCTCTCCAAACCCTTCCCTTTACATTCTTGCAAGTTGCATGCTTTATTTTCCGCTGCCTATATACTCTTTGCATGCTTGCTTGTTATGTATTGAGAATGTTAAACTTGTGCCTAAACTCCACTTAAACCGAAAAGAAGTTAAAAACTGCAACCTTGGTACTTAGTGTCTAACCCCCCCCCCCCCTCTAGACACCTCTTCTCAAGATCCTACAAGTTCCAAATAGCGTGTGGTAGCTACATCTAGGAGATGACATAGAGATTTGTAAAGCACACACGAATCTCAAAGATTCAGACCCGCGACTAATAACTTCTCTCACAAGCGAGATATGATCAAACCCAATGGGTGTTGGATTTATTACAATCACATAGTGATGTCAACTAGATTATTGACTCTAGTGCAAGTGGGAGACTGTTGGAAATATGCCCTAGAGGCAATAATAAAATGGTTATTATTATATTTCCTTGTTCATGATAATTGTCTATTGTTCATGCTATAATTGTATTAACTGGAAGCCACAATACATGTGTGAATACATAGACCACAACATGTCCCTAGTGAGCCTCTAGTTGACTAGCTAGTTGATCAATAGATGGTCATGGTTTCCTGACCATGGACATTAGATGTCATTGATAGCGGGATCACATCATTAGGAGAATGATGTGATGAACAAGACCCAATCCAAGCGTAGCACAAAGATCGTGTAGTTCGTTTGCTAAAGCTTTTCTAATGTCAAGTATCATTTCCTTAGACCATGAGATTGTGCAACTCCCGGATACCGTAGGAATTCTTTGGGTGTACCAAACGTCACAACGAATCGGGTGGCTATAAAGGTACACTACAGGCATCTCCGAAAGTGTCTGTTGGGTTGGCACGAATCGAGACTGGGATTTGTCACTCCGTATGACGGAGAGGTATCTCTGGGCCCACTCGGTAATGCATCATCATAATGAGCTCAATGTGGCTAAGTAGTTAGTCACGGGATCATGCATTACGGAACGAGTAAAGTGACTTGCCGGTAATGAGATTGAACGAGGTATTGGGATTCCGACGATCGAATCTCAGGCAAGTAACATACCGATTGACAAAGGGAATTGTATACGGGATTGCTTGAATCCTTGACATCGTGGTTCATCCGATGAGATCATCGTGGAACATGTGGGAGCCAACATGGGTATCCAGATACCGCTCTTGGTTATTGGCCGGAGAGATGTCTCGGTTATGTCTGCATGGTTCCCGAACCCGTAGGGTCTACACACTTAAGGTTCGGTGACGCTAGAGTTGTTATGGGAAATAGTATGTGGTTACCGAAGGTAGTTTGGAGTCCCGTATGAGATCCCGGACGTCACGAGGAGTTCAGGAATGGTCCGGCGGTGAATATTGATATATTGGACGAAGGGTATTGAAGTCCGGAAGTGTTCTGGGGGTACCAGGCTATGGCCAGCATGATAGAAAGGTGTTTCGGGAGCCCCAGCAAGTGTTGGAGGACCTCATGGGCCAAAGGGGAAGGGGCAAACCAGCCCACTAAGGGGTGGTGCGCCCCCCACACCCTTTCCCACATTATTTGGGGAGGTGGGGCGCCTCCACCTGGCTTGGGAGGCAAGCCTCCACATGCTTGGCTTGGGGGGCAAGTCTCCCTAGGATTTTCCCTAGGGAGATCCAATCTGCTTGGCCACCGCCCCCTAGGGGAAACCCTAGGGAGCCTCCCCTTCTCCCCTTGCCCCTATATATAGTGGAGGGGTGGGAGGGCAGCCGCACCTCTTCCCTGGCGCAACCCCCTCCCTCCTCCAACACCACCTCCTCCTCCGTAGTGCTTGGCGAAGCCCTGCCGGAGAACCACGAGCTCCATCGCCACCATGTCGTCGTGCTGCTGGAGTTTTCCCTCAACTTCTCCTCTCCCCTTGCTGGATCAAGAAGGAGGAGACGTCCCCGGGCTTTACGTATGTTGAACGCGGAGGCACCGTCCGTTCGGCGCTTAGATCGGAATCGACCGCGATCTGAATCGCTGCGTGTACGACTCCACCAACCGCGTTCTTATAACGCTTCCGCATCGCGATCTTCAAGGGTATGAAGATCAACTCATCCTCTCCCTCTCTTGTTGCTAGAATCTCCATAGATTGATCTTGGTGATGCGTAGAAAATTTTGAATTATTGCTACGTTCCCCAACAGAAGCCATACCCATCAACCACTCGAGAAGGATAACAAATAAATCACCTCTTCAAGAGTTTCTTTCCTGCAAGGCTGCAACTCCAAGAGCATTTCCTGTGGCGTGAAGGTAGTCCTGTGTTATTTCCTATATCGTGAAGGTAGTAGTATGTCTTATTTCTCCTGCTTGGTCTGAAGCAAGCGAGGAAGGGGCCTTAATACCTTGGTATCTATAGAATGAACCTCGGCGGCTCGCCCCAGTGCGAGCACCATGGCGGTGGACAACACATGCCTGGCAATGGGAAGGAAGATAGTCACGCCGACGCCAGCTCAAATCGGCGAGGCGCCCGAGAGATCGATGCAGCAGCCGGTTGCCAACAGGCTGTCACTTATTTAATTGAGAAACAGAAACAAAACATCAAATTTCCTCTGGATGGTTTTAGTTGTACTATTTTTTCAAGTCTTATTGTTTGTTTATGCACATACATATAGGAAGACAACATTCAAAATGGGAGTGGCAGTAGAAGCCATGAGCAAAGAACTGCAGGAATGTAAAAGCAAGCTGATTGTAAAAAAAACAAATGACCATTAACACTGTATCTTACATAACCATTTTCAGACTATTTGGAAATTTGGAATATCCATGAAGACTCAAAATAAGCTATTAGACTACTTCATGGTCTTTATGTCTTTTACTTACTGGATATGATCCTAGCCGATGACAGGAATGAAGGTAAGATACTGTATTTCTTTAATCTGTGAGGGTGTTCTTTATACATAAACTTCCCCTTTTAGCACCTGCCCTTTAATCCTGAATTTTGAAAGTTTAACTGAAGTAGAGTATTAATAAGATTATCTTATCACTACAAAAATTATTAGTCCATGAACTGTACCAAAATAAAAGAGTAAAATCCAATAAACAGTGATAGGAGGTAAATACACTTTATTTCACTTGCCCTAATGTCCAGATGTAGTAGTACGGTTTCAGTTTAATGTTTGTGGTCATAAACATCTTTAATAACATAGGGGGCGACCACTGATTTGTTCATTTTTAAACTCCATATTGCTTATCCTGACAACACAGAACAAATGAGGATAGAATCATCTTGTCATGTGTGCATGGATAATTCCAGATATAAGAACTATCCTGTAAGTTACTGCAAAACAAGCTTTGTTAATTTTCGTATTGCACATTGTTCTACCTGACCCCACAGAACAAATAAGTCTAGAAGCACAATATCATCTATGCACAAATAACCACAGATATAAGGCAATACATTATAAGTTACTGTAAAATAATCCCACATCCATATTTCTTCAAAAGAAAATAGCTAACAACCTGCCATATATGAAGGAATGAAAGTCTAGGATTAATGCCTGCTGCTAAATTTCTTAGATAAACATCAAGCGAGGGTTGGCTCGGTTCAGGTGTGGTAGGCACAGTACAACTATGATGCAGCAATTTCTTAGGCTCGATAGAGATCCCACACTATGACATTGCTTATGCAACTCGTTCATCTAGTTGGGCAGTAGTCGCTTCATAATGCAGCAAGCATATCATTTCTTTTAGTTTTGTAAGAACCTCTTTGATTCACAGGATTGTAAAAAAGCATAAATAGGAAAAACACAAGATTGGATGCCGTGCCAATTCAAACATACAGCCAACAAAACAAGCAACTCGGAATTCAAAGATTAGCACAGCCTCCTCTATGAACTCAACTCATAATGCAGGCACAGCGTAAAAAAACTATTTCCCTAGTTAAATAATCCTCCTCTCCAGAAAGTGCAGGCACAAGATAAAAACAGAATTATATAAACTCGTACATGTTTGTTTTTGCAAGTTAACAGATGGGATTGAGATATTTCTATAGGGATCATTGAAATATTGCCATACCTAATTTATTCCTTTTTTTTGCGGGGTAAAAGGGAGTTTTATTATAAAGTCACAGTGTTACAATCGAGAGGCCAAATGTCCTCAATACATGGTGGAACCGAATGAACCCACACAGCCGTGGTTCTCTCGGTGCGGCTATAGTTTGCCAACCGATCTGCAACACTATTCTGACTCCGATGTAATTTCTGAGCTGAAAACTCCCTTTCCTTCAATAAGTATTTAATCTCCAGTACCAAATGTCCATATGCTGATTTGGTGAGCTCATCGTTTGCCAATACTAAAAGAGCAGTCGCCGAGTCCGACTGCACCACCACCGGAAGAACTGTGTGTTGAATAGCCAAGGCCATACCCTGCATGATAGCATGGATCTCCACCTCCAATGCATCATTACAATAAAACATGTAACGATACGCCGCTAGTAACACCGTACCTGATCCATCTCTCAACACAATAGCGGTTGCTGCTGAACCATCTTCCTGACGGAAGGACCCATCAACAGAGAGCGCGACGGTCCCCGTCTTAGGAGCTGGCCATGGTGGCGCTGGTTGCTTGATCTGAGTGACTGTCTTCTTCTCCGAGACCGACATTTTACCTTTTATTGTTTCTTCAGTGGTAAAGCGACTCGCGAGCCGAATGGATTTGTAGTAACTATCCAGGTACTCCACTGTTGCCGCCGTTGCTGGCACCTCCTTGCCATGAGCATAGTCATTCCGCAACTGCCATATCCTCCAGAGTAGCATGATCACCATGTCGCGCACCTGATCCGAACATTGCATGAGCAGACTCAGGAGCCACTCCTTGCCCGTATTGATCAGAATGGTATCCAACGGGAGAGGCCATCTTTCCCGCATATGCGTCCACAGGGTACGCGCATGATCGCATGTGATTAAGGCATGGAACTCATTCTCCTCCTCCAAACCACATAGCGGGCAAGTAGACCGCTTTGAAACATGTCTGTACTTCTTGCATGCTGTCGTCGGCAAGGCCCCGACCACCACTTTCCAGGCCGCAATCTTCATCTTCTATGGCACCGATGATTTCCAAACACAGTTCCAGATTGTTCTCGTGCCATTAGGTACGTCTGAAGATGACCCCCCCCTGCGTAGGCAGAATCATGAGCACTTGTAGCCAATTTATAGGCACTCTTTACAGAGAAACTTCCATTCTTCTTCGGGAACCATGAGATAAAATCGCATCGTTGCCTCGGGGACGTTCGTATCTTCAAAATGTGATCAACATCCATTTGCCAAAAATGATGTGACAGCCTATTCATCCTCCATGCACCATTCCCGTCCAAGAAATCAGAGACTCGATTTAGGCGGGACGTGCGCTTTGGAGTTATAGGTCTGAACGAAGAAGCTCTCGGTATCCATGGATCCCTCCAGGTTCTTATACTTGAACCATTGCCCACACGCCAAATAGCTCCTGTCTTTAGCAACTCGAGGCCATGTAATATACCCTTCCAAACCGCCGAACCCTGGTTAGGGAAAACCGTATCCAAAAGGCTGCCTGAGGGGAAGTACTTGGACTTCAACAATCTGGCACATAGACTTTCCGGAGTATCAATGAGACGCCAGGCTTGCTTAGCAAGAAGCGCCTGGTTAAACGCTCTCATATCTCTGAACCCCATACCACCCATTGACTTTGGTAATCTCATTTTATCCCAACTAAGCCACGCCATCTTGTGTTTTCCTTTCTCAACACCCCACCAGTACTGACGCATAAGCCGGGTTAACTCGTCCTAATTTATTCAACCTCACATCTCAACAATCTCACTACTGGATCACAAAACAATCTCACATCTGAACATTTTTTTATCATCTATCATCTATGTAACCAACAAAATGACAGCAAACAATCTTACGCAGAGGGGTGGCAAGAAAAATCAGGAATAAATGAGAGCCTCACCTGAAAGAAGAGCAGCAGGAGGGGTTGGTGAGACCAGCTAGGTGCTTGACAACACCTGAACAGAGGAGAGCTGCTTCTGGACGCGGATTTTTAGAGCTTAGGCTCATGGACACCTCTTATCCATACCATTCAGTATAGCTTTGAGATCCGTGCTAGACAACTAACTTACTGTGTGAAATTTTCTCTTTTTTGTTGCTTCCGAATAAAACAACATATGAACTTCTAACTTTGCAAGATAGCAAAACATTCTTACTACAATGAGAGAAAAAACTTACAGATTTTTTTGACCAACATAAATATACAAAATGAGATTTTCTTTATTCAAAAATGTTATTTTTAGTACTTATGATGCACGAAAAAATCTGAAAGTTTTTTCCCACATTCTAGTTAGAATATTTTGTTGTGCAGCAAAGTGTGAAGTTCATATGTTGTTTTATTTGGTAGAAACAAAAAGAGAAAAGTTCTTGCACGAATCGCGATGCAAAGATGGATGGCTAGATAGGGGGTGCACCTGAGCCTAAGCTCTACAGAATATTTTCCCTCCGTCCATATCTTGGCGGCGGAGGGACGGGGGAGGGACCCGGTGGCGGCTAGACTGGTCTTGGCATGGGCGCCGCCGCCTGCGCTACCTTATGCAGTAGCGCCATGGTGTGCTGCCACTTTCCTGCGAGGCTAGGGGGTGTGAGGGAGGTGAGGGAGGTCCTGACTACCGGCCTGAGAAGTTCCTGGTCGCGTTCGCAGCTACCGGTGGGCGGCGGCTGACCACCTGAAACCCTAGTCGCCTATGCTCGAGTGAAGGAGGAACGAACGCAAGGCCGAGTGAAAAGGTGTGACCGTCGCTATCTCGCTTTGACTGCAGGATCCACCTCGCTTTCTCACGCTGACCTGTGGGGTCCATAGGCCACCCAAACCCTCGATGCACCACAGCCCGGTAATTCGTGGGAGCTTAGTAGCTGTACTGACAACAGTAGCATCGACTTGTCTTTGGATTGCAGGATGGGAAAACATCAAGCTTGTAGCACGCAAAAGCCTCGGCGTCACCGGACTCTGTGCCACTGCCTATGGAATTGTTAAGACAAATAAGGATAGACATTAGGGATATGTTACTCGTTGTCCTTATTACTCATGGTTATGAAATTATGTTGTGCAAAAACACAGCAAGAAGGGACACGAGAAAACACTGCTTACCTTGTGCATGAGTAGCGAAACATACAAGAACAAGGAGCGCTAACGCATGGAGGCGCTTCACGCACTTCTCCATGAAGATGTCGCAATAGTTTTTTCTTGCGCTTTGCTTGTGTTTTCGGCGAGACTGCCGGGTATTTGGTGTGGTCTATATATAGAGAGGTTTAGATAGACATGTGTGGAAGAAAATTAAAGCAGGATTATGTAGGAGTATATTGAATGGTAGGAAATTATAACGCCAGGTTGTCATTTGGTCATGCACGTCTTTTGGCAGGTAATTAGTTCCTTCTTTTATTGGCAAGGAATAGTTAATTCCCCCGTGCCTTTTTATAAGGTGCATTAATTGTTATTATTTTCAAAAGTTAAAATTTTCTATCTTTGACCATGTTTGTAGAAGCTATCTGGACGTTCAATAATAAATAAATAAAAGACGAGAATATATTGCATGATGGATCTAATGATACTGCTTGGTATTGCAGATCTTAATATTTTTTCTATAAATTTGTTCAAAATTAGAAAAGTTTGAATTTTACAAAAATGATACAACTTATAAAAATGAATGGATGGTTTATTCCATGTTTCATTTCATATTTCGTTTGCTGATTTCCTATTTAAAAATAATAAATATATTGTTTCATTTTAGTGGAGCCTTGGCTGAAGCTAGACACGTCTGGGCAGACCCATTCTGTTGGTGAGCGCTTTTTCCCAGTTTTTTCAGTTTTTCACCAAAGAAATCTGCTATCATTTTTTAGGAGCTAGAAATTTAAAACCCTATTTTAAAATAAAAATATGTTTTATAAAAAACTTCACTACTATGTGTTTTATAAAAAAGTTAGTGTATATTATGAAAAAGTTCACCTTATATAAAAAAGAAAGTTCAGTGTGTATTAAATAATATTGATCATATTTAAATACATTGAATATTAAAAAAATTCAATGTATTACAAAAATGTTGAATGTTAAAGACAAAATGTTCATCATATAATAGAAAATAATCATTGTGTATTAAAAAAATCACCATATACTGAAAGAAACTTTAGTATCTATTCTAAAACCGTTCAACATATATTCGACAAAATGATCATCATACAATAGAAATAATGTTCACCGTATATTGCAAAAACTAAGAAACAAAATTCTGCAAAATGAAAAACCATAAAAAACAGACGGAAAACCAAACCTGATGGATAAAAAGGGGAAAAATAAAAAAATAAAATTTGAAGCTGAAACACAAAACCACACATAGAAAAAAAGATAAATCCAACTGCTAGTGAAGAATAAAAAATAGAAGAAAAAACGAGGATGAAAAAACAAAAGAAAAAATAGTAGCAGAGAAGAAAATCAAAACTGGGCCGGCCCACATCGCCCAACACGCGGGCGTCGCATCCACTATTTGCCGCATGCAGGCGGCAAATTAGATTGACCATTTTCACGCGCACTCGTCTAACACACATTGAGGGGATGAGAGCATCTACAACCAGACCCCCCCCCCCCTCCCCTATCCGCGCCAAATGCCCGGGTGGGCTGCCTGCACGCATAATTGTCACCCAACTGGATTTGGCAAATCCGGCCCAAATGTCCGGACTGACCGACACTCCCACGTAGGACCGACCGTAAGGGCCCACACGACACGCAGAAACCGTCGGTCCAATGGCGACTCCTCCGGTTGTTGGCGGAGACACACTCATCATACAGTGTGGCGCCGCTCGGTCATGCCGCCCAAGGCACCAATTCCGACTATTTAAGGATAGCCGGACGACGGCAGGCCAACCCTAGCCCATCGCCATTCCTTCCCTCTCCCTCCTCTCCACGCCGCCACCTTCCATCCGCTCTCATAGCCGCTAGCCATGGCCCGACAGACGATCACCACCTACGCCATGGTAACTCCGGAGCACCAGTTGCAGCTGCTGGAGGAGATCTGGGCCACGCACGATGCCCCGATCGCTGCCGACCTACCTTCGGATTCACCGCAGCCAAAGGAGGAGGAGGTGGGGCTGGAGCAGTAGGACGCTACCATGGTGGAGGAGGAGGAGCTAGAGCTGGCGGAGGAGGACGCGGAGGAGGAGGAGGAGTTGGAGGAGGCCGCGGAGGCAGATCCGATGCCTGCAGGCTTCGACATGGCCAACGCCATCGCAGAATTCGAGCTAGCCCAGACAAAGGAGGCAACAGAGCAGCATGCCATCCTTGAGTCCTTCCAGTCGAAGGCCGAGGTTGGAGGCCAACCGCTGCTTCCTCCGCCGGCGAATGGCAGTGATCGACAAGATCTTCGCCGACTTGGAGGAGGTCGAGGAGCCGGACGTGCGCGTGGACGCCAATGACCACGAGGCCGGCGGCTCCGGCACCAACTTCGTCAACATCTCCAACGAGGAGGACGAGTAGTTTAGTTGGTAGTAGTAGTTTACATAGATCATGCCGTTGCATGGTTTTGTTTGAAAATGCTAATAGGAAATGGCTACTAGACTTTTTTTTGTGTGGTTTAAATGGTCACTATACTATGGTTGTTGGAGATGAAATTTGCGGTATGCCTGGTCACCGACCATGGGTGTTTGACAACTTATACTTCCTCCGTCCTAAATTACTTGTCGCAAAAATGAATAAAAATGGATATATCTATAACTAAAATACGTCTAGATACATTCATTTCTATGACAAGTATTTCCGAACGGAGGGAGTATTAGGTCTCCGTGGTTGTATTGTAGATGCTCTGATGATGGCTTTTGAAGATATCAAGTAGCATGTGCCAATGCTTTTGGCGGTTGACCGTGTTGTGGGCATTGTCCGAATGGTTTAGCTCTTACATGGTTCTTATCGCGTTTCTTTGATAAGGTGTGTCTTCTGTCATATACGCCTTTTACTTAAAATTATTTGTCACATAAATGGATGTATCTAGATGAATTTTAATTCTAGATATATTCATTTTTAATATTTTTGCGATAAGTATTTCCGATGGAGAAAGTATATATTTCGTCTAAATGAAAAGATGGTGCCCATGCCCATTTATCGAAAATAGAAGAAAAACCTAGCGTGTACGGAACTCGCTACGGTAAGTATATATCCGTTTCCATCCTACGTGTGTGTTTGTTGTTGGACTTTCCTAGCAACCCTCCGTGAAAGCTAGCTTAGCTCAAGACGAAACGAACGATGCATGGGCTAACAAAGTGTACCTAGGCTGATAATCTATCTACTCTAGCTAGTAAGTGATCATCTGGAAGACTGGAACAAGCAGGAACGTTTGAGGTTAGGGCATCTCCAGCCGTTGGCCCCTCAGGGGGCGTCTAAAAGCGCCGCCTGGGGATGAGCCGGCGCAAAAAAATGGCCCTCGGGCGAGTCGGTCCCCAGCCGTCGGCCCGTGGCCGCTTCGTGGCCGCCTCAGCGCCAGATTTAAAAAAAAACCGTTCGGCGAAGTTATGATAAAACTAGTTAAATTTCGCCAACCATGGCAAGTTTCGCGAAATTGGTCCAAACATTACATTAACCTAATCTAAAAAAGAAAGGGGCTGAAGTCGCCGCCGCCGCCGCCGCCATCGCCGTTGCCGGCCTTCTCCTCCTTGACGCTGGTGCCCTGCTGGACCCCTGCCCGCGTCGCCTTGGCGAACAGGCGGCGCGTCGTCGCCGTCGTCGCTGTCGCATAAGACTACGACCCCGCCTTCCTCGCGGCCGCGTCGGCGCTCCTCGAAGCGGCGTAGGGCGGCGCACTGGCGCTCCTTCTCCTTCTCCCGGCGCGCCTTCTCCAACGCAATGGAGTCTGGCGCGCCCATTCGAGGGCCGCTGCCGTCGTGCCGCCGAACTCCGCCTTCACCGGCGCCAGCCCCGGCTCCGTCTTTGGCTTGACGAAGCGCGGAGGAGCCGACGAGGACGAGGCGCGCCGGCCGCCCTCGTTGGTGACGATGCCGGTGCTGCGAGTGGGCCGGCCGAGCGGCGTCTCCGCCGCAGGCTCGGCCTTGACGCCGAGCAGCGCCGGAGAGCCGGAGGAATGGGAAGAAGAGCGTGATGAGGAGGAAGAAGAGGAAGCGCCGAACCTCCTTGGCGCCCATGGCCCGACGCGCCGGTGCTGCGCCGGGAGGTACGCCAACGGCGGAGCGAACGGCGGCCGAAGCCGTTGGCCGCCGCCTCGTCTCTGGGGAAGCGTTCTGCCATGGCGACGGCGGGGCTGGGCGGGCTCGGGAGAGGTAGAGGGAGGGTCTGGGCGGCGACGCTCGGGAGAGGCAGGGAGAGGGAAGGGCTGGACGGCGGCGAGGGGCGGGGCTGGTGTGGGCACAGGCGAGTGGAGGCCGCCGGCTTTTATAGCCGGGCCGCGCCCGTGTGTACGCGTGCGAGGGAGGGGAGGCGTCGGCGCGCCGTCCCGTGAAGCGCCGCCCGTGATGAGGAATCAATGGCAAGGCTGACCGGCGGCAGCCTTGCCATTGATTCCCCGCGGGAACCGAGGCCGTTGGGGGAAGACGAGGCGCCGAGTCGCTGACGTGGCTAGCCCGCGTCTTTTTCGCGCAAAAACAGCTCGCTCCGGCGCCCCCGGGCGCCTCCCAGCGCGCCGGGTTCGGGCTGGGTCCGCCGGCGCTGTTTTCGGCCCAAGCCGACAAAAATCAGGCTCCTGGGGGCGCGACTGGGCCGTTTTTTCGGCGCCGGCCCTAAAAATCGCCTGGAGAGGCCTTCCTGGGGGCGCGGCTGGAGATGCCCTTAGAGAAACTCTAGCAGACCCCGCATTCCGCCCCGATCCGTAAAATAACCGTCAAAATACGGGCCGGAGCGGAAAAACCAACCCGATCAGACCCCGCATCCCGCCCCGGCCCGCAAAAAATTTTAGGGGGCGCGGCAAAATCCCGAGCCCAATTTGGGAAAACGCGGGTTTCCCCCTCGCGGCTGCGGTGCCCTGCATATAAGCGAAAGGGTTGGTGGGGGGACATTTCATCCCGCGCTTTCTCCCACCAACCACCTCTCCTCTCCCCTCTCGCGCCGCCGCCGGCCGCCGCCCAAGATTTAGGCGACACTACAACAAGACCCCCGCTATAGCAACGCATTTTTCCGTATCTAAAAGCCCATGTATGCGTTGTTAGTGTCTTTACCAACGGTTTGAAATGCGTAGCCTTATCCAGTGTTGCTAGCGCATAATGCAACACTTATATTGTCGTTGGTAAAAGGAACCGTTGCAAGACTACAACAGATAAAGGGGACTTCTACAACAGTTTTATATGTTGGTGGTTAATGTACAAGAATCAAAATCCTATTACACCGGAGACTTTCCAACGCTTCAAGTGTTGGCTCAGACTTAGTGTTGTTGTTGTTGTTATTATTATTATTATTATTATTATTATTATTATTATTATTATTATTATTATTATTATTATTATTATTATTATTATTATTATTATTATTAGTATTATTATTATTATTATTTATATGTCATCAATGCTCCATGTAATTGTGTATTTCAAGTGAAGGGAAAACAAGAGAATATACTGACAATAGGAAGAAATCATATATCATATGAGATAAAATTGTTGAATTACAATAGTGGATATTACAAGAGGAACATCATCCAAACGTGATGCATAATCCAACTATTTTCTTGACAGTGAAACTTAAACTGAAGCATTCAACTTCCCTACAACTTAACTAAAACTTAATCGAGGAACAACATCCAACAGGAACATCATCCCCTCAACATAACTAAAACTGAAAGCATCCATCATCATCACCATCATGAAGCAGAATATCAACATCATCATTGCAGTACACTTGCCACCCACCCATATACCCATCCATTGATCTTTTGAATCTACGAACAAGAAAACAAAATGAACTGTTAACACACAATGCATTGACATGATGCAAGTAGTAATAGAGGCAAGATATTAGTCACGTACAAAGGTTGAGGGCCATGCAATCTTTGTTTTTTCTGCATTACCGAGAGTAGTGCAGTTTTTGCGACTCCGTACCAATTTTCAGTTTTCACAAGTGCCATATCAACATGCACCGCCCAGAATTCATTCCTAATTTCAGCACCATCAAGTTTAAAGTTAGGATCACAACTTACAATTGTAGCAAGAGCTACATCCCTGATATGGTTTTTCAGGCTCTTCAAGAATACTTTAGTTCCTGCCTGTTAAAGAAAATCAAAGTAACCATATGAGAAAAACAGAAAGAAAACAGAGGAACATCTGAAATGAATGAGCACTCTTACAGGTAATTCACTGGCACCCAACCAGCTCTGCGAACCATTTTGAGCACTCTTACTCCTTGCATTAGCACCTTTTGTTGTTTTTTTGGTCTGGACAACAGTATGATAGCAAAGAATTCATAAAGAAATAAACAAGCTATCATTATAGTTTGAACAGAAATGTGTATGTGATTATGAAAAGATACCAGTTTCTTTGTAGCAGAAGTTTTTTCTCCCTGACAAGCACTAACATTCACAAGCAAAGTTTCTTTGTTCTGAACAACATTCTGATAGCAAGATGACTAGTAGATACATAACCATTGGAGCAATATATTTTGAACATATTGTATATGGTAACGGAAATATACCATATGTGCAGCAGAATTTATTTCCCCTTGCTGAGCACTAAAATTATGTTCAGGAGTTTCTTGGTTCTGGACAACATTCTGATAGCAACAAGTAAAGACAAACGTGGGAGCATTATAGCTTGATCGTAACTTTGTATATGGGACTATGATGATACCTTGTGTGCAGCAGAGCATTTTTCTAGTTGTCGTGCACTGCCACCATTATGAACCATAGTTTCTTTGTTCTAGGATAAAATGATACACATCAAGTTTTGGGTACTGTATATGCAATTGCAAAAAGTGCAAGCACAACAACTTAAAACTCAGCAATGGCAGGTTGTAAAGAGTATTTAAGTAGACAAACCTTATCTGAAACAGAATTCTTGTTTGATGCTTGCAAATCTGCATCGTTTGATCCACTTGGCTTGTTCTGTAAATTATTTGATCGTTTTTTAACAAGTTGGAGTCCATCAACCGGAGGAGCAAGAACTCTCTACAGATAGCATAATATAAATATTAATTGAGAAATAATTTTTGGGGTGAAATTTGAGGAATTTTATTGTGTACTTTGACAAGATACAAACTTTTCTGTTTGAGTTGTGCCCATCAACTGAATGTTCAAGCCCAATTGTAGCCATTGGATCTGAAATTTCCTATGATAGGAATACAGAAAGATTATTCCACAAAATAAATGAAGCTTACATTTGTTAGGATTTTACCTGCTTTGGTTGTCTTTCCATTCTTCTCATCTTCTCCTCTAGTTCCATAATTTTAGCATCCTGATTTTTATTTACTTGATATAATTTTTCCATTTCAACTCTAAAAGCTAGCATATATTCATTTGGTGTATCCTCCACCGAAGTAAAATGTGTATTCTGGAATACAAGTGAAGTGGAAACATCAAAAAGTTTTTTTGGGTTTGGAACTAGTCCCAAACCATGTACATGGCCAGGCTTGTCATCCCCTAATACTTTGTTTAACGCATCTCCTTTCCATGCAGTCTTTCCATTGCTGTTATCTGCTAATTCAGGGTTCTTGTCCAAAATATCTTTCAACTCTTCCTAAATACAGGAACAATGTGAATAATAAGAATATATATAATAGCAAACTCAAATACGAATGGTTGAGAGTTGTAAATGTACCACATGAGCATTAATGATTTTGTTCTTGCAAGTTTACGGCTTGTGCGTGTGGATGAACAAGTGAGCCCTATGAGGGTACTTCTTTTCACGATCTGCATCTTTCTGTTTATATGTAATGTAAACATGAATTACATTAGAAAACATGAATGGAAGAGCGATGCATGAAGTTAGTATAATTTACCATTTCTTCCCTCTGACATGGGAAACTTTTTGTCCCACTAGTATGTGTAGACTTCCTCATTGAACAATTATTTCTATTTGTAGCACTAATCCCCTACCAAAGAATAAATCAAAGCAATTATGTGCATATCTTTCATCGTATCTACACAGCAATATATAAAGTCCAACAAGGAAAGTTGAAAATGGAATTCTTTTAAGTACCTTCGCTTTCTAGGTTGTCCAATGATTAACTAGAGATCTCCACTGATCCGGAGTCACGGATTTAGGTTTATTGCTGTAATTGGCTTCGGTGCTTTTTTTCTCATCAAAATACATTGCTTTCAGATCAGACTTATGTTGCCTCCATCTGTCTCCTATTATCTTCAATATATATTTTTCCATGCGAGGAGGGTAAAGGAACCTCATCTACAAAACAATTACAACATAAATAGGGTGAGTGTAATGTAAGGCAACATAGAACAAGATAGTAAAAGATATTCAATGGATTAAATTTTACCTTCACTTGATCTAGTATAGCCTTTACATTTGTTTTAGTTTTGAGCAATCTCCAATCCTTGTAGCTCAAGCAACACAATGATCCATTCCTTGCAACTGAGCCAAGAAAATCCCCAAGATGTTTAGCCTCTTTTCCAATTGGCTGATCTATGTTATTGCAGCGAACCATTATCCTTTTCCCTTTTGGAAGGTTCCAAATATATTTCAGCTTCCTCTTCTTACGCTCTTTTGTTTCTGCATTTTCAGCTGAACATATAGAACCATGAATTATATGTTAGAATGAAGAATAATCATATATTGCGAACGGTAAGTAATGAGCAACAACTTACCATCTTCGTTTTCATCCGCATCATCGTCATCACAACCTGTGAAGCCTTCTTCATCATTAGTAGTTCTTTCATGGACATCAGATGATTCGACATCTTTTTCAGCAGAATTATGATGTTCGATCGGTTCTTCCATCATATATTCTTCATTAGATTCAACAATGTTAATTCTTGTCCGTGACATATGTGCTGCAACATTAAAATGACCAAAAGTTTAAATAATTTTTGCAAAAGACAATATTTTGTGGTCCTACTCGACCTTATGACAGTCATCCCAACATATGTGAAGACGATTAATTCAGATTCAGCTCAAACAATCATATTTTTCAAGTAATTACTACCCCTGCAATCAACAAAATAAGTCGGACCACATTGTACTTGATGTGGTATGGTGCTTAACTTGGTGTTTGCTATTGGGAGGGGACACCCACGTTCATTCTCTTTTCTGTTAAGGAGGTTTGGTTCATGCACAACCAATATAGCTAGGCTGATGATATGTTATTCTCAAGTCACTAACATTTATTTTCAGAACAAGTGTGTCGTTTGCAGACTGGACTTTTAGTTGTGCTGCTGCACATCATGTTCTGGTATTCATAAAAAATTAACATTCAAATTATTGGGTGCCGCAGATCATGGTCTTATACTCATAAGAACTAACCCAACTATACTACCCAACAAGAACATGATATTCAGAATTGGAGTTCCATAAAGAAAGTCTATGAAGAGATTGAAGTCACCAAGGTAGTAATGATGCAGAACTAGATTGAAATACTGCACGCGTCCGCACCTACACCTCATGCCAAACCTGCATCAGAATTACTGGTCGTAGCTACACGTGACGCGGTGTCCGATGCAATCATGAGACCCTCCCTCCTGATGGCGCGCTGTACCAGACAAGGAGCAGTGCCGAAGCCAGCTATCTGGCCAGGTTTGGCGCATGGCATACCTAAATTCTGGTGCAAATACTTTACAGAGGGAGTATGAGTTTCTTCGGTTTTCTAGTTATAATCATGCTGTACATTTATTCTTGTGCCTTCCCGTTGATAAACGATGAATTGATTAGTTTCGTCGAGTACCTTGGTGAACAGCCATCCATATAATTTTCATGTAGTGGTATTTTGAGTGTTAATATTTAGCTTGTCAAATTTGTGTTCTATATTTTCTAAATATAAACCTCCGTCCGGAATTACTTGACATGAAATTGATGTATCTATATATGAGGGAGTAATATACATCTGAAAATTATTTCTGCCTCCGCCACTCTCTGTTTCTCACTTTTTCTCTTTCTCACTCTCTGTTTTGTGAACCAAAAACATTATGCAACTCACACTTTATAGATACTGCAACTCATGATGTACTGGAAAGAAGACAACCAACACCAATGTATTATCGAGTTCGTGGAACCAGACTATTAGACACTTCTATGCTATTCGTGCAACCAACATATTTGGGATCAAGTATTGACACTTTAGGCCTGTCACACCTACAAATCTTCTTGTCTGAATTATAAAGTACATAAACATCAAAGAACAAATAGCAATAACACTAATGAATTTGTCACTTCAACTAAGCTCCACATATTCAGATAGGTGAATTTTTTATTATCAATCGAACCTGCATTCAGAAGCAATAGTGGTAAGTTTCATGTCCAAGATGACACAAGATGATACTAAGAATGTAAATAACAGAATCACATTGGAACCTGACCTTTATTCAGGTACTGTGTCATCACTTGACACTATAGGAGCATCTACAGTTTCTCCCTCTATATCTCTTCTCATCCAATTTTGTTTCTGATGGGCAGTATCAAAAAGCTGAAAGAATGTACTGACATGATAAGGCTCTGTTTCCACATCATTCCATTCTTCACCCATATCAAAATTATCTCGAGGCATCATCTTCAAAACAATTGACCATCCTGGATAAAGATGGTCATCCGCGTAGAATACTTGGTCAACTTGATTGGCAAATACAAAAGGTTCATCCTCTGCCTTTTTACCAGTGTGAGTTAGACTAGAGAAATTCACAAGTCTACACCCATACTTATCTATTTGCAACACCAGCAGCAGCTGCCAAAGTTCAGCTAGTCCCAAACACCTGGAACCATATTGTACAATCTGAATCCTTTGATCTAACAATTCACTAGAAGAAAAAGTTATATTCTAAACATATGACATACAAGTGCCCAAATAACGTCAATGATGCACATAGAACATATTTAGTTACACCAGCAATTCCATCTCAAAAGACGCTAAGAAACTGACAAGATCATGTAGTTGATGCCTATATTAGCCAATTCAGAGTAACACTTGTTCATCCATCAGGCATAAGTCACTACTGTCAATGAAATAATAACATGATCTAAGTCAATGTTTTTCTAACATCGATAAAGCGCGGATAAATCGTCAGCCAACATCCTTTTCGGTGCTAGTCTAACAGAATGCGGTTGGGAGTTGGAACATCAAGGTTTGAAGTTCTGGTGAGAGCAGATCAATATAGGCTAGAAAATCCCTAAAAACACAAGAGATTAGAAAAAACAGAGTGGACACGTTCTTCAATAATCTGCACTCCAACTGTCCAGAAACAAAGCAGTAGAATGTCTCCTGGGCACACTTTCTAGTCAGAAGTACCCAAATAAAATCAACGAAATACTCAGACAGCAGCACACCAAATTAGAGAACTACTCTAATAGTAATCTGTACTCAAAGCGCAACTAGAAAAAAGTGGCACATTCATCATTTGTGGTATCTGTTTATGAAACAAACACGATGTCGGAGTAATGGGCCACGGATAGGCAGACCCGAACCCCTGGACCTTTCAAAACATTAGGGCAGACTGCGCCCTCAAGACCCCAAGACAAACAGCCGCCTTCAGAGAGTCGGCGACAGAGTCGCCGACTACCCCTCTAGGCCGAGTCCCAAAGACGGCCTCAGGACAAGCCGACTCCAAGCCGGCGACCTCCAATAAAGCCGGCTACAGGGAGTCGGCCCGCGACTCCAACCACCTCCTGCCTGAGCGACTACGAGCGGGATGGGATAAAGCCACCTCGCGACCCATCCCGGCGCCGCTCATAAAGGGCAGGTATGGCCAGAGTGCCCGTCGACGGAGATCTTCATCCGGCGCGGCATCTGTACACGCCGGCCCTGACATCAGCCCCGTGGGCAGATCCCTGTACCCACGATGGCATGTCTGTACGACCCGAAGACGGCGGGACCCGCCTGTCGGCGGGAGCACCGAAGACGGCGAGAGCGCCCCAAAGACGGACCCGTTGGAGTCGGCCCCTGGGAGTCGGCCGGCCCCTCCCACGGGCTCCATGCACCATTAACCAGACAAGACAGGGAATGGCAACAGTGATCGCCCGCCAGGCAGTGGCACTGTTGCCATGACCCCATGACCAAGCTCGCGTCATTAGAAGCACGGCTACAGTAATCCGCATGGCAAGACGCCATGGCGGACAAGGGCTGTCGGCCCCATGCTGGGCCGTCGGCGGGGCCCACCAGTCGGCGGGCCCCAGAAGTCGGCGGAGAAGACGGCGACTTAAGAGACTGACGGCTCGGACCCGCACCAAGCCGGATTACCATTGTACCCCCGGGGGGTAGGCCTATATAAACCCCCCGGGGCACCCATGCAAAGGGTTGGGACCTAGTAGTTTTAGACACACACATAGAGGGAGAGAAGAGCTAGCCGTGCCCTTCTCCTTCCTCACCCCAAACAGCTCAAGGAGCATCTTGTACTCACTTTGCCATAGTGATCATGCGAAGACCCCGCAGAGCAGCAGTAGGCGTGTTATCTCCTCGGAGAGCCCTGAAGCTGGGTAAGATTCGTCGGCGTGCATGTCTTCGCCTCATCCCGTTTCCACGCACCGGCGACGTTCTACTCGCCCCCTCCATGATAAGCCATCCTTTGGCATATGTCGCACCCAACCCCCGACATTTGGCGCCCACCGTGGGGCCAGGTGCACCGTCGTCCGGAGACCTGCTCTGGACGGGAACCCTCTTCCTCCCTGGCGAGCGCAGCCAGCCCGGCACGCCAGACGGTGTCTGCGCCGACGCGCTGCATGGCGCTGAGGTCGCTTGTGCGGCGAGCTGCCTCGCCGAACTTGTCGGCGAGGTTCGCCTCTCCGACGAGCCTGCATCCGACGCAAGCACGGACGGCCCCGAAAGCCTCCTCGCGGGCCTCCTCGAGCAGCTCCACGTCGCCGGCGAGCCCGCCGCCGTCCTGGAGTCTGTAGGCTCCACCGATCCGATGCTGGTCGACTCCGACACCGCGTCGCTCGACGCGTTCCCCACCAACGTGGTGGTCTACGACGAGCCTCTCCCTCGCGCGGAGAGCGGCGGAAGCACCGTCACGGAGGTGCTCGTCATCGGTAACAGCGAGCCTTCCGGCGAGGGAGCTCGTGACCCTCTCGACGCGGTTCTGCAAGACCTGACCGCCCCCATTCCGGAAGACGCCGATGCTGGAACGCTGGAGGCACGTCGCCTCCAGCTCCTCGTGGGCGCACAGAAGCTGGGAAGCATGAGACGCTTGTCGGAAGCCTATCAGCGCGAGATGGATCGGCCAGGCGCTCGGCTGCCCGACCGGGCTCGCCGCTTAGGCGAGGTCCAAAGAGTCAGCGTGCGGCTATCACTACCGTTTGTTTGGGGGCCGCTGGTACGCCACGCCTGCATGAGAACATCCGCGCCGCCCAGCGGCGGCATTTAGCTGATAACTTCGAGGGCGAGGAGCGCTACCGATGACGGAGCGAGTCCAGCAGCTCGACGCGGCCGCTGCGCAATACGAAGTCGGCTGCCGCACGGAGGCGCCGCGACGACAACACGGCGACTTGCCTCCTCGCCGAGATCAAGGCGCGACGTCCCGGATGCCGACTGGCGGCGTCCGCGGAAGAAAAAACAAGGATCCGGCTATTAGCCATAGCCGGACTCACATCTCCATCGAGCGCGACGAAGACGGCCGCCGAGAGCGGTGGAGCGGCGGGACGACTATCAGCCTCCTCCTCCTCGCAGAGAAAGGCAAGTCTCCCCGCCACCCGTCGAGCATCCGACTCTCGGCGACCGCCTTGGCCGCCGAGAGGGAGTCGGAGAAAACGACGCCCGCCACCGGATCGAACGACTCCACCGATCCCTGGCGCTGGAAGAAGAAGACGAGTTGGGCCCGCCCTGTTTAGGACCTCGTGATCCGAGACGAGCCCTTCCCTGCAGGATTCACGCTCCCGAGACACACCCAAATACACCGCCCGCGTGAAGCCGGAGGAGGGCTGGTGGACTACTCCACGGCCGTCAGCATAGCAAACGGCAACAAGCGCGTTGCCGTAAAGTATGTTCCCCTCATGCTCTGTGGCACGGCCCGGACATGGTTGAACAACGAAGCCCCGCAGCATCAACAGCTGGGTCGACTTCACCGAGGCCTTCATCCGCAACTTCACGAGCACGTACAAGCGACCTCCCAAGCCTCGTCAGCTGTCCTTGTGCGTGCAAGGCCCCAACGGGTCTACTCGCGACTACCTCACGCGCTGGGCTGAGCTCCGGAACTCCTGCGAAGGAGTGCATGAGGTGCAGGCAATCGAATACTTCACCGCCGGGTGCAGAGAAGGCACCCTCCTCAAGCACAAGCTCCTTTGCGACGAGCCGGAGACCCTCGACGAGCTGCTGATCATAGCAGACAAGTACGCCACAGCCGACTCCTCCATGAAGTCGGAGATCGAAGTCAGTGCGAACTGCAAGGTGGCTCCTCATGCTCCCAGAACTCCGGCTGGCGACGCCAGTCGGCGACAGCAGCAGAATGATCACAAGCGCAAGGCCCCGCAGCCGGCTTCCAACAGCCGGCAGGTGGCGACAGTCGAAGACCAGCAGCGGAGGGCAGCCTCGCTAAGCGGCGTAAAGGCGGCAAGTCCAACTGGTTGCCGGCCTTCTCTACGAGCGACTCGACGGACCCTGCAAGTTCCACAGCGGCGCGAAGCCGTCAAATCACACCACCCGGAAGTGCCACTGGCTCACCAGGATCGCCAAGGGAGACGGCCTTGCCCCCCCTCCGCCTGCTGGGCCGCCGCCTCCACCACCGCCCCAGCAGCCGGCTGTCAGGCCAGTCGGCGCAGTACAAGACGATTACTCGGAAGAGCACGGTGCCTATGTCGTGTTTACCAGTGTGGCCAACGATCGCCACAGCAGGCGGCAGCAGCAGCAAGAAGTGAACGCAGTAGCATCAGATACCCTAGAATTCATGCACTGGTCCGAGAAGCCCATCAGCTGGAGCCGTGCTGATCACCCAGAGGTGATGCCGAATCCGGGCTCCTACGCCCTGGTCTTGGGAGCCACCCTTGCCGCGGATAGGCGGGCCGCTCGCTTCTCGGAGTGCCGATAGGCGGAGGCATCGGCATCAACATCTGCATAAGGATACGATGGAGAAGCTAGGAATCAAGCAAAGACAGCTTCAGCATAGTCGGACTGTGTTCCACGGAATTGTAACTGGCCTTTCCTGCTCACCGATTGGCAAGATTCTGATAGACGCCCTCTTTGGGGACAAAGATCACTTTCGCCGAGAGCCAGTCTGGTTCGAAGTGGTGGACCTCGAAAGCCCCTACCATGCCTGCTTGGCCTACCTGCTCGCCAAGTTCATGGCGGTCCCCACTACGCCTACCTCAAGATGAAGATGCCGAGTTCCAAGGGATTCTGACCGTAGCGACTACAGAAAGTCGTCCGCTACCAGGTAATCGAAAGCAGCCCGGCTGGCCGAGTCCTGGTGATCGTGAAATGGTGAAGCGACTCTGGATCGGGTTGTGGCAATGGCCGGCAAGCAGCCAGAGATATCGCCCGACCCCAAGGAGTCGGTCGAGGGCTCGTTCAAACCGCCAAAGAGACCAAGAAGATACCCTTGGACCCGGAGCACCGGAGAGATCTGTTGTCAGAGGTGCAAACCTCGACAGCAAATAGGAAGGTGAGCTCGTCGATTTCCTCCGTGAGAACCGGGACATCTTCGCATGGTCCCCCAAAGACAGGTGTACCGACGGAATTCGCCGAGCACAAGTTACATGTCCGATCTGATGTAAAGCCCGTCAGGCAGCCCTTGCGCCGCCTGTCAAAAGAGAAAAGAAGAGTTGCTGGAGAAGAGATAGCCCGGCTCCTCGCAGCCGGTTTCATCATGGAGGTGTTCTTTCCAGAGTGGTTAGCGAATCCGTTCTTGGTACTAAAGAAGAACAAGCAGTGGCGGATGTGTATTGACTACACAAGCCTCAACGAAGCCTGCCCCAAGGACCCGTTCGCTTTGCCAAGAATTGATCAGGTGATAGACTCCACAGCCGGATGCGAGCTATTGAGCTTCTTAGATGCATATTCAGGATATCACCAGATCAAGCTGTACCCGGCAGACAGATTGAAGACCGCCTTCATCACGCCCGCTTGGAGCCTATACGCTACCGACCATGACGTTCGGCTTGAGGAACGCCGGCGCCACCTTTCAGCGTTGCATGCAGAAGTGCCTCCTCAAGCAGCTTGGCAGAAACGTCCATGTTTACGTGGACGACGTGGTGGTGAAGACGGAGAAGCGAGGAACGCTGTTGGAAGACCTCAAGGAGACCTTTGAAAACCTGCGCCGATTCCAGATCAAGCTCAACCCAGAGAAATGTGTCTTCGGAGTACCAGCCGGCCAGCTCCTTGGCTTCCTGGTATCTGAACGCGGCATAGAGTGCAACCCCGTGAAGATCAAGGCGATCGAAAGAATGGAAGTACCCCGCCGATCGCTAGATGTGCGAAGTTCACGGCTGCTTGGCGTCTATCACCGATTCATCACCGGCTGAGAAAGCTCTTCCTCTGTACCAGCTTATGAAGAAGACCACCTTCTTGAATGGAACTCAAGGCGGACGAAGCTTTTCTCCGCTTGAAGAGAATGCTGACTACTCCCCGGTCTTTGGCAGCTCCGACTCCAAAGGAGCCCATGCTCCTGTATATTGCCGCCACCAAATAGGGTAGTCAAGACAGTTATTGTAGTTGAGCGCAAGGAGGAAGGCAAGGCGCTACCTGTCCAGAGACCGAAATATTACCTGAGCGAAGTACTGTCGACCTCCAAGCAGAACTACCCCCACTACCAGAAGATGTGTTACGGCGTGCACTTTGCCGCCAAGAAGTTGAAGCCTTACTTTCAAGAGCATCCAATCACTGTGGTTTGCACAGCCCACTAGCGTAAATCATCGAAAGCCGAGATGCTTCGTGTCGAGTGGCCAAATGGGCCATAGAGTTGGCCCCCTTACACCATCTATTACCAGCCCCGCACCGCCATCAAGTCACAAGCACCGGCCGACTTCCTCGTCGACTGGGCCGAGACCCAGTACTTGCCGCCAGCGCCCGACTCCACCCATTGGCGGATGCACTTTGATGGCTCCAAGATGCGCACCGGCTTGGGAGCCGGCGTGGTCCTCACATCCCCCAAAGGCGACAAGCTCAAGTACGCGCTGCAGATCCATTTTGCCGCCTCCAACAACGTCGCCGAATACGAGGCGCTCATTCACGGGCTCCGGCTTGCCAAAGAGCTTGGCATTCGCCGGATCCTGTGCTATGGCGACTCCGACTTGGTGATCCAACAGTCATCCGGCGACTGGGATGCCAAAGATGCAAATATGGCGAGCTACCGTTTTTTGTTACAGCAGTTGAGTGGATATTTTGAGGGATGCGAATTCCTCCACGTGCCAAGAAACGACAACGACCAAGCAGATGCCCTGGCAAGAATCGGCTCTACCCGCCAGGAAATACCATCCGGCGCCGCCCTTCAACGCCTCCTTAAGCCATCTGTCAAGCCGTCAGAGTCGGACTCCATTTTTGTGCCGGCTCCCCCTGAAGAAGTCGGATCCGACTCCAAAGCCTCAGCAGACGGCACAAGAATCCTTGCAGACGCCCCCAAGAACGCGGCAGTCGAAGCCGGCCCGGGGACTTCAGAACCCGGCCCGGGGACTGCGGCGACCATTGCGAAGACTCCAGTACTCGGCCCGGGGACTGCGCCAGTCGGCCCGGGGACTTCTTCAACCCAGCAAGCTGCTGCGGACTCCAACCCGCCGCCTCCCAGCCCAGCCGCCCTCGTCCCAAGTAGCAAGATCGATCGAAGAAATAGCAGCACCCTCATGGGCCCAGCCGATCCTGAAGTTCTTAGTAAACGGAGAGCTACCAATTGATGAAACTTTGGCTCGGCAAGTGCAACGCCGAGCGGCAGCCTACACTATAGTCAATAGAGAGCTGGTCAGGCGCAGCGTCACCGGTGTCTACCAGCGCTGCGTCGAATCAGAGCAAGGCCAAGCAATTCTCGAAGACATCCATCGTATGAAAAGCGGCCATCATGCAGCCTCAAGAGCACTCGTCCGCCAAAGCCTTCCGACACGGTTTCTTCTCGCCAACTGCCCTAGAAGAGGCCAAGGAATTAGTTCAAAATGCAAGGTGCCAGTGTTCCGGTCCAAGCCGCTTCACCGGCTTCGGCCAAGACTATCCCCATCGCTCGCCCTTTGCTGTTTGGGGCCTGGACATGGTGGGACCATTCAAAACGGCACGAGGTGGCCTAACTCACTTACTTGTCGCGGTGGACAAGTTCACCAAGTGGATAGAAGCAAAACCCATCAAGAAGTTGAATGGTCCTACAGCAGTGACTTTCATCACCGACATTACGACTCGGTACGGCGTACCACACAGCATCATCACCGACAACGGCACAAAATTTGCCAAAGGCGCCCTGGCCCATTTCTGCACGACGCAGGGCATCCGACTGGACTTAGCGTCCATTGCCCATCCGCGGTCAAACGGCCAGGTGGAGCGAGCGAACGGCCTCATCTTGTCTGGCATCAAGCCTCGACTGGTCGAACCATTGGAGCGTTCGGCCGGCTGCTGGCTTGAGGAATTGCCAGCAAATCCTCTGAGTCTGCGTACGACTCCAAACAAGTCAACTGGCTTCACACCCTTCTTCCTCGTCTACGGTGCCGAAGCCGTCATCCCAAGGGATATAGAGTTCGACTCCCCGCGAGTCACCATGTACACCAAAGAGAAAGCAGAAGAAGCACGTCAAGACGGCATCGATCTGCTGGAAGCGCTGTTGGCACTCAGCCGGTCCAGCATCTACCAGCAGAGCCTGCGCCACTACTACAACAAGAAGGTCAAGCCAAGATCATTCCTAGAGGGCGACCTTGTGCTCCGGCTGATCCAATGAACACCGGCCAGCAAGACAAGCTGGCGCCTTGGGAAGGCCCATTCATCATCAGCAAAGTGTTGGGCAACGACTCCTACTACCTGATCGACGCCCAGAAGCCCCGAGCACGCAAGAGGGACGACTCCGGCAAAGAGACGGAGCGGCCATGGAATGCGAATCTCCTCCAAAGATTTTACAGTTGATGCAGTATGTACCACACTACCCTTTGTGTTTAAAGTACCTAGACTTCGGGCCCCGAGACGAGCTCGGGACTGCCCTCTTTGTTATCTGTATGATAATAATTATGCCTTTGAGTATGTTACCCTTTGATTATGCTGTTTGGCACCGGACTCGACTAGTCGGCCCGGGGACTCGCCGCCTTTGGGCTATGAAATGCTTCCTGCAGTCAGACAAGTAACGTGCGGTGCCTAAGCCGTCTCCTGTCAGAAGCCGCAGCTCGCAGAGCGACTGTTTGGTGGGCAGGAGTAAGGTAGAACGGGCGCCCACACGAAAAAATGGCTAAGGACCCAAAGCATAAACATAGTTTAAATCGGCTTCCAGCCCGTTTCGTAAAACTGACTCCTAAGAAGCCGGCTCGCCGCTTTCTACCCAACTTGCTTAACGACTCTAAAAAATGGCCAAGTACTTGCCTTCTCAACAGTAGCCAAGCACTTGACCTAGACGGCAGTCCGCAGAGCGGTTGCCCGATGGGCAAGGCGGCATCTAAGGGAAGGCGGCAAAGGAAAAAGCCACAAGAGCAATAAGTAAGGAAAGATAAAATTAGAATAATATTTACACAAGCTTAGGCCCTTGGCCGGATCTTCGTACAGAGGTTCAAAATACACCCTTGGGTGGAATTGCATAAATTAACAAGTTCTTTTAAAAGACTAGCAAGCAGATAAAATAAAGGCAAGGCAAAGTGGCCTAAGAAGCGATGAATCGGGTCGGAAGGCGGAGGCGGCGGCGTCAGCGCCCGAGGCGGCTTGGGCGCGGTCTCGGCTTGATCGTCTCCGGCGGCAACAGCCCAGAATGGGCGGCTGCTCGTTCTTGGAGGCGCGGTCGAAGCTGAGGCTGGTCGCCCGCTCCATCTTCCGCACCTCCATGCCGTCTCCGTCCTCCGCCTCGTCTTCATCCTCGGCGCTGGAGTCGATCACCTCCGCCGAGTCCTCGCCGTAGTCCGGGTTCATCCCGAACCACTCCGGCGGTACCTCCCCACCGTCTTCAGCCCACTCAGGGACGAAGACGCTGGTGTCCGTGTAGTCGGTGATCGCCGCCGCACGCTCGACGAGGGCATCCTCCGCGGCCAGCAGCTCCGCCTGGGCTTCTGACCGGAACGCGGCCAGCCGGTCCAGATCCAGCCTCGATACCACGCCTTGGCGAACTCTGTGGCTCGGCGAAGCTCCAGCCGAGCCGCGGAACCCTTCCAAGCCTCAAGGCGGCGGCCGCGACCTCCGGCCCGGGCGGTCCGGCTGGGAGGCGCAGAATCGGCATGTCAGGCCACAGAGCAGCGATCGCCTGGGCACCGACACGCTGAAGACGGCGCATCATCTGATGGGCCGGCCGCAGACGAGCCTCAATGCTCAGGAGCTGCTCGTCAAGGGTCCGGGGGGCGTTGGCTGCGATCTCAGAGCCACCCGCCCTCCGCGCCTCGCGCTCAGCCTCGATGGCCTGATTGACCGCCTGCGTGTGACCGGGGAAGAAGTCTGCCAAGAAGAAGAAGAAGCAAGTCAGAGAAACAGGAGTCGGCTTGACCCATAGTCGGCAACCCAAAAGAAAAAGTAAAAGCAAACTCACCATCAATGATATCTTCGATTTCGTGGAAGCCGAAGGTCAGCTGCACTTCCCTGTCGATCCAGGCGGAGCGCTCGCTCTCAAATTCGGCCAGGAGAGCGGCCTCTTTCTTCTCCGCCTCAGCCTGCGCCGCCTTGAGCAGCTCCTTACGCCCGCCACCACAGAGCAGGTCGCGCTCTGCGGCGAGCTTGCCGCACTCCTCCTCTTTGGCCAAGAAGCGGTCTCGGCCGTACCAGCTGCCCCGAAGAGCGGCGTTGGACTACGAAGAATAAAAGGAGAAGGACGAAGTCGTCAGCTAAGAAGGTCGCCAGGAAGATCCGGCCCATTGCTTAGCCGATCGGCCCGAATCTCGGGATTCTGGCAGCTGGTGCGCCAGTACCAAGAAGAAAACTCACCTTGGCTCCTCGCCAAGTCAGCAACCCGCTTGCTCAGCTCCTCAGCGTTGCGGTTGAAGGCAGTAGTGCGGAGGTTGTAATACTCCTGCGACAAGAATTCCGGACAGAGGTAAAAAACTTGGAAGTAAGCAAATAAAGTTCCGGGCACTTTGCTCGGCCGGCCCGAAACTCGAGACTACACCCGGTGGAGTTGGCGCACCTCACGAAGAAGAGCAAGAAAAAGTTCGAAAAAACATACCGCATGGCGGATCGCGATGCCAGTGCGCCTTGGAGAGGTTACGGATGGCGCCGCCTTCAGCCCTTGATTCGCTGGACATCCAGAGCGCCGTGTTCAGCGGGCCCGTGCCGCCTCCTCGCACCCACCCAACGGGCGCGGCGCTTGTCGCCTCAGCGTCAGGGATGGCTGAGCTGACGGCGCCGGTCTCCAAGGGGCGCGGCGTCGAGGTCGCCTTCTCAAGACGGCGTCGTGCTGGCGAGGCGACTTGAAGAAGTAGCTGCGCCACGGCCTCGTCGTCGGTCGGCGGCACAGGCGGGTCCGCCGGCTGCTTGCCTCGCGCGATCTCGGACTGCGGTGGAGGCGGCGGAGGTGGCGCGGCCGCGCCCGGTGGAGAGACCTCGCCGCCTTCCCTCCCTGCAACGGGGACCTCACCGCCGACTCCCTCCGACTGCCCCGTGAACTCCGGCGGTGGTGGCGCTGAGCTCAACGGGGTGACGAGCAGCGCCGACTGAAGGCGCGCGGCCTCCTCGGCTCGCCTTTTGGCTGCAGCGGCGGCTTCGACCGCCTTCTCAGCCTCCGCCTTCTCCCGACAGGCGGCCTCCTCCTCGTCGCGCTTCTCCTGCGCATTCCACTCCGTTGCCTCCCGGAGGGCGGCCGCAGGGTCAACCCGCCGACTATTGGCGGACGTCTCCACCGACCCCATGACGGAGGCGGCGGCGACCCTCTCCAAGGTGAGGGGAGCCCTGATGAGAAAAAAGACATGAGAAAACTCGGACAAGACGGACCAGAAGAAAACAAGACAGAATAAAAAATACTTACACGGAGACCAGCGGTGGCCTCTTCACTTCCTTGCGGAAGCGGTTAGCCTTCGCGACCGCCTCTTCGCGCTGGGTCGCGGCGGCCGCTCCCTTGAATTTCTTGGCCCGGCCGCCTGGCAGACTCGGCCTGGCCCGGCGCTTCTTCGCGCCGCCTCGACCACCCAAGGCGGCGGAGGAGCTCGCGCCTGGATGGCCGGCTTTTTGCTGGCGGCGGGGGACGACTTCCTTCTCGCCGTCATCGTCAGGCCAATCGGCAAAGGTGGCCGAAGGCCTGAAGTCGTCGGCCCTCCTCCTCCTCGGCGTCGGCCTCCATCGCCGCCACGTCCACCCGGGGTCGTCGGCGTCGCTCTCCGCCGGTGGGGGCGAACTCACGAGCCGGCCCCGCGGCGCCGGCCGAAGGCGGCATGAGGGGATTCTGAATCAGAGAAGACCAAGGAAAATTAGAGCCGGATCCGGCTGAAGAAGGAAACAGAGAAGCAAGAGACGACTTACCAATGGCGGGGGGGTGGGCGCGCGAGTATGGCTCCTTGCCGAACTGCCATAACTCCGTGAGGCCGCAGTTCGCCAAGAAGTTCACCGTGTCCACCACCTCCGCGTGGGGCATGTCTTTGGAGCACAGCCGGCTGGGGTCTCGACGGTCGCTCATCTGACAGATCAGATGAGGTCGGCCTTGAAGAGGGAGCACTCGGCGCGCCACGAAGGCGGCCAGCAAGTCTGCCCGGCCAGCCCTCCGACCGTGTCATCACGCGGAGCCGCGCGACGGCGGCGTTGCCTGCGGGAGTCAGCGTCCGGGCCCTATAGGACCAGCTGGAGGGTCGGCCCGCCAACTCGCCGCCCACGTAAGGCGGCAAGTTAACCCAGTCGCCTTCGGGGGCGACGTTCTTGACGTAGAAGTATGTACGCTGCCACATCTTCACCGACTTGATGAGGGAGATGGCAGGAAAAGGGTTCTCGGGCACCGGCCTCCTCTTGGCGATGAACGTGCCCCACAGAGCCGGCACGCGAGCGACGTGGGTCCCGAGCTTGGCTTGGAAGAATTCCCCCCACAGCTCGATGGTGGGGAGAACTCCGAGAAAGCCTTCGCATAAGGATGCGAAGGCGGCCAGCAGCACCACCGTGTTGGGGTGAGATGGTGCGGCTGGAGCCCGAAGAACTCCAAGAACGCAGCGGAAGAAGCCGCCGCCGACAGCCCTAGCCCGCGCATGAGGTGCGAGCGGAAAATGACCCGCTCGCCCTCCTCCGGCGCCGGCGTGATTTCGCCCTCCGGCGCGGCACGGGTCCGCACTAGGTGGCTGCCGAGGATGCGGCGCGTTTGACGAAGAAATTCGATGTCGCTGCCGATGATGGAGTTGCCCCACACGCCGGAGCGCTGTGGGTGGGAGGCGCGGCGGCGGATGAGGAGCTCATCTCCGCGGCGCGGCGAGGTTTGGCGCAGCGGAGCGAGGAAGAAAACGAGGTTCGGCGCAGCGGAGCGAGGAGGAAGACGAGGCAGTGAGCGGGGAAGAGAGAGTGCGCGTGCGTCGCTGCCTCCTCCCTCCCCCCGCCTACTTATAGGCGCCCAGGCTGCGAAGCCGAGGGGGCGGGCGTGGGATTAACTGCGCCCACGTCCCCACGCCCCCACGATTTAACCCACGACGTTATCGCGGCGCAGAACGGCGTGAGCTCAACCGCCGCACGCATCGTAGGCGGATCCGCTGCGCGCCGGGGCGTGGTAGTGGCGGGCCCCGCCGGACGGGCCTGTCTTGTCTCGCGCGTGGGCTGGCAGACTGGCCCTACCGCGTCGCGGGCCCGCTATGGGCGGCTGCCGGGAAGCTTATCAGGCACGCCGCCCGGATCCCGCTGCGACCTTCGAAAACCTTTGAAGAGCAAGACGGCCCCCTGCAGGGCCGACTCCAGCTAGTCGGCTCAAGATGGAGACGGCGGGCCGAGTCCAGATTCTTCTACCAAGGGGATGAAGCTGTCAAGGCTCCTCGACGTGTTGCCCTCGGCGCCTCACCAGCTTCGGGGACTACTGTCGGAGTAATGGGCCACGGGTAGGCAGACCCGAGCCCCTGGACCTTTCAAAACATCGGGGCAGACTGCGCTCCTCAAGACCCCAAGACAAACAGCCGCCTTCAGAGAGTCGGCGACAGTCACCGACTACCCCTCTAGGCCGAGTCCCAAAGACGGCCTCAGGACAAGCCGACTCCAAGCCACCGACCTCCAATAAAGCCGGCTACAGGGAGATGGCCCGCGACTCCAACCACCTCCTGCCTGAGCGACTACAAGCGGGATAGGATAAAACCGCCTCGCGGCCCATCCCTGCCCCGCTCATAAAGGGCAGGTATGGCCACAGAGTGCCGTACTGACGGAGATCTCCGTCCGGCGCGGCACTGTTGCCACGCCGGCCCTGACATCAGCCCCGTGGGCAGATCCCTGTACCCACGATGGCCTGTCTGTACGACCCGAAGACGGCGGGAGCACCGAAGACGGCGAGAGCGCCCCAAAGACGGACCCGTTGGAGTCGGCCCCCGGGAGTCGGTCGGCCCCTCCCACGGGCTCCATGCGCCATTAACCAGACAAGACAGGGAATGGCAACAGTGATCGCCCGTCAGGCGGCGGCACTGTTGCCATGACCCCATGACCAAGCTCGCGTCATTAGAAGCACGGCTACAGTAATCCGCAGCCGGCAAGACTCGCCCGCGGCAGACAAGGGCTGTCGGCCCCATGCTGGGCCGTCGGCGGGGCCCACTAGTCGGCGTGCCCCAGAAGTCGGCGGAGAAGACGGCGACTTAAGAGACTGACGGCTCGGACCCGCACCAAGCCGGATTACCATTGTACCCCCGGGGGGTAGGCCTATATAAACCCCCCGGGGCACCCATGCAAAGGGTTGGGACTTAGTAGTTTTAGACACACACATAGAGGGAGAGAAGAGCTAGCCGTGCCCGTCTCCTTCCTCACCCCAAACAGCTCAAGGAGCATCTTGTACTCACTTTGCCATAGTGATCATGCGGAGACCCCGCAGAGCAGCAGTAGGGGTGTTATCTCCTCGGAGAGCCCTGGAGCTGGATAAGATTCGCCGGCGTGCATGTCTTCGCCTCATCCCGTTTCCAGGCACCGGCGACGTTCTACTCGCCCCCTCCATAATAAACCATCCTTTGGCATATGTCGCACCCAACCCCCGACACACGAGTTTCCATTGCCCGGCAGACTGCAGTTGTGAACTGGACAGCAAGCTTAAAATGTGGAGAGAAATTATAACGGAAACTATACACAAAGTATATCATTGGCATCTATGCTCGACATGTTCCTCTAAAAATCATATGAGTCATTTCTCCAATTATTCAGAAAAATCAGTACAACCGAAATCTGAAGTCGACTGCACTTTCAAGAAGACAGTACCCAATTAACACCAATGGTGTTCTAAAATAACAGATTTATTACATAGCTACAACTATAATTCAGTTACGTCAAAGTTGAAGTCCTAGAAAGAACAGAGCAATAGAGATGTTTCTAAAAAATCTATAATCTAGTCAGAAGTACCCAAATAACATCAGCGAAATACTCAGATGGTAACACGTTTAGTTACAATACTACCTCCAGTAGTAATCTACACACAAAAAGCAACTATAGAACAAAACAACACAGCCATGGTAGTCTGGTTAGCTTCAAAAATGTTATGGCACTTATTCTGGCAGTCACGGGAGCTGACGGAGTAGTCCAAACAACTACTCCTTCAAAAAATGTCTTATATTATGGAACGGAGGGAGTAGAACTTATGTTGGTAGTCCCTTCATTGACTATTGGAATTGGTCTGAACAGCGAGGGTAGTCCAAACAACTGAACATAGCCCAGGTGGTATTGTACAGCTCTGAAATCCATCCCCCTCGTCATCTACAAATCCCCCTACATCCCACGGCCATGTCTCCAGGTGCGCACAAATAAGTTGACTAGACGAGAGGAGAAGGGAAGGAGGGAGGGTTATCTCGGTGGTCAGTCTTGCCGTCCTGCACGGCGAGGGAGAAGATGGCCGGCCGGAGGAGCAGCGCACCGACGGCGGGGAGGTCGGAGTGGCGGCCGGAAGAGCAGTGGACGCTAGCAGACGACTTCCAGCCGTCCTAGCGCGGCCTTGCTGCTTCTCCTTTCTGTGATGTCCGCAAAGCCGCCGCTCCCCTGTCCGTCGCCGCCTTCCGCCGCTCGCCAATCCGTCGCCGCCTTTTCGCCGATCCCCTTCCCGTCCGCCTTCAAGCCTAACGAGAGGAGATTGGATAATTGATTCGTGTCGTAGTCGGAGGGAGAGACCTAGATCGATCCGGATATTATTTTTTTGAAACGGAGGCAAAAGATTTGTCTCATCTATTAAAGTAGAGGAGAATAGAGTTTTGTAGAGTTACACAAGGCCGGAGTACGGCATGACAATTACTCGCGCGATACACATCTATTAAAGTAGAGGAAAATAGAGTTTTGTAGAGTTACACAAGGCCGGAGTACGGCATGACAATTACTCGCGCGATACAATTTTCCTTAATTGTTTAGCCCCTCAGTAACCCATAGGTTGGCCTCATCTATAATAAGCTTGAGAAGGATTGGCGGTGGCGTCTCTTTATGGCGGAAGACTCTAGCGTTCCTTTCGTTCCAAATTGTCCAGGATACGAGTATGGTAAGGGAGGCCATGGCTCGACGATCCGGAATGCTCGAATTGGTGCACTTGTCCCACCAAGAGAGGAGGGAATCCTCAAGGTGCCAGTCAGAAGGGTCCAGATGCGCAAGCTCATACTTGTCAATGAGCATCCGCCAAAGCCTCAAGGTGAAGCGGCATTTGGCGAATAGGTGGACGCCCGACTCCTGCACCTGCCACAGAGCGGGCAAAGACCGCAGTTGTCCCAGCCACATCGCTCTAGCCTGTCGGCGGTCCAAATCCGATCTTTTAAGGCCAGCCAAGAGAAGAATTTGACCTTTGGGGACGCCCACATTTTCCAGACCATGGAGTCCATGGGGGAAAGCGTCAAACCCAGAAATTGTGCCTTGTATGCAGTGGACGCCGAATATGAGCCATCCGAAGAGTGCTTCCAAATGATGTCATCCTCAGAGTGGATGTCGAGGTGTATGTCATGGATGAGCAGCCAGAGGGTGAAAAATTCCTGCACATGCTGGCCAGTGATGGTAATGTCTCGTCTGATCGTAAGCATCCAAGCATTCTCTGTAATAGCCTCTCGCACCTTCCAGTTCTTTCTCCTTGAGGCCTCAAAGACGAGAGGTGCAATGTCCTTCGGCTTGCGGCCAAGCAGCCAGAGGGAGTCCCAAAAAGGTGTTTTGGCCCCATTGCCCACGATGATGGAAGTGGAGGCGTAGAAAAAATCACGGTCCTCCTCGGTGCAAGGGTTGCCCAGGCCGACCCAGAGCTTGGACGGCTCTTTCCATTCAAACCAAAGCCATCTGAGCCTCAAAGCACGAGCAAATTTGTCGGTGTTAAGAACACCCAAACCCCCATAGCTGGTGGGGCGGCAGACCATGTCCCAGTTGACTTTACATTTGGCACCGGTGGTCTTGTCAGAGCCGGACCAAAGAAAAGCTCGCTCAATCTTGTTGAGGTTGTCAAGGGAACCCTGAGGGACAATGAGTGGTGTGATGGAGTACACAGCCTGAGAGCTGATGACAGATCGAACAAAGGCCGTGCGTCCAATGGTGGTGATGTTCTACCCATCCCAGGTGACCAATTTTCCAGCCGCCTTGTCCTGGAGGTATTGGAAGTCAACTTTCTTCAGTCTCCAAACCGAGAGCGGGAGGCCCAAATCGCGCGTGCAACAGATCCGGATATGAAGGGCAATATCAAATTTGGATCGGAGAATAGAAGAGGAAGATTTGTTTCTTCGCGCGATTTGGTTTCTCTAGGACGGTTAGCACAGATTTTCGCGCCACACTATTAACCATGTGTACCGGCGTGTCCTTTTTTCGCTGAATTAATTTTATTTTTAATTATGTATATTTGTAGTTTTATAACACATATAATTTGCAACAATAAATGGCAACATATAAGATCTGTTGCACGCAATAGGGTCTCACGAAGTGCAAGTCTACAACGCATATGCTGCATCGTTTATATCCGTATCTATCGAGATTTTTGCACCATATAGTTAAAACGTTGTAGAACATGTGTTGCTTTATAGGGGGTATCCTTGTAGTGCGACCGCAACCGGCAGGAGCACGCCGGAAGGCCGCCACACGCACGAGGCCTCCCCCCCTTCCCCCCTGCGTCGGCGGGCCGCCGGATTTGCAGATCTGCGGCACTTCATCGCGGGCCGCCGGATTTGGCTTTTTCCGGCCGCCGGTTGCTGCCCCAAGCGATGGAGTGGTCGGGGAGCCTCTCCCGCAGCCCAGGCAAGGGCGCATCGCCGCATGCATGCACGGGTTCGTCTGCCCGCCGCCACAGAAGGTTTGCGGGCATGGACTCGTCTGGCCGTCCGCCGGGCTCGGCGCTCGTGCAGCGTCTTTATGGCCTGCCGATGCCGTTCATAAAGTGCGACGACTGCCAGCGGGAAGTGCTGCGACTCACTTCGGGAATATGCTTTTTTACGGGTCCATTATACGGGGTCTGCATCTGTGCCAGCCCGCAAAAGCGGTTTTGCGTGAATTACAAACGCGTTTTGCGGGCCAGCGGGATGCGGGGTCTGCTAGAGTTGCTCTTAGGCATTTATTCGGTTAGAACTGAATAAACTGCAGACTGATCTCGCTCCTTTCTGCCAACTCATGAACGGACTCCAGTCCCCATTACCAATCCAAACGGTGACTTGGCAATTGCCCAGAGCTTGCTAGTGGTAGATTGGTTAGTTAATTTGTTGTGTAAGTAGTAGTAGATTGGTGTTACTACGTACTAGCCACAAGGTTAGTTAGCTCGATGGTGTGAATACCTACCAAGGGGTTGTGCACCTTTTGAAAAATCTGCGTCGCGACGCAGTCATGCATGGAGATATATGCAGGCATGCAGCCAACAACTCCTGGAATCCTACTACGAAAAACATGGCACTTGCTTGATGCGTTTTCTCGATTGACTGTTGATTTCAAGATTGGACAAGATGTTGCTACTACAATTTGCCCGGGAATCCTTTTGTCCTTGCGGCGTCTCATTTAAGCCAGCTGTTTGTAGGATTTGAAATATATGTGTACACGTCGGATTGAACAATTCAACTCCTGTACAGTTGATAGTGCAAGAACGGAAAAAAATTGGATGGAGACGGGCTGCAAACCTCCTCCCGTGCATACCCGATCTGATCTGCAGCCACCTGTCCTTACTCTCCATCTAACGCTATCCTCTCATCCCTACATGCACGTACACTTCTCGGCTCGAGTACCTGCATCGGCTCCAGGAAACAAACTACGCGGCTCGTATCAATCAGTTCCGTGGTAATCGGAGTTTTCATGGCCAAGCGATCTGAGTCTTCTTCTCCACGCGATCGTACTGGTGGGCGTGGGATCCCTGGGTCGGCTATGGCCGCACGCGCCAGAACACCTCGCCGCCCTCTCTCTCCCATGGCTGCATCGGCCCGGAACGAGAGCCATGGCCGCCGCGGGTGGTGCTCCCGCTGCCTGAACTGTTGCCTCCATCGAGAAGGACGGGAGTCGCCACGTCGGAGTTCGGCCCTGTCGCCGCCTTGGATCGTGTAAACCGTGCGAATGAGGACGGCCGCGGCTCCACCTCGTACAGCCCGCTGTCCACAGTGGCGCCGGAGGCAGCAACATGCGACATAGACTTGCCGCCACCGCACGTAACAGAAGACCAGGAGTATGACACAACCAACAGACGGGAGCAAGAGGCCAGGAGGACGGTGTGATCGACAGTGGTCGTGGAGCTGACGGAGAGGTGATACAACAGGTATGGTCGTTGCCTGGTTCTTCGAGATTGTTCCTTGCAACAATCTCAGCTTGCATGTGTACAATACATTGTCATGCCAAAAGCTAGAGATCGGGAAGTCAAGATAGGATGTTTATCTGTAATGAACAATTTGAGGATGACATAATAATAATTTTGTAAACAATGATTTGCTCATATTTGGCTTGATAGTGCAATAGCTTATTCAAAACAAAGTATTCCGTCCATGATACACCTAATGTAAAATAAATGTGTTGTGAAGAACATAATATATATTTTACATTGTAATGTAACTTTAATTCTCAACACTTTGTACTGTAGGTGGTTGATAAAGTTGGGCAAGCTTTGATCGTTCTCGAAGTGGGGAAGTCATTTGATTCAGAGCAGAAAGCATACGACATGTACAACACATATGCCGGGAAGATTGGGTTTAGTATCAGAAAGAGCCAGACAAAGCGCCGCCAAGATCGAACAATATACTAGAAATATATAGTTTGCAGTAATCAGGGAGAACGAGAAACCGAATCATCAAAGGCCACTACAAGAACATGTTGTCAGGCTCGTGTTCAATTTAGTGTCAGTAGAGACGGGATTTGGACAGTGCAAAAGGTTGTAACCGATCACAATCATTATCTTGCTAGTCCCAATAAGTCACACAAGCTGAGATCCCAACGACGTGTTGTAGAAGCGGACAGAGCGCTAATTGGCCAGATACGTGAAGCTGGGATGAAGCCATCTCAGGTGTATGATTTTATGGTATCGTTCTATGGAGGAGTCGACAAAGTGCCATTCTCAAAAATGGATTGCAATAATGAGATTGGTAAGGAAAGGAAGAAGTATTTAGAATCCAATGATGCAAAAACACTGTTAGAATACTTGAAGAATAAGCAGAGGGAGGATCCAACATTTTTTTATGCAATTCAAGTAGATGAGAAGGATGGTCAGATAGCTAATTTTTTTTGGGCAGATGGTCAGTCCATTATAGATTACGCATGCTTTGGTGATGCTGTGTCATTTGACACCACGTTTGATACCAATAAGTTTGAATTGCCTTTCGCTCCAATCCTTGGTGCCAATCATCACAAGCAAACAGTAATATTTGGGGCTGCACTGATATTTAATGAGTCCATTGATTCATTTGTTTGGCTATTTGAGACATTTCTCATGGCAATGTCAGGCAAGAATCCAAGCACAATTTTCACTGATCAAGACAGGGCCATGGACGGAGCAATTGCTTATGTATTTCCAAATACAAGCCATCGGCTTTGCTTGTGGCACATCTATCTTAATGCTGCTAAACATCTTGGGCATGTAATTCATAAGCATCCTGAGAAGTTTCTACCGGATTTTAAGAGATATGTCTATGAAGACAAATCTGAATGTATCTTCAAGAGGAAGTGGCAAGAATTGTTGGAGGAGTATAACCTTGAGGACAACGAATGGATGGCAAAATTGTATGAATTGAGGGGAAAGTGGGCTGCAATTTATCGTGACTCATTTACAGCTGATATGAACTCGACTCAAAGGAGTGAAGGAATGAATAATGTCTTCAAGAAAAGATTCCGTAGGAAACTTGGTCTTTCCGAACTCCTTGATCCAAGGTGGATATGCTACTGCCTCAATGCCAACATTATCAAGTGATGTGTATGGTCAGCGTTCGACCATGGCTTATCCGTTGATTGAAGGCAGATATGTTAGTGCATCCATGCTAACATTCTCATCAGATGTGTACGGGCAGCCTTCGGCCATGTCTGCTCCTTTTGTCCAAGGCGGATTTACAAGTCTTCTACATGGAGTTCAACAAGAAGCCACATTGTCCTCATCCATTAGAAAGTTACATTTCGATAAATAGCAGTCCTGGACCTGTAACATGTTTTCTGTTTTAACATGTAAGTGTGACATGATTGAAGTTTGGCGATTTTTCATATGCTTTCGAGAATAATGTGCTCTATCATTCTGATGGAGTGCCAAATCATGACAATATGAAACCTTGCTTTGTAATATCTACATGATTATCTATTTATTCTCATAGGGTTGCTTTACAGGAATGCTACTCCTTGGTGTTTAAACTTCAGTCCAATTTGAATCCATTTGCAATTACTTTCCAATCAGGGTTGTATGAGTATAATGAAATGTTCAAATGTAAAAGGAATTCAGGTTCTCTCTTGTAAAAGCTAGCAAGACCTAGCTGTGCTTTCCTGTTTGCAACAAAATCAAGATATGAGCATGTAAAAGATGATATAAAACATCAGTTTTTTTTTCCAATTTATAGATGATCACAAGAACCTATCCTTTTACAGATCAGAAAATTTACAGTCAATAATTCTGAACAATTTACAATAGAGTATCAGCATTATTTTCATCATAAGTTTCTGAATCTTGAAATTCACTGAAGAAAGTATGTTGTAACCAAAAGAACATGCTTACTTGCAATCCATTGAGCAGAACATCAGCGAGCATTTTGACATATTTTCTGACCTCGTAGCAGGCCATGAAAATACAGAAATAATACAGTCTACTTAACACGATCTACTTCATGTTCTCGGTGTCCTCGGATTATCCGTTTAACCTTTACGTCTTCCCTCTTCCTAACCCAGCTATCTATAAATCCAACATCACCGTTAGGCCACTCTAAACCTATTTGCAAACCTGAACTATCAGTGCAACAATTATTATTATTTTTCGAGAATGACAGTGCATCAATTATAATTCAGAGAAGTTCAAAAAACTCTGACATCTAAACTGTAGGAGCACATAACAATGCAATCCAAGAAACGGACATGAAAAGGGAACCTATTTCTGCTTATTGATAATAGAAATACAGTGTGATATCAAACAGAGTTGAAATCTGAAAATTATACTCGTTCAACTATTATACAGTCATGCTCTATGGAGAGAGGATATTACAATTGTGATGCCCATTGAAAAGAAAATTGCAACGACCACAAAGCTAGAAAATCAAACTATTATGGAAGGCGCTGGTTCATCAGTCAAAAGGTACTCTTCTTTTGAATAGGGAAAACGAATTCATTCATGTGTTGGTGAACACGGACATCATATCCGGCGAGCTCATGGCCACGAGAGCACACCGGCGCCATTCATGCACATACTTGCCTACCGGGCGCTGCACGCCGTGCCCCAGCAAGGCCGCCTCCATGCCCAACTTCGGTCGTCCATGGCGGCTGACATCTGATTTGGGTCTTCGACGCCTGCTGTTTGAGCAGCTCTCCCACGGACGCGCACCACTCGTGGAGTCGTGGGCATAGGTGTCCATGGTGCCTCCTGGTCCGCCGTCGCCGTCACTCCGCTCCGCGGGCGCCGCCATCTCGCTCCGCCGGCATCGCTCGGCCTTGGCTGTCCGCTGGACGTGGAACAAGATGGGGATTATGTTCGGTTTCTTGAGCCGATATAGCAGCTTAACGACCGAGCCGAGCGGAAGCGCCGGGAGCGACGGAACGAGCCGAAGAAAGGAGCGCTACAGCGGGCGCGAGCGGATGCCGTGGGATGCATTGGTAGGACAGGTGGCTGCATATCGGATCGGGTATGCACGGGAGGAGGTTTGCAGCCCGTCTCCACCCAATTTTTTTCCTGCAAGAACGCCATAGATTTGACAAATTCAGAGCGCTGAACGTATCAATTTCGATGTTCGTTTTTGTTTCAGCTCACGGCCGGTTGCTCTGCCCAACTCGGCCTTTGCGTACATGCATGCATGCATGCCGTACGTGTTGATCGCAACCTGTAGGTACACCTTTGTGCACGTCACCAGTTACGTGCCACTGAGCATATGCATGCATGCACGGTTCTTTCAATTAGATCGATACAGTATCATCGACCAAGTCAACAGTTCCCACGTTTTGTCCTCCGCTTAATTTCTGTTTGCTTGCTCTTTTGTCCGTCTGATCACTTGCTTGTCAACACTAATCACCATAGGTTAACTAAACAAATGGCGATGGATCACACGGCCCGGTAGATGAGTGGCCAGTCAAAAAGCACCACGGAGAAGCGCGGCTGCACCGCCTCTAATCATTCAAATCACTCGCCTAACCATCCACACGACTGCGGCCATTGTCGCCTTAGGCTGGTTATAGTGGGGAGTAACTTAGAGTAGTGACATGCATACGTTACTACTTTATGTTACTATCCTTATAATGGAAAGTATTATATGTGTAGTAACATATACATGTTTATTTATTGTCTTATAGACTCATTTTGCATTGAAAAGCGCTATGTGATGGTAACATATTAGGTTACTCTATTTATCTTTCTCATTATTAACTACTTGCCACATCAATATTTTTGCTTATGTGGCATCTATGTTATTATCTATGTTACTCCCACTATGACCAGCCTTAATCAAATACTAAAGGCGTGCATGCGCGCGTGCGGTGGGCCGTGTCTAGCCACTATAAATACACACCCGCACGCACCATGTCTCCGTGTAGCCAACCAAGCAAACTACCATTGCACATTCTGCAACGGAGCTAAGCGTAGCTAGAGCAAGAGAAATTTGTGCGATGGGAAGTGGGAAGAAGAGGGCGGCGCTTGCGTCCTTGTTCGGGTTCAAGAACAAGAGACAGGAGGAGGAAGAGGCCACGGCGGTGACGCGGCAGCAGCAGCATGCGGCGGCACCACCGCAGCAGAGGCACCATCATCACAGGGTGCGACCGAGCGACGACGACGACTATACCCGGCACTGGTACGCCGAGCGCGACATCGACCGGAAGGCCTCCGAGTTCATCGACAAGGTCCACCGCCGGATGCTCGCCAACGAGCAGGACGGATAGTATAAACCACCGGTAGGGGTCGTATATATAATGCACATACCAGCATGCCGACGGATCACGGGCAGGGGTCTATCTGGTTGAGCCTTGCTGCTAGCTAGATCACGCATGTCTGCTATGTATGCATGGTTGGTTGTATTTGTGTGTGTGATTAATTGTTTAGTTTTGATTGGATGTGTGTGTGTGTGTGATTAATTGCACGTACAAATACGCGTCTTCATGGTCTAGTTACATGTACATCTGGCCACATGATCAATCATGGAGCCAGAGGCAAGCACATAAAAATGATGGAACTTTCTGTGTTGGAAACTTAAACCGTAGAATAATCATTCTACATTAATTTTCATTAAAGTAAAGAGTTAACAGATATATACAAAAAAAGAGAAAGAAGAGCTAAGAGGTCGGACGGGATTTTCATTATAGTAAAATGTTAATGGTTCATTCTACAGTAATTTTCGTTAAGGTAAAGATTTAACAGGTATATACAAAAAAAAAGAAGGAGAAAGAAGCGGTAAGAGCTCAGATAGAATTTCAATACAATGAAGCCACCATAATGATGATGCATGAAGACGTCGATGAAATATTCATGATCACACTTCATATTTTCTTCCATAACCTTCTGCACGCGTTTACTAAACGGCCGTGCCAAAAACCGCTTACTGAACCCTAGCTTTCATCTATACTTCATCTATATTCACAATAATCATATTGCGTAGCATAGTTCTGCTTGTTCTTTGATTGCTTCCAGGAATTAGAAATCCGTGGCTAGGTCGATCTGCTCTCGACATGGTCGATAGCGTCTTTGGAGTTGATTTGATATCTACATTTTATTTAAACTTGAAGTTGTTATAAAGTTTCCAAAGGTTTAAACCATTCAAATTTCTTAAGAGTTTAGAGAGAGTCAACACACATATTGCTGAAGACTACGGACTCTCGGAACTTTCGAAGGGCATTTAGGGTACATTGAACAAGAGTGTATGTCACTAGTAGAGAAATGCTTATACACAACTTCTATTCATGGCGCGCCAGTTTCAATTAACATCACCACTATTTTTTTTCAAATAGTGGTTGCATTGGCATATTTGATACGCCACATTTACAACGTAAGTGGTGGCGTTTATTTTTCTGTCGCCACAAGTTTGTGTGACCAGTTGAATATGCCAGGCACAAGTTAGTGGTGGCGTTCGACGTATATGCACGCCGTAGGTAATCATGCTAGTGGTGGCATGCTGATTCCTGGCACGCCAGAAATATATTTTTCTTTTTATTAAAGTAAGAATAATATTTGGAATCGTTTTTATTTGTAGTTATTTATTCTTAATTGATTATCATGTGTTTTAAGTTTTTAATAATTATGTTAATAAAAAATCTTGGAATTGCTTTTATTAAAGTAAGAATATTGTTTTTTAAATGGTGAACATTTTTATATTTTTAGTTGTTTGCCTTTAAATTTTTAATAAATGGTGAACAATTTTATATTATGTTAGTAAAAAAATCTTGTAGAATTTTTATTAAAGTAAGAATATATTTTCTAAATGTTAAACATTTTTATGATATTTTGAGTAATTTAATGTTTTCCTTTCTATTATTTGTAAATGGTGAACATTCTTATATTATACTCCCTCCGTTCGTTTTTACTCCGCATATAAGATTTGTCTGAAGTCAAATTTCACAAAGTTTGACCAGATTTATATTAAAAATAACAACATATATAATACTAAAGTTATACAATATGAAATTAAATTCATCATGCATCTAATGACATTGATTTTGTATTGTTAATGTTTATATTTTTTCTATAAAATTGGTTCGATTTTACGAAGTTTGACTTCAGACACATCTTATATGGAAAATAAAAAGGACCTGAGGGAGTAAGTGAGATTATAATTGCTTTTATTAAAGTACGGATATTATTTTGTAAATGGTGAATATTTTCGTATTATATTGTGGGTCTTTTAATTGTTTTACCTTTTTCATTATTTGTAAATGTTTAACATTTTTTATATTATATTAGTTAATAAATATTGTAATTGCCTTTATTAAAGTAAGAATGTTTTAAGCCTTTTAATTGTTGTAACTTTTTATTTATTTTGTTGATAAAGAAAATAAGATATAGTGGGCTTTATTTGGTCTTCTGACCCACTGGCCTATCGGGCCTAGCCCAGGACTGCGTCCGGCGCATTGGATCAAAACTGAGGTGGCCATGGCCCCCTCGCCCGATCCCCTCCTTCCTCTTCTATCTCTGCATGCTCTCCGCCTCTCTCGATCCCCTTCTTCCTATGCTCGTCACGAGCCTATCCAGCCATTTCCTGTGGGATCCACCGCTAAGGTAAACATCTACAGCTCCCCCTCTCGCTGCCCTATCGCGTAGATCCAATCGATTGGTTTTTTTCCTACTCACGGAGGTCAGCTCGCTTTGATTCCCAAGGCTAGGGTTTCGGCGACGGAGATGCAGGTAGGCAACGACGTACCTCGACGTATCTCCTAGGCGAGCATCTCCCTCCGGCCTCCGCTATTCTGGGAATGTGCCCATCGAGTCACGAGCAATTAGGATTAGGTTTGAATGATGCTTTAGTATAAATTCAGCATTGTGGGATGGTGATGTGTCGAGAGGGATAATATGAAGTATAAATTCAAGTTCTCTTTAACTTGAATATGTATGTTATTAGTTGCATTTATACTCTTGTTCCTCCTAGGCATGCCTTCATTATTTGAGAGACAACTATATGTCTCAGTGGCCAAGCACGCACAATGGCATGGTTGTTGATGTCTTGTTTTCCTAAGTCTATCCATACACGTAGAAAAGCTTGTATGAATAATGATACACTCAAGATCGTAAATAGGTCATGTTTTAGGGTTACAATTAAGTCCTTGTTGACTCATTAATATTTTGTAGTTATAATCTGATTTGCACGCACAATGGCATGGTTGTTGATGACTCCTACAACGAAGCCTAAAAATCTAGCGGAGACGTCGCAATGTATGCCGCCGCCGCCGGTGCGAGCAACAACCGAGTAAGAACTCATGAGAAGAACCTTCTTCTTATTCAACAAACTCATGCATATGATTGCAAAATCATGTATATTGTTATTGCAAACATTTCTTTGTATGGATACGTATGGATTCCAACCCATTAAGGGTCTAGGCAAGTTGAAGAAAAGGTCTATGATGTGGACATGCTCAACCGACAACTTTTGGAGGCTAATGAAAGCACCATCAAGGCCCTGAAGGAGGTGGTGGATCAGCTGAACCAGGAGTGGGATCAGCTGATTGATGAGAAGGCTGATCTCATCGATGAGAGGGATGAGCTGATGATGGAGAGGGATCGGCTAAAGAAGGAGAGGAAAAACTCAGAGCCGAGAGGAAGGATCTCAAAAATATGAAGGCTCATTTTCTCAAGGAGGGACAAGCCAATAGGTAGAAGCTTCGACAGATCAAGACAATCCTTGAAGAGTGATCAACTACCTAGCTAGCTACCTTAGTTCATTAATCGCTAAACTGATCGACTGGCTATCTTTGTAAAACTTCTATGTTAGTTGATGGAGTACATTTCTTACTTCTTCTATTATATGCTTAGTTCTTCAATTGGTTGATGAAGTACCAAGCTTAGTTGTTAAGATGTTATATGCTTAGCTATTTTTTATGTGCGCAAAATCAAATTGGTGGCGTGGTGCCAACATGGCATGTCACTGGTGATATATAATCGCCATATTGGTGGAGTTGGACGCCCACGCCAGCAAGACTATTTTTTGCTATGCCAGCACTAGGCTTTTATACACTACTGTGTATTTGTACTTTAAATGTTGAATTATCCTCAATTTCAAGTTTAAACAAACAATGTTATGAAAGTGACCACGATTCACATTACAAATCCTAATTACTATTTACAAAACTGGGGAATGTGACAACTCACACCCATCACCATAATCTAGTCCCAAGATTCCAACAGGTTAGATAAAATGCAAAAAGGACATGTCTAGCATAATCGTCTCATTTCCATGTTGCTTCTTTCTCGAAGAAGCTGATCCATTGCATCACGGAGGACTTGACATCTTTTTATTACATCCAAGCTTAAAAGTATTGGTAATATACTCAATTTTTTTAACCTCAAAGACGGTATGAAAAGCTCCTATTGACATATATTACTCAGAGCAAACTCACTTACATGTTTTATGCTCATATCATCCCGTCCCTTCCTATTTGGAGGGCATGCTAGTATGGAACCAACAGTCAAAATCCAAAATCAAAGGAGTTTTCATGGGGTAGAGTGTATAGAGATGGTAAAAGAGTTCATAAAAGGCCATATGCTAGGTTTGGCCTATGTGCAAGCGGGGCAGAATTTTGTTTTAATGTCCTTATAAGGGCATCTACAGCCGACTGGGCAAATCCGCACCCCTAAGGGCATCTCCAATTTGAGACGCTGGGAGGGGACGCTAGGAATTTAATCCCGGCAGATCGACAGTTATGCTGTCGATTACCAGCGCCTCGTGTGGAATCGACGCAAACAAAGGCACTGAGGGCTTGGGCACTTTTTTACGTCCGAGACAAGTAGAGCTTTATTTCTAATATGTAGTGCCATCCATTGTTAGCGCTAGCCGTTGGAGGAGAGAGCGCCAGCTTCGTGGGATATTTTTTTCCGCACCATATGCGCCTGGATAAGCGTTCCACATTGTAGATGCCCTAAACGACCGCGGACGCGCTCAGGTACGCCTGGTGGCCCCTCATATTGGCTGCCGGACAACCACACTCATCAGATGCAAAACTCAAATTCATGCACGCCCATCATACACATGAATATCACACGTAAATAAACATTTGTTGGTGGAAAAAGATACATAGTTCAAATAAAATTTATTTCAATGTACAATTCAAATATTAGCTCTTTGGTTTCCATTATGGGTCCACATATGCTCCACAAGATCATAGAGTAATTGCGCGTGCACCTGATGGTCTCCAAGATTCGGATGCATTTGTAGAAAATTGATAAGCCGGTGTGCATCTTGCTGTTTTGGGATGTGGACTTGTTCTCCAGGCTTGTCAAAATCATGGGTTTGTGTAACAACATCACCCTCGTCCTTAACAATCATATTGTGAAAAATGACACAACAAGTCGTTAGCTGCCACAAAGTCTCTGGCGCCCACATCGTTCCAACTCCACGAACAATTGCCCAACGTGCATGGAGCACTCCGAATGCCCTCTCTGCATCCTTCCGGACCGCTTCTTGCATTGATGCAAAGTGACTTTGTTTGTTTCCTTGGAGTTCATATATGTTCTTCACAAACGCCACCCTACTGAGGATAGATACCATCGGCAAGGTAGTACCTGAAGGAAATATGCCCTAGAGGCAATAATAAAGTTATTATTTATTTCCTTATATCATGATAAATGTTTATTATTCATGCTAGAATTGTATTAACTGGAAACATAATACATGTGTGAATACATAGACAAACAGAGTGTCACTAGTATGCCTCTACTTGACTAGCTCGTTAATCGAAGATGGTTATGTTTCCTGACCATAGACATGAGTTGTCATTTGATTAATGGGATCACCTCATTAGGAGAATGATGTGATTGACATGACCCATTCCATTAGCTTAGCACTTGATCGCTTAGTATATTGCTATTGCTTTCTTCATGACCTATACATGTTCCTCGTAACTATGAGATTATGCAACTCCGTTTACGGAGGAACACTTTGGGTACTACCAAACGTCACAACGTAACTGGGTGATTATAAAGGAGTACTACAGGTGTCTCCAAAGGTACTTGTTGGGTTGGCGTATTTCGAGATTAGGTTTTGTCACTCCGATTGTCGGAGAGGTATCTCTGGGCCTTCTCGGTAATACACATCACATAAGCCTTGCAAGCATTACAACTAATGAGTTAGTTGTGAGATGATGTATTACGGAACGAATAAAGAGACTTACCAGTAACGAGATTGAACTAGGTATTGGATACCGACGATCGAATCTCAGGTAAGTAACATACCGATGACAAAGGGAACAACGTATATCGTTATGCGGTTTGACCGATAAAGATCTTCGTAGAATATGTAGGAACCAATATGGGCATCCAGGTTCCGCTATTGGTTATTGACCGAGAATGGTTCTAAGTCATGTCTACATAGTTCTCGAACCCGTAGGGTCCGCACGCTTAAGGTTTCTGGCGATGCTTATATTATGAGTTTATGAGTTTTGATGTACCGAAGGAGTTCGGAGTCCCGGATGAGATCGGGGACATGACGAGGAGTCTCGAAATGGTCGAGACGTAAAGATCGATATATTGGACGACTATATTCGGAGTTCGGAAAGGTTCCGAGTGATTCGGGTATTTTTCGGAGTACCGGGTAGTTACGGGAGAAGCAATGGGCCTTGATGGGCTTTAGTGGAAAGAGGAGAAAGGGTCAAGGGGCTGCTGCGCCCCCCCTCCCCTCTGGTCCGAATTGGACTAGGGAAAAGGAGGCCGGCCACCTTTCCTTCTCCTCCACTTCCTTCTCCCTTCCTCCCCTCTTGGTGGACTCCTACTAGGACTTGGAATCCTAGTAGGACTCCACATCTTGGTGCGCCTCCTCCCTTGGCCGGCCACCTCCTCCTTGCTCCTTTATATACGGGGGCAAGGGGGCACCCCATGACACACAAGTTGATCTACGGATCTTTCCTTAGCCGTGTGCGGTGCCCCCTTCCACCATATTCCACTTCGGTCATATCGTCGCGGAGCTTAGGCGAAGCCCTGCGCCGGAGAAGTCATATCGTCGCGGAGCTTAGGCGAAGCCCTGCGCCGGTGGAGCATCAACATCGCCATCACGCCGTCAGGTTGACGGAACTCATCCTCGACACTTTGCTGGATCGGAGTCCGGGATCGCCATCGAGCTGAACGTGTGCGTAACTCGGAGGTGCCGTGACGCTCGGTGCTTGGATCGGTCGGATCGTGAAGACGCACGACTACATCAAGCGCGTTGTTATAACGCCCGCTTTCGGTCTACGAGGGTACGTGGACATACATTCCCCTCTCGTTGCTATGCCATCACCATGGTCCCGTAAAAGCGAGGGAAATTTTTGAAATTACTACGTTCCCCAACAGTGGCATCCGAGCCAGGTTTTATGCGTTGATGTCATATGCACGAGTAGAACACAAGTGAGTTGTGGGCGATACAAGTCATACTGCCTACCAGCATGTCATACTTTGGTTCAGCGGTATTGTGAGATGAAGCGGCCCGGACCGACATTACGCCAGACGCTTACGCTGAGACTGGTTTCACCGCCCGAGCACTCGTTGCTTAAAGGTGACCGGCGGGTGTCTGTCTCTCTCACTTTAGTTGAACTGAGTATGGCTACGCCCGTCCTTGAGAAGGTTAAAACGGAGTCTATTTGACGAAGTATCGTTGTGGTTTTGATGCGTAGGTAAGAACGGTTCTTGCTCAGCCCATAGCAGCCACGTAAAACTTGCAACAACAAAGTAGAGGACGTCTAACTTGTTTTTGTAGGGCATGTTGTGATGTGATATGGTCAAGACGTGATGCTATATTTTATTGTATGAGATGATCATGTTTTGTAACCGAAGTTATCGGCAATCGGCAGGAGCCATATGGTTGTCGCTTATTGTATGAAATGCAACGCCATGTAATTGCTTTACTTTATCACTAAGGAGTAGCGATAGTCGAGAAGCAATAGTTGGCGAGACGACAACGATGCTACGATGGAGATCAAGGTGTCGCTACCGGTGACGATGGTGATCATGACGGTGCTTGGCGATGGAGATCACAAGCACAAGATGATGATGGCCATATCATATCACTTATATTGATTGCATGTGATGTTTATCCTTTATGCATCTTATCTTGCTTTGATTGACGGTAGCATTATAAGATGATCTCTCACTAAAAATTATCAAGAAGTGTTCTCCTGAGTATGCACCGCTATGAAAGTTCTTCGTCTTTGAGACACCACGTGATGATGATCGGGTGTGATAGGCTCTACGCTCAAATACAACGGGTGCAAAACAGTTGCACGCCGAATACTCAGTTATACTTGACGAGCCTAGCATATAACAGATATGGCCTCGGAACACGGAGACCGAAAGGTCGAACGTGAATCATATAGTAGATATGATCAACATAGTGATGTTCACCATTGAAACTACTCCATCTCACGTGATGATCGGACATGGTTTAGTTGATTTGGATCACGTAATCACTTAGATGACTAGAGAGATGTCTATCTAAGTGGGAGTTCTTAAGTTAATATGATTAATTGAACTTTAATTTATCATGAACTTAGTCCTGGTAGTATTTTGCAAATTATGTTGTAGATCAATAGCTCGCGTTGTTGCTTCCCTATGTTTGTTGCTTTCATATGTTTTGTTCCTAGAGAAAACTGTGTTGAAAGATGTTAGTAGCAATGATGAGGATTGGATCCGTGATCTGAGGTTTATCCTCATTGCTGCACAGAAGAATTATGTCCTTGATGCACCGCTAGGTGACAGACCTATTGCAGCAGCAGATGCAGACGTTATGAACGTTTGGCTAGCTCAATATGATGACTAGTTGATAGTTTAGTGCACCATACTTAACGGCTTAGAATCGGGACTTCAAAGACGTTTTGAACGTCATGGAACATATGAGATGTTCCAGGAATTGAAGTTAATATTTCAAGCAAATACCCGAGTTGAGAGATATGAAGTCTCCAACAAGTTCTATAGCTAAAAGATGGAGGAGAATCGCTCAACTAGTGAGCATGTGCTCAGATTGTCTGGGTACTTCAATCGCTTGAATCAAGTGGGAGTTAATCTTCCAGATAAGATAGTGATTGACAGAATTCTCTAGTCACGATCACTAAGTTACTAGAACTTCGTGATGAACTATAGTATGCAAGGGATGACGGGAAAAATTCCCGAGCTCTTCGTGATGTTGAAATCAACGAAGGTAGAAATCAAGAAAAAGCATCAAGTGTTGATGATTGACAAGACCACTAGTCTCAAGGAAAAGAGCAAAGGAAAGAAAGGGGAACTTCAAGAAGAACGGCAAGCAAGTTGCTGCTCAAGTGAAGAAGCCCAAGTCTGGACCTAAGCCTGAGACTAAGTGCTTTTGCTGCAATGGAACTGGTCACTAGAAGCGGAACTACCCCAAGTATTTGGCGGATAAGAAGGATGGCAAAGTGAACAAAGGTATATTTGATATACAGATTATTGATGTGTATTTTACTAGTGTTCGTAGTAACCCCTCGGTATTTGATACTGGTTCAGTTGCTAAAAGTAGTAACTTGAAACGGGAGTTGCAGAATGAACAGAAACTAGTTGAAGGGGAAGTGACGATGAGTGTTGGAAGTAGTTCCAAGATTGATATGATCATCATCGCACACTCCCTATACTTTCGGGATTAGTGTGGAACCTAAATAAGTATTATTTGGTGTTGAGCATAAATATGATTTGATCATATTTATTGCAATCTGATTATTCATTTAAGTAAGAGAATAAATTGTTGTTCTGTTTACATGAATAAAACCTTATATGGTGACACACCCAATGAAAATGGTTCATTGGATCTCGATCATAGTGATACACATATTCATAATATTGAAACCAAATGATGCAAAGTTAATAATGATAGTGCAACTTATTTGTGGCAATCGCCGTTTAGGTCATATTGGTGTAAAGCGCATGAAGAAAACTCCATGTCGATGGACTTTTGGAATCACTTGATTATGAATCATTTGATGCTTGCGAACCGTGCCTTTTGGGCAAGATGACTAAAACTCCGTTCTCCGGAACAATGGAACAAGCTCTTGACTTATTGGAAATAATACATACCGATGTATGCGATTCAATGAGTATTGATGCTCGTGGCAAGTATCATTATTTTCGACCTTCACAGATGATTTGAGAAGATATGCGTATATCTTCTTGATGAAACATAAGTCTGAAATAGTTGAAAAGTTCAAAGAATTTCAGAGTGAAGTAGAAAATCATCGTAACAAGAAAATAAAGTTTCGCGATCTGATCGTGAGATGAATATTTGAGTTACGAGTTGGGTCTTCAATTAAAACAAAGTGGAATAGTTTCACAGCTCACGCCACCGGAACACCACAACGTTATGGTGTGTCCGAACGTCAGAATCAAGACTTTATTGGATATGATGCGATCTATGATGTCTCTTATCGGTTTACCACTATCGTTTTGGGGTTATGCATTAGAGACAGCTGCATTCACGTTTAATAGGGCACCATCTAAATCCGTTGAAGCGACACCGTATGAACTATGGTTTAAACAGTAAACCTAAGCTGTCGTTTCTTAAATTTTGGAGTTGTGATGCTTATGTGAAAAAGGTTTCACCTGATAAGCTCGAACCCAAATCGGAGAAGTGCGTCTTCATAGAATACCCAAAGGCAACTATTGGGTACACCTTCTATCACAGATCCGAAGGCGAGTTATTCGTTGTTAAGGTGGATCCTTTCTAGAGAAGAAGTTTCTCTCGAAAGAAGTGAGTGGGAGGAAAGTAGAACTTGATAAGGTAATTGTACCTTCTCCCTTATTGGAAAGTAGTTCATCACAGAAATCAGTTCGGTGATTCCTACACCAATTAGTGAGGAAGTTAGTGATGATGATCATAAAACTTCAGATCAAGTTGCTACCAAACCTCGTAGGTCTTCCAGAGTAAGATCCGCACTGTAGTGGTACGGTAATCATGTTCGGAAGTCATGTTACTAGACCATGATAAACCTACGAACTATGAGGAAGCGATGATGAGCCCAGATTCCGCGAAATGGCTTGAGGCCATGAAATCTGAGATAGGATCCATGTATGAGAACAAAGTATGGACTTTGATTGACTTGCTCTATGATCAGCAAGCCATGTTAAATAAATGGATCTTCAAGAGGAAGATGGACACTGATAGTAGTGTTACTATCTACAAAGCTAGACTTGTCGAAAAAGGTTTTAGACAAAGTTCAAGATGTTGAATACAATGAGATTTTCTCACTTGTATCGATGCTTAAAAGTCTGTCCGAATCATGTTAGCAATTGCCACATTTTATGAAATCTGGCAAATGGATGTCAAAACTGCATTCCTTAATGGTTTTCTTAAAGAAGAGTTGTATATGATGCAACCAGAAGATTTTGTCAATCCTAAAGGTGCTAACAAAAGTGCAAGCTCCAAATGATCCATCAATGGACTGGTGCAAGCATCTCGGAGTTGGAATATACGCTTTGATGTGTTGATCAAAGCATATGGTTTTATGAGACTTTTGGAGAAGCCTGTATTTACAAGAAAGTGAGTGGGAGCACTACTGACATTTACGATAAGTATATGTGAATGACATATTGTTGATCGGAAATAATGTAGAATTATTCGCAAAGCATAAAGGAGTATTTGAAAGGAGTTTTTCAAAGAAGGACCTCAAGAAAACTACTTACATATTGAGCATCAAGATCTATAGAGATAGATCAAGACGCTTGATATATTTTTTCAATGAATACATACCTTGACAAGATTTTGAAGTAGTTCAAAATGGAACAGTCAAAGAAAGAGTTCTTGCCTGTGTTACAAGGTGTGAGATTGAGTAAGACTCAAAACCCGACCACGGCAGAAGATAGAAAGAGAATGAAAGTCATTCCCTATGCATCAGCCATAGGTTCTATAAAGTATGTCATGCTTTGTACGGATCTATTACATACCCTACCACTAAGCTAGGCAAGGGAGTGCAATAGTGATCTAGGAGTAGATCAATGGACAGCGGTCAAAATTATCCTTAGTAGAATAAGGATATGTTTCTCGATTATGGAAGTGAAAAAAGGTTCGTCGTAAAGGGTTACGTCGATACAAGTTTTTACACTAATCTAGATGACTCTGAGTCTTAATCTGGATACATATTGAAAGTGGGAGCAATTAGCTAGAGTAGCTCCGTGCAGAGCATTGTAGACATAGAAATTTGCAAAATACTTACGGCTCTGAATGTGACAGACCCGTTGACTAAAATTATCTCACAAGCAAAACATGATCACACCTTAGTACTCTTTGGGTGTTAATCACATAGCGATGTGAACTAGATTATCGACTCTAGTAAACCCTTTGGGTGTTGGTCACATGTCGATGTGAACTATGGGTGTTAACCACATATAGATGTGAACTATTGATGTTAAATCACATGGCGATGTGAACTAGATTATTGACTCTAGTGCAAGTGGGAGATCAAGGAAATATGCCCTAGAGGCAATAATAAAGTTATTATTTATTTCCTTATATCATGATAAATGTTTATTATTCATGCTAGAATTGTATTAACTGGAAACATAATACATGTGTGAATACATAGACAAACAGAGTGTCACTAGTATGCCTCTACTTGACTAGCTCGTTAATCGAAGATGGTTATGTTTCCTGACCATAGACATGAGTTGTAATTTGATTAATGGGATCACCTCATTAGGAGAATGATGTGATTGACATGACCCATTCCATTAGCTTAGCACTTGATCGTTTAGTATATTGCTATTGCTTTCTTCATGACCTATACATGTTCCTGTAACTATGAGATTATGCAACTCCGTTTACCGGAGGAACACTTTATGTACTACCAAACGTCACAACGAATCGGGTGATTATAAAGGAGTACTACAGGTGTCTCCAAAGGTACTTGTTGGGTTGGCGATTTCGAGATTAGGTTTTGTCACTCCGATTGTGGAGAGGTATCTCTGGGCCTTCTCGGTAATACACATCACATAAGCCTTGCAAGCATTACAACTAATGAGTTAGTTGTGAGATGATGTATTACGAACGAGTAAAGAGACTTACCAAGAATCTAGATTGAACTAGGTATTGGATACCGACGATCGAATCTCGTAAGTAACATACCGATGACAAAGGGAACAACGATATCGTTATGCGGTTTGACCGATAAAGATCTTCGTAGAATATGTAGGAACCAATATGGGCATCCAGGTTCCGCTATTGGTTATTGACCGAGAATGGTTCTAGGTCATGTCTACATAGTTCTCGAACCCGTAGGGTCCGCACGCTAAGGTTTCGATAGCGGTTATATTATGAGTTTATGAGTTTTGATGTACCGAAGGAGTTCGGAGTCCCGGATGAGATCGGGGACATGACGAGGAGTCTCGAAATGGTCGAGACGTAAAGATCGATATATTGGACGACTATATTCGGAGTTCGGAAAGGTTCCGAGTGATTCGGGTATTTTTCGGAGTACCGGGTAGTTACGGGAGAAGCAATGGGCCTTGATGGGCTTTAGTGGAAAGAGGAGAAAGGGTCAAGGGGCTGCTGCGCCCCCCCTCCCCTCTGGTCCGAATTGGACTAGGGAAAGGGGCCGCCACCTTTCCTTCTCCTCCACTTCCTTCTCCCTTCCTCCTCTTGGTGGACTCCTACTAGGACTTGGAATCCTAGTAGGACTCCACATCTTGGTGCGCCTCCTCCTTGGCCGGCCACCTCCTCCTTGCTCCTTTATATGGGGGCAGGGGGCACCCCATGACACACAAGTTGATCTACGGATCTTTCCTTAGCCGTGCGGTGCCCCCTCCACCATATTCCACTTCGGTCATATCGTCGGAGCTTAGGCGAAGCCCGCGCCGGAGAAGTCATATCGTCGCGGAGCTTAGGCGAAGCCCCGCGTCGGTGGAGCATCAACATCGTCATCACGCCGTCGTTGCGACGGAACTCATCGACACTTTGCTGGATCGGAGTCCGGGATCGCCATCGAGCTGAACGTGTGCAGAACTCGGAGGTGCCGTGACGCTCGGTGCTTGGATCGGTCGGATCGTGAAGACGACGACTACATCAACAGCGTTGTTATAACGCCTTCGCTTTCGGTCACGAGGGTACGTGGACAGACACTCTCCCCTCTCGTTGCTATGCCATCACCATGGTCCTGTGTGTGCGTAGGGAAATTTTTGAAATTACTACGTTCCCCAACAGTACCCCATGTTGTAGTTGTGGCCGTTGATAGTGTAGTTGCATGGCGGCGATTCCCTAGTACAAAGTCTCCTAAACACGGGAGATCATTGAAGCATATTAATGTCGGTGTGAGATACAAGCACTCCAAAGAAAGCATGGGCCACTGTGCTAATAAGGATGGCTCTCTTAGGTATATAGGATGTGTCACTGTGTTAACTAGACCAATGCCCCGCGGTTGCTGTGAAAATTTGTATAAACTAAAAACTGCACTGAACTAATCAATCTAGATAGTGTTTTTATGGTTTCTCCTATAGCAAAAAATTTGGTTACCAATATTTTAAAGATCAATAAATGAGAATGTCATTGTATAAGTCCAAATAGGAGCAGAACGAAAAAATATGCATGCCTCAGTTTTCTATCATGGAGCACCGTGATGTGAGCTCAATGCATGGGTCAACATACTTTGGTACTTTACTGTTAGTTACTACATGCCTATTTGCATGCATGCGTCAGATACCACATGTGTTTGGTGCAGCTACTCTCAGAATATAGATCTGATGGCTAGTATATCCGACGGCTGAATTAATTTGGATGATGTGGCACAATGAGAAGGCAGATAATTCCTTGTAGTGGGGGTAGCTACTTAGATATAGTAGATGAGGGATGCTACGAATGAGCATATGAACCCCAGTCCAATTTGCTCCATAAGAAAGTCATCAAAATACGAATCCCATTAACATTCACTTTTATTTTAGTTATGAGTTAATCCCAAAGTAAAAATAATTTATATAACTTGTGGTAGCTATCATGATTAATGTGTTTGAAAAGCACACTAGAATTGTTGGCGGACAAGTACGTTGCTTTTATTTTATTCAGTGATACCCAAGGGAGAAGATACCCCGCCATTGTCTTGGATTTGATACACCTAAGGCAACATACTTAAGGGGAACCCGCTGATGTCCTAAAAACCTCTACACTTGGGACAACAAAAGAAGGTCATTATATGATCCTAATACCACCAACTGACATCATGAGGACTGCATTTTCAATCAATATGGCATGTATGGGTGAATGATGATGTCGTTTGCATTAACCAACACAATAGTGTACTTTGTGAACCTTATGAACAAGGTATACATGGTGTACATGTATAGTTCATCATGGTATTCATAGATAACATCCTCATCTAATCAAAGTCAACCGACCAATATGCACATATCTTGAATCGGGTAGTGGAGAAGACTCAAGAAACTCCAGATATATGGTATGTTTAGTAATTGTGAGTTCTGACTTGAGGAATTAGGATCTATGGAACATGTCATCTCTAGTTACTGTTGATCCCGCAAAATTCACTATACTGTTTAACTGGCAACAACACAACACAATGACTGAAGTTCAAAGTATTTATGGATTGAACTATCGATTCATAAAAGATTCTCAAGCATTTTCAGGTCGATGGAATAGCTGGGCCAATAACAAAAAAGAAAGTTAAATGGACCCGAAGTACGAAAAGAGCTTCCAAGAGCTAGAAAAGACTCACAAGTGCACTAGTAGTTCCTAAGGTATACAGAAGACCTTTGATTTATATTGGTTCTCGTTTGGAATTAGAATTTGTGATGCTGCAACATGGCCAGCTGAAGCATATAACCAAGAAGCATCACATGGTGAAGGAGGATAGAGTTCTGAAGAGTGTGGTCAACGTCTCGTCGACTCCTTTCTCGACCACTTATTTTGACGAAACCTCGCTAGAGGGTGGGGACCTCTGGCAATTGCATCAAAAAAGCGAGTTCGGCCCGTTCAAATCTTCTCCCGCTCCCAGCTTCATCGGCTTCACGCTGGAGCCGGCCCAAACGTCGCAGCTCAGAGGAGCCCGTTTCGCGAGCAAAGTTCCCTCGCAATACAAAATGAGAAGCAGGATGAACTCCGCTCTAAAAAATCAAAGGAGGTGGAGTTGGAGATACTACTCAATATGCCACCCCATGTGGCCTCGGGGCAACGTACCGGTTCGCTTGACATGTTCTATTTTTTTACACGTCTCGACATGTTCTATTTTTTTACGCGTCTCGTCATGTCTTTTCTCCCTGATACATTACCATTCCAACCCAAACCTCCCAGCCTCTCGTTCGAACAGGCGTAAAGCATGCTTATTGGGCTGTCCGCCCAATTAACCAATTGAAAGTGGAGCTGACCTCCCCAATGGTTTCTCTTGAGCCAGTTTTTGTCTCATAAGCGGGATTTTTAAGGAAATTCAAGCAAAAACCAAATACAAGCACACAAGTAAAAAAGCTAAATTAAGCCTGTTGGTGGGGGTTAGACGAACACACACGTCTGGGCCGCTTTTTTCATCTGGGGCTCCGACTTCGGGAGTGCCTATATGACACACTTTGTGTCAAACATGTGTCGCTTTGGCAGAGGCCCAGAGCATCCTACTAGCGGGCGCTTCGCACAGAGCGTCCCAATGGTGGGCCGGCTGGGCCGATTTCTTCGCTCGAGTTTCTGTTTTTGTTTCTTTTCGTTCTGTTCGACTAGTAAGCTGCTTCTGTTTCCTCAAAAAAAAAATATGCTTCTGTTTCTTTTTCCCCCTAAAAAGTTGCTTCTGTTTCCGTTTTCTAGTTAGACTAGTAGCTGCTCGTGTTTTTGATTTGACGCACACCCAGTACCCCATTTCTTTGACTGCTTTGACACTCACTAGCGAAAAAAGTTAAACTATTTCTTCTGAAAAATACAGCCACAAGACAGGAACGAAAACATAAAATAGGCATAGAAACATGAAGCTGGTTCTTACCGTTGTTCCATTGCTACAAGAAACACAAAGTTGGTTCTTGGATTAAAAAAATGTTCAAGGCAGTCAAAATTGTTCATCAATTCAAATGTTGTTATTTAAATTGACAAATTGTTCTCAGATTCAAAAATGTTCATGACATTCAGAGAATGTTCTTGAATTCAAAAAATGTTCAAAGCATTCAAAAAATGTTCTTGCCAAAGTTTTCACGGATTCAAAAATGTTCAAGCCATTGAACAAATTGTTCTTCGGTTGAAAAAAATCTTTAAGACATTAAAAAATTATACACAAATTCAAAAAATATATTTGAAATTGGATAATATTAATGGATTCAAAAAATTTCAAGACATTCGAAAATTGTTCTTGGATTCAAGATATTTATAAGGCATTAAAAAGGTTCTTGGAATTAAAATTTTGTTCATGGATTCAAAAAATGTTCCAGTCATTCAAAAATTTGTTATTGGACTGAAAAGTGTTCTAGTGATTCCAAAATTGTTCTTTGAACTTGAATTTTTTTCTTGGATTCAAGGTATGTTAAAGGCATTAAAAATGTTCTTCAAATTAAAAATTTGTTCATGGATTAAAAAAATGTTCTAGACATTCAAAAAAGTGTTCTTGGACTGAAATATGTTCTAGTGATTCCAAAATTGCTCTTTGAACTTCAAATTTGTTCTTGGATTAAAAAATTGTTATTGGATTAAGGAATTAAAGAATTATTGAAGGCATTCAAAAGTTGTTCCTCGAATTAAAAAATTGCTCATGGATTCAAAAATAAAATTCGAGGTATTGAAAAATTTGTTCTTTGAAGCTGAAAATGACATTCAAAAATGTTCTTGTCTTAAAAAAATGTTCAACACATTTAAAAATTGTTCTTACAATCAAAGTTGTTCATGGGTTCAAAAAATGTCTGGCGTATTCAAAAAGTTGATCTTGGATTAAAAATGTTCTAGGGTTCAAAAATCGTTCTAAAAAATTGAGAAGTTGTTCTTGGATTCAAAATATGGTTTTCAAATTAAAAATTTGTTAATGGAATTCAAGTTTTGTTCATGGATTCTACAAATGCTATTGTACTCAAAAAATGTTCTCAGCATTGAAAATTCATTCTTGGAATTCAAATTGTGTTCTAAGATTCAAAAGTATTCTTGGAATCCAAGGTGGGAAGCATAGAGGAACCACACCGTAATGATGTGAAGGGGTTTATTGATACAATTTCTGTAGGGGAAACGAGGAAAGTTTCCTATGCAAGAATTACTAGCATACATTTTCCTGTTCTACGTTACTTTGCAATATTTGCTAGTAGATGCTTAATTGGTCACGGTAACAGTGAAAATCTCAGTGCCACTGATATTGTTATTTTGCGCCATGCTTTGTTTCGTGATACAACTTTCAGTTTAGGCTTATTATTGCTAAACGATTAAATCTGAACCATACAAAGGGCCTCATCTTCGGAGGCATCTTTGCCTCACGCCTTGCTGCACACTTTGAGATACCTATTAGGCATTATGAGAAAGAAGAAAAGTTGATGCCCCCTATTTTTCTAGATTATAAGAGTATGGTAGAACATGACTTTATTGTTAAAAATAAGAAGAAACTGCTTAAGTATAATTTTATATTTGGTAAAACTCACCATGAGATTATTACCTTGCCTGCGCCCTCTTTGTTTAACATATTTTCAGGCACGTACTTCATCTTGCCGGATGCCGTTTATGCATACTGGAGCCTGACACAAGCTCCAGAGCCTGAGCCTGAGCCACCACTTGACCCTTATCGACAGTCTGTTTATCAGTGGGATCCGGAGGAGATCGCCAACCAGTGGCACCCAGAGGAAACTCCTTCGTACACCGGAGAGGGCAGCTTTGAGCCGTGACCATAGACCAACTTAGGCCAAAAGCCTAAGCTTGGGGGAGTACATATTTCTCATCGACGTTACATTCATGTTCACACACTCATGCCAGTTGTCGGTGCTCATACTTTTTCATTGTACTATCCATGCTAGTTTATTTTTCTTTCTAAGCTTTCTTCTTGTATGTTCGAAAAACCTTAAAAAAAACCAAAACAAAAAAAATTAGTTGTAGCTTTTAGCTAGTTTACCTTCCATGCCTGTAGTAGTAGTAATTAAAAGAAAATCCAACATAATTTCTCGCTCTTGTTTTGCTTGTTGGGAGCTCTCCCGTGTAAATAGTTTTATTTCTTTCGTTTTCTTTGGGGGTCGAGAGGAGAAGACCATGATAAAAATGTTGAGTGGCTTTTATATGCATTATTGTTGATTTAACAAAGAGCCCATATTACCTTGTCTTTTCCCTTGTATTAAATGCTTGTAGATTCCAGCTTAGCCCAATGCACGTGCACTATTATTATTATCCACACCGTTCGGTCGTGCAAGTGAAAGGCAATAATGACAGTATATGATGGACTGATTGAGATGAGAGAAGCTGGTATGAACTCGACCTATCTTGTTTTTGTAAATATGATTAGTTTATCATTCCTGATTCAGCCTATTATGAATGAAACATATTTGCAATGACAATTAAAGATTATAGTTGCTTATGCCAAGCTTAATTTGCTAGGAGTTCATAATGGTTTACCTTGCGTGCCAACATGCTATTAAAATATTTGTGATGTGGTATGATAGGGTGGTATCCTCCTTTGAACGATTCGAGTGGCTTGACTTGGCACATGTTCATGCATGTAGTTGAAACAAAATCAACATAGCCTCCATGATATTTATGTTCATTGTGAATTATATCCTCCTCATGCTTGCACTCAGTGTCGATTAATTTTAATGCATGTTCATGACTGTTGTCGTTCAAAGTAAATTTGTATGTGCCAAACTCTAAACCTTCAAATGAAATTTTGTTTTGTATGCTCGAATAACTCATGTATCAACTAGGGCTGTCTGTATCTTCCATGCTAGGTGGGTTATTCTCACGATGAGTGGACTCCGCTCATCATTCACGAGAAAATGGCCGGTAACCGGGATGCCCAGTCCCATGCTTAAACCAAATCAAAATAATTGCAAACAAAACTCCCCCAGGACTGTTGTTAGTTGAGGCGCCCGTTGTTTCGGGCAAGCCATCGATTGATGCTTGTTGGTGGAGGGGGAGTATAAACTTTACCATTCTGCTCGGGGACTGCCTATAATGTGCATTGCATGGAAGATATTGAGATCTCTCGGTTGTTATGTTGACAATAGAAGTATGCCACTCAAAATATTATTTATCTCTATTTCAAAACTCGAGCTCTGGCACCTCTACAAATCTCTGCTTCCCTCTGCGAAGGGCCTATCTATTTACTTTTATGTTGAGTCATCATCCTCTTATTAAAAAGCACCAGTTGGAGAGCACCGCTGTCATTTGCATGCATTACTATTAGTTTACATTGAGTATGACTGTGACTGGATCTCTTTTACCATGAATTACAATGTCTAGTCAGTCCTTGATCTTCAGAGGTGCTCTGCATTTATGTTTTCCGGTCTCAGAAAGGGCTAGCAAGATACCATCTTGTTATATCATATTATGATTGTTTCGAGAAAGTGTAGTCATTCAATATTTATTATTATTGCTCGCTAATTGATTATGTCATTGATATGAGGAACAAGAGACCTAAGTGTTATTTTGAATATGGTTAGTTCATAATCTTTGCTGAAAACTTGAATGCTGGCTTTACACATTTACAACAACAAGAGCAAACAGAGTTTGTAAAAGTTTTTCTTTATCACTTTCAGTTTGTCAACTGAATTGCTTGAGGACAAGCAAAGGTTTAAGCTTGGGGGAGTTGATACGTCTCCAACGTATCTACTTCTCCAAACACTTTTGCCCTTGTTTTGGACTCTAACTTGCATGATTTGAATGGAACTAACCCAGAGTGACGTTGTTTTCAGCAGAATTGCCATGGTGTTATTTTTGTGCAGAAATAAAAGTTCTCGGAATGACCTGAAACTTCACGGAGAGTATTTTTGGAATATACAAAAAATACTGGCAAAAGAATCAACACCAGGGGGCCCACACCCTGTCCACGAGGATGGAGGGCGCGCCCCTGCCTCGTGGGCCCCCTGAGGCTCCACCGATGTCAACTCCAACTCTATATATTCACGTTCGGGGAGAAGAAAATCAGAGAGAAGGATTCATCGCGTTTTACGATACGGAGCCGCCGCCAAGCCCTAATCTCTCTCGGGTGGGCTGATCTGGAGTCCGTTCGGGGCTCTGGAGAGGGGAATCCGTCGTCGTCGTCATCATCAACCTTCCTCCATCACCAATTTCATGATGCTCACCGCCGTGCGTGAGTAATTCCATCGTAGGCTTCTTTGGAGGTGATGGGTTGGATGAGATTTATCATGTAATCGAGTTAGTTTTGTTAGGGTTTGATACCTAGTATTCATTATGTTCTGAGATTGATGTTGCTATGACTTTGCTATGCTTAATGCTTGTCACTAGGGCCCGAGTGCAATGATTTCAGATCTGAACCTATTATGTTTTCATGAATATATGTGAGTTCTTGATCCTATTTTGCAAGTCAATAGTCACCTACTATGTGTTATGATCCGGTAACCCCGAAGTGACAATAATCGGGACCACTCCCGGTGATGACCGTAGTTTGAGGAGCTCATGTATTCACTAAGTGTTAATGCTTTGGTCTGGTACTCTATTAAAAGGAGGCCTAGTATCCCTTAGTTTCCAATAGGACCCCGCTGCCATGGGAGGGTAGGACAAAAGATGTCGTGCAAGTTCTTTTCCATAAGCACGTACGACTATATTCGGAATACATGCCTACATTATATTGATGAACTGGAGCTAGTTCTGTGTCACCCTATGTTATAACTGTTGCATGCGGAATCGCATCCGACACAATTATCCATCACTGATCCAATGCCTATGAGGTTTTCACATATTGATCTTTGCTTAGTTACTTTTCTGTTGCCACTGTTACAATTACTACAAAACTGCTACTGTTACTTTTGCCACCGTTATTGTTACTTCCATATTACTTTGCTACTAAATACTTTGCTGCAGATATTAAGTCTTCCAGCTGTGGTTGAACTGGCAACTCAGTTGCTAATACTTGAGAATATTCTTTGGCTCCCCTTGTGTCGAATCAATAAATTTGGGTTGAATACTCTACCCTCGAAAACTGTTGCGACCCCCTATACTTGTGGGTTATCAAGACTATTTTCTGGCGCCGTTGCCAGGGAGCATAGCTCTATTCTTTGAGTCACTTGGGATTTATATCTGTAGATCACTATGAGGAACTTGAAAGATGGAAAAACCAAGATTTATCCCTCAACTACGAGGGGAGGTAAGGAACTGCCATCTAGCTCTGCACTTGATTCACCTTCTGTTTTGAGTAAACTTGCGACACCTACACCTGCTATTGAATCTGATATGACACATGTTATTGATGATGCCACTTCTGCTTTGCATGATACTTATGATGAAACTACTTCTATGCTTGATACTACTGTGCCATTAGGTAAATTTCTTGATGAACAACTTGCTAGGGTTAGAGAGAATGAAATTATTGAAACTGATAATATTGATGAAAGTGATGATGAAGATTCTCCCCCTAGATATGAATTGCCTAATGTTCCTGAGGGTTATGTTATGGATGAAGAAACTGCTAGAGATCTTTTTGCTTGCAAAGATAGGTATGATCTTAAGAAACTGTTAGCTAAGCTGAAAGAAAAGTCTTTGAATGCTAGAATGAAATATGACCCTGCTTTTGCTACTTCACCTATCTGTATTTCTGATAAGGATTATGATTTCTCTGTCGATCCTGAGTTAATTACTTTGGTTGAATCTGATCCTTTTTATGGCTATGAATCTGAAACTGTTGTGGCACATCTTACTAAATTGAATGATATAGCCACCCTATTCACTCATGAGGAAAAAATTCGTTACTACTGTATCCTTAAGCTATTTCCGTCCTCATTAAAGGGTGATGGAAAAAATTCTCTTACTCCTGGTTGTGTGCGTAGTCCACAAGATATGATTTATTACTTCTATGCTAAATATTTCCCCGCTCATAAGAAACAAGCTGCTTTAAGGGAAATATATAATTTTGTGCAAATTGAAGAAGAGAGTCTCCCACAAGCTTGGGGGAGGCTTCCCCGATTACTTAATGCTTTGCCTGATCATCCTCTCAAGAAGAATGAAATACTTGATATCTTTTATAATGGACTAACCGATGCTTCCAGAGACCACCTGGATAGTTGTGCTTTGGTTGTGTTTTCGTGGAAAGAATCACTGAGCAAGCTGAATTGCTATTGAATAATATATTGAGCAATGATAATGATTGGACACTTCCTGAACCAACTCCTAAGCCAACTCCGAAGAAAAGGGGTATTCTATTTCTCAGTCCTGAAGATATGCAAGAGGCAAAGAAATCTATTAAAGAAAAGGGTATTAAAGCTGAAGATGTTAAGAATTTACCACCTATTGAAGAAATACATGGTCTTAATAACCCGACACAGGTAGTAGAGGTAAATTCTCTCTATAGATTGGATAAGGGTGAAATCCCATCTACTAAGTTTGCTAGCCAATGCTTGGATGAGTTTGATGACCTTATGGTTAAACAAGAAAACTTCAATGCTTATGTTGGTAGACAATTGAAACGTAATGCTTATATGATTGAACACTTGAGTGATTATATGTCTAGAGTTAAGGGTGAACTTAAAATTATTAGTAAACATGCTTCTATGATTACCACTCAAGTAGAACAAGTGCTCAAAGCTCAAAATGATTTGCTCAATGAATTAAATAATAAGAAAAATGAAAATGCTTGACTCAGGAACCTTTGTATCCTGAGGGCCACCCTAAGAGAGTTGAGCAAGATTCTCAGATAACTAATGTTGATGCACCTAGTCCTTCTAAGAGGAAGAAAAAGAAAAATGATAGGACTTTGCATGCTTCTAGCGAACCTGTTGTTGACACACCTGAGAATCCCAATGATATTTCTATTTCGATCTTGAAACACAATCGGTAATGAACATGAACCTAGTGATAATGTTAATGATGATGTTCATGTTGATGCTCAACCTAGTAATAACAATGATGTAGAGATTGAACCTGTTGTTGATCTTGATAACCCACAATCAAAGAATCAACATTATGATAAGATAGACTTCGTTGCTAGGAAGCATGGTAAAGAAAGAGAACCATGGGTTCAGAAACCCATGCCTTTTCCTCCCAAACCATCCAAGAAAAAGGATGATGAGGATTTTGAGCGCTTTGCTGAAATGATTAGACCTATATTTTATGTATGCTTAAGCGATATGCTTAAAATGAATCCTTATGCTAAGTATATGAAAGAAATTGTTACAAATAAAAGAAAGATACCGGAAGCTGAAATTTCCACCATGCTTGCTAATTATACTTTTAAGGGTGGAATACCAAAGAAACTTGGAGATCCAGGAGTACCAACTATACCATGCTCCATTAAAAGAAACTATGTTAAAACTGCTTTATGTGATCTTGGAGCCGGTGTTAGTGTTATGCTTCTTTCTTTATATCGTAGACTTGATTTGAATAAGTTGACACCTACTGAAATATGTTTGCAAATGGCCGATAAATCAACTGCTATACCTGTCGGCATTTGTGAGGATGTGCCTGTTGTGGTTGCAAACGTTACTATTTTAACGGACTTTGTTATTGTTGATATTCCCGAGGACAATAGTATGTCTATTATTCTTGGAAGACCCTTTTTGATACTGCAGGGGCTGTTATATTGACTGCAACAAAGGCAATGTCACTTTTCATGTTAATGGTAATGAGCATACGACACACTTTCCGAGGAAAAAACCCCAAGTCCACAGTATCAATTCTATTGGAAAAACTTTAACAATTACTATTGGAGGTTTTGAATTTCCTCTTCCTACTGTCAAGAAGAAATATGATATTCTTATTGTTGGGGATGTGCATATCCCCGTTGTGCTAACCTATTGTTATTCTAAAATTCTCCGGTTTCATGTTATTCGAAAAGAGTTTGTTAACAAGACTTGATCAACCTTGTTAGTGGATTCCTTTTGATGAGCATGAGATGGATGAAGTTAGAAAGCACAACTCTCTGTACCCTCATTTTACTTTATGTTATTTAGATTAAATAAAGTAAAATTAGTAATTTCTAGCTGTTTTCTGAATTATCCTTGCAATAAAAAATACACCAAAAATAAAAGTTCTCCAAATGCCCTGAAAATGAAATATGATTTTTTGTAGAATATTTAAGAATATCTAGCACCTAGAACACACCAGGGGGACCCACCATGTGCCCACGAGGGTGGAGGGTGCCCCCCTTGCCTCGTGGGTCCCACGTGGACCCCCTCCACTTATTCCTGCACCCATCCACTTCGACTTCCTCCAGAAAAAACCCTCCCATAGCTCAAATCCGTGTTCTAGCTCATCTTGCTATTATTTTCGATCTCCTTGCTCAAAGCTCCATTCACCAAACTGTTTTGGGGGATTGTTCTTTGGTATGTGACTCCTCCAATGGTCCAATTAGATTTTGTTCTAGTGCTTTATTTATTGCAAATTTTTGCTGCTTAGGTGGCCCTGTTCTTGAGCTTGCATGTCAAATTTGTTTGGTCCAAAGTAGTTTTAATGCATGATATAGCCTCTAGGCACTTGCGGGAGTAGTTGCTATCAACCTTGTTGTGTTTGGTTTAGTTTTATTCTGAGTCACTAAAAATTTTCAAAAAAAATTCAGAGAAATCTCAGTGCCCCTGATATTGTTATTTTTCGCCATGCTTTGTTTCGTGATACAACTTTCAATTTAGGCGCTAGTATTGCTAAACGATTAAGTCTGAACCGTACAAAGGGCCCCATCTTCGTAGGCATCTTTGCCTCACGCCTTGCTGCACACTTTGAGATACCTATTAGGCATTATGAGAAAGAAGAAAAGTTGATGCCCCTTGTTTTTCTAGATTATAAGGGTATGGTAGCACATGACTTTATTGTTAAAAATAAGAAGAAACTGCTTAATTATGATTTGATATTTGGTAAAACTCACCATGAGATTATTACCTTGCCTGCGCCCTCTTTGTTTAACATATTTTCAGGCACGTACCTCATCTTGTCGGATGCCGTTTATGCATACTGGAGCCTGACACAAGCTCTAGAGCCTGAGCCGAGGCCACCACTTGACCCTTACCGACAGTTTGTTTATCAGTGGGATCCGGAGGAGATCGCCAACCAGTGGCACCCAGAGGACACTCCTCCGTACACCGGAGAGGGCAGCTTTGAGCCGTGGCCATAGACCAACTTAGGCCAAAAGCCTAAGCTTGGGGGAGTATGTATTTCTCACCGACGTTACATTCATGTTCACACACTCATGCCAGTTGTCGGTGCTCATACTTTTTCATTGTACTATCCATGCTAGTTTATTTTCCTTTCTAAGCTTTCTTCTTTTGTGTTTGAAAAACCTTAAGAAAAAACCAAAACAAAAAAAATTAGTTGTAGCTTTTAGCTAGTTTACCTTCCATGCCTGTAGTAGTAGTAATTAAAAGAAAATCCAAAAAGATTTCTCACCCTTCTTTTTCTTGTTGGGAGCTCTCACGTGTAAATAGTTTTATTTCTTTTCTTTTCTTTGGGGGTCGAGAGGAGAAGACCATGATGAAAATGTTGAGTGGCTTTTATATGCATTATTGTTGATTTAACAAAGAGCCCATATTACCTTGTCTTCTCCCTTGTATTAAATGCTTGTAGATTTCAGCTTAGTCCAATGCACGTGCACTATTATTATTATCCACACCGTTCGGTGGTGCAAGTGAAAGGCAATATATGATGGACTGATTGAGATGAGAGAAGCTGGTATGAACTCGTCCTATCTTATTTTTGTGAATATGATTAGTTCGTCGTTCCTGATTCAGCCTATTATGAATGAAACATATTTGCAATGACAATTAGAGATTATAGTTGCTTATGCCATGCTTAATTTGCTAGGAGTTTATAATGGTTTACCTTGCGTGCCAACATGCTATTAAAATAGTTGTGATGTGGTATGATAGGGTGGTATCCTCCTTTGAACGATTCGAGTGGCTTGACTTGGCACATGTTCATGCATGTAGTTGAAACACAATCAACTAGGGCTCATGCATGCTATTAAATTTGTATGTGCCAAACTCTAAACCTTCAAATGAAATTCTGTTTTGTATGCTCGAATAGCTCATATATCAACTAGGGTTGTCTGTATCTTCCATGCTAGGTGGGTTATTCTCACGATGAGTGAACTCCGCTCATCATTCACGAGAAAATGGCCGGTAACCGGGATGCCCAGTCCCATGCTTAAACCAAATCAAAATAATTGCAAACAGAACTCCCCCAGGACTGTTGTTAGTTGGAGGCACCTGTTGTTTCGGGAGAGTCATGGATTGATGCTTGTTGGTCGAGGAGGACTATAAACTTTACAATTCTGCTTGGGAACTGCCTATAATGTGCGTAGCATGGAAGATATCGAGATCTCTCAGTTGTTATGTTGACAATGAAAGTATGCCACTCAAAATATTATTTATCTCTATTTCAAAACTCAAGCTCTGGCACCTCTACAAATCTCTGCTTCCCTCTGCGAAGGGCCTGTCTATTTACTTTTATGTTGAGTCTTCATCCTCTTATTAAAAAGGACCAGTTGGAGAGCACCGATGTCATTTGCATGCATTACTGTTAGTTTACATTGAGTATGACTGTGACTGGACCTCTTTTACCATGAATTACAATGTCTAGTCAGTCCTTGCTCGTCAGAGGTGCTCTGCATTTATGTTTTACGGTCACAGAAAGGGCTAGCGAGATACCATCTTGTTATAGCATATTATGATTGTTTTGAAAAAGTGTAGTCATCCGAGATTTATTATTATTGCTCACTAGTTGATTATGTCATTGATATGAGTAAACATGAGACCTAAGTGTTATTGTGAATATGGTTAGTTCATAATCTTTGCTGAAAACTTGAATGATGGCTTTACATATTTACAACAACAAGAGCAAACAGAGTTTGTAAAAGTTTTTCTTTATCACTTTCAGTTTGTCAAGTGAATTACTTGAGGACAAGCAAATGTTTAAGCTTGGGGGAGTTGATACGTCTCCAACGTATCTACTTTTCCAAACAATTTTGCCCTTGTTTTGGACTCTAACTTGCATGATTTGAATGGAACTAACCCGGACTAACGCTGTTTTCAGCAGAATTGCCATGGTGTTATTTTGTGCAGAAACAAAAGTTTTCGGAATGACCTGAAACTTCACGGAGAATATTTTTGGAATATATAAAAAATACTGGCAAAATTATCAACACCAGGGGGCCCACACCCTGTCCACGAGGGTGGAGGGCGCGCCCACCCACCTAGGGCATGCCCCCTGCCTCGTGGGCCCCCTGAGGCTCCACCGACGTCAACTTCAACTCTATATATTCACGTTCGGGGAGAAAAAAAATCATTGAGAAGGATTCACCGTGTTTTATGATACGGAGTCGCCGCCAAGCCCTAATCTCTCTCGGGAGGGCTGATCTGGAGTCCGTTCGGGGCTCCGGAGAGGGGAATCCGTCGCTGTCGTCATCATCAACCTTCCTCCATCACCAATTTCATGATGCTCACCGCCGTGCGTGAGTAATTCCATCATAGGCTTGCTGGAGGTGATGGGTTGCATGAGATTTATCATGTAATCAAGTTAGTTTTGTTAGGGTTTGATCCCTGGTATCCATTATGTTCTCAGATTGATGTTGCTATGACTTTGCCATTTTTAATGCTTGTCACTAGGGCTCGAGTGCCATGATTTCAGATGTGAACCTATTATGTTTTCATGAATATATGTTCTTGATCCTATTTTGCAAGTCAATAGTCACCTACTATGTGTTATGATCCGGTAACCCCGAAGTGACAATAATCGGGACCACTCCCGGTGATGACCGTAGTTTGAGGAGTTCATGTATTCACTAAGTGTTAATGCTTTGGTCAGGTACTCTATTAAAAGGAGGCCTTAATATTCCTTAGTTTCCAATAGGACCCCGCTACCACGGGAGGGTAGGTAAAAGATGTCATGCAAGTTCTTTTCCATAAGCACGTATGACTATATTCGGAATACATGCCTACATTATATTGATGAACTGGAGCTCGTTCTGTGTCGCCCTATGTTATAACTGTTGCATGCGGAATCGCATCCGACACAATTATCCATCACTGATCCAATGCCTACGAGCTTTTCACATATTGATCTTTGCTTAGATACTTTTCCGTTGCCACTGTTACAATTACTACAAAACTGCTACTGTTACTTTTGCCACCGTTACTTCCATATTACTTTGCTGCAGATATTATGTCTTCCAGGTGTGGTTGAATTGACAACTCAGTTGCTAATACTTGAGAATATTTTTGGCTCCCCTTGTGTCGAATAAATAAATTTGGGTTGAATACTCTACCCTCGAAAACTGTTGCGATCCCCTATACTTGTGGGTTATCAAGGAAGTAGACAACAACATGCTTTCTGAGGTATACGTTGAACAGAAAAAATGGAAATACACATCATCAATGTAGCATCCCTTTGTTGAAGCATCATCCAGTGCCTCCAAGTCTATCTCGTTCAGGTCAAACTTTGCCATTTTGTAAGCAACAATCGGCCGAAATTGAGGAATGATTTCCTAAAACAGTAGAAAAGAAGAAAAAAGTTTGTGTCAAAAAATATAACAGAAGGTGTATGAATAATCCGCAAACCATTTAGTATTTTTCTAGGGAAGTAAATCAGATCAACAAGCAACTAGCTAGTGCTTTTTGAGGGGAGCAAGTGGCTACTGTTTAATTGACCTCACAAAACTTGCAGACTAGAGAGGTGGATGCTAATTAAGCTCCCAAACATACATGAGGTGCTACAGGTTAAATTAACTTAACGAGCAGGTTATAGTAGCAGCTAGTACATGCATATAGTCGAGAAACAGAGCTCTCGAGTGGAGATGATCACCGGCGATATATAGAGTGGTCGTCTCCGGCAAAGAGTATGTGTGGGGGTCAAGATCATTACTAACAGTAGTACAATATAAAAAGGAAAATAGTTGAAAAGTAGTAGCATTGTTGACAGTAAATCAGAAAAACTTACAACATCAAAAGTCCTTCGTGATTTTCCCATCCCATAAGTCCATGTAAATGAATCCATATAGAGCAGAGTTGTGGCTGTACATGTCAAATAAAAAAGTTAGATGGATCACTTGAAAATGCCACTTAAAGATATTAGAAAAGACATTTACAAGAATAATATACACTATTTGTTAACTCAGGTGTTTTCCTGCAATGGGCAGTTCTCAGGGGAAGTACAAACAGAATCTTCAACATTTTTGAAATTCAATTCAGAAAGACTTAAAAAGAGTGTTGCGCAACAACACTACCATGTTGATATCAACTAGACAATACATTATCTGGACACTTTATTTAATAGGTGACAGCCACCTACCACAAAAATCCAAAGAAGAAAAGCACACAAAATGGAAAATAGGAAAAAAGGAAGCGAATCAGGTTTGATGTTATCTTGTTGATTTGCTGTCGGGTGATAAAATTTGATGAATCTAAGAAATTGATTATTTCAAACAGATTGTTCACACAAAAGAAGGTCTAGTGGAATGCCACAACTCTACAGAAATAATGTTGTCTAACAAAGAATGAAAAATTGATACCACTATATGTACAAGCACCATATGTACAAAAACAAGCACTATATGCTTGGCACCACAATTCCACTATATGTACAAGCACCAGACCTAAACCAAAAATCCACCCCTAGCTTATGACCAAAAGTGCAAGTACCAGAACTACAATAGTTCAGCTGCAACTTGATGAAACGATTTACTTCGCCCTGTAGAACAACGACGATCTATTGGATTTTAGCCGAACCTGCCAACAAAAAATGAAACACATGGCGAATATAGTTAGGAAACTTAAAAGAAAAAGGAAACCCACAAAGCTGACCAAGGGGGAGCGGAGATCCGACAAACCTGGCTGAAAATTGAAGTGATATCTTGGGGAATAACACACCAACATCGTTTGCCAACAAAAAGAAGAAATCAAGAAACAGTCTTGCTACGAGACTTCGTTAAGTCTCAGTCGATGCTATATCCGTGAGATCTTGCATTAAGATCCATGCAAAATTTCTTTTTAGTTTTTGTTTTTCTCTCTAGCATGTTATTTCACTTGGCTAGGATTTGGTTAAATCTCAGTTGATTGAGACCTAGCCACACTCATCAAGAAACCCTAGCTTTTATCAAAGAGATATGTCAGATGGGAAACCCAAATAATCAGCACAAGAAAGGGGGTGAGAAAGATGAAGAAGACCCATCCACCTGCCACCCAAGACGTGAAGCGGATGAGAAGCGAACAACGGAGAATAATCGAGGGGAAGAGAAGGAATTGGGAGGTGTGAAATTGTGATCCAAATTCTAATACCGTGTTGGACTAGACGTAGTACAACCGGTGTGGGCCTTGCGTTCGTACTGACGCATACGAGTACAACTCATTTACTTGTCCTCCAAGGACTCTCATGTATTACCCTCATATCACTAGTAGAAAAAGGGTCATTAGTCCCGGTTCTCGAACTGGGACTAAAGGTTCGTTACTAAAGCCCCCCCCCCCCCCCGTTAGTCCCGGTTCTTATACAAACCGAAACTAAAGGCCCTCCACGTGGCCGCTGCCTGGAGCTCCACCTTTAGTCCCAGTTCTTATACCAACCGGGACTAAAGGAGATTTTTTTAATTTTTTTTCTGATTTTTAAAATTTTGAATTATTTTCAATTTAATCTCTAATCACCCCTCAGCACTGCTCTATTTAACCTCTAATCTCTAATCACCCCTCATCATTCCAAATTCACTAACTTCCCGGCCGGTCACCGGTCCTCTCACTACTCCAGCCTGAGCATGCTTAACTTCCGGGTTATATTCTCTCTGATTTCCAAGTCTGCACTTGTTGTTTTCCTGACAATAGTAAGATGTCAATCCTATTAACCCTCAGGAGTTTAGGTTGAGCATGAAGTCACACGTTTCACTGTCTGAGTTTGAAACTATTATTCTAAAAAACAATAATTATTTAGTAACACTAATATTTCTTGAGTAAGTAGCTTGACCATAGTTTGACCACATTTTGACCACAGTTTGATCAGATTTGACCAAAATTCAAAAAAATTAAAATAATTATTTAGTAACACTAATATTCTTGAATAATTATGTAGTAACACTAATACTTCTTGAATAAGTAGTTTGACCATAGTTTGACCAGATTTAACCAAAATTCGAAAAAACTAAAATTTGAGCATTTTTCATGCTGAACATTTTGATATATTATACGTTTTTTCTGACATCGTATGCAAAAGTTATAGCCGTTTTACATTTACCCTACACTTTTTGCAAAACATGTCCAAATGTAAGTTTTTAAATTTTCCTAACTAGTAGATGTAGTAACATAACTACATCTCGAAAGATTTTAATTTTTAAAGTTTTTATCGTTTTCTTTTGCTTTTTACAAAACTGGAAAGGCGATGGAGGGGGGAGGGGGGTAGAATTTGAAAATGGGACCTTTAGCCCCGGTTTGAGACACGAACCGGGACTAAAGGGCTTTGCACCTTTAGTCCCGGTTCGTGTCTCAAACTGGGACTAAAGGTCTAATTTTTAGTCCCGGTTTGAGACACGAACCGGGACTAAAGGGCATCGCACCCTTTAGTCTCGGTTCGTCTCTCAAACCGGGACTAATGCCTTTAGCCGCACGAACCGAGACCAATGCTCACATTAGTCCCGGTTCGTATAAGAACCGGGACTAATAGGCTTATCTGGCCCGAACGAAAGCCCTGTTTTCTACTGGTGTATTTATACCCTAATGTAGTCGCATCTAAAGACGGTATGTCGTCTCGTGCTTGTAATACTCCTCCATCATAGTGATTTCGCTTTTGTGTGTCCGTATTTTTCTTCCACAAGGGTTTTCACATAAAAATTCCGTGTCTCTTGTTCTCGTTTATTCTTGTTTTATCTAACAAATAGAGAGCCAAGTTTCACATACGAAATTCATCCGATAGAATTACTGCTGCATTCCGTGCGCCGCCGTCAGTCGTCGAGATCGACTGATTTTCCGCTGCAGGTTTTTCTTATCCGAGATCGAGACCGACTTGAGTTTTGTTTGTACGGGTTGATATCATCAAAGGTGCAACCTCTTTTGTCCGATCCGGCGAGTTGCCGCTCCTCTTGCACCGTTGCACTTGCACGTACAGGCGCTACGCTGCCCGTGAGCAGCTACTACTACTCCACGTCAAGTCGTTGAGAGTTCTGCCGAGTTGTGCTGCTGCTCGTTCAAGTCCCGAGGCGATCCGGAGACTGCTACACGCTCCACATCATTACGCAAAGGAATTACCATTACTACTACTTCAAGTCACGTCAAGCATTGATTGGCTTGTACTAGTCACGTGAAGCTACAGCGCACTTTGGTCCCTAATTGCTACAGTTTGATTTTTTTACTGCTTCCTCCGCATCAGACGACTACAAGTAGGGATGAAAACGGAGCGGAAACGGACGGAACTGAGTGTTATCATATTTGTTTTCACATTTTTTTTTCAAAAGCAGAAACGAATACAGAAACCCCGGAAATGAATACGGAAACAAATACTACCGGAAACGGACACGGAGCGAATACAAAGCGGATACGAAAACAGAAATAGGCATTGATCGGAACTTAAAAACCCCTTGAATAATAGAGAAATAAACACAAAAATAAACAAATTTAATGAGTTGTTAACATGGCTATAAAATAATATCATTATGTTAGCAACTTAGCCTAGTATTGTAGTAGTACCGGACAATTGCGTATAGGGTCAAGCTGAGTACATGTGTGGTAGTAGAAGTTGAGCCTCAGATCCATTCTACTAATTGTGTCATTATGTTCTCTTTGGTGGTTGGGTTACAAAGCAGTTATAGGTCTATAGTAAAAACAGAAATTCCATACTCATGGAAACGGAAAGTTCCAATGCCACGCAAGTTCCACCGGAAAACACCGTTCCATTTTTGTTTCCGTTTCCGCATAAAAAATTCCATTTCCACTTCCGTTTTGCAAATTTCCGTTTCCGTTTTCATATTTCCTCTCTGTTTTCATTTTTTTCTTCCGGAAAAACGGAAAGTTTCCACTCCATTTTCATCCCTAACTACAAGGTGTTATCTCTCTGGTTCTTTCTCCCGCAACTTTAATTCTATCAAGTATTTTTTTATAGGCTTGTACTATTTTGTGCATAGATTATTATGGCATTCATGAAGTACGATGTTCCGCTGCTGGACTGTGACACAAGGTTTATCCTATGGCAAGTCAAGATGCGGGCGTTGTTGGCACATGCTGACTATGATGATGCACTGGATAGTTTTGAGAAGCAAAGGATTCAGGACTGGACCGATGAGGAGAAAAGAAGGGATCGTAAGGCTTTGTCACAAATTCAACTTCATTTGCATAATAATATTTTGCAGAAAGTTTTGAGCGAGAAAACTGTCGCCGCTCTATGGTTAAAGCTGGAAGGGATTTGCATGACGAAAGATCTCACCAGTAAGATGCATCTGAAGCAAAAATTATTCCTGCACAGGTTACCCGAGAGAGGTAATGTTTTGAATCATATTTCAGAATTTAAGGAGATTATATCTGATCTCACTGCAATGTATGTTAAGTATGAAGGGAAGATACTGCTTTAATGTTACTTTGTTCACTGCCAAGTTCTTATACCAATTTTAGAGACACCATATTATACAGTCGTGATACTCTCACGCTTAATGAAGTTTATGAAGTATTGAACTCTAAGGAGAAGATGAAATTAATGTTGCCTCATGATGGTTCGAGTTCATCCCAAGCCGAGGGATTATCCGTTCGTGGCAGGACAAAGGAGAAGACCCCACATAATGGAAACAGGGCAAAAGTGAAAACGGCTACAGGGGTCGGTCGCAATCCAGAGACAAGAAATATTGCAGATATTGCAAGAGAGACGGGCATGACATCTCAGAAGTTGCAGAACAAAGTAAATAGGAAAGATAACAAACAAGGTGAAAATTCCGCTAATGTTGCTCGTGATGATAGTTCCGATGATGCTCTTGTCGTTATTGCTAGATGTGCTAAGACCAATGATGAGTGGGTACTTGACACTGCATGTACTTTTCATATGTGCCCGCATAGAGATTGGTTTACTACTTTTGTTTCTAGTACTGCTGGTGGTTCTGTTTCGGGTTTTGACAATTTACCATGCAAGATCGAATGCATAGGTTCTGTTCGAATCAAGATGTTCGATGGCACAATCAGAACTTTGACAGATGTTCGGTATTCCAAAGATGAAGATACATCTTATTTCTATGAGTGCCCTTGATGCAAAGGAGTACAAATATTCATGTGGAGATAGTGTTTTGAAGGTCACCAAAGGCTCTCTTGTTGTGATGAAAGGTGTCTTAAGTTCGACCAATGGTCTTTATTACCTTCGAGGCTCTACTATTTCAGGTAACGCTACTCCAGTTATTTCAAAGAATTATGATTGTGATGCTGCTAACCTTTGGCATATGCGTCTTGGACATATGAGTGCACTTGGTTTGGCAGAGTTAAATAAGAGATGTCTTCTTGATGGATACGAAATTGGTAAATTGAAAATTTGTAAGCATTGTATCTTCGGCAAGCACAAGAGGATGAAGTTCAACACTTCGACTCATATAACCGAAGGTATTCTTGATTATGTTCATTCTAATTTATGGGGACCATATCGAAGAAAGTCACTAGGTGGTGCTAGTTACAGGCTGACTATTATTGATGATTATTCGAGAAAAGTTTGGCCTTATTTCTTGAAGCATAAATATTGAGCATTCTCAACTTTTAAGGAGTGGAAATTTATGATTGAGAGACAAACTGAAAAGAAGGTAAAAATACTTTGCACTACCCTAAGAAATTTGAGAATTATTGCAAGTCTGAAGGCATTGTCAAACATTACACCGTTTCTTATACTCCTGAACAAAACGGTGTTGCTAAGCGTATGAATAGGACCATTATTTCCAGAGCCCATTGCATGTTGTCCAATGCAGGTTTGCATATGCGTTTTTGATCTGAGGCCGCTTCCATTGCTTGTTATCTCATTAACTGTTCACCATCTATTGCTCTTAATAAGAAAACTCCAATTGAGGTATGGTCTGTTTCTCCTGCTGATTATTCACAGTTGAGAGTTTTTGATTGCACTGCTTATGATCATGTTGATAATGGAAAGTTGGAGCCTAGGGCTATTAAGTGCATCTTTCTTGGTTATAAGTCTGGTGTTAAAAGGTTTTACATTGTGGAATCCTGAAACCCAGAAGGTCGTTATTAGCAGAAATGTTATCTTTAATGAATCTGCTATGTTACATGCTGTTCCATCTACTAATGTTCCTGTTGAGAGTGAACAACATCCTACTGTTCAGGTTGAGCATATTATTGATTCCAGCGATTCATCCGATAAGGAAATTGCTGATGCACATGATCAACTCGTCATTGATGATGAAAATGTCACTCCCACTCCAAATCAGCCTATTGTTCCATCCAGGTGGAATCTCGCATGTGACAAAGTTAGGCGGGGTATTAATAAACCTGAAAGGTTAATTGAAGAGAGCAATATTGTTTCTTTTGCTTTGTCTGTTGCAGAAGAAATTGAAGGTAATGCTGAGCCTTCTTCGTATTCTAAGGCTATTATTTTTGGTGATAGTAATAAGTGGATGACTGAAATGCATGATGAGATGGAATCACTTGAAAAGAATGGCACTTGGGATTTAGTAAAATTGCCGAGATAGAAGAAACCTATTCGTTGCAAGTGGGCTTTCAAAAGGAAAGAAGGTGTTTCTCCTAATGATGAGACAAGATATAAAGCAAGGTTAGTTGCTAAAGGTTACAGTCAGATTCCAGGTATTGACTATAACAAAGTCTTTTCTCCAGTTGTGAAGCATAGCTCTATTAACACTTTACTCAGTATTGTTGCCATGCATGATTTTGAACTTGAACAATTGGATGTTAAAACTGCATTCTTACATGGAGAATTAGAAGAGGATATTTATATGGAACAACCTGAAGGTTTTGTTATTCCTGAAAAAGAAAAGGTTGTCTGTAAGTTAAAGAAATCTCTTTATGGATTGAAGCAATCCCCTAGACAGTGGTACATGAGATTTGACACTTTTATGCTCTCTCAAGGTTTCAAAAGATCTAATTATGATAGCTGTATTTATTTGAAAACTGTCAATGGTTCAGCTATTTATTTGCTTCGTTATGTTGATGATATGCTACTTGCTGCAAAGAGTATGTTAGATATTAATGAACTAAAGAAGCAATTGAGTAATGAATTTGAGATGAAGGATTTGTATGCAGCAAAGAAAATACTTGGCATGGAAATATCCAGAGATAGGCCATCTGGAAAAGTATATTGAACTCAGAGAGGCTATATAATATGCATAATGCCAAGCCAGTAAGTACTCTGTTAGCCGCACACTTCAAATTATCATCAACCTTATGTCCTAAGTCAGATGCAGATATTGTGTACTTGTCTAGAGTTCCCTATTCGAGTGCAGTTGGTTCACTTACGTATGCCATGGTTTGTTCTCGTCCTGATTTATCATATGAATTGAGTGTTGTTAGTAGATACATGGCTAATCGTGAAAAGAGAGCATTGGGAAGCAGTTCAATGGATTTTCAGATACATGTGAGGTATTTCTAATGCTTATTTACAGTTTGGGAAAAGTAGAGATGTACTTGTTGGTTTTGTTAATTCTGATTTTGCTGGTGATTTGGATAAGAGAAGATCGCTCACAGGTTATGTTTTTACCATTGGTGGTTGTGCTATGAGTTGGAGAACAACTTTGCAGTCTATTGTCCAGTACTGATGCCGAGTATCGGGCTATTTCTGAGGCATGCAAAAAAGCTATCTGGTTGAGAGGTTTATATGCTGAGCTTTGTGAAGATTTGTCTTGCCCTACCATTTTTTTCTGACAGTCAAAGTGACATATGTATTAGAAAGAATCCAATGTATCATGAGAGAACAAACACACATTGATGTCAAATTACACTATATTCGAGATGTTATTGCTGAAGGCAATTTGAACGTATGTAAGATAAGTACTCATAATAATCTTACTGATATGATGACAAAGCCAGTTCCTACCAATAAGTTTGAGCTTTGCTCAGGCTTAGTTGGGTTTTCTCACTAGTCCTATGGATTTTGACGCACAAGGTGTTTATGCTGATTTGGATGGAGTTATTTACTTTCTTCGACTACCGGAGGGAATTTGGTTCAAGGTGGAGATTGTTATATTGTGATCTAAATTTTAGTACCTTGTTGGACTAGACGTAGTACAACCGGTGTGGGCTTTGTGTTGGTACCGACGCGTACGAGTACAACTCATTTACTTGTCCTCCAAGGATTCTCATGTATTGCCCTCATATATATCCCATGTAGTCGCACCTAAAGACGGTCTGTCGTCTCGTGCTTGTAATACTCTTTCATCATACTGATTGCGCCTTTGTGCATCTGTGGTTTTTTCCCGCAAAGGTTTCCATGTAAACAAATCCATGTCTCTCGTTCTCGTTTATTCTTGTTTTATCTACAGGAGGAAGAGGAAAACAAAAGAGGAAGAAAGAGAAAGAAAGAGAAGGAGGTCGAGGAGGGCAACCGGTCGTGCCCCAAAAAGGGCCGGCCCAAGTACGGACGAAGGGTGTGCGACGTGTCCACAGTTTGACGGAAAATGCGTCAAATAGGATTTACCTCTGACTTCTGTAAACCGTGCGACTGCATGACACGGACCGAGTCATGGTTGCTGGAGCCCCCGAACAAAATGTCAGAGGAATACAGTTGGCTAATCAGTGATCACCGTCGTCCATTCAAACTTTTTTTTTGAACAGGAAACTTCTTTCCTTTCTTGGTCATACTCCTATATGTGAGAAGACGTGTCCCACTGTGCTGACCACTATGGTCCAGTTAGTTGGTTAAATAATAGGGATGTGTCCCGAGTGACACATTTACATCACCACATGCGGAACATAGCCATTGCCGGTGTACCCACCATCACCATGGCGCCGCACATCGTGCTCCTCCTCCTCGCGGCGAGCTTCGCAGCTTCACAAGCTGCGGTAGACTGCGGCTCCTCGGCCGCTTCTCCCTCCCCAGCACCAGCACCATCGCCGACGTCGTCCACCACCGCAAACAGCAGCGCGTTCCGCGCTAATGTCCTGGCACTCCTGGACGCGCTCCCCCATGCCGCGGCGCCCACGGGCTTCGCCTCCCTCTCCCGGGGCGCCGGCCGCGACCGCGCCTTCGTCCGCGGCCTCTGCCGCGGTGACTTAAACCAGTCCGTGTGCCTGGCGGACCTGCAGGAGGCCGCCCGGGACCTGAGCGGCAGGTGCGCCTCCAGCCGGAGCGTAGGGGCGTGGTACAGAGAAGTCTACATCAGCTATGCCGACACCAACGACTCGGCCATCTACGAGGGGCGCATCGGCCAGATAATCTACGACGCCGGCAAGGTGGCCGACCCGGAAAGCTACGACCGGGCGTACTACAAGCTGATGAGCCGCCTGGTGGCGCGCGCGGCCGCCGGCGGCGGTAACCGGTCGGCGCGGACGAGCATGTTCGCCACGGGGGAGGCGGTGTACGCCCGCGACGACCCCATCGGGACGATGTACGGGCTGGTGCAGTGCATGAGGGACCGCAGCGACGCCGAGTGCCAACAGTGCCTGCAGACGCTGGTGCCGCAGCTTCCGAGGTGTTGCCGGGGGTATCAGGGAGGGGTGGCGCTCGGCTTCAACTGCCACCTCCGGGTCCAGGTGTACACCTACTACGACCTGGCGCTTGACGCGCCGCCTCCGGCTCCGGTTCCCCCGCCACCGTCGCCGCCGTCCGCCGGAGAAAACCCCGGTAAGTAACTTTCTCCAACACCAGCGACTGGACTGGAGAAGAGTCGCTGTCTTGACCCGTCAAACTCCGCGTGGATCGTCCCGAGCCGCCCCGAATTTTCCACCTGCACCAGTGCACGTACGGGCCGGGCACGCCTCTGCTTTGGACTTATGCACGGAGGGACAGACGCTAAAATCGCACCAAAAACACTTGCAGGAAAGGGGAGGCCGTCAAAACGCGCCGTCCTTGCAGGCGCGATTTCAACCGGAACGCTACTACTCGTGCTACTCGTCGTGCTCGTTTGTGTTTACGTGAAGAGGAAGACGGGGGCGAACAAGAGAGCGCGAGGTACACACACTTGCGACTTGTCACATGCCCCTGGATTTCAGAAAAAAATTCAAGTTTTTCAGGTACTCACTCCTGTGACACTGTGGCAGATGGTGCTAGAGAAGACGGCAGCAACACGTACGTTAGTCCGGAGCAGTTTACTCTGCCGTTGCTGAGGGCGGCGACGGGCAACTTCGCCCCAGAAAACAAGCTGGGCGAGGGAGGTTTCGGCCAGGTTTTCAAGGTATGTGATCGACCAATTAGCCAGTAGCATGCACATTATTTTCAGTGGCTGTGAGTGCTAGTGTTTACGATGATATATATATTCGCAGGGCAAGATGCCGAATGGGCAGGCGATAGCAGTGAAGAGGCTGTCCCAGAGCTCCTCGCAGGGGTTCCATGAGCTGAAAAACGAGCTGGTGCTGGCGGCCAAGCTCCGGCACAGGAACCTCGTGCAGATCCTCGGGGTCTGCTTGGAGGAGAAAGAGAAGCTCATCGTGTACGAGTACCTGCCAAACAGGAGCCTGGACACCCTCCTCTTCGGTACGTCCCGATACGAGTTTCCTCTACTATATCTCCCGTTGTCTTCACTCTTCAAGTCCCAACTGTGTGCGTGCGTAGATAGTGGGCGGCGCCGTCGTGGCCTGGACTGGAGGAAGAGGCACACCATCATCTGCGGGATCGCCCGTGGCCTGCTCTACCTCCACGAGGAGTCGCGCCTGAGGGTCATCCACCGGGACCTCAAGCCCAGCAATGTGTTGCTGGACGAGCACATGATGAACCCCAAGATCTCTGACTTCGGCCTGGCTCGAGCCTTCCGCCGAGACCAAACCAGAGACGTAACCAAGCGTGCGGCCGGCACCCTGTAAGCTACCTATCTCCATTTTTATCAACATCTCTCCCTCTGAACAAGCTGTCTTTCGCTTTGTACTGATGCACGGGATGCGTGCAGCGGGTACATGTCGCCGGAGTACGCCTACTGCGGCCACGTCTCCGTCAAGTCGGACATGTACAGCTTCGGCGTCATCGTGCTGGAGATCGTCACCGGCCGAAGGAACAGCAGCCCCGGCCAAGACCACGCCAACAGCTTGCTAAGCGAGGCGTGGGAGAAGTGGAGGGCCGGGACGGCGGCGGAGATGGCGGACGCGTCGCTGGGTGACCAGTACCCTCGGGCCCAGATGCTGAGCTGCATGCACATCGGCCTCCTCTGCGTCCAGAAGAAGCCGGAGATCAGACCCGACGCGTCGGAGGTCGTGCTCATGCTCAGCAGCCAGTCCACGTCGAGGCGCACGCCGTCCAGGCCGGCCTTCTACGCCGGCTCCGTTGGCAGCGCGGTCACCGCTTCACGTGTTCGTCGTAGCGAAAATGTTTCAAAGAATGGGGTGACAATGTCGGAGCTTGAACCGAGGTAGCTGGGTACTCCCGTCAGTATTTCCGGACGGAGGGAGTACAAAATAGCAAGTTCGACTACACATTTGATACCTATATTTTCTTTAGAATCACTGGGGAGGATTCCCTTCACCTAAATATATTACTTAAAGTGATCATGATGCCAAGAGAGTGATCTAGTTTATAAGCAAAATAGAATTGAAAATCTAAACAAGTTGACTCGTTTATAAGGGTAAACTGGATCAAAAACCATACAAATAACAAGTTTACAAAAAGATGAAAGACGCCTAACATAACACAAGACCTAGCTAGCAGACTAAAATGACCATCATCATAAAAGACATAAGTAGTTGTGGGGTACCGTGGAGGGATCACAATACCTAAACTTTGCGAGCAACCTAACGCACACACTGCGTGCGTACAGAGCCCCACGACACAACTAAGAAGCGTCTACAATCAACGAGTGTCAAAAACACGAACCTTGACTGGGAGCCCCACCATGAAAAACCGGAACAATTAACAATTTGAGAGCGCCGCCGCCCGAGTCGCCCTGGGAAGGATGACGCGTGGGCTGGTCAAAGGTCGGCCGAATTCTTGTGTCATTTGATACATGTACTAAATAGCAGTCGTACGAAAAAACGACCAGTGTGTATGGTCGTATGGAGATGAACCATATTGTCGTTGTCAACTTACAAAACTAAGGGCATCTTTGGTTTGCGGGATTATAGAGGTGAATTCTTAGAAAAGAAACACAAGATTGAAATGTCATACTTCGCATTGTACATGATTTGAGTTTCTCTAATCGCATCACTTAAAGAATAAAGAATTCAATATATATCTTACATCAGATTTTTAGGGTTAAAATCTGATGTCTGAGGTACGTCGGATCCCGACCAAACTGGCAAATAAGCACTACAGCATGACAATTTTCTGTTGATGTTTTGCGTTGTATGGCAGTTTTCAGTGTAGAACATGGCAAATCCTTATATACAAACTTGACATTTTTATTAGTTTTCGCATGGCAAACCTGGTCGGCAAATTTTGAGCACTAAAAACATGACATCAGATTTTAACATTCCCGAAAATAAATAATTTTTTTGAAATGATTGAGTGGATGCTAGTTTTTTCTATAGGTCGGAATATAGTAAAATGGTTTAGGAAAAAAATAATATATGATTAACCCTAAGAATCACGCAACCAACATAGATTTTTTTCTTCGAATTATAGTCCTTTGAAAATATTACAAACTTCCTTTGAATCAAAGAGACCATTATTAGAAGAGGACCACACATCTCACACATACACACAACCCACAATTCATCGGGACCCTCTATTGGCAACTTGCCTTGAAAAACATCATGTCAATCACTTTTTTCCGTACATAGAGCCATTCATAGACTCTCCCCCTTCCGAACCCACTTGAAATCCAAGCCACCACGCCCCCTACGGCCCTACCACTAGCTTTCCTCCTCGCCGTTGCCCGAGGTCACCCCCGGCAAAGCCAACTCGGCTGCCAAGGACGGCGACAACAAGGCAACCCTTTGTATTAGAGCATCTCCAATAGGTGCCCAATAATAAGGCAGGACCACTTTTTAGGTTAAAACAATGCTTCAATAGATGTCCTATATGTAACAATAATACTTCAAATTTGCAACACCATCAAAATAGGTTAAAATAGTAGCTATGTAGCATCACCTCTCTATATGTTTTGATGTTTAGACCACACGAGCTCTCTTGCATGATTATGATCATTCATATGCAATCCTAGCTGTGAATCTTTTTATGCAATCCTCATTTTATTTTTCTATTCATTGGGCAGTTTAGATGAAAGAACGTTAGTGAGACTGGTGTGCGTTAGATAAAGTACACCCATATTTGTGAATTACATTGGGTGATGGTAAGAGAGGGAAGACTTAGTTAGATTTATACCTCACTAAAGATAAAAATATTGCTGAATTTTTTATTATTTTAAATATTCCGGATTGTGGTTGAACGCACACGTTGCCTTCTCCCCAAGAAAAGAAGTCTATCTAGGGTTCCTCTGCCTCTCGCCGGCGCCGCCGTCGGTCCGCCTTGTCTTCGGTGGTTAGGGCCATGGCGGTGCGATGGATCTTGGCCCTTGCCGGCAGGAGGGCTCTGTTTTCTGTTGTTTCTTCGCGTTTTGTTAGGCTTTGTGTCTTACTCAAGAAGATGAGACGGCGACGACTCCCTGGAGATGAAATAACGTTCTCCCCGCCTAGTCCCTATCCCGATGGTGTATCTAGCATCATCGGTGGACGTGTGGAGGTGTGTCTCTGGCGGATCTGTCCTTCATGGATTTGCTCGGATCTGATCGTAGTTCTTCTACGTTCATGTGTTTTCAGGTTACGCTACTCTTAATCGACGGCGGTTGCTGTGCTGTTGCGCTGGTCCTATGAGGCATTAGCATGATGCCTTCCCGACTATCTACTACAACATGTTTTGTCCGGCTCCAACGAGGGAGGAGCAATGACGGCGGCGCACCTTCGTCTCGCTTCAGTGCCCGTAGTCGTCGCTAGGTGGTTTACGGATCTGGATATAATTTTTATTATTTCTGGTGTTCGTTGTATTGCCTTGATTGATGATGAATAGACGGCAAGTGTTCTAAATAAAAACAATAATATTTCACACACATGTAAATTTACAAAATACCTATCATTGGACACGGCAACATGCACACGTCATCACGGTCTAATTACACACACACATTCAGCCACATGGAAACAACAAAGTAACTGATACTCAATCAAAACAAAGTAATCACACACACACACACACACACACACACACACACACACACAAAAGCAACCTAGCCTGCATGCACGATCTACTCCCTCCGTTCTTAAATATAAGTCCTTTTAGACATTTTAAATGGACTACAACATACGAATGTGTAGACATATTTTAGAATGTAGATTCATTCATTTTGTTTCGTATGTAGTTTTTTGTTGAAATTAAAGACTTATATTTGGGAACGAAGGGAGTAGCTAGCAGCAAAGATCGACGAGATAGACCACCCGGCCAGTGGCTATACTATCCGTCCTGCTCGTTGGTGAGCATCCGGCGGTGGACCTTCTCGATGAACTCGGAGGCCTTCCGGTCGATGTCGCGTTCGGCGTACCAGTGCCGGGCGTAGTCGTCGTCGTCGCTGGGCCGCACCCTGTGATGCTGGTACCTCTGCTGCGGCGCCGCCGCCGCATGCTGCTTCTGCCGCCTCGCCGCCGTGGCCTCTTCGTCCTCCTGTCTCCTGTTCTTGAACCCGAACAAGGACGCAAGCGCCGCCCTCTTCTTCCCACTTCCCATCGCACAAACCTCTCTTGCTCTAGCTAGCTTTGCTTCCGTTGCAGAGTGTGCAAAGGAAACTTACTTGTTGGCTGCACGGAGACATGGTGTGCGCGTGTGTGTATTTATAGTGGCTAGTTATGCCTTCAGTAGTGGTTTGATTAAGGCGACGATCGCCGCAGTCGTGTGGATAGTTAGGCAAGAGATTTCAATGATTAGCTGCGCACGGCCGCGGTTCTCCGTGGAGCTTTTTGACTGGCCATTCCTCGACCAGGCCATGTAATCATCGCCATTTGTTTAGTCCACCGTGACTACTGACAAGCAAGTGGTTGGACACGGGAGCAAACAACACAAAGCGGCGGCTAAATTCGTGTTTTGACCCTTTTTTTCAAACCTATTCAAGATCTGACCCTAGTTCGAAATTTTTTCGAGACCTAACCCTTTTGCTACCGCTAGGGACCATGACGGTAGGGTATAACAGCCTACCGCCAAAGACCATAGGGTTGCATGCCCTACCGCCAAAAATCTTCTAAGTATTGAACACAGTGCGTGCTCGTGCCTACCGCCAAGGTGCTTGGCGGTAGGGTTGTGCAGGCTATCGCCAAACAGGCTGGCGGTAGCGATGTTTCCTACCGCCAAAGCCTCTGGCGGTAGGCTGTTAGACCCTACCGCCATGGACTCTGGCGGTAGCAAAAGGGTGAGATCTCGAAAAAAAATTAATCTAAGTCAGATCTCGAATAGATTTTAGAAAAGGGTTAAAACACGAAATTTTGCCCAAAGCGACCACTTGCATGCATGTATGTTTAGTGATCCATAACCTGCTTGGAACGCAGGATAAGAAAAATACATGAATTGGATGTTATGTTTTATAAATCCTTTCCTATAGGAATGTAAACCTAGGAAGGTCTCTTTGGTTGTAGAATAAGATTTTACATGGAATATTCCCTGTAGATCCCTTTGGTTTGTAGCTATGTAGGATTGGTTCCTCTCCAGGAAACAATATTACCTCGAACCTAATGGAAAAAAATCTTAACATCTGAACCAAGTCATCTCTTTTCTTATAAGAACTTAAAAAAGCATGTCATCTTATTTCCTATGACTTTTGCCTATGGCTTTTCTATTCCTATGATTTTCTGAGGGTGTAAAAGCATCTTCAGCCGCGCCCCCAACAGGCCCTCCCCAGGCGTTTTTGTCGCGCCGGCGCCGAAAAAACGGCCCAGTCGCGTCCCCAGAAGCCCGTTTTTCGCCGGCTCGGGCCGAAACTGGTGCCGGCAGACCCAGGCCGAACCAGCGCCACAGAGGCGCCTGGGGGCGCCGGCACAAGCGAAAAGGGCGCGTGGGTCCGCTCTGTCGGCGAGTCGAGCGCCTCTTCCCGCCGTTTCTTCCCGCTTTTCCCTCACTTCCCTCCCATTCTCTCCATTCCTTTCGCCAATCTCCCTCCTGCTCGCCTCCCAGCCGGCCGCCATGCCACCGAAGAAGTACGTCGTCCCCCGCGCCGCGGCAACCGCGACCGCCTCCGTCGCCCAACCGAAGCAGAGGAAGCCGAGGGCGCCGCCGTCCAAGCCACCGGGCATGACAAACGCCGATTGGAGGGCGGAAGTTCAGCGACGGGAGGCTGTCACCGCCGACCGGCGGAACAGGGCGATCGCCAAGAAGGCCCGTGACAACGCGGCGCGTGCGGCTGCGGCTTCGGCGGACCAAGCCGAGGCCGAGGCGACTCGCGCGGGGATGATGAATCCACCCGGCAGCCATGCCCAGTACGCGCCCTGGGGCCAGCAAGGCGTCGGCTCTCCGTCGCCGCAGCCATGGGGATGCACGCCCTCGTCGGGCTACGCCGAAAGGGACGCGCACGGTGGGTTCAACCCGAACGTCACCTTCCCCCATGGACACTCGGCCCAGCGCACGCCCTCGCCTGCCTTTGCCGGCGTGCAGTACCCTCCATACAACTACTCGCCGCCCGCCTACGCGTCCTCCCCGACGCCCCCTTTCCGCCGTGGCGCGCTGCCCTTCTCGCACCTCGGCGACACCGACGAGACCGAGGCCGACATGGAGAACATCATCGCGACCGGCTCGACCACGGCCGCCGCGTCTCCCAGGTTCGTCACCCCGGACGACACGGTGGATCTCAGCTGCGGCATGGACGGCGAGCTCGGCTACGTCTACGGCGAGGAGGAGGAGGAGGAGGAGGAGGAGGAGGACGAGGAGCAGGCGACTGTTCCGGCAAGGAGGCGCAAGAAGAAGAAGCGGGCGGCCAGGTCCGGCGAGCCGCGCATCAAGTGGGCGTCCAAGGAGGAGGAATGCCTCGAAGCATGGAAAATAAATGCGCCTCGACCCGACCACCGGCACGAACCAGAGCATCGAGACGTACTGGGAGCGCATCAAGGCCGAGTTCGACGAACGCAAGCTCGTCGACCCCTACTTTAAAGGCGTCTACATGCAGCGCGGGGCGAAGGCGATGGCGAACCATTGGGGGCGTATCCAGGGGGCGTGCAACAAATGGCATGGGATCGTCGAGGAGGTCGCGGCTCGCCCGGAGAGCGGCGTCAACATTGAGGATCAGGTATGGCGCGCCGGTCTCCCGCCTCTCTTCGCCGTGTGCGCCCGCCAACTATTTGTTTCTCCGCGCAGTTGCTGCGCATGTTCGCCTTGTATCGACAGGGCAGCAACGACGCCGAGTTCAAGTACCTCCATGTTTAAAAGCGCATTGACATGTGCGAGAAGTGGGCGGAAGTCCGGCGTACCCTCGACAAGGCCAAGGAGACCTACAAGCCGGAGACGCCGACTCCAGGCGCGTCAGAAAGGCGGCCGGACGGCAACAAAGGTGCCAATGTTGGGGAACGTAGCATAAATTCAAAATTTTCCTACGTGTCACCAAGATCTGTCTATGGAGAAACTAGCAACGAGGGAAGGAGAGTGCATCTACATACCCTTGTAGATCGCTAAGCGGAAGCGTTCATGAGAACGGGGTTGAAGGAGTCGTACTCGTCGTGATCCAAATCACCGGAGATCCAGTGCCGAGCAGACGGCACCTCCGTGTTCAACACACGTACAGCCCGGTGGCGTCTCCCATGCCTTGATCCAGCAAGGAGAGAGGGAGAGGTTGAGGAAGACTCCATCCAACAGCAGCACAACGGCGTGGTGGTGGTGGAGGAGCGTGGCAATCCTGCAGGGCTTCGCCAAGCACCTACGGGAGAGGAGGAGGTGTCACGGGAGGGAGGGAGGCGCCAGGGGCTCATGTGTGGATGCACTCCCTCCCCTCCACTATATATAGGGGCAAGGGAGAGGGGGGAGGCGCAGCCTTGCCCCTTCCTCCAAGGAAGGGGTGCGGCCAAGGGAGGGGGAGGAGACCAACCACCCCAAGGCACCACGGAGGTGCCTTCCCCCTTGGGGACGCTTCCCTTTTGCTTATATCTTGGCGCATGGGCCTCTTGGGGCTGGTGCCCTTGGCCCATATAGGCCAAGGCGCATCCCCTACAGCCCATGTGGCCCCCAGGGCAGGTGGACCCCGGTGGACCCCGGACCCCTTTCGGCACTCCGGTACAATACCGATAAAGTGCGAAACTTTTCCGGCGACCAAAATAGGACTTCCCATATATAAATCTTTACCTCCGGACCATTCCGGAACTCCTCGTGACGTCCGGGATCTCATCTGGGACTCCGAACAACATTCGGTAACCACATACAAACTTCCTTTATAACCCTAGCGCCATCGAACCTTAAGTGTGTAGACCCTACGGGTTCGGGAACCATCTTGAGACATGGCCGAGGCGTTCTCGGTCAATAACCAACGATGGGATCTGGATACCCATGTTGGCTCCCACATGTTCCACGATGATCTCATCGGATGAACCACGATGTCAAGGACTCAATCAATCCCGTATACAGTTCCCTTTGTCTAGCGGTATTGTACTTGCCCGAGATTCGATCGTCGGTATACCGATACCTTGTTCAATCTCGTTACCGGCAAGTCTCTTTACTCGTTCCGTAACACATCATCCCGTGATCAACCCCTTGGTCATATTGTGCACATTATGATGATGTCCTACCGAGTGGGCCCAGAGATACCTCTCCGTTATACGGAGTGACAAATCGATCTCGATTCGTGCCAACCCAATGATACTTTCGGAGATACATAATGCACCTTTGTAGCCACCCAGTTACGTTGTGACGTTTGGTACACCCCAAGCATTCCTACGGTATCCGGGAGTTGCACAATCTCATGGTCTAAGGAAATGATACTTGACATTAGAAAAGCTTTAGTATACGAACTACGATCTTTGTGCTAGGCTTAGGATTGGGTCTTGTCCATCACATCATTCTACTAATGATGTGATCCCGTTATCAATGACATCCAATGTCCATGGTTTGTAAACCGTAACCATCTATTGATCAACGAGCTAGCCAATAGAGGCTTGCTAGGGACATGGTGTTGTCTATGTATCCACACATGTATTTGAGTTTCCTATCAATACAATTATAGCATGGATAATAAACGATTATCATGAACAAGGAAATATAATAATAATAACTAATTTATTATTGCCTCTAGGGCATATTTCCAACAGTCTCCCACTTGCACTAGAGTCAATAATCTAGTTCACATCGCCATGTGATCAACAGTGATAGGTCACATCGCCATGTGACCAACATCCAAAGAGTCTACTAGTGTCTTAAACTAGTTCACATAGCCATGTGATTAAGACTCAATGAGTTCTGAGTTTTGATAATTTTTTGCTTGTGAGAGAGGTTTTAGTCAACGGGTTTTAGTCAACGGGTCTGAACCTTTCAGATCCGTGTGTGCTTTGCAATTCTCTATGTCATATTGTAAATGCTGCTTCCACGCTCCACTTGGATCTATTCTAAATGGTTGTTCCACTTACGTATCCTGTTTGCTACTTAGAGTCATTCGGATAGGTGTTAAAGCTTGCATCGACGTAACGCTTTACGCCGAACTCTTTAACACCTCCATAATCGAGAAACATGTCCTTATTTACTCCAAGGACAATTTTGATCATTGTCCAATGATCCATTCTGGATCATTCTTGTACCCCTGATCGACTCATGGCATGGCACACTTCGGTGCGGTACACAACATAGCATCTTGTAGAGCCTATGTCTAAGGCATAGGGACGATCTTAAATCCTTTCTCTCTGTTCTGCCGTGGTCGAGCTTTAAGTCTTAACTTCATACCTTACATCTCGTGCAAGAACTCCTTCTTTGGTGATCCATCTTGAACACCTTCAAGATCATGTCAAGGTACATGCTCATTTGAAAGTATTATTAAACATTTTGATCTATCTTATAGATCTTTGATGCTTATTGTTCAAGTAGTCTAATCCAGGTTTTCTATTGAAAAACATCTTTCAAATAACCCTATATGCTTTCAAGAAATTCTACATCATTTCTGATCATCAATATGTCAACAACATATACTCATCGAAATTCTATAGTGCTCCTACTCACTTCTTTGGAAATACAAGTTTCTCATAAACTTTGTATAAACCCAAAATCTTTGATCATCTCATCAAAGCGCACATTCCAACTCCGAGATGCTTACTCCGGTCCTTAGAAAGGATCATTTGGAGCTAGCATACCTTTTAGCATCCTTAGGATCGACAAAACTTTTACGATTGTATCACATACAACCTTTCCTTACGTAAACCGGTAAGGAAACTCGTCTTGACATCCATCCGCCAGATTTCATAAATGCAGCTAATGCTAACATGATTCCGACGGACTTAAGCATCGCTACGGATGAGAAAATCTCATCGTAGTCAACTCCTTGAACTTGTGAAAACTTTTCGCCACAAGTCGAGCTTCATAGAGCGGTGACATTACCGTCCACGTCCGTCTTCTTCTTAAAGATCCATTCATCTCAATGGCTTGCCGATCATCGGGCAAGTCCACCAAAGTCCATGCTTTGTTACGATATATGGATACTACCTCGGATTTCATGGTCTCTAACCATTTGTCGGAATTTGGGCCCACCATCGCTTCTCCATAGCTCGTAGGTTCATTGTTGTCTAGCAACATGACCTTCAAGACAGGATCACCATACCACTCTGAAGCAGTACGCGTCCTTGTCGTCCTACGAGGTTTGGTAGTGACTTGATCCGAAACTTCATGATTACTGTCATAAGCTTCTACTTCAATTGGTGTAGGTGCCACGGGAACAACTTCCTGTGCCCTACTACACACTAGTTGAAGTGACGGTTCAATAACCTCATCAAGTCTCCACCATCCTCCCACTCAACTTTTCGAGACGAACTTTTCCTCGAGAAAGGACCCGATTCAAGAAGCAATCCCTATTGCTTCCGGATCTGAATTAGGAGGTATACCCAACTGTTTTGGGTGTACTATGAAGATGCATTTGTCCGCTTTGGGTTCGAGCTTATCAACCTGAAACTTTTCCACATAAGCGTCGCAGCCCCAAACTTTTAAGAAATGACAGCTTAGGTTTCTCTAAACCATAGTTCATACGGTGTCATCTCAACGGAATTACGTGGTACCCTATTAAAGTGAGTGCGGTTGTCTCTAATGCCTAACCCATGAACGATAGTGGTAATTCGATAGGAGACATCATGGTACGCACCATATCCAATAGGGTGCAACTATGATGTTCGGACACACCATCACACTATGGTGTTCCAGGCGGTATTAGTTGTGAAACAATTTCCACAATGTCTCAATTGTGTACCAAACTCGCAACTCAGATATTCATCTCTATGATCACATCACATACATTTTATCCTCTTGTCACGAAGATCTTCAACTTCACTCTGAAATTACTTGAACCTTTCAATAATTCAGACTTGTGTTTCATCAAGTAAATATACTCAACATCTACTCAAATCATCGTGAAGTAAGAACATAACGATATTCACTTTGCATGCCTCAAAGCACTCATTGGACTGCACATATCAAAATGTGTTGCTTCCAACAAGTTGCTATCTCAAACCGAGGCTTTTCGGTCATCTTGCCCATGTGGTATGTTTTGCATATCTCAAGTGATTCAAAATCAAGTGAGTCCAAACGATCCATCTGCATGGAGTTTCATCATGCGTATTCACCAATGTACATGGTTTGCATGTCTCAAACTTTTCAAAAGCGAGTGAGTCCAAAAATCCATCAACATGGAGCTTCTTCATGCGTTTATACCAATATGACTTATATGGCGGTGCCACAAGTAAGTGGTACTATCATTACTATCTTATATCTTTTGGCATGAAAATGTGTATCACTACGATCGAGATTCAATAAACCATTCCTTTAGGTGCAAGACCATTGAAGGTATTATTCAAATAAACAGAGTAACCATTATTCTCCTCAAATGAATAACCGTATTGCGACAGACATAATCCAATCATGTCTATGCTCAACGCAAACACCAATAACAATTGTTTTAGGTTTAACACCAATCTCGATGGTAAAGGGAGTGTGCGATACTTGATCATATCAACCTTGGAAACACTTCCAACACGTATCGTCAACTCACCTTTAGCTAGTCTCCGTTTATTCCGTAGCTTTTATTTCGAGTTACTAACACTTAGCAACCGAACCGGTATCTAATACCCTGGTGCTACTAGGAGTACTAGTAAAGTACACATTAACATAATGTATATCCAATATACTTCTATCGACCTTACCAGCCTTCTTATCTACCAAGTATCTAGGGTAATGCTGCTCCAGTGGATGTTCCCCTTATTACAGAAGCACTTAGTCTCGGGTTTGGGTTCAACCTTGGGTTTCTTCACTAGAGCAGCAGCTGATTTGCCGTTTCATGAAGTATCCCTTCTTGCCCTTGCCCTTCTTGAAACTAGTGGTTTCACCAACCATCAACAATTGATGCTCCTTCTTGACTTCTACTTTCGTGATGTCAAACAACGCGAATACCTCAAGGGATCATTATATCTATCCACGATATGTTATAGTTCATCACGAAGCTCTAGCAGCTTGGTGGTAATGACTTTGGAGAAACATCACTTTCTCATCTGGAAGATCAACTCCCACTCGATTCAAGTGATTGTTGCACTCAGACAATCTGAGCACAAGCTCAACGATTGAGCTTTTCTCCCTTAGTTTGCAGGCAAAGAAAACTCGTCGGAGGTCTCATACCTCTTGTCGTGGGCACGAGCCTGAAATCCCAATTTCAGCCCTCGAACCATCTGATATGTTCCGCGATGTTTCGAAATCGTCTTTGGTGCCTCTACTCTAAACCGTTCAACCGAACTATCACGTAGTTATCAAAGCGTGTATGTCCGATGTTCGCAACATCCACAAATGACGTTTGGGGTTCGGCACCTTGAGCGGTGCATTAAGGACATAAGCTTTCTCTTGATCGCATAATTGCTACTTTCAACTTTCAACTATATTTTCTCTAGGAACATATCTAAACAGTGGAACTAAAGCGCGAGCCATTTACATAATTTGCAAAAGGTCTTTTGACTATGTTCAAGATAATTAAGTTCATCTTATGAACTCCCACTCAGATAGACATCCCTCTGGTCATCTAAGTGATTACATGATCCGAGTCAACTAAGCCGTGTCCGATCATCACGTGAGACGGACTAGTCAACATCGGTGAACATCTTCATGTTGATCGTATCTACTATACGACTCATGCTCGACCTTTCGGTCTCTGTGTTCCCGAGGCCATGTCCGTACATGCTAGGCTCGTCAAGTTAACCCCAAGTGTTTTTGCTGTGTAAATCTGTCTTACACCCGTTGTATGTGAACGTAAGAATCCATCACACCCGATCATCACGTGGTGCTTAGAAGCGACTTAACTGTAGCAACGGTGCACGATCGAGGAGAACACTTCTTGAAATTTGTGTAAGGGATCATCTTATTTACTACCGTCGTTCTAAGTAAACAAGATGCATAAACATAATAAACATCACATGCAATTATATAGTAGTGACATGATATGGCCAATATCATATTGCTCCTTTTGATCTCCATCTTCGGGCTCCATGATCATCATTGTCACCGCATGACACCATGATCTCCATCATCATGATATCCATCATCGTGTCTCCATGAAGTTGTCTCGCCAACTTATTACTTCTACTACTATGGCTACCGGTTAGCAATAAAGTAAAGTAATTACATGGCGTTGTTCAATGACACGCAGGTCATACAATAAATAAAGACAACTCCTATGGCTCCTGCCGGTTGTCATACTCATCGACATGCAAGTCGTGAATCCTATTACAAGAACATGATCAATCTCATACATCACATATCATTCATCACATTCTTCTTGGCCATATCACATCACATAGCATACCCTGCAAAAACAAGTTAGACGTCCTCTAATTGTTGTTTGCATGTTTTACGTGGCTGCTATGGGTTTCTAGCAAGAACGTTTCTTACCTACATAAAACCACAACGTGATATGCCAATTGCTATTTACCCTTCATAAGGACCCTTTTCATCGAATCCGTTCCGACTAAAGTGGGAGGCGGCACCCGCTAGCCACCTTATGCACCAAGTGCATGTCGGTCGGTGGAACCTGTCTCACGTGGAAATGCACGTGTAAGGTCGGTCCGGGCCGCTTCATCCCACAATACCGTCGAAACAAGATTGGACTAGTAACGGTAAGCATATTGAACAACATCAACGCCCACAACTACTTTGTGTTCTACTCGTGCAAAGAATCTACGCAATAGACCTAGCTCATGATGCCACTGTTGTGGAACGTAGCATAAATTCAAAATTTTCCTACGTGTCACCAAGATCTGTCTATGGAGAAACTAGCAACGAGGGAAGGAGAGTGCATCTACATACCCTTGTAGATCGCTAAGCGGAAGCGTTCAAGAGAACGGGTTTGAAGGAGTCGCATTGCTCGTGATCCAAATCACCGGAGATCCGAGTGCCGAACGGACGGCACCTCCGCGTTCAACACACGTACAGCCCGGTGCTGTCTCCCATGCCTTGATCCAGCAAGGAGAGAGGGAGAGGTTGAGGAAGACTCCATCCAACAGCAGCACAACGGCGTGGTGGTGGTGGAGGAGCGTGGCAATCCTGCAGGCTTCGCCAAGCACCTCACGGGAGAGGAGGAGGTGTCACGGGAGGGAGGGAGGCGCCAGGGGCTCATGTGTGGATGCCCTCCTCCCTCCACTATATATAGGGGCAAGGGAGAGGGGAGGCGCAGCCTTGCCCCTTCCTCCAAGGAAGGGGTGCGGCCAAGGAGGGGAGGAGTCCATCCTCCCCAAGGCACCTCGGAGGTGCCTTCCCCTTGAGGACTCTTCCCTTTTCTTATATCTTGGCGCATGGGCCTCTTGGGGCTGGTGCCCTTGGCCCATATAGGCCAAGGCGCACCCCTACAGCCCATGTGGCCCCAGGCAGGTGGACCCCGGTGGACCCCGGACCCCTTTCGGCACTCTTGCAGTACAATACCGATAAAGTGCGAAACTTTTCCGGCGACCAAAATAGGACTTCCCATATATAAATCTTTACCTCCGGACCATTCCGGAACTCCTCGTGACGTCCGGGATCTCATCCGGGACTCGAACAACATTCGGTAACCACATACAAACTTCCTTTATAACCCTAGCGCCATCGAACCTTATGTGTAGACCCTACGGGTTCGGGAACCATGCTGAACATGACCGAGACGTTCTCCGGTCAATAACCAACAGCGGGATCTGGATACCCATGTTGGCTCCCACATGTTCCACGATGATCTCATCGGATGAACCACGATGTCAAGGACTCAATCAATCCCGTATACAGTTCCCTTTGTCTAGCAGTATTGTACTTGCCCGAGATTCGATCGTCGGTATACCGATACCTTGTTCAATCTCGTTATCGCAAGTCTCTTTACTCGTTCCGTAACACATCATCCCGTGATCAACCCCTTGGTCACATTGTGCACATTATGATGATGTCCTACCGAGTGGGCCCAGAGATACCTCTCCGTTTACGGAGTGACAAATCGATCTCGATTCGTGCCAACCCAACAGATACTTTCGGAGATACCTGTAATGCACCTTTATAGCCACCCGATTGCCAGGACGCTTTGGTACACCCAAAGTATTCCTACGGTATCCGGAGTTGCACAATCTCATGGTCTAAGGAAATGATACTTGACATTAGAAAAGCTTTAGCATACGAACTACGATCTTTGTGCTAGGCTTAGGATTGGGTCTTGTCCATCACATCATTCTACTAATGATGTGATCCCGTTATCAATGACATCCAATGTCCATGGTTTGGAAACCGTAACCATCTATTGATCAACGAGCTAGCCAATAGAGGCTTGCTAGGGACATGGTGTTGTCTATGTATCCACACATGTATTTGAGTTTCCTATCAATACAATTATAGCATGGAGAATAAACGATTATCATGAATAAGGAAATATAATAATAATAACTAATTTATTATTGCCTCTAGGGCATATTTCCAACAGCCAAGAGGGGGAAACACGCCGACGCGGCCACCGCTCGAGTGCAGGAGTCCATCGAGCACTGCCTCACCGACGCACAGGCCGGGGCCGCCCTTCGTGAAGAGAAGACTGAGGCACGGTGGTCGGCGTTGATGTCGAGCAGCGCCGTCAAGCTCGACCTACTCCGGACCAACGTCGCCGTGAAGAAGAGAAACACAGACCTAGCTTTCCTGCTGGGCGGGGCGGACATGCTCCAGAGCAACGACGAGGCGGTCAAGGCGTGGTACTTGGTGGAGCGTGGACTCATCCTGAACTAGCTTCCCTCGACGACGCCGCCCACGCCGACGCCCATGCCGACGCCGCCACCAAGTTCGAGCGATGATGCTGCCGAGACTCCCCGCATCACAGAAGCCACACTGATGCCGCCCAGCACGGAGACCCCGCCAAGCCCACGCACGCCGACTCCACCGACGCCAGAGGCCGACCTCGCCGTCTGATGTGCACGCGCTTCTTCCTTCTTTTTGTACGCCGAACTTGTGGCCGCTTGATCGCCGAATTTATGGCGTCTATTTTGTGAGAGGGAATGACTACGTTTGAATTTGCCGCGGCTGGAGGTCGGTGCCTGGGGGAGTGACTGGGAGGTAGGTCGCCCTTAGGGGCCAATCTAGCGCCGGTTCGCCTCCAGGCCGCTCCTTTTCGGCGCCCTAGGGGGCTGACGGCTGGAGATGCTCTAAGGGTGCTCGCGAACTCGTTGGCATTGACATCCCTTGCTTACGCAGGTCATGGTGGCGACGTTGCAGTGCGGGCGTGTGTTGGATCTGGCAGCGCGGCTATGAGGGGCATGGTCACGTCGATGGGGGCAAAGGTGATAATTCTGGGGTGGCAACCCCAAAGACATGGTGGGCGGATCCTTGAGGTGGCTCCAACGGTGGCGACCTGCGAGGTGGCTGCATCGATGACCAGATTTGGTCTAGCTTACATCCAAGTGTCCTTCCATCAACGATCGAAAGAAGTGCGACAGTGCCCAGATGCAGGACATCGGTCCTTAGTTTGTAGAGATATGTTGTTCTTATTTCCTTTTTCTAGACCTGATTCGTTCGACGCCGGTGCTAGGTTTCATTGGCATTATTAGTAGTGGCAGAGCTAGATGCAGATTACGCTTAGGGCTGTGCTATGTTGAGTGATAAACTTTTATGATTTTCTATGCTTTGCATGAAGAAATTACAAAGGAAGTTGTTTCTAGGCCTGGGGTTATAGCCCTAGCTGTCCCGGGCCTGTCTCCGCCACTGATTATTAGATAATCAATAATATATGATCGTGTGCATCATTCAATGCAGAGGTCGGGGGTGCTATCCTCCTTTCCTGAGAAGCAGGTTGTTAGAACACTATGATTTTTTCTGAAAACTATTTCTTCAGAGGAAGAAGGAATATAAAGATATATATTGCATGATTTCTCAAAAGAAGTGAAAACATACTGTTTGAGTCAATGTCCAAAACACTAGGAAAGGAAGGATTCTTATGGAAACTTTCAAGGCCATTCCTTTTTTCGATAGGAACTTTCGATCTATCAAGCATCCAGGCCCGTAGACCACCTGACGGCCGACTACAAGCATTTGGTGCGAGCTGAAGGCATGGCGCCGTCATCTCCCATCCCTAGCAGGAGCCGAACAAACCTTGTTGTAGTAGATAGTCGAGAAGTCATCATGCTAAGTCCCCACATGACCGGCGCATCAAATCAACAACCATCGCTAATGTAGAGAAGCGAAGATCGAAAGGATCAAACACGTAGACACAAGAACACAGACTAGACCAAAATATCCACCGAAGACCAGCATCGACCGAATCCCGTGAGATTAGACGGAGACACACTAACATAGGCCCTCTAACGACGGTAGAAGAACCATGGTGACGGCGATCAGACGTGAGAGACATTAAGGGACAACACCGCCACCACACAGCCTCAGCCGAGACATTGAACCAAACAAAAACGAACCATGGTGATGGCTCCCTCCTGCCTGCGAGGTGTCTGGGTCTTCTGCACCTCCACAGCCCAAAGGCAATCGGAGGCTGAGCGGACGAGCTGCAATGCTGACAGGAGGAGGGAAACCCTAGTCACGCTTCTTGGGGAGGACGGGATTCGATCCGAAAAAAAATTAATGCCAATTTACGATCCAAAGGGTGACATGATAGGAAAAAGAATCAATAAGATTCCATTTATATGAATATCCTGTCAAAATCCTCTACTAAAAACGGGGCCTAAGCCTAACTGGTGAGCGTAGAAAGGTGTACATGACTACCGGTCGTGCATATATGCAAAGAACGAGTTGGGCATAACAATCGCAAGCCGAAACAAAAACGAATAGGGCGATCGAGATGGTCAGCATTTGAGCACAAACAACTCATTGGAGTTGAATTGCATGCCCAAACAGGCAGTTCTTATGTCTAAACAATTAAATCGCCATCCAAATTCCAACGAACAGCTTAGACGAGACGCTACAGGGGTACAAAAGATTAACTTAAAATCGGTAGCGAGAAAGGCATCAAGCAAGTGCCATGGTTTTCATTGGATTCCCAGAGTTGCTGGTCAGCGAGATGACCGGTTGGCTCCGCATGACTGCGTCGCCGCGGCCCAAAATGTTCGAAGGTGCGAACAAAGCCCTCGGTATTCACACCCTTGAGCTAACTAACCTGGTGCTTACACAAATCTAAGCACTATATATAGCAAATCAACCATAAGCTGTATATTACTACTAGTAGTAGTAGCAAACTCTGCACAAGTGCCAAGTCTCCATTTGGATTGGCATGGAAGACTTGAGTGCGTTCATGAGTTGGCAGAAAGGGGCGAGATCAGCCTGCAGTATATCCAGTTTAACAGAATAAATGCCTAACCTCACACCTTCCTTAATCCATGCATGCATGGTTATTCTCGTCTTGAGCTAATCTATAGGCATGTTTGGTTACCTACATCGATTTATAACTATTTTCATCTGCGCCTTGGCCCAGCCTGGCGGAGTTATATATTACTCCCTCTGTTCACTTTTATAAGGCTCTGTAGATGTTTCAGACACTGTGCAAAACAACTCAATTTCATTTTTCTGAAACGACTTATAAAAGTGAAAGGAGGGAGTATAAAACATGTTCTTTGCATGGTTTAGCTGTATGCGTATTGTGGTGACCTTACCACACACTAGAGTACGTGGACAGTACCAAATTAACATCATACCAGTCCTACCTACTAAAAGTAAACGGGAGTTCGTCCTAGAAAAGAACTCGTTTAGATGGTATTTGATTTTTCTAAAGGGTGGAAGAATACTAGGCTGGCATGCATATCCAGTATCATCTATCTAGAACTTGCCATTGGGGATATTTATCCCATCAGGCCAAGACATGTTGTAAGCATGAATGTTAGCATCATGAACTGATCCTTCCCATCCAGCTAACACATACGTGAACTTCAAGTTGAAATCAAGAACAACAAGGATATTATGGCTTGTGTAGTGCTTTCTACCCTATCTGCTGCAGCATGTGATCTCCGCACTCTAACAATCAGATGGGTATCATTTATTGTGCCAATACAATCATATGATGGCATGAAAAAACTGTTATGGCTTGCTCACAAGACAAACATGTCATGGCATGAACTAAGAGTTCTACTCATCTTGAAATATGGATACCATCTAGGGCTCGTGCGGATCTGGAAGGAGTTTTCCTAGTTGGTGCCTTGATCATCTCTCTTCTGAGCTCCCCAATTGCATACAAGACTTGATTGATATTCCTGGAAATTGTCTCACTGGATCTCTTGAACATGTTGTGAATCACTCGGAACCTATGGTTATGACCGATAACATGAATAAACATTACTGCTTGCTCTTCCATAGAGGTGTGGATGCTATCTTGTAGCAACCCCCTTGCCCTAACGTGGCCACAAACTTGGCAAAGGGTGTTCTTCGCATTCGAAGCATGTTCATGACCTGTACATCATTGTTATAGATGTAGATTAGATTAGACATCCTCTCCCTATCTTGGGCTAATAATGGACCATAAGGTATCACAAGCTTTGAATTGCGATGAGGAGCTCTCATGTGGACCAACATGACTCATGTGTGAATCACAACTATGAGTGATGCTGCCTGAACTACCAGCTTCATCCGTTCGTCCTAGTGAAATTGATGTTGCGGTATGTAATGGTGAAATCGACCCTACACCCTACCTAACGACCTAACAATGCAGGGTGGTCGTATGCTACTTGCCGCCATTGGAGCCGACGACCCGTCCATGCCAGAGACGAGGCAGATACAGAGATGAAGGGGAGGAGCAGGTCCTGTAGCCGGAGATTTGAGTAGCCACTGCCATAGCTTCTGCTGATTTGATTTGCTCTGTCGTCGGTGCCAAGAACTGAGGCTGGATTTCTCCTACCGCTAGAGGTGAGCGAGTAAAGGGAGAGGGATGAGCTCAATTTCGTGCCATCCCGTGCTAACATATTTTGGTTTATCACCATCTCCACATCAATTCCCCCTGCATCGCCATGCACAGTGTGCCCCCATTTGCCCTCGACTCAGCTTGGCTTGTTAGAAACTGCATAGTTAAATGTTCCTTGTGGGCCAGGCTCTAGGATACTTTAAGGTTCATGCGCGTGCGGCCAACAATTCATGTACGCAACCAAATGGGTTTTTCTTGCATCCAATTGGCCCGTTCGAGGGATGCAGGCAACCAAACAGGCCCTAGCTTGCTCGGAGGGTGCTAGTAGGCAAGTCCAACACACACACACACACACACACACACACACAGAGAGAGAGAGAGAGAGAGAGAGAGAAAGATGGGTGGTGGAGCCCAACTGGTAGTGGCTCATGGAGGAGGGATATGGGTGTTTGGAGAAGTTATTCTTCAACATATACCGGCAAGAGAGCCACATATTTGATATGTGTAAAGGCTACAAGCTTCATCACCGATCTAGATGCTAGTGCAACACCTTTAGAATAGTTGGATATCTGATCCTAAATTCTAAGGCCTAAACTCTAAACCCTAAGCATTGATCTTTTATCCTAAATACAGTAGCTAACCATACAAACATACATAAGCTTACATCAACTAAACCTACAAAATCCATCGGTGTGAAGGTCAGTAACACTTAGGAGCTCGTCTGCTGGAGATCCGGGACGAAGTAGTCATAAGGGGTCCTCCCATGTGATGTACTTCCACCGTTAGAAGCCTCAGTGGAGGTCGTAGGCGGCAACATTCCCCTCTCGATAGTTGCCACCCCCCTCCCAGCCGAGCCACCGCGATCGACGATGTAGCACACCGGATCTGCGATGACGCCGACCCTAATTCTCACCAGGCAGCTTAAATCCATTGGGTAACAACACGCCGCTGAGGGATGCCTCTAATTCCCGCTTATGTACTAGTGATGATCCATATCAAGCTTTATTTTTCTAGTATTGGTTTCACATATTATTTGTACATGCATATTTATTTTCTACATTAAATACCATTTTAATTGCATGGTTATTTAATATTGTTGTTTATTCTACATTCATTCTCTTCGTTAACTTAGAAGATTTACATCGCGAGTGGGTCTTGGATTTAGTGTATGTTTAGGGCACTCCCAATGCACTATATGTTAGGGCACTTCGAATCCATTATATCTTAATCCATATCATATGCATTTAATACGTATTTAGATATACCTCCTCTAATGAATCAAATCTTATTGTTGTATCTAAAAGACCTCTTATTTCATTTGTTTTGTGAAAGAAAAGGTATGAGTTGTCTTGGTTTTGGGTTGGTATTAAGGGCTACATCTAGAATAAGAAATGGTAAATCTCTCTTTCCTCATTAAATAAGGTGCCATATCTGCTTAGGTACCATGATTAAGATATAGTCCAAGGTGGAGCACTGTGACTGCCCGTAGTAAAGAAAATTGTGTTCTCTCATGTCTTTCATGTTGTCTACGTAATTAATAAGACAATAGGAAGAAAATATAGTTGTGTTGAACATGCCCTCTCTAAGGGTAACCTAAAGCAGTGCATATGGCATTCTAGGTTACCATGAACTACTCATTTGTTGTAGTACTTCATTTACATGTGTCATGTTTTTATAATAATGAGTTGAAGGTGAATTTGTTTTAGTACTTCATGTTATATATGTGCCTGCATGGAAAGCGATATGATACTTGATTTATATGTTGCCCCTTAGAATATGACCTACTATTATAGCATCATAACTCTTATATTGTTTGTTCAAAGACAAAAAAAAACAATGTTTTCCTACAAGGTCATCAAAAAGGCCCCGTTATCATTTATCAAGTAATTATCTCTATTCAAACCCATATTCAAGACCGTTGAGGCCCAAAGTCAAGCCTCCTTTAAGCCCATCAGACACAAGATAAAACATATATTCCCCAATTCCCCTCTTCAATTAGCTAAAAGAAAACTAATATCACACCCTTCATCGCTGAGTGGTTAAAATTCCAATTCTATGTGAATTTTGAGTTTGCTAACCACATGTCCCCTTAGGACTAAATCATTTGGCTGTAGATTTATTTTATACATTTCATACATCAAATTTAAGAAAACACGTATCATCCTACCGAAACTATGGACGAACGCGGCCACCCACACCATCTAGTTACATATACATCCGGGCGACATAGAAACAACAAAACAAGACATACCCAATGAAAGCAAAGCAACTAATCACAGACACACGCACAGCCACACCCACACCCACACACACAACCATGCACGCAAGTGCTGCATGCACGATCTAGCTAGATCCATTGGCATGCTGGTTACGTACATATATACTCCCTCCGTCCCAAAAGTGTCTCATTGGGACGGAGCGAGTATACGACAGCGCGGCCCGGCCAGGGGCCAACGGCTATCCGTCTTGCTCGTTGGCGAGCATCTGGCGGTGGACCTTGTCGATGAACTCGGAGGCCTTCCGGTCGATGTCGCGTTCAGCGTACCAGTGCCTGGCGTAGTCGTCATCGTCGCTTGGCCGTACCCTGTGATGATGGTACCTCTGCTGCGGTGGTGCCGCCGCATGCTGCTGCTGCCGCGTCGCCGCCGTGACCTCTTCCTCCTCCTGTCTCTTGTTCTTGAACCCGAACAGGGACGCAAGCGCGGCCCTCTTCTTCCCACTCCCCATGGCACAAAACTCTCTTGCTCTAGCTAAGCTTAGCTCCGTTGCAGAATGTGCAATGGTAGTTTGCTTGGTTGGCTGCACGGAGACATGGTGTGTGTATGTGTGTATATATACTTATAGTGGCTAGACATGGCCGACCGCACGCGCATGCGCGCCTTGAGTATTTGATTAAGGCGACAATCGCCGCAGTCGTGTGGATGGTTAGGCGAGTGATTTGAATGATTAGAGGTTCTCCGTGGTGCTTTTTGACTGGCCACTCCTCGATCGGGCCGTGTAATCCATCGCCATTTGTTTAGTGAATCCACGGTGATTAGCATTGACAAGCAAGGGAGCAGATGGACACTGCAGCAAGCAACAGAAAGCAGACGACAAGAAAGTGAGTACTGTTGACCAAGGCATCTAGACTTGGTGCACACACCCGGTCCATGATACTGCGTCGGTTTATTCGAAAGAACTAGGAAATAGCACGTGCACGCATGCCTGCTCAGTGGCACGTAACTGGTGACCGCACAAAGATTGCGATCAACACGTACGGCATGCATGCATGCAAAGGCCGAGTTTGGCAGAGCAATCGGCCGTGAGCTGAAACAAAAACGAATAGAGACGATGGATACGGTCAGCGTTCTGAATTTGTCAAATCTACATTCTTGCGTACAATCAACTGTACAGGAGTTGAATTGTTCAAGCATGCAGTGGCTATCTGTGTACATATATACGTGTTCGACGTCAATTCCTACAAACAGCTAGCTTAAATGAGACGCTGCAAGGACAAAAGGATTCCGGGACCGATTGTAATACTAGCAACACCTTGTGAAAGCTTAAAATCGACAGTCGAGAAAAGCATCAAGCAAGTGTCATGTTTTTCGTTAGATTCCCAGAGTTGTTGCCTTGTTGGTCGGCGGGACGACCGGTTGGCCGCATGCCTGCATGCATGACTGCGTGCGGCCCAAAATTTCTAAAAGGTGCACAAGCCCTCTCCATATTCACCAGGGCCGGGCCGGCAAAATCCGGGGCCCTGTGCGAAACTAAAAATATGGGGCCCTATGTTACAAAAAAAATGAATTGACAAGCAACTATAGTATATATATATATATCGCAGAAAAAATTATATATATATAATATAATGTCTTATATAAGAAGATAAAGAAGATGAACACTAGTGGAAAAAAGGTCTTTGGTCGCGGTTCGCAACTGCCATTAGTCGCGGTTGCGCAACCGCGACCAAATAAGCGTGACTAAAGCCCCCCACCTTTAGTCGCGGCTGCTTAAGAACCGCGACTAAAGGCCCGTCCACATGGGCGCCAGGCGGCCGTCGAGGCGGAGGACCTTTAGTCATGGTTCTTCCGCCAACCGCGACTAAAGGCCGCCACAGGTTTAGGGTTTTAGCCAACCCCCCCCCCCCCCCTAAACCTGTTTTCTGTTTAATTTGTATTGTTTTATTTCTTTTGTGCTTTATTTTAATTTTGAAGGAATTTCATTTATTCTACGGTACTACATACATGCATATGAATGTACAATCTCAAATAAATTTAAAATTAGAACCAAAAAGAATTCAAGAGGAATATACAATAGATATTCAATATAATCGGATGACCATATACAATTTTGAACAAGTTTCCATACATGATTTAATCCATATAAAGTTCTACGTCCTCGTAATAGTGTTCTCCTTTAGGATGGAGGACTTCCCTGCTGAACCATCCAGCTAGTTCCTCTTGAAGTGGTCGGAAGCGAGCTTCTAGACTAAGCATCAACCGGAGGTTATTCCTCCGAGTATTGGTATCACTCGGAACCCGCTCAGAGGTGTATCTCCGGATCCTCTCCTGAACATAGTATCCACATAGATTGGTCTCCGGTGGCTGAATATCCCCGGCATTCTTAGGCTTTAACATTTTGAATTCTAGCTCTTTTTGAATTCACCGACCTTTGTATCTACGAACCGTCTCCAAACCCTACGAGGCAAAGAAAATTAAGTGAACAAGAGAGTTATTAGTTACTTGATATTAGGAAATGAGCGAAATAGGCCGATCGATATAGAGCGCAAATGAATGAAAATAATTACTTCTGCAGCATTCTTCTCATGTCGGCCCAAAGCTTTGGATCCATATTCAGAGAGTCGTGGGCGAGACATTACGAGGTGTTAACTTTAATTACTAGCAGAATCCGGTGGAACCTGCGGACACGACACATGCACAAGACGTCATGCATAACTCATCGATTAGCCGGCCACATACCATGCATGGAGTAAACAAAAGAGAATTAATGTGCTCAAGACAGAAACACTCACCCAAAATGGTAAGGAAATAGAATATCACTTTTGAGTTCCTGCTTTGTAAGAAAGCGCCACAGGTCTGCCTCCACGTCGGTGGGGTGGCGCCCAACACATGTCCATTAACGATGTGTGGGTCAATGAACCCAACATCATGGATGTTCCTTACTCTGCATTCCTTAATCTTCATTCGCATGTATAATAGCGGACACAACAATATAGTTAGGACATATATATAGTGCAGGCAATATGAGCGAGATGGGGTAGAAATTAATAAATCACTTACGCAGCGTAGCAACTGATGATAGATTTGTCGGGCTCGCGCAGATTGAAAAGCTGGAACAATTCACTCAGTGCAATTTGTACATAGTAATGTTTGAAGTGATGCTCATATCTAACTTCCGCATAAATATATTCTTTGGCGTTTTTATTTTTTATGTAACCCTTGTACCAATTCAGCAGACCTTTCATGTGGTCGGTAGATCATTTTCCTGCGCAGGCTCGACGAGAGGCCCATTCTTGACATATGTAATTACTACCTCCTTCACTGGCGCCTCATCAAGGCCTAACAGTTCACGAAGAGTAATACCTAAGCTGGCCGCTTGTTCTCTGGCTTTTCGTTACTGATCAATCCATGTCTTTGTCGCAGCTTGTATGATCTCGGGGGCATCCGGGGCTTCCACTATAAGCGGGGCAATCGATTGTTTACTTTGTTCCCGAGCTGGGCAACTTGTTTCCCGCTTTTTACTTCGGCCTTCTCCGCTCTTTGTTCTCCTTGAACATGAGTGCCTGCCTGCAAGTTCACGTGCATAGTCGTCGAGCAGATTCTTGTGACTTGGAACGGTGTGCTCAAAAATGACTTAGCCCACTTCTTTTGCTCATCAGAATATACTGGCTTGGGCTCGGGCTCTCTTTTCTTCTTGCAGTCCGCCTTCCATTTCTCATAATGAGCAGCCGCGGCCGCGTCGACTTCCTCGGCACTACGTTCCCAAGGCCTTGTGGGGAGAGGCTTCAGTGATGGCTCCGGTACCTTTGTGGTCTTAGGTACATAAGGGTCCGGGTTAATAATCCAGGACTGCTTCGCTTCTTTGTCGGAGGTGGATTGGGGCGGCGTCGATCACCCGCCGGGACGAGGCTGAGGCGGCGGTGATCACCCGCGGACGTTGTGGATCGGGGCGGCGTCGGCCGACGTGGCGGAGGTGTAGGTGAACCGCCACCACCACCACCACCGCCACCGCCACCACCACCACCGTGAGGGGGTGGACTTGTTGTCCTTGGCGCGCCTCGCACAGGAAACTTGATAAACTTCTTTTTCCATAGAATGAAATGGCGCTTGACATCTCCAAGTCTTTTCTCCCCTTCGTGTAGCAATGTCAATCTCCGTGTCCTCAAACCCTTGGACTATGTCCTCCACCGTGACACGAGCATAGCCATCTTAAATGGGGTTGTTGTGGTGGAGTGCTCAGGTAAACATGGTAAAGCACCGCCGATGGCTACCTTCATGGACATGTTCCCGATAGGATAATACAGATGACATTCTTTCATCTCCTTTATATCGTCCCACGGGTAGCGAGGAGGCTCCGGTGCAGTAATTTCGACCACCGGAGGCTCCGGTGCAGTAATTTCGACCACCGGAGGCTCCGGTGCAGTAATTTCGATCGTCGGTGCATACGCACCAGCCGGTGGGAGCCTCCGTGGAAGCCACGCTGCTTCTCCGCTGCTGGCTTCCGAGATCCATTGGATGATCTTCATGCTGCACCGAGCTGCATCTCTTTCGACTACTAGTACACTCATGGTTTTCTTCATCACATCCATTTCCGATGCCAACCGCGCCACAACATCTCGATTCGATCCATCTTTCTCTTACGGCTTAACGTCAGACGGGTCATCGTCACAGGGGAACCCTATTTTCCACGGAATGTGCCCCATGCCTCGTACACGTCCTCCGTGTTCAGGATTCCCGAGGGCTTTTGTCGGTAGCGTCGTTCTCTCTGTTGAACTTGATCTTCCCCTGTTGAGCATCCTTCATTGCGTCAATAAGGGCTTGGGTGGGTTTAATTAATTTGCCCCGGTAAACACACTCCCCTGTCTCCGGGTTCAGCATTCCCCCATGCCCGTACCACCAGCTTTTGGCCCTTGGGTCCCATCCCTCCGTGCACTGGCGGATTCCTCGCGCCCTCATCTCGTTCTCCATCTTCTCCAACCTAGGCACCAAAATGCGATACCCTCCTGGCCCCATAACATGATTGTACTCCTTCTTAGCCGCATTTTCCTTATTTTTTTCGATATTTCAATGAACTGCTTCGATTTCTTTTGCTTCACAAATTCTGGCCAATCATGTTTCAGTTTCTCATATTGTCCTTTGAAATCCGGAGTCTTGTTACGCTTGACAAAGTCACGGGCTAGATTTTGCTTGAATTTCCGGAATGCGTCGGCCATCTTATGAAGAGCGAACTGTTTGACTAGCCTCCTCCTCTCCTTGTTTTCCTCAATCTTGTTACCCTCCTCATCGAATTTGTTGTATTCGGAGGTAGAGCGAAATGTTCCATAAGCTTCTTGAAGTAATCTTTTTTGTTCTCTTATCGACAAAAGTGAAACCATCAATTCGTGCCTTCTTTGGCTCATTCCACTCTGGGCGGTGATCGAGACGTTGTCTCTAACAATGGCTCCGCATTGGCTGACAAACTTGGTGGCGTTCTTGCGGGGCTCCACGGCCTGCGGTTACCTTGTCGACAACCTCGATGGTGCATGTTTCTCCTTGTTTCATCGTCTTGGTTGCGCCACGCTTTGACGGCGTACTCGATTGTTTGACGATCCGCCGAGGGCTAAAATAAGAAAGAGAGTCGCGCGTTAGTACACACATATTTATTCAAATCAGTTAGTTTGTATCACGGAGGCTCAATGTATATATATACCTCGGCGCGGAGGTGGTTGCTACTTCCATTTGAAGATAAATCGTTTATCGACGTTTCTTCGGCATCTTCTTGATGACGGCGCCCTTCATCTTCACCGTCAAGGTTCAGATAAGAAGAGATATCATCTTCTTCTTCTCCGGTCGGCACATATTGAATATCGCCGTTTATGATGCCGAACATATGTGCTTCACCGTCCGGATCATAGTTGTCCATAATCGGGTCAGCTCTATCGTCCGCCATTATGTCGATCCTGAAAACATGTAGTAAAAACAAATTAATTAAGTGAAGAAGGGCGGTGGCGGTGGCGGTGGCGAAAGGGCGGTGGCAAAAGGAGGCGAGGAAGGGGTGGGAGAGGGTGTCGCGGTAGAGCGCGAGGCAGGCGGCAGACGACGGCGTCACGGAGAGGGAGGCGAGGACAACACACACGGAGAGGGAGGCGAGGACAACAGACAACCACGTCTTCACGAATGTCATTTTGTGAAGAAACTTTGCAAGCAATTAAACATTTGTCAACCACGTCTTCACGCGAGATGGAAGGATCACTCACATGAAGACAATACAGTAATGGGTCGACCCAATAGCGATTACTAAACGGGAGAAAAAGGAAGAAAAAAATAGGGCATGCGAGGATATGATCCTAGGTCGCCTCCGTAGTTGAGGGTGTTGTTAGCCATTGCGAACTGTTGGGGTCGTGGAACTAAATGAGGCGCTTCCTAATTTAGGATGAAAGCCGGAGTTGTTTTTATTTCTTCATTTTTTGTTTCTTTTTGTGATTTGTTTGGTTTTTCTTTCTTCTTCGGTTTTTGGTATTCTTTTTTTGTTGCTATATCTTGTTTTTTCGTTTTTCTTTTGGTTTCTCTTTGTTTCTTTCATGGTTTTTATCCATTTTCCCTTTTTCAAATTTTCCTTCTTTTTTCCTTTGGTTTTTGTCTACTTCTTAGTTTTCAGCGAGTTTTTGTTTTCTTTGTTTCTTTGTCGGTATTCATAGTTTTCTATTTTTTTGCGTTTGTTTCTTTGCTTTTATTTTTCATTTTCATTTTCCTTTAGTTTCCTTTTTAGATTTCATTGTTTTTCATTTTCCCTCTTTCTTTATTTTGGTTTTCATTCTACATTTTTTTGTATCAAGAATATTTTTAAATACCGTTATACATTTTCATATATGAGTTTAACATTTTTTAATACATGATCAAAAAAATCAAGGAGGAGGGGGGGCAGGAGCTTGGGAGGCCGATGCGGAGTTGTTCCTGGCGAGGGGAGCAGTAGGTGGTCGGCGAATCGCCGTGGCAAGGGAAGACCGGGGCCAAGGGGGCGACAGGAGGCGATTTCTCGGCGTGGAGGTCGAGGAACGAGGCGGAGGTCGACGGCATGCCGGCGGGATCGGGAAGGTGGGTGGCACATGGACGAGGCCGACGGCGGGGTGGAGAGGGGACGGGAGGAGGGAGGTCGGAGGCGGGCGGCTAGGGCTGGGGCGAGGGCGGAAACCCTAGGGCGTCGGGCGAGGGGTTCTGAGGCGAGGCGGCGGGCGCCGAGGCGAGGGCGACGACGGCGGCGGCCGAGGGCGCGGGCGACGGCGGGCGGCGTCGAGGGCGCGACGAACAGGCGGGAATCGGAGAAGACGAGAAACGGGAACAGGTATTTATAGCCCCCCCCCCCCTTTAGTCGCGGTTGGCGACGAGACCCGCGACTAAAGGTACCCTTTAGTCGCGGGTCGCCTGCCAAACCGCGACTAAAGGGTTTTTGGCGGGTTTTTTGCGATCCGCGCTTCCCTTTAGTCGCGGTTGGGTAGGCGACCATGACTAAAGGTAATTCCTTTAGTCATGGTCGCCTGCCCAACCGCGACTAAAGGCCTTGTGCTACCCCGCCTTCGCCTAAAAGTTTAGTCCCACCTCGCTAGTTGAGAGAGCTCGAGAGTGGTTTATAAGCTACTGCCACGCCCACCCTCTCGAGCTCCTCTCAACCTGCAAGCTTTCGGCCTAATCTGTCACTAGCTATGTGCACAGTGGGCCTACTTGGCCTCCTGCGGCCTGAATCCTGGCCCATGTAGGGTTTCTAGTCGTATTCAGGCCGTGGGGGTCGATGAGGGGCACTATTTTTTCCAGTTTTTTGTTTTGTTTTCTGCATTATTATTTATTTTTGTTGTTTTTTGCTTTATTTTTAATTCTTTTTGCTTTTAGTTTTAGAAAAATTATAAACTTTCTGTTAGTGCCATTAGTTTTCAAATTTGAAAACACTTTTTTGTTTTCTTTGTTGCTTTATTTATTTTATTTTGTTTCTACTTACAACAAAATACTTATTGTTGCTATTTTAGTTTTCTGCATTATTATTTATTTTTGTTGTTTTTTGCTTTATTTTTTAATTCTTTTTGCTTTTAGTTTTAGAAAAATTATAAACTTTCTGTTAGTGCCATTAGTTTTCAAATTTGAAAATGGACACCAAACACATCACGGGTAATATAATTCACATGATCCATTCAACAAAGTTTGGTACAATAAATTATTACACATCATTTCTTCCCTTGTGTCCCTCGCTTGCTTACGATTGTGCCGTATCCATGGAGCATCCTCATCATTTAACTTAATGCTTGGGTCGGTGTTCACTTTGAAGGGCGGAATTTCAGCAAACATATTATAATCTTGACATGTCTTTCTTGTCCTCCACTCCCACGATGTTTCTTTTCCACGAAAGAACAATGTGGCGCTTTGAATCATCGCATGATGTCTTGATCGTTTTCTTATCTTTCCGTTTCCTCGGTTTGCTACTCATGTCCTTCACATAGAAAACCCGAGCGACATCTTTCGCTAGGACGAATGGTTCGTCAAGGTAACCAAGATTGTTGAAATCCACCATTGTCATTCCGTATTGCTGGTCCACCTTTACCCCACCTCCTGTTAGCTTGAACCATTTGCACCGGAACAAAGGGACCTTAAAGGAGGGTCCATAGTCAAGTTCCCATATCTCCTCTATGTAACCATAATATGTGACCTCTTGCCCATTCTCGGTTGCTTGCATCAAAGCGGACACCACTGTTTTGGTTGGTGCTCTTTTTATCTTGGGCGATCGTGTAAAATGTATTCCCATTTATCTCGTACCCTTGGAAAGTCGTTATAGTCGAAGATGGTGTCTTGGCCAACATGTACAGCTGATCTACAACATCATTGTCATTCATTAAATGTTTTCTCAACCAAGCGCGAAAGTCTCCATGTGGGCCTTCCTAATCCAGGATTCAGGGCTTCCCGGGTTGTCGAACGTAAAATATTCTTGTGTTTCTCAAAGCACGGAGCCACCAAGCTGGAATTGGTCAAGACAAGGTGGTGTGCTTGATCGGAGAATGGCCGTCCATACATATCGTTGATTTCATTCCGATCGTGCCTTTTCCACTTAGTCTCCCCTCGTGCCGCGATCGAGGAAGACCAATCGGCTTAAGGTCAGGAACAAAGTCAACACAAAACTCAATTACCTCCTCATTTCCATAGCCCTTGGCGATGCTTCCGACTCGCCTAGCACGGTTACGAACATATTTCTTTAATACTCCCATGAACCTCTCGAAGGGGAACATATTGTGTAGAAATACAGGACCGAGAACGAAAATCTCTTCGACTAGGTGAACCAGGAGGTGCGTCATAATATTGAAGAAGGATGGCGGGAACACCAACTCAAACCCGACAAGACATTGGATCACATCGTTACGTAACCGTGGTAGAACTTCTGGATTGATTACCTTACGAGAGATTGCATTGAGGAATGCACATAGCTTCACAATGGCTACTCGAACATTTTCCGGCGAGGAGCCCTCAAAGCAATCGGAAGCAATTGCGTCATAATCACGTGGCGATCGTGAGACTTCAGGTTTTGGAACTTTTCTCCGCCATGTTTATTATTCCCTTTATATTGGGCGAGAATCCAGACGGAACCTTCATACTGCTCGAGGCATTCAAAAAGATGACCTTCTCTTCTTTGGTCGGGCGTGGCACGACCTTGAAACCATTCCGGATGCCGGTCATCGTGGTCTTTCAAGCGTTGCTGGTCCTGCCGTGCTTCCTTTGTATCATTTGTCTTCCCATACACGCCCAACAAGCTTAGGAGGTTCACGCAAATATTCTTCGTAACGTGCATCACGTCGATTGCAGAGCGGACATCTAGGACTTTCCAATATTCTAGCTCCCGAATATAGATTTCTTCTTCCACATGGCTGCGCGTCTGGCCGCCTCCCTTCGAACTGATTGTCCGCCAGACCCTTTCCAAAGATGACTTTCAAATCCTTGACCATATCAAATACCTCGGCACCGGTCGTTCCGCGAGCTTCGGCCGGTGATCTGCCTTGCCGTTGTAATGCTTGCCTTTCTTTCTTCTGGATGAATTTTCGAAGAAATCGGCGATGCCCAAGGTACACGTTCTTCTTACAATTTGGCAAATGTACACTTTCGGTCTCATGTAAGCAGTGCGTGCATGCATTGTATCCCTTATTTGACAGTCCGAAAGGTTACTAAGAGCAGGCCAATCGTTGATGGTTACGAAAAAGCAACGTCAGAGGTCAAATTCCTCTTGTTTGTGCTCATCCCACACACGGACACCACCCCACAGCTGTAAAAGTTCATCAACTAATGGCCTTAGGTACACATCGATGTCGTTGCCGGGTTGCCGGACCTTGGATGAGCACGGCATCATAATGAACTTCCGCTTCATGCACAACCAAGGAGGAAGGTTGTAGATGCATAGAGTCACGGGCAGGTGCTATGGCTGGAGCTACGCTTTCGCCAAAAGGATTCATGCCATCCGTGCTTAGAGCAAATCTTATGTTCCTTGCGTCACCTGCAAAATCTTTGAACCATCTGTCGATCTTTCTCCATTGCGTTCCATCTGCGGTGTGTCTCAACTCCCGTCCGACTTACGGTCCTCTTTGTGCCATCGCAACAACTTGGCATGCTCCTTGTTCTGAGCAGACGTTTCAACCGTGGTATTATAGGAGCATACCACATCACCTTGGCGGGAACCCTCTTCACGGTTTACGGCCCTCAACATCGTCACCGTGGTCATCGCCTCGATCTTATAACGCAATGCACGGTGCATACCGGGCATTCATTCAAATTCTCGTATTCACCGCGGTAGAGGATGCGATCGTTGATGCATGCATGTATCTTGAACCTCTAAACCTAGAGGCGAGACAACCTTCTTTGCTTAATGCGTCTTGGCGGGCAACTCGTTATCCTTTGGAAACATATTCTTCAACATTTTCAGCAAGTTTTCAAATGCCGAGTCAGCTACACCTGCCTCGCCTTCCATTTCAGCAAATCCAGTGCAGCCCAGCTTTTTTCAGACCATCATCGCATCCGGGTACAGCGCCTTTACGTGATCCTCTAACATGCGATCCAAATTCTCCCTCTCCTTTTCAGTTTAGCGTCTCCGGTGCATCGGCAATGGTCCGACCAAGATCATCAACGGGATCATCACGTGCCTCTTCTTCACCTTCCCCTTCACCTTGACATCCTCCATGAAAGTATCACCGAAATGAGCAAGATAGCTTTCATCGATGAAATCATCCCTTCTTCATCTTCTTCCATTATAACCCCTCTTTCTCCATGCTTGGTCCAACAATTATAGCTTGGCATGAAACCCTTCAAGCAGATGCATGTGAACAACTCTTGAGGAAGAGTAACCCTTCTCATTCTTACAGATAACACATGGACAGATAACAAAAACCCCCCGCTTGTTCGCATTAGCCACTACGAGGAAATCTTTCAAACCCGTAGTGAACTCGCCGGAGAGTCGGTTACCGTACATCCATTGCCGATTCATCTGCATTATTATAATATAAAATATATAATTAACCATCATGCATTTGTTAAACTAACTAGCTACAAACAATATAAATTAAACAATGAACTACACACATGCATATTGACACATCAAAGGTTCATCAAGTTGCTAACATGATCAAGAGTGTGGCTCCAACACTTCATGTCATGTTTGTTTCATGCTCTTGGGGCATTTCATCAAACACCTTATGTGCATAAGAGGAACCAAAAGCAAACCTACACCCACTTGTGAAGAGAATGGCTCCAAATGGCTAAGTGTTGGCTGCTGGATGGGTATATATAGGGGAGGGCTTTAGTTGCGGTTGGCACAGCAAGCCGTGACTAAAGGTGTGAAGTTTTTAGTCGCGGTTGTCCCGGCCAACCGCGACTAAAGCCCCTCACGTGCACCAACTGTCCACCGAGCGCCGGGCCCAGCCTTTGGTCGCGGGTCACCTCTAGAACCGCGACTAAAGGTCCCATTAGTCGCGGTTCCTACAGCTTCGCGACTTATGGGGCTGGACGGAAGCCTGTTTTTCCACCAGTGGAATAAAATAAAATTAAAGTTACACAGTAGCATATATCAATTGGATATCATGCATCAATGTTTTCCATTTAGATGAACCATTTAACTCACCTAATTCTGGGTCCTGTGATCTTTAACCGAGAAGTAAGAAGCAATCTCTAACGAAGTGAAGATCCCTGCCAATAGTTATTAGTTAATTAATTAGAAAATTAGGAATTATGAGTAGAAACCAAAGTTAATCGAAAAGGACTCGCTAAACACCTGGCAGGAGGCTATAGTCGGTCACCGATTAATCCAAATTTGAGAGAGGACGGAGGAGCGGAGGAAGGCAATGGCGGCAGCGGCCGGTCGTGCTGTGATCCGATCGATCCAGGGACCGAGGGGCGAGGGATAAGACTCCAGTCTCCAGGACAGAACACCTTTGACCGAGGGATCAGACTCCAGCACACCTTGGATCAATCGGATCCAGGGACGAGGAGGCAAAGTGAACACCTTGGATCATCAAAGGACCTTTCCTGTAGGATGTAGCGATCGAGACATCGACGAGTAGGAGGACTGGTGGAGGAGGAGATCGATCCCCGATTCCGGTTCAGCGCTGGTCGCTCGCTCGATACTCCCCGATGCCCTCGTCGCTTCGACTCCAGCAGTCCAGCCCACTCCAGCGCCCAGCAGCCCAAAACGCATAAGTTTTTTTTATACTAGGTATATGTAAAAATTTGGGGCCCCCCCAGATTTCTGGGCCCTGTGCGGGCCGCACTTCTTGCACCACTGTAGGCCCGGCCCTGATATTCACACCCTGAGCTAACTAACCTGGCAAATCTACCCGTCAAAAAAAAAAAAAACAAAAAAACTGGCAAATCTAGAGTGACTACTAGAACAAATTAACTAAGCAGTCTATTATTGCTGGCAACCTCTGCGCGAGCGCCAAGTCACCGTTTGGGTTGGTACTGAAGACTGGACTGGATCACTGAGTGCGTTCATGAGTTGGCAGAAAGGAGCGACATCAGTCTGCAGTTTATTCAGTTTTAAATAATCGAATAAATGCCTAACCGCACACGTTCCTTCTTGTTTCAGATGATCGATCACTTACTGGCCAGAGTAGATTATACCCTAGGTGCACTTTGTTAATCCATGCTCGGAGGATCAACGCGCGCACGAACGGAAACAGTTCTTCCTTTTCTCTCTCTTTGGTGGCGACCGTAGGCTCTGTTTGCTGTCTGACACCCAATCGATTTGTACCGCCAATCTCATTTCTCCCGGCCGAACAGGTTCAGTTATCAATGATACCTGCTGGAACCTATGGAAGCAAAGGAATAACAAAGTTTTTCTTTACACCATCCCAACACTTCAGAACTGGCGCAGTAACCTCAGAGAATATGTTATCCTTTTCACCAATAGAATCAAGCAGAAGCACAAGGCTAGCACGAACACTTGGATTCAGCAGCATCTCTATTTCTTAGAAACTGACTCTACTCTCCCGTCTCCCCTGCACATACTTCCGTCCATCTCCTGCTCTATGATTAGTGACTTTTGTACATAAACCTTTTAATTACTTTTATATTATAAATCACACTAGGATTTTTTCCTACTGTTTTGGGGTCGAAATAAAAGACAGCCTCGATTGGTAGCTGGCGCAAGACTTTTTTTTTTCATTATTAAGTGTGTCTTTAAAGATCATTAGTAAGTGTGCGGTACTACGAAGAGACAATATATCAACGATCGATATCATAATAAAAATGATCAAAAATCATCTTTCACCCCCTCTCCATTCCTCTTTGCCCCCTCTCCCTTCTTCTCTATGAACCTTTCCTCCCATGGCACATCTCTCAGCACCACTGTCGCCCTGCTATGCTCTCGCTCGCATTCACAGATTTCTCACTCCCTTTCTTGGCTTTGCCAAATTGTTCCACTCATTCCTGTTGAAATGTATTGTCCGCCCTTCTCTATAAGTTCAGACTTTTGGAATGGGAAAGTAGTGGATGCACCCATGATTGGTTGCACCCACGCAATGAACAGTAAAAAACATTCAAAAAAATCTAAAACTTTGTGCCATTGATTATGAGCAGATGGTATTAGAGTTAAGAGGTCTCAAGTTCAAGACCTAGCAAACGTGCTATTAAATAAAAGTATTTGCGGCATACATCGATCTCACATCTAAAGCTTAGAGGAGCCTAGATGTGTGGAGTGTTAATATATCGTTTGTCTCTCTCTATCAGTTCGGATAATTAACCGGTGCACCAATCTTCTATATCCAAATAGCTAGCCCCCATTAACATATTTTCTTTGCACATGCAAGCATGCCGCCTTACCATGAATATGCATGAAAAAATGTCCACCTCAACATGAAACCATGCATAAGAAAAGACCACCTCAACATGCAAACATGCATGAGAATTTCCATTCTACTAGAACTTTATGTACATATTGAGTGAATTAATTCATATAGTTTGACGCTCTAGGTCAAAATATACTACTCCCTCCATATATGAAAAGAAGGCCTATAAAATTTGACTAGAGTCTAACGTTGCATAGTTTGACCATGTTTGTCAAAAAGCCACCAAGAACTGCAATACCAAATTACCAGGTTTATTGAGCTAGCTAAATGTCGAGCAAGCGCTAGTGCATGCATTATTGTGGAGTTGGCATGTGTGCCAATCAGTTGGCTATGTCAGCTCCAAAGAAGCCCCCCCCCCCCCATTCTGGCAAGCTCTAGTCATGTACTATGCATGCCATTCAGAGTAATAAGTTGATGAGAAAATAAAACAATATGTCCATGTAAACTGCCACATGATGAAGCCCAACTAGCAGTGCCACGACAATGGAATTTTCAAAATCCTTGCTGCATCCAACAGACATCCCAATTGAATTGTTCATCCCATCCTCCGACAACCAGGTCATGTACCTTTTCAAGAAGACATTGGTCGGAGGGTAATAACTTTTTCTATTGTAGCTAGACGGAATCCACTTATCATCCTGAATGTTAATAATTAGACCATTGCCTGATCGCCAAATCGCTTCACTCACAAAATTTTAACTCATGTCATGATACTTTGCTAAGTAAATGAAGATCCTTTTTTAAGCACTACATTGAGCAAATCCCCAGCCGGGTAGTATTTTGCACGTAACACCTGAGCACACAGTGATTCAGGGTCGCTCAGGGAGGCGTCAACATTTCTTTCCCAACATAGCTGGGTTTAAAAAAATGCAAAACATGAACTCATATTCTGCCTTCTCGCTTTGGTATATGCACATCTTCTGCCATGCTTTATAGTGAATTTTCCTTCCGTTTTTGGTACCACTCACTAGTATATTGCAATAGCATCACAAACAGCTTTTAAAATCTTTTTGGAATATTGAAAACTGACATAGCATGCATTGGAATTATGATGGCGTGCATTTAAATTGAATAAAATTGTGTTTGAAATGGGGTTCATTTATTTGAAAAGTTTGTGCAAACATTTGGAAGAAATAGCAAACGATTTTTTCAGGGGATTGAGTTTTGAGGGAAGGGCTAGGCACACCCTCAATTTTAGGGGTTTAAAGGACACGTGGTTTAGTAAATTAAAGAATAGGGGAAATGGTAGAGATGCTCCTAGGAAGGGGGGGGGGGCACTCCCCATTGCACGTCATCACACTATTTATTTGCTAGATATTATAATCACCATTTGTATCATATAATCATGTCACCATATCACGCTCAAAATACTGCGACGTGGTCTGTAGACCCGCGTCCGACCGGCATAAACATCGTGAGTTGTAAGTGGATTTTCAAAGTCAAACAGCGTCTGAGATGGCTCCCTTGACAAGTATAAAGCTCGCCCTAGTTGCTTGTGGATTTGCACAATAGTGTGGCATCGACTACTTACATGTTTAGTCCGGTGATCAAGCCAGCCACAATTCCTCTTGTGCTCTCGCTTGTTACCTTTCGGGGTTGGTTTCTTTGTCAGATTGATGCCATCAATGCTTTCTAATGGGTGTATAGTTTACACTCATTTCATCATTGTTTAAACTGGACAATCCTGGATATTCCCAGAAAATCATTCCAATTTTACCAGTAATGACTAATAAATGCAAAAGATAGCAAATCCCTTTGTGTAACTTGTTTCCGTGGTAAATGGACCACAAAACAGAAGTAAATGAAGTTATACATGGGAATATAAAGTGTGGAGACCAAGTCAAGCCAACTGGACGCGTCATAGAAGATGCAGAGGAGAAGACGGCGTCCGATATGAGCGCGCCCGCTTGTTCCAGCAGTCGTATCGCCTGCCTACAGCTCTATGATGCCATCCCTGAAACACTTGATAAAAAGATGGGTGCCCCATTCGCAACACAACAATCACCAATACCGTGAAGAGTATAACAGGATCACCACCACGATTCCCAGAAACCACACCCGCCGCCATCTCCATCTCCATAGCCATTCTTCCCATAGTTTGACATACTTGTAACTGATCCATCTCATACGGCGACATTGTAAGACTTTATGCAATCATTCATCTAGCAATGCCATCTATAATGTTTTCCATTTGTGATATGGTTGCGATGTGTGAGTAATCCCCACGGGCCATGAAATTTGAGGCATAGCCTTGCAGCCCTTTGTGCACAAGATCATTGGTATTTACTTTACTTATAAAATATTATTTGTATGTGTTATTCGCAACAGATTTGTCTCTTATCTCTTTCTTGTTCTAAGACTCCGTCGGTATCCCGATCCAAGAAGAAGCAAAGTGTAGGGACGTGTGGAAGGCTACACAGAACCCCAGTGATAGTAAGGATTTGTACAGTAGCCGAAAGCACCTCCTTGGAGACCATGAGGTGTAGTCATTAAATGCCCAATGTGATGGTTGATAACCCACAAGTATAGGGGATCGTTTGTAGTTTTTTTCGATAAATAAGAGTATCGAACCCAACAAGGAGCTAAAGGCAGAACAAATATTCCCTCAAGTTATATCGACCACCGATACAACTCTACGCACATTTAACGTTTGCTTTACCTAGAACAAGAATAAAACTAAAAGTACTTTGTAGGTGTGGATAGATTTGCAAGATAATAAAGAACGTGAAAATAAAAGTTAGGTGATGTTTAAATAAAGAAACAACTAAGTTTAGTAAAACGAGTGTGGATTGGTGGTGGTAGGATTTGCAGAATTGTCCCTCAGCAATGATACGTCTCCACCTTATCTAGATTGTTTCTTGCCAATATTATACAACTTTGACATAATTTTGGCAACATTTTATATGATTTATTTGACTAACCTATTGATCCAGTGCCTAGTGCCAGTTCCTGTTTGTTGCATGTTTTTTGTTTCGCAGAATATCCATATCAAACGAAGTCCAAACGTGATAAAAATTTATGAAGAATTATTTGGAATATATGTGATTTTTGGGAGGTGGAATCAACACTAACAGAGGCCCACGACCTCCACAACCCACCAAGGCACGCCGGGCACCCCCTGGCATGCCCAAGTATCTTGTGCCCTCCCCGTAAGTCAGTTGGGGCCCTACTTCGGGCGCAAGAAAGATAATTTATGGAAAAAATCATGTAAAATTTCAGCGCAATCGGAGTTACGGATCTCCGGAAATTTAAGAAACGGTGAAGGGCCAGAAAACAGGAACGCGATACAGAAGAGAACAGAGAGGGAGATCCAATCTCGGTGGGGCTCCCGCCCCTCCGCTGCCATGAAGGCCATGGACCAGAGGGGGAACTCTCCTCCCATCTAGGGGGAGGCCAAGGAAGAAGAAGAAGAAGAAGGAGGAGGAGGAGGGGGGGCTCTCTCCCCCTCTCTCCCGGTGGCGCCGGAGTGCCGCCGGGGCAAGGATCATGACGATGATCTACATCAACAATCTTGCTACCGTCAACACCAACTTTCTCCCCCTCTATGCAGCGGTGTATACCCCTTCTCCCCGCTGTAATCTCTACTTAAACATGGTGCCTGAAAGGATCGATAAGAGGTGTCTAGAGGGGGGGGGGGTGATTAGACCCTCAACAAAGAAAAGTAGCAGTTTTTAATTTCTACAAGTTAAGGTGGAGTTTTAGCACAAGTTTAAACATTCACAATACATTTCAAGCAAGCATGGCAAAAGTATATGAGCAGCGGAAAGTAAAGCATGCAAGTTGCAAGAATGTAAAGGGATGGGTTTGGAGTGTGCAAACGCAATTGGAAACACAGAGATTTTTTGCGTGGTTCCGATAGGTGATGCTATCGTACATCCACGTTGATGGAGACTTCAACTGACGGAGGGTAACGGTTGCGTGAGTCCACGGAGGGCTCCACCCACGAAGGGTCCATGAAGAAGCAACCTTGTTTACCCCATCATGGCCATCGCCCACGAAGGACTTGCCTCACTAGGGTAGATCTTCACGAAGTAGGCGATCTCCTTGCCCGTACAAACTCCTTGGTTCAACTCCACAATCTTGACGGAGGCTCCCAAGTGACACCTAACCAATCTAGGAGACACAACTCTCCAAAAGGTAATAGATGGCGTGTTGACGATGAACTCCTTGCTCTTGTGCTTCAAATGATAGTCTCCCCAACACTCAACTCTCTCTCATGGATTTGGATTTGGTGGAATTGATTTGAGTGGAAAGAAACTTGGGGAAGGCTAGAGATCAAGATTTATGTGGTTGGAATGGAATATCTTGGTCTCAACACATGAGTAGGTGGTTCTCTCTCAGAAAATGTATGCTGGAAGTGTAGGTGCGTTCTGATGGCTTTCTCCATGAATGAAGAGTGGGTGGAGGGGTATATATAGCCTCCACACAAAATCTAACCGTTACACACAATTTACCAAACTTGGTGGGACCGAATCAGAAAACTCGGTCTGACCGATTTAGTTCATAATATGATCGTTAGGCATTTCAGTGGGACCGATATGATAAACTCGGTGGAACCGATGTGCTAGGGTTGGGGTAAAACCTCATCTCGGTTTGAACGATTACACAAACTCGGTGGGGCCGATTTTCGTAATAAGTAAAACAAAGAGTTGGTCAAGCAAACTCGGTGGGACCGATTGCGTATCCCGGTGGGGCCAAAATAATTGCAACAGGCAACAGAGAGTTTGCAAGCCCATCTCGGTGAGACCCAGATCCCATCGGTGAGAATGAATTGATTAGGGTTTCTGGCAGTGGCTATGTCAAATGAACTCGGTGGCGCTAGATAGATCAAATCGGTAGGGCCGAGTTTGACTTTTGGTTTGGGACATATGTGGATATGAGAAAGTGGTTGAGGGCTTTGGAGCATATCACTAAGCACTTTGAGCAAGCAAGCCATTAAGCAACACCTCATCCCCTTTTAATAGTATTGGCTTTTCCTATGGACAATGTGATCTTGGATCACTAAAATGAAAATGTAGAGTCTTGAGCTTCTGAGCTTTTGCCAATCTTCTGTCCTTAGCATCTTGAAGGGGTTCCACATCCTCTTGCCCACGCCACTCCACTGTTGAACTTATCTGAAATATACTAGATAAAAGTATTAATCCAACAAGAGATATGTTGACATTAATTGCCAAAACCACACAGGGAGCACTTGTGCTTTCAATCTCCCCATTTTTGGTAACTGATGACAACATACATCAAAGCTTTAGATAAAGATATAGGGAATAGAAAGTAAAGCTTTGGAAAGACATGTAACATGCATAGCATGTATGCAATCATGTAAATATGGAATGAAAGAGCATGTGAATGCATAAGCATGACAGAGCAGGCAATGAGTTACATGTATCTTGGCTATATGCATCAGAGGAAAATATGCGAATATAGGAATTGTACCTTCATGTTCATGAGTCCTTCTTGCAAACAATATGTACATTAGAAAGAGATCTTCATGCACATGAGTGTGATGCATATACTTACCTTGTGGTCTTGAGCTAGCTTTGGAAGAGATGAACCTGAGTAAACAAGGTTAGATAACACAGAAACATCTACTAGATAGAGCAAGAGCTGCAAACCACAAGAGTACCAATATTGGGAGTACTAGGTACTCTATTGGATATAGACATGTACCCAAAGGTAAAAGATATGCAATGAATTCGAATATTTCCTTCCCTAAGATGTCTTTCTCCCCCTGAATCTTATATTGGATAATGGGAGAATATAGGGAAAACAAAATCAGAGCAAGTCAAATTAGAACACAAAAATCATAACACAAACTAACATGTCTTTCCCCTCTTAAAGACATGTGACTTCTCTCCTCTTGAATACCAAGTATCTGGGGTCTCTCTCCCTTTGGTGTGATTATTTATCTCCCCCTTTTGATATAATTAAGCTTTGATGTGAGCTCTCTCTCTCCCCCTTTGACATCAGTTTCCAAGAAGGGATCTTCTGGAGTGTGAGTCAAAATAGGTTTGGTCCTTGAGTGACAAAGTGTAACGCCCTCGATGTGGCTATATCTCCCACGTGTCGAAGCACGACTTAGAGGCATAACCGCATTGAAAGCAATGTCGCAAGTGAGGTAATCTTCACACAACCCATGTAATACATAAGGAAAGAGATACATAGTTGGCTTCTGATGCCACTTCACACAATACATAAATAAACATCCATCATCCAGATTACACTCAAGGTCCGACTACGGAACCAAAATAAAAGAAGACTACCCCAAATGCTACACAGATCCCCGATCGTCCCAACTGGGCTCCACTACTGATCATCAGGAAAAGACACATAGTAACGACCACGTTCCTCGTCGAACTCCCACTTGAGCTCGGTTGCGTCACACCTTTGGCCTCGTCGGCACACTGCAACTGTTTTGGTAGAATCTGTGAGTCACGGGGACTCGGCAATCTCACACCAGCGAGATCAAGACTATTTTAGCTTATAGGAAGGACATAGTTGTTAGGTGGACCTGCAGCAAGCGACTAGCATATTTGGTGGCTACATTCGCAAAGAGAGCGAGAAGAGAAGCAAGGCACGTTCGTGAAGCTAGTAGCGATCAAGAAGTGATCTGAACTACTTACGTCAAACATAACTCCAACATCGTGTTCACTTCCCGGACTCCGAGAAGAGACCATCACGGTTACACGCGGTTCATGTATTTTAATTAAGGTCAACTTCGGGTTTTCTACAACGGACATTAACAAATTCCCATACGCCTCATAACCGCGTGCACGACTTTCGAAAGATAATACCCTGCAGGGGTGTCCCAACTTAGCCCATTATAAGCTCTCACGGTCAACGAAGGAAATTCCTTCTACCGGGAAGACCCAATCAGTCTTGGAATCCCGGACTACAAGACATTTCGACAGCAATAAAACAAGACCAGCAAAGCCGTCCGATTGTGCCGACAAATCCCGATAGGAGCTGCACATATCTCGTTCTCAGGGCACATCCGGATGAGCAGTCCGTACAACTAAAACCAGACCTCAAGTTTCCTTGAGGCGCTACCTGAGGCTCTAGTTAGGGCCAGCACTCGAAGGAGCGCTGGTCGAGAGGGTTAAAATAAAGATGACCCTCGGGCTCGCGAAAACCCGGGGAAAAAAGGCTTAGGTGGCAAATGGTAAAACCAATGTTGGGCATTCTGGAGGAGTCTTATTCAAAGCGAACTGTCAAGGGGTCCCATAAATCACCCAACCGTGTAAGGAACGCGAAATCAAGGAACATAACACGGTATGACGGAAACTAGGGCGGCAAGAGTGGAACAAAACACCAGGCATAAGGCCGAGCCTTCCACCCTTTACCAAGTATATAGATGCATTAATTATAGCAGATATATTGTGATATCCCCAACAAGTAAACATGTTCCAACAAGTAACAACATCTCCATGTTCCAACAAGGAACAAACTTCATCTTCACCTGCAACTAGCAACGCTATAAGAGGGGCTGAGCAAAGCGGTAACATAGCCAATCAACGGTTTGCTAGGAAAGGATGGTTAGGGGCTTGACATGGCAATATGGGTGGCATGATATAGCAAGTGATAGGCATCGTAGCATAGGCATAGCAAAAGAGCGAGCATCTAGCAAGCAAAGATAGAAGTGATTTCGAGGGTATGGTCATCTTGCCTGCAAGGTTCTCAGAGTTGTCGAAAGCTTGATCCTCGTAAGCGTTCTTAACAGGTTCCTCGTTCACGTACTCGTCTCCCGGCTCTATCCAAAGCAAGAACACAAACAAAGGAACCACAATAAATCACGGTGCAATGCACAAGCAACATGATGCAATACATGGCATGATATGCGAGATGTGATATGCAATGCGTATGCGTGCTCCGGAAGGAAAATGATGAACCATGCATCAACTTGGCAAACCAAGTATTCCGCTGTAAAGGTGAGATGATTTCGGTTGAAATTGATATAAAGATCACCGGAATCGGATGCACGGTTTGCAAATGACAAGCAAAACAAGAATGGCACAAATCTGCCATAAACAGCATGATGCCACAAAGCAAGCAACAAGAAATTAAGCTACTGCTCCCAAATGTAACAAAAAAGCATATGGCAGTGATCTACTCAAGATGCTTGACAAAAGATGAACACTGAGCTACGGCTAAATCAAATCATAAGAGGTCCAAACAAGCATGGCAAAAGTGCAAAACGTATCAGCTTCACAGACTTAGTGAAAATACTGAACATGGCAGAATCAGCATCAGGAAGCAATGTTCAGAGCAAGCAAACGACATGCTACAGGAACTTATAATAGCAAAACAAGGCATGCCATTAATCTACTCAAATCATATAAAAAAAGTCCCTTACTGACCATGAGCCAAAAAGGATCAGAAGATGCAATAGCACCCATGTAAACATAGCAAGTTTCGTTAACAGATTCAGCAACAGGGCATGACAAAAACAGATAACAAGTAGGCATGTTTAAGAGCTCGATGCACTCACTACAGAGCATTTAATGATAAACTAAGAATATATACATCAAGAAGACATGGCATAGAAGCTATACATGGCAAGAACAACATCATATCATACACGGATCAACTACAACAACCTTGGCAAAATTGAATAACATGTAAACAGTCTGTCAGGAAACATTTTATAGCAAAGGTCGAGCTCGATTGACTCAAGCTATGGCACTCCATAATTGCAAACAAGGGCATTGATGGATAGAGCATAACCATATGTTCAAAACATCCTTACTGAAGTATCTCAAAATAGGCATGGATCTCTCGATAGCATCAAGTTAACATGGCATAAAAATATCAGCAAAACAGGGGATGAAATCAGCAACATCATGAAGCCTAGTTTGCATGCTTGAACTAGTTACCCCAGAGTTCACAAAAATACATGGAATACACCCCTGTAAAGATGGCATGGCATATTACAAAACACATGTAGGACTCAAGATTATAGGGTGCACACATCAATCATGAAAAAATGACAGAAGTGCATGTTCAGATAAGAATCTGAAACTAACATCACATAGCCCTCTTCTAACAGCATTTCGGGCACCACGATGAGCTCAAATGAAAATGATGCAATGAGATGAAATGATGTACTCATCGAGACGAACAATTCGGTAAGCTACACGCCCGAAACGGAGTCACGGGTGCAAAGTCATGGCATGAAGAAAATGCAACAAAATACTGGCAGAATAAAAGACTTGGACGAATTCAGGGGAGGGGAAAGTCAACCGCCGTTTTGGATCTCAGATCCGATCGGACGCGGAAGCCGAGGACGCCGGAGTGGGAGCTCGGGGCCGGGGAAGAGAGGCCGGGGCGGCGACCGGCGCGGGGGCCGAGGCCGAGGAGGGGGCCGGCGGCGGGCGGCGTGGGATCATGGCGCCGGCGAGGCGGCGGCGGGCCGGGCGGGCGGCGAGGTCCGCGGGCGCGAGGCGGGCGGCCGAGGCGGCGGAGCGCGGGCGGCGGCGGCGGCGATGGGGCGGGGTTTCCCATGGCCTCAGCGGGCGGCGGGCGGGCGGCGATGTGGCACGCCACGTGGCGCTCTGATTCGCCGGCGCGATGACAGCGTCGGCCGTCCGGATTTCGTCCGCGGCGAGAGGGAAAAAATGCTAGGGTTTCGTCCGGAAATTCGGAGGGGGAGGCATATTTATAGGTAGAGGGAGCTAGGAGACTCCAAATGGAGTGTAGTTTTCGCCCACACGATCGTGATCGAACGACGGAGAGCATGGAAGTGACTTAGATGGGTTATTGGGCTGTGAAAGTGCGTTATATCGACTAGAGGGGGGGGTGAATAGGCGATTTTTATGAATTCTTCACTGAGGAATTTGCCGGTGAGGAAATTCCTTAGCGAAGAACTACTTGCGGAATAAGTACTCGAAGTAAGCATAACAGATTACAAGCATAGTCATCATGATGAAATGAAGACAATCACTGAGTTCTGAAAGCGTAATCACAGGATAACACAAGATGAAGACAAACTGACTGAAGAAATTGAACTGAGGAAATTGAGAAAGTCTTCAGTCAAAGTCTTCAAACACAGATATGAACAAACACTCAACACAATAAAGAGGAAGTGAAAGGGTTGAGGAAATAGAACCAGTTAGGTTGGTGAAGACAATGATTTGGTAGACCAGTTCCAACTGCTGTTTTAACCTCTTAACCCGTCTGATTCAAACTATCAGGGGACTTCTCATTCCTTCTCTAGCGAATCAACGGGAACTCAAATCCCAGCTTTCAAGACTATACCTGGTAAGAATATATTCCATTATTCAAACCTTATACCTGATCATTATACTGACCTCTTTATGCTTCTTATTTTCAGGGGCCAGGCCAAACCCAGCAAGAAGGTGAAGCTGAATAAGCCGGTCGACGATGCCAATCCATCTGAGCCAGAGCAGCAACAACCAGAACACTCTCACCCAATTGCTGAAGATATTATTGATGATCCGCCGCCTCAAGACCATGAAGTCTCCACAGACCGTATGGATGCTGAACCGGCCATCTCTAAGCCGCCAAGTCCAGTTAAACCTCTTGAGGAAAAAAACTAACGATGTAGTCGTCACCGGGTTTGGTTTCACAACACCGGGTCACCCCACTGTCTTGTCTAAGCCCAGCGCCAAAGAAGAAATTTGTGTTGAAGATAAAGGTAAGTGGAAGGTAGATTTAGAGAGCTACGCTCAATTCAACGCCCAAGACATCCACTCTGGTTATTTGAACCGTCTATACTCCAGCCGTGACTTCTAAGCCGGCTTGGTCAATTTGATGAAGGAACGCTATGAAGTAATTTAATCACCCTTCTTTTTCATAATTAACTGTCTATCAGCCGCCAAGTCTATAGGAGATGACAGAATGTGAATATGCGGTAGACTTCAATAGTTGCATAGATCAAATCCAGTAGCCCCCAAGGGCCGGTTTATGCTTTCAGTATGAACCGGGACTTATAATACCAGCACTTCAACTTTGCATGTGTAACCCCCAAGGGCCGGCTTAATAAATATGTTAAGCCGGGACTTAAAGTAGAAAGAATCAATATTGCATCCGTAGCCCCCAAGGGTCGGCATAAATCATCATGTTAAGCCGAGACTTTAAGCAACTTTGCCTTCGTAGCCCCCAAGGGTCGGCTTAGTCAGTGATGAATAAGTCAGGACTAACCATCCTATTTGAAATTAATTATCCAATTTGTAGTCTTTGTAAACCGGATCACATCATTTGTCCGGGTCAACCAATAATTCTGTATTAACAAAGAGAAATATGCATTAGCCCCCAAGTGCCAAGTATAATACTTGTATTGTGCGTGGGACTTCAAAAATTCTTAAGAGCAAGATACATTAGCCCCCAAGTGCCAAGGAAAATACTTGTATTGTGCTTGGGACTTCAACATTAATCATGCTTATGATATGTGCCCATGCTTATCCTACAGGCTGATCTTTCTGAGAAGGACTCACAGCTCAATGATCTGAAGGCCAATGTAAAAACTCAACAGTCTGAAACATCCAAGGCCAAATCAGAATTGAAGACTGCTTTAGAGAACATTGAGCAACTCAAGGAAAACTTCAATACTAACAAAGATGGCTGGGAATCTGAAAAGGTGGCTCCATTGAAGAGAGCAGAAGATGCTGAGGCGGCACTTAAGCTGGTGACTGAAGAGTTATCCGGCTTAAAGCAACAGATTAATACCATGTCATTAGCAATCTTTGGTAAGTAGAAAAACATGTTTCCCTTGCACCTCAAGAATCACATTGTAAATATCTGCCGGTTTACTCATAATTTTACTGATATAGGTTCGCGGAGCGCGACGTTGGGCTCAGCCATACGCGTTCGGCTTAAGCCTGTCTACACTCTTGTAGAACAGTTATATACTGGTGCCCAACGAACCATTGCTACTACGCTGCATAAGAAGACTCCCTCAGCACTTACCAAAGATACAGTGAAGCAGTTATCCGTGCTGCCCAAAAGGATTGATGACTTGAAACGGGGAGCTGCCAGAGTCGGCGCCTTAACTGCCTTAACCTGGGCAAAGGCATGGCAAGCCGATCTTGACCCGGAAGATTTGGCCAACGGCTGCCCCAGTGTTAAAGAAGATGGATCTTCCTTCAGTGCAGACGATTTTGCAGAGATAGCAAGAGCCATGCATCCCTTAGCAAGCAAACTGGCTGAGGAAACCAGTCTATCCACATACTAGACGGCTTATGATGCTGACAACAAGAGAGTTAGTGCGCCGGTTCATGAGCCAAAAGATCTCATCCTGACGATTCGTAAGCACACCTTCGCTCCTGACATTGATCCATCCAATCTTATTGATGATGAAGCTATGTTTAGAGCGTTGACATGTATCAACTGGGCTACGCCTAACTTCCAGCTGATGGATAAGCAAGGAGCTGAAGATGAAGAAGAGGTGCAGGAAGACCCGGAGGCTTCAACCCGCCATCAGTCGTAAGCCGGTTTATTAAGCAGAATATTTTGCTGTGTTGACAACTCCGAAACACTTATTCTCATTGGGCCATGAGATGCCTTGTAATAGGCTAGTTAAACTCTTGATCTTCCATGCCATCATGTATGTTTTGCTTTGCATGACACTGCTGCTTTACTACTTGTAATTCGACCACTTATGCTCATGATTTCATCAACTATGTATGCTAAATTTAGTATTTTACTTGCACACAAAACAGATCACAAGTACCCTGGCGGTTTACCCCAGGGCGGGTCACAATACCCTACATAAAACACCACTGGTGACTAAGATAGTCCATAACCAGGGCCAGCTTAACAAAACCTTATTAGTCATAAAAAATAAACAACATACCTGTGACATTTACACAGATCGCCGGCTTAAGACGCCAGCTCATGCGACAAATCAAAGCCAGAGCACAACACCCTGTTTTAATTGACATATATCGCCGGCTTCAACGCCGTATGCAGCAAGGGGTAACATCCCAAAACTTTGAGCACATCACTTCCAAGTATACAAGATCATCAAACACTGGCGACTTATAGTCCAAAGCCAGACCGGGTTAACAAACTCTGGATAGATTCATATATGAACCATAAGGCGTCATAGCCTTCATCTGTTTTCATCCATGTATCAACATGTCACAAAATATTCAAATAAAATATAAATCAAAAGACAAAAACAAGGATTTCATAGGCTGCCAAACCTTTAAATCAAGTGCTTTCAAAGGGCTCCACAGTCGCGGAGTTAAACCTTCACTCAACCTTATAAGCCGGGCCTCACATGACGAATCGTCGTTTTAACTTTGACAAGTTCAGTGTCTGTATAAGACTAGCAAAAGGGTCTGTGCGTTGCAACGGGTGAAAATCGCATCGACCACACATAATCCAGTCACTGTGAATTCTCAAAAAACAATAAGTGTGACCTAAAACATAATGATGATTTGATTTATGACCCACGTGAAATATCTATAACATGAAGAAGAATTTTCTTTGAAATTCTTTGTAAAAATTCTTAACGTATGTGTGATTTAAAAAATATTCTGAACGTATGCGTTGTTGGACTTGTGGGCCATGCGGCATGGCTCTCTCCTCCTTTTAGAACTGGGGCTTTCATCACAATTTTTTGATTTTACGAATGTCGCGCTTTAGGGCCGCTGTTTGTAAGAATATATAGGTCTGTCCTTCCATCAAATACTCTTTAATATCTCTATTAATTTTTCATCAATCTGGGGCGGTTGGCTACGTATTATAATTGCAGCTACTTACATTAAAGCATGCAGCTGACCACTTCCTTTCCAGGTCTCTTGGTTCTTTCCAGGGAAGAACGGGCCTATTGTTTATCCTCTTCTCCTTTTTAATCCTCAAGGCGGCTTATTGATTTGAATTCGCAGATGTATATAAACTGGTGTTATTGCATGTAAAGACGCGAGGTGGTACTATATATAAAGAACTGAGACTTTTGTTTTCAACAACCATGAGATAGGTCAGTTGGACCGTGTAATTTTATCCAAACGCAGGTTGCGAGTTCGATTCTTTGTGCCACATCTTTTTTTGGCAGCAACTTAATCCTCGAGCGACGGCCCAACTTGGCCCATATGCGTGAGACGTGAAAAGAAGATGCCTGAATTACTTGATTTCGTGGATAGGTCAAGGTGGGCCGGACGTACGAGACCGGAGGATGCTCGATTGCGTGCTCGATCAGGCGACACATGAAGCTCAAAATTTAGTACCACCTCGACTATGTTTTAAATTCAAACTGATAGCGTAAAATCACGGGAAGAAGCGTATTGTGACGGTGAACCCACGGAGTCAATCCGTGCTTTATTATTAGGGAAAGATTAACTTGTCAAAAGTACGGTGAGTCATTCCAGTCAATCTGGGCAGAGTGGCAGACTTAAAAGGCAGGATAACCCGGGTTTTAGGTGAATACACGGCTTCCAAGCCTATTACAAGGGTCAAAAAACTCTTGTCCGTTGAACAAAGAGCCCCCAAGTAATATTTCATTCCAGGCGTTTCAAGCCGGATGAATAGGGTAATCACAGCTATGCTCAATGAGCAGGAAACCCCCAAGTAACTATATGACATGACAATAAAGACTCATTATTCTCAAAATGAAACGACAGAGGCCCTGAATTATCAGGGGTGCCGGCTTTATTATATTCATGATAATATATACATTGTCAAAATATGTACATCACCAGAGGCGGAGGCTCAAGTATAGTAAGGCCGAAGATGAGCAATATTCCACGGCCGGCGGGTCTCCTCCTCCGACGTGCGTGAGTCCTTGTGGCCTCGAACATCGATAAGGTAATATGACCCCTTGTTCAGATTTTTGGTGACCACAAAAGGCCCTTGCAAAGGTGGGGATAGTTTATGCATATCAGTCTGATCCTGGATAAGCCGGAGTACCAAGTCGCCTTCTTGAAATGTTCTGGTTTTAACCCGGCGGATGTAATAACGATGCAAATCTTGCTGGTAAATTGCCGAACGAGCCGCCGCAAGGTGACGCTCCTCATCCAACAGGTCAAGTGCATCATGACGTGCCTTTTCATTTTCAGCTTCAATATAAGCCGCCACACGGTGTGTGTAAGTGCATCTAGTGCCACCCCTAGTTGGTTTTGGAGTATTGACGACAAACCTAGTTAAGGGACTAATGTGTTTGTGAGAGTTGCAGGATAACACAGGTAGTAGTCCCTCCTTGATTCGGTTTACCTACCGGAGATGACCCTTAAAAATGTGTGAAGACATTGAAGACAATGGTGGTCTGTGAAGATATTCCCATTGAAGACTATGACACGAGAAGACATTGAGTGAAGACTATGGAGCGCGAAGATTTAATTGTTTTGTTGTTTCCTTTTCTTCTTTGTTGAGTCATAGGAACCACCGCACTGTTAAGTGGGGTCCAAGTGAACAAAGTCAGAGTGACTGAAGTGATGCTCAAACCAAATCCTATGTCTTCGACCGAATAAGACAATGAGAGCAAATCTTATCCTGTGTCGGATAAGTCAGCTTTACTTGTAGCCCAAGTCAAGCTGCCGCGTGTGTTTGAAATCGACCGCTATGCGACACGTGTCGGTTCCTTAGTGACCGAGGTCATTTCAGACAAATCCGGCCGGGTTGCCCAGTGGCTATAAATAGCGCACCCCCTACACCATAAATTGGTGGCTGCTCAGAGTTAGTGCACGGCTTTTGTCGTTTGAGAGCAACCCACCTCCGAAGCCTTTGAGAGAGAATCCTTGCGAGGACAAAGCCCAAACTACCCAGAGCCCAAAGAGTGTTTGGCATCACTGAAGTCTTTCTGTCTGCGTGATCTGAAGACTTGTTACACTTGAGGACTATGAATCCTCCAGTCGGTTAGGCTCGCGTTCTGAGCATCCAAGAGCCATTGTGGATTGCCGATGAACGAAGTCTGTGAAGGTTCGGAAGTCTACCTTGAAGACTTACCAGAGTAATTGGGCGAGGACTGTGTGTCCTTAGCTCAAGGGGAATAAGGTGAAGACGAGGTCTTGGAGTTGAATCTCAGCCTCCCTAACTGACGTCGAGTTGTCACAAAGAATCGAACTGGTCGAACAAATCCTTGTCCCTCTGAAGCCACCGGTTCTATCTCTTACTCCTCTTTACTTATAGTTTGTCTTCGTGAAGTCATTGCACCTTGTATTATCGATTGACTTCACTGCGTCTATCTGATTACATGCGGCTTCATACTATCTTCCATCTTGATCTTTACTATCTAGCTGCTACTAGTCTTCATGCTTTCACTTCATTGAATACTTGACTTTGGCTTGTCTAGTTTAGTCTACCTTCCGCTGCAGTAGAATAGTGTTGTTTATATTGTCTGTCTTCGAAACTTCCATGTGTTGAAGACTTTCGAAAAAATCGCCTATTCATCCCCCTCTAGTCGATAACTAGCCCCTTTCAATTGGTATCATAGCAAGGTGCTCCCTTGTTCTGTGCGATTTGGTTCAACCACCTTGAGTTTAGCTATGTCGCCTGGAGGGATAATCAAAGTCTCCGCTGCGTGCCCCATCTTCGATGGCACTGAATATCCCTAATGGAAGAATAGGATGCGCATGCATCTTGAAGCCATTGATGTCGATCTATGGTATGCCATCAAGAACGGCGTTCCCAGGACTGGTGAAGGTGTCACCCCTACTGATGTTAAGAAGTTCATTCAACTGGATTCTACTGCCAAGAACATCATCTGTGGCCACCTTACCAAAGGACAGTATGGTCGTGTGAGTGCTCTGGAAACGTCAAAGCTAGTCTGGGACTGGCTGTCCAAGGTCAATGAAGGCGTCTCAACCCAGCGAGATCAACATATCAGTACTCTCCGCAACCTCTTCAACCGCTTCAAGAGACACGACAACGAAAATGTCCAGATCACATTTGATCGCCTCACTGATATCACAAATGAGCTCCATGCACTAGGCGCCACTGAGATCACAAAGCATGAGATAGTGAAGACACTAATGAGATCTCTTGACATCTCATTTGACACCTTAGCCCTGATGATACAAGAACGCCCTGATTTCAAGACTCTCGACCCGTCTGACATACTTGAGAGGCTCAACACACATGAGTACCAGCTATCTGAGAAACGAGATATCTATGACCCCAACTATGGCCGAACCCGAGCTTTGAAGGCAAAGGCTGCTTCTTCCTCATCTAAAGAAGAATCTGACTGCAGTTCCGGTGATCCTGAAGAACTTGGAAAGGAGCTTGCTATGCTTGTGAAGAAGTTCCAGAAATTCACCAAGAAGAAAGGCTTCGAGAAGTCTTCATGATCCAGCTCAAGAAATGATGAAGCTTACGCCTATGATCACAAGAAGAGAACCTGTCACAAGTGCAAGAAACCTGGTCACTACATCTCTGAGTGTCCACAGTGGGACAATGAGAAGAAGAAGAAGAAGAAGAAGAAGAGCAAAGAATATGATTCTGATGACAACAACAAGAAGAAGAAATCCTCAAAGTCTTCTTCCAAGTCTTCTTCCAGATCTTCATCACACAAGAAGAGCTCATCTGGCAAGGCTCGTGCTTTTGTTGGCAAGGAGATGGATTGATGAGGAGTGCCTTGAGGAGGAGGCGGAGGTGGAGTCTAAGGGGGAGTCTGACTCGGGTGTTGCGAGTCTGGCCCTAGATTCTACCTACGTGCCAGGTCCATCTTCAACACCGAAGACAATGGTTCCGTCACCAACACTGATGATAATGACGAGGACGACTCGCCTCCCACCTACTGCTTCATGGCACGTGGTGCCAAGGTAAAATCACGCGACGCTTACTTTCAAACATCAAGTGAAGATGACTCTGATTGTGAATCCAAACCCATCTACAAAACACTTGCTAAAATTGCAACTGAACAACAGAAAGCTATGGAACACACTCAAAAACTGTTAGACAAAAGCGATGACCTGTTGGACGCGGAAATGACCCGTTCTCAGTCCTTAGTTGAAGACATTAAAAATCTTCATGCTAAGTACCAGGAACTTGAAAGTCGTCATGAAACGCTCACAACCACTCACGAAAAGCTCTCCTATGATTATCTTCAAAGGAAACAAGAGCTTGAAAAATTGAGAGCGGCTCATGAAGATCTTCAAAAACAGAATGAGTCACTTTGCGCTCAACGGATCAGTTCCACTCAGGAAGGATTTGAACCACCTTGCCTAAAATGCCTTGAGCGTGATAACGCTACTTCTGTTGTTGAATGTTCTACTGCTGCTACTGTTGCAATATCTTCAACCGCTGATGTGGTAACTAACCCCTCTGCGGAGGATACCACTACTATTGCTGATGAAAATGCTAGGTTGAAGACATTGCTTGAAACAGGGATGTACAAAAGTCTCAAAGGGCATCAAACACTGTGCGATGTCCTCAAAAAGCAGATTCTGAACCGAAACCCTAGGAAAGAGGGTGTTGGGTTCGAGAGGAAAATGAATGTTGATGGCTCCTACTAGAAGCCTGAGCAGTACCCCAAAACCACATGGGTTGCTGCAAAGGGACCTTCAGTGGATCCATCCACCCTATCTGGTTTCACCTGTGCTAACCAATTGTCATTGATGAATCCTTTGATGCAAACTATAAATTGTTTAAGAATCAGAATGGTGAAGTGTTTGCTAGGTATATTGGTACTAACTGCAGGAACGGGCCACCTATGAAGAAGATCTGGGTTCCCAAAAGTTGTCTTGAGAATCTTCCTGTGAATGTCATTATGACACCACCTGGGAGGAAGACAAATCCTAGACCAAAGGCTTCATATGACCCAAAGGCTTCATACAGACAAAGGACTCACCTGAGTCACCCTAACGCCAATGTTTTGTAGGGAAACCATACTCAGACTTATGAATATGAGCGTGTGTCTTCAAACCGCTATGTTCATAGAACTAAGAACTTTTCTGCTTATTCATATGAGTATCGTTCTTCTCCTGCAAGGCTATTTGCTAGGGCTCCAAAGCTGAAGTTCTCAGATGCTGCACTTAGACTCATTGCTTCTAAGCCACCCCTGAAGATGTGGGTGGTTAAGAAGAATTAACTTTCTTTTGCAGGGAAAGGTCTCGGTAGGAAATCAAAGGCATCCGATGCTACTTCTTTGGGGACCTAAAACATCTTGTAGGGCGCAAGATCAAATGCCCAAATGGTCTCACTATGTATTTTGTTCTGAATCATTTGCCATACATCCAATCAGTCCTAACTTGGATCTAAGCTTTCATAATCCACTTGCTCGTCAAATGTTTATGCTTCACACTTCTCTTTGTGAAGCCTATCCCCCTAACTGCACTGTAGGCTACGACACCTCGTGCTTCAGAATGGATTATGGATAGCGGATGCACTAATCATATGACTGGTGATCGAAGTCTTCTCATGGACTCAACCTTACGTCCATCGACAAGAGTCACATCACATTCTTGACCTTAATGGTAAAAAGCAAGGTATTGGGTCTAGGTAGAGTTGCAATCTCAAGGGATCGGCACATGGATAAAGTGATGCTTGTTGAATCCCTTGGTTTCAACAATGTACATCTCAATGCTTTGTGACTTAAACATGATTGTGCTATTTGGAAAATATCGATGCCTTATACTAATGGAATCGCAAGTCTCTAGTCTTTGAAGGGTATCGAAAAGGCGATCTATATATTGTAGATTTCTCAATTTGGACATGAGATGGCCGTATGTCTTCTAGCAAAGGCTTCAGAATGCTGGCTCTGGCATCGAAGGCTAGGGCATGCAGGCATGAAGAACTTGCACACTCTTGCGAAGAAGAAGCATGTCGTGGGCATCGAAGGTGTCAAGTTCAAGAAGGACCATCTGTGTGGCGCCTGCGAAGCAGGAAAGATGACTAGGGCCAAGCATCCCTCGAACACAATCATGACTACATCTCAACCCTTCGAGCTGCTTCACATGGATCTATTTGGCCCTACTCACTACTCTACTCTCGATTACTCTTGCTTGCCTCTATGGTTTCGTAATTGTTGATGATTACTCTAGATATACACAGGTACATATAATCCTCTAAAATACTAAAGTGCAGGATGTCTTCAGACGCTTTGCCAATCGTGCCATGACAAACTATGTCGTCAAGATCAAGCATATTAGAAGCGACAACGGCACTGAGTTCAAGAACACTGGCCTCGACCTCTATGTGGATACACTTGGCATCACACATGAGTTCTCTGCTCATATACACCTCGTGAGAATGGCATCGCAGAGCGCAAGAACAGAACTCTCATTGAGATGGCCCGAACGATGCTTGATGAGTACAAGACTCCACGGAAGTTCTGGCCTGAAGCCATTGACACTGCTTGTCACATCATCAACCGTGTTTATCTTCACAAGCTTCTGAAGGAAACATCCTATGAGCTCCTAACAGGTAAGAAGCCAAATGTAAGCTACTTCATTGTATTTGGTGCTAGGTGCTGGATCAAGGATCCACATCACACTTCAAAATTTGCACCGAAAGCACATGAAGGTTTTATGCTTGGTTATGGAAAGGATTCGCACTCCTACAGAGTCTTCAACCTCTTTCACTATAAAGTGGTTGAAACTGTGGATGTGCGGTTCGATAAAACTAATGGCTCGCAAAGAGAGCACCTGCCAAATGTGATAGATGAAGTACCTCCAAGTGAATCCATCAAGCAGATGGGAATTGGAGATATCATACCCTCTGAGAATCAATCTGAAGAAGAGCTTATCATTTCTACACCTAATCAACCTGAAGACAATGCTCAGTCTAAAGACAATCCCCCAAATGATGATATTGATCACCAAGAGCAAAATCTTCGTCCTGCTCATCCTCGTGTTGCAAATGAAGTTCAGATTGAGAAGACAATTGACAGCTTGAATGCACCTGGTCCACTCACTCGTTCAAAAGCAACTCAAAGAGCAAGACAGCTAACCAACCACGTGGGCATTTTGAATTTGTCTCAATCACTGAACCCAAGAAAGTTGATGAAGCCTTCATGGAACCTGAATGGATTCAAGCTATGCAAGAAGAGCTTCAACAGTTCGAGCTGAATAATTTGTGGGAATTGGTCAAGCGTCCTGATCCTCGAAAGCACAATATCATTGGCACCAAATGGATATATCGCAATAAGCAAGATGAGCATGATCAAGTTGTCAAAAATAAGGCTCGTCTCGTTGCGCAAGGTTATACTCAAGTGGAAGGAATTGACTTCGATGAAACATTTGCTCCGGTGGCAAGACTTGAAGCCATTCGCATACTGCTAGCCTATGCAAATCATCACAACATTCTTCTGTATCAAATGGATGTGAAAAGTGCTTTTCTCAATGGAAAGATAGAAGAAGAAGTATATGTCGCACAACCTCCAGGCTTTGAAGATCCAAAACATCCTGATATGGTACACAAGCTCAACAAGGCACTGTATGGCCTCAAACAAGCCCCTTGTGCTTGGTATGACACACTCAAAGACTTCCTGAAGGGCGAAGGCTTCAAACCTGGTTCACTAGATCCTACACTCTTCACGAAGACATATGATGGTGAAGTATTTGTGTGCCAAATCTATGTGGATGACATTATCTTCGGCTGCACCAACAAGAAATATGATGATGAATTTGGTCACATGATGCAAGAGCAATATCAAATGTCCATGATGGGCGAGCTGAAGTTCTTTACGGGTCTCCAAATCCGTCAACAACATAGCGGCATCTTCATATCTCAAGAAAAATACCTCAAAGATTGCCTGAAGAAGTTTGGAATGCAAGATTGCAAAGGATACACGACGCCAATGCCAACCAAAAGTCATCTGGGTCTCGACGACAATGGTAAAGAGTTCGATCAAAAGGTATATCGCTCCATGATTGGCTCTTTGCTTTACTTATGTGCATCTAGGCCAGATATAATGCTTAGTGTTTGCATGTGTGCCCGATTCCAAGCGGCACCAAAGGAATCGCATCACTTAGCTGTGAAGCGAATTCTTCGATATTTGGCTTACACCCCAACACTAGGATTATGGTATCCAAAGGGCTCAGAGTTTGATCTAGTTGGATTCTCAGATGCTGATTATGCTGGTGACAAGGTTGATCGCAAGTCCACATCAGGCACATGTCACTTTCTGGGACGATCTCTTGTCTGTTGGTCTTCAAAGAAGCAGAACTATGTATCTCTCTCTGCTGCTGAATCTGAATACATTGCTACTGGATCCTGCTGTGCTCAGCTTCTCTGGATGAAGCAAACTCTCAAACACTATGGTATCCATCTGAAGAATGTGCCTCTCTATTTCGATAATGAGAGTGCCATCAAGATTGCCAACAACCCAGTTCAGCATTCGAAGACAAAGCACATTGAAATTCGTCATCACTTTCTCAGAGATCATGTTACTAAGGAAGATATTGATATCATTCACGTCAAGACAGAAGAACAGTTGGCTGATATCTTCACAAAGCCCTTGGATGAGAAAAGGTTTTGCAAGTTGCGGTGTGAGCTAAATATCTTGGAATCCTCAAATGTCCTGTGAATGGACACACATCCTAACACTTATGCATTTTGATGACTTAGATGTGCAACACACAAAGTAATGTATATCTTCAATCAATGAAGACATACACTCTAAGTGTGAATACATTAATGTGGAAATTGACTTCGGAGCGCCACGATAGTTGTGCGCCGTGTCTTGGTCTAATACTTCCTATACGGTGGGTAACGCCACCACCAAACTCTTGTTTGAAGTATTTTTCCTTGGCGTTATATTTGCAAAGTCTTCACAGTTGATTTGTCTTCAACATTAATTTGAATTCATGATTAACTGCACCATGTTGATTTAGTCTTGACTCTGTTGTATACATATATTGTGTTCTGTCCTCTACAACATTCACTTATAGTTATGTCTTCTTGCTTGAATCTTTTGAACTAAGTGAATGTGATCGAACCCTAACCTCTCTATGCTTCTTACCTCAAGCTCTATCTATCCAAATCATATGCATTCTGATGAAACTGTCGAATGTCTTCTCTTCGTCCTTGTCGTGAAGACACAGAGACAAACTTTAAATCTGTTTTTAATGCTGTATGCTTTTGCCTGAAACCCGGAGAATTCGGAACGACCACCCCGACAATCCAGGCGAGCGTGGGAACATGGAACAACTCTCGATGTGTTGCATGTGTGCCACATGTCCTTCAGATGCGAACCGCCAGGGGCACCTGCGTAATTGCGCTGTGCAGTCTCCTTCCTTATAAATACCCATCACATTATTGGAAATATGCCCTAGAGGCAATAATAAAAGATTATTATTATATTTCCTTGTTCATGATAATCATCTGTTGTTCATGCTATAATTGTGTTATCCGGAAATCGTAATACATGTCTGAATACATAGACCACAACATGTCCCTAGTAAGCCTCTAGTTGACTAGCTCGTTGATCAACTGATAGTCATGGTTTCCTAACTATGGACATTGGATGTCGTTGATAACGGGATCACATCATTAGGTGAATGATGTGATGGACAAGACCCAATCCTAAGCATAGCACAAGATCGTGTAGTTCGTTTGCTAGAGCTTTTCCCATGTCAAGTATCTTTTCCTTGGACCATGAGATCGTGTAACTCCCGGATACCGTAGGAGTGCTTTGGGTGTACCAAACGTCGCAACGTAACTGGGTGACTATAGAGGTATACTACGGGTATCTCCGAAACTGTCTGTTGGGTTGACACGGATCGAGATTGGGATTTGTCACTCCGTATGACGGAGAGGTATCTCTGGGCCCACTCGGTAATGCATCATCATAATGAGCTCAAAGTGACCAAGTGTTTGGTCATGGAATCATGCATTACTGATGCGAGTAAAGTGACTTGCCGATAACGAGATTGAACGAGGTATTGGGATACCGACGATCGAATCTCGGGCAAGTAACGATACCGATTGACAAAGGGAATTGTATCACGGGTTGCTTGAATCCTCGACATCGTGGTTCATCCGATGAGATCATCGAGGAGCATGTGGGAGCCAACATGGCTATCCAGATCCCGCTGTTGGTTATTGATCGGAGAGTCGTCTTGGTCATGTCTACGTGTCTCCCGAACCCGTAGGGTCTACACGCTTAAGGTTCGGTGACGCTAGGGTTGTAGAGATATGAGTATGCAGTAACCTGAAAGTTGTTCAGAGTCCCGGATGAGACCCCAGACGTCACGAGGAGTTCCGGAATAATCCGGAGGTGAGGAATTATATATAAGAAGTGTAGTTTCGGCCATCGGGAAAGTTTCGGGGATCACCGGTATTGTACCAGGACCACCGGAAGGGTCCCGGGGGTCCACCAGGTGGGGCCACCTATCCCGGAGGGCCCCATGGGCTGAAGCGGGAGGGGAACCAGCCCCAGGTGGGCTGGTGCGCCCCCCCTTGGGCCTCCCCTGCGCCTAGGGTTGGGAAACCCTAGGGTGGGCGCCCACTTGGCTTGGGGGGGAAGCCACCCCTTGGCCGCCGCCCCCCTTGGAGATTGCATCTCCTAGGTCCGGTGCCCTCCCCCAAGGCCCCTATATAAAGAGGGGGGGCGGGAGGGCAGCCGCACCCCAGCCCCTGGCGCCTCCCTCTCCCACTGCAACACCTCCTCCTCCTTCGTAGAGCTTGGCGAAGCCCAGCCGGGATCCATACAGCATACACCAACACGACCTCGTGCTGCTGGATCTCCATCAACCTCTCCTTCCCCCTTGCTGGATCAAGAAGGAGGAGACATCTTCCCAACCGTACGTTTGTTGAAAGCGGAGGTGCCGTCCATTCGGCACTTGGTCATCGGTGATTTGGATCACGACGAGTACGACTCCCTCAACCCCATTCTCTTGAACGCTTCCGCTCGCGATCTACAAGGGTATGTAGATGCACTCCTTTCTCTTGTTGCTAGATGAACTCATAGATTGATCTTGGTGAAAGCGTAGAAATTTTTTATTTTCTGCAACGTTCCCCAACAGTGGCATCATGAGCTAGGTCTATGTGTAGTTCTCTTTGCACGAGTAGAACACAATTTGTTGTGGGCGTAGATGTTGTCAACTTTCTTGCCGCTACTAATCTTATTTTGCTTCAGCGGTATTGTGGGATGAAGCGGCCCAGACCGACCTTACATGTACGCTTACGTGAGACAGGTTCCACCGAGTGACATGCACTAGTTGCATAAGGTGGCTAGCGAGTGTCTGTCTCTCCCACTTTAGTTGGAGCGGATTCGATGAAAAGGGTCCTTATGAAGGGTAAATAGAAGTTGACAAATCACGTTTTGGCTTATACGTAGGTAAGAAAACGTTCTTGCTAGAACCCTTTTGCAGCCACGTAAAACATGCAACAACAATTAGAGGACGTCTAACTTATTTTTGCAGCAATTGCTTTGTGATGTGATATGGCCAAAAGTTGTGATGAATGATGTATATGTGATGTATGAGATCATGTTCTTGTAATAGGAATCACGACTTGCATGTCGATGAGTATGACAACCAGCAGGAGCCATAGGAGTTGTCTTAATTATTGTATGACCTGCGTGTCATTGATTCAACGCCATGTAATTACTTTACTTTATTGCTAAACCGTTAGCCATAGTAAGTAGAAGTAATAGTTGGCGAGCAACCCCATGGAGACACGATGATGGAGATCATGATGATAGAGATCATGGTGTCATGCCAGTGACAAGATGATCATGGAGCCCCAAGATGGAGATCAAAGGAGCTATATGATATTGGCCATATCATGTCACTATTATTTGATTGCATGTGATGTTTATCATGTTTATGCATCTTGTTTACTTAGAGCGACGGTAGTAAATAGATGATCCCTCATAATAATTTCAAGAAAGTGTCCCCCTAACTGCATACCGTATGAAAGTTCGTTGTTTCGAAGCACCACGTGATGATCGGGTGTGATAGATTCTAACGTTCACATACAACGGGTGTAAGACAGATTTACACATGCAAAACACTTAGGTTAACTTGACGAGCCTAGCATGTACAGACATGGCCTCGGAACACAGAGACCGAAGGTCGAACATGAGTCGTATGGAAGATACAATCAACATGGAGATGTTCACCGATGATGGCTAGTCCGTCTCACGTGATGATCGGACACGGCCTAGTCGACTCGGATCATGTAACACTTAGAAGACTAGAGGGATGTCTAATCTGAGTGGGAGTTCATTAAATAATTTGATTAGATGAACTTAATTATCTTGAGCTTAGTCTAAAAACCTTTGCATAAATGTCTTGTAGATCAAATGGCCAACGCTCATGTCAACATGAACTTCAACGCGTTCCTAGAGAAAACCAAGCTGAAAGATGATGGCAGCAACTATACGGACTGGGTCCGGAACCTGAGGATCATCCTCATAGCTGCCAAGAAACCAAGACGTTATGAACGCTTGGCAGTCACGTGCTGATGATTACTCCCTCGTTCAGTGCGGCATGCTTTACAGCTTAGAACCGGGACTCCAAAAGCGTTTTGAGCAACACGATGCATATGAGATGTTCGAGGAGCTGAAAATGGTTTTCCAAGCTCATGCCTGGGTCGAGAGATATGAAGTCTCCGACAAGTTCTATAGTTCTAAGATGGAGGAAAACAGTTCTGTTAGTGAGCACATACTCAAAATTTCTAGGTTGCACAACCGCCTGTCCTAGCTAGATATTAACCTCCCGGACGAGGCGGTCATTGACAGAATCCTTCAGTCGCTCCCACCGAGCTACAAGAGCTTTGTGATGAACTACAATATGCAGGGGATGGTGAAAACTATTCCTGAAGTATTTTCAATGCTGAAATCAGCGGAGGTAGAAATCAAAAGGAACATCAAGTGTTGATGGTCAATAAAACCACTAAGTTCAAGAAGGGCAAGGGTAAGAAGAACTTTAAGAAGGACGACAAGGAAGTTGCAGCGCCCGGTAAGCCGATTCTTAGGGAAGAAGTCGAAGAATGGACCCAAGCACGAGATCGAGTGCTTTTATTGCAAAGGGAAGGGTCACCGGAAGCGGAACTGCCCCAAATACTTAGCGCATAAGAAGGCCGGCAACACTAAAGGTATATGTGATATACATGTAATTGATGTGTACCTTACCGATGCTCGTAGTAGCTCCTTGGTATTTGATACCGTGCCGTTGCTCATATTTGTAACTCAAAGTGAGCTGCGGAATAAGCGGAGGCTGGCGAAGGGCGAGGAGGTGACGATGCGTCGGGGAATGGTTCCAAGGTCGATGTGATCGCCCGTCGCACGCTACCTCTACATTTACCTACGGGATTAGTTTTAAACCTCAATAATTGTTATTTAGTGCCAAGTTTGAGCATGAACATTGTATCAGGATCTCGTTTAATACGAGATACTCATTTAAATCCGAGAATAATGGTTGTTCTATTTATATGAGAGATATGTTTTATGGTCATGCCCCGATGGTCAATGGTTTATTCTTAATGAATCTCAAACGTGATGTTACACATATTCATAGTGTGAATACCAAAAGATGTAAAGTTGATAACGATAGTCCCACATACTTGTGGCATCGCCGCCTTTGGTCACATTGGTGTCAAGCGCATGAAGAAGCTCCATCTTGATGGACTTTTAGAGTCTCTCGATTATGAATCATTTGACACATGCGAACCATGCCTTATGGGCAAAATGACCAAGACTCCGTTCTCCGGAACAATGGAGCGAGCAACCAACTTATTGGAAATCATACATACTGATGTGTGCGGTCCAATGAGCGTTGAGGCTCGTGGAGGATATCATTATGTTCTCACTCTCACTGATGACTTAAGTAGATATGGGTATGTCTACTTGATGAAACACAAGTCTAAGACCTTTGAAAAGTTCAAGGAATTTCAGAATGAGGTAGAGAATCAATGTGACCGAAAAATAAAGTTCTTACGATCAGATCGTGGAGGAGAATATTTAAGTCACGAATTTGGTACACACTTTAGGAAGTGTGGACTCATTTCACAACTCACGCCGCCTGGAACACCTCGGTAACAGAACGGTGTGTCCGAACGTCGTAATCACACTCTATTGGATATGGTGTGATCTATGATGTCTCTTACCGATTTACCGCTATCATTTTGGGGATACGCTCTAGAGACAGCTACATTCACTTTAAATAGGGCACCGTCTAAATCCGTTGAGACGACACCGTATGAATTATGGTTTCGGAAGAAACCTAAGCTGTCGTTTCTAAAAGTTTGGGGATGCGATGCTTATGTCAAGAAACTTCAACCTGAAAAGCTCGAACCCAAGTCGGAAAAATGCGTCTTCATAGGATACCCTAAGGAAACCATTGGGTATACCTTCTACCTTAGACCCGAAGGCAAGATCTTTGTTGCCAAGAACGGATCCTTCCCGGAGAAAGAGTTTCTCTCGAAAGGAGTAAGTGGGAGGAAAGTAGAACTCGATGAAGTACTACCTCTTGAACCGGAAAGTAGTGCATCTCAGGAAAATGTTCCTGTGGTGCCTACACCGACTGGAGAGGAAATTAATGATGATGATCAAGGTACTTCAGATCAAGTTGCTACTGAACTTCGTAGGTCCACAAGGACATGTTCCACGCCAGAGTGGTATGGTAACCCTGTCCTGGAAATCATGTTGTTAGACAACAGTGAACCTTCGAACTATGAAGAAGCGATGGCAGGCCCAGATTCCAACAAATGGTTTGAAGCCATGATATCCAAGATAGGATCCATGTATGAAAACAAAGTATGGACTTTGACAGACTTGCCCGATGATCGGCGAGCGATAGAAAACAAATGGATCTTTAAGAAGAAGATGGACGCGGATGGTAATGTTACCATATATAAAGCTCGACTTGTCGCTAAGGGTTATCGGCAAGTTCAAGGGGTTGACTACGATGAGACTTTCTCTCCCGTAGCGAAGCTGAAGTCCGTCTGAATCATGTTAGCAATTGCCGCATACTATGGTTATGAGATATGGCAAATGGACGTCAAAACAGCATTCCTTAACGGCTATCTTAAGGAAGAACTGTATATGATGCAGCCGGAAGGTTTTGTCGACCCTAAGAATGCTAACAAGGTATGCAAGCTCCAGCGATCCATTTATGGGCTGGTGCAAGCATCTCGGAGTTGGAACATTCGCTTTGATGAGATGATCAAAGCGTTTGGGTTTATGCAAACTTATGGAGAAGCCTGCGTTTACAAGAAAGTGAGTGGGAGCTCTGTAGCATTTCTCATATTATATGTAGATGACATACTTTTGATGGGAAATGATATAGAACTTTTGGACAGCATTAAGGCCTACTTGAATAAGTGTTTTCAATGAAGGACCTTGGAGAAGCTGCTTATATATTAGGCATCAAGATCTATAGAGATAGATCGAGGCGCCTCATAGGTCTTTCACAAAGCACATACCTTGATAAGATATTGAAGAAGTTCAATATCTATCAGTCCTAAGAAGGGTTCTTGCGGTGTTGCAAGGTGTGAAATTGAGCTCGGCTCAATGTCCCACCACGGCAAAAGATATAGAAGAGATGAGTGTCATCCCTATGCCTCATCCATAGGGTCTATTATGTATGTCATCTTTGTGTACGGACCTGATGTAAACCTTGCCGTAAGTTTGGTAGGAAGGTACCAAAGTAATCCCGGCAAGGAACACTTGACAGCGGTCAAGAATATCTGAAGTACCTGAAAAGGACTAAGGACATGTTTCTTGTTTATGGAGGTGACGAAGAGCTCGTCAGAAGGGTTACGTCGACACTAGCTTCGACCACGGATCTGGATGACTCTAAGTCACAAACCGGATACGTGTATATGTTGAATGGTGGAAGCGATAAGCTAGTGCGATTTGCAAGCAAAGCGTCGTGGCGGGATCAACATGTGAAGCGGAATACATGGCAGCCTCGGAGGCAGCGCATGAAGCAATTTGGGTGAACGAGTTCATCACCGACCTAGGAGTCTTACCAATGCGTCGGGGCCGATCAAACTCTTCTGTGACAACACTGGAGCTATTGCACTTGCCAAGGAGCCTAGGTTTCACAAGAAGACCAGGCACATCAAGCGTCGCTTCAACTCCATTCGTGAAAATGTCCAAGATGGAGACATAGATATTTGCAAAGTGCATACGGATCTGAATGTCGCAGATCCGTTGACTAAACCTCTTCCGCGAGCAAAACATGATCAACACCAAAAATCTATGGGTGTTTGATTCATCACAATGTAACTAGATTATTGACTCTAGTGCAAGTGGGAGACTGTTGGAAATATGCCCTAGAGGCAATAATAAAATATTATTATTATATTTCCTTGTTCATGATAATCGTCTGTTGTTCATGCTATAATTGTGTTATCCGGAAATCGTAATACATGTGTGAATACATAGACCACAACATGTCCCTAGTAAGCCTCTAGTTGACTAGCTCGTTGATCAACCGATAGTCATGGTTTCCTGACTATGGACATTGGATGTCGTTGATAACGGGATCACATCATTAGGTGAATGATGTGATGGACAAGACCCAATCCTAAGCATAGCACAAGATTGTGTAGTTTGTTTGCTAGAGATTTTCCAATGTCAAGTATCTTTTCCTTGGACCATGAGATCGTGTAACTCCCGGATACCGTAGGAGTGCTTTGGGTGTACCAAACATCGCAACGTAACTGGGTGACTATAAAGGTATACTACGGGTATCTCCGAAAGTGTCTGTTGGGTTGACACGGATCGAGACTGGGATTTGTCACTCCGTATGATGGAGAGGTATCTCTGGGCCCACTCGGTAATGCATCATCATAATGAGCTCAAAGTGACCAAGTGTTTGGTCACGGGATCATGCATTACGGCTCTGTTGGAAAAGGCAGTGCCTAGGAGGCGCTTAGGCACGCCTAGGCGCTAGGCAATGGCCAAACGCCTCGCCTAGGGCATAAGCAGAAGTCTAGGCAGAGTAAGTAATAATTTTTCTACCCAAGCGAGAAATCATGCCATATTGCATTGATATGCCAAAAGGGCCATATTCCAATGGTAGTAGCTGGTAGGTCACATACTTATATGCTCTAAATTAATAAAATATAGATATAATAATCACATATACACCCTGATAGTAAAAAATATTTAACCGCCTAGGCTGCGCCTAAAGCGCTTAAGCACCGCGTAGGCACTAGGCGAAGGCCAACCGCCTCGCTTACGCCTACCGCTTTTTCCAACCTTGCATTACGGTACGAGTAAAGTGACTTGCCGGTAACGAGATTGAACGAGGTATTGGGATACCGACGATCGAATCTCGGGCAAGTAACGTACCGATTGACAAAGGGAATTGTATACGGGGTTGCTTGAATCCTCGACATCGTGGTTCATCCGATGAGATCACCGAGGAGCATGTGGGAGCCAACATGGGTATCCAGATCCCGCTGTTGGTTATTGACCGGAGAGTTGTCTCGGTCATGTCTACGTGTCTCCCGAACCCGTAGGGTCTACACACTTAAGGTTCGGTGATGCTAGGGTTGTAGAGATATGAGTATGCAGTAACCCGAAAGTTGTTCGGAGTCCCGGATGAGATCCCGGACGTCACGAGGAGTTCCGGAATGGTCCGGAGGTGAACAATTATATATAGGAAGTGCAGTTTCGGCCATCGGGAAAGTTTCGGGGGTCACCGGTATTGTACAGGGACCACCGGAAGGGTCCCGAGGGTCCACCGAGTGGGGCCACCTATCCCGGAGGGCCCCGTGGGCTGAAGTGGGGAGGGGAACCAGCCCCTGGTGGGCTGGTGCACCCCCCTTGGGCCCCCCCTGCGCCTAGGGTTGGGAAACCCTAGGGGTGGGGGCGCCCCCACTTGGCTTGGGGGGGAAGCCACCCCTTGGCCGCCGCCCCCCTTGGAGATTGCATCTCCTAGGGCCGGCGCCCCCCCCCAAGGCCCCTATATAAAGAGGGGGGAGGGAGGGCAGCCGCACCCCAGCCCCTGGCGCCTCCCTCTCCCACTCCAACACCTCCTCCTCCTCAGTAGAGCTTGGCGAAGCCCTGCCGAGATCCCCGCTGCATCCACCACCACGCCGTCGTGCTGCTGGATCTCCATCAACCTCTCCTTCCCCCTTGCTGGATCAAGAAGGAGGAGACATCTTCCCAACCGTACGTTTGTTGAAAGCGGAGGTGCCGTCCGTTCGGCACTTGGTCATCGGTGATTTGGATCACGACGAGTACGACTCCCTCAACCCCATTCTCTTGAACGCTTCCGCTCGCGATCTACAAGGGTATGTAGATGCACTCCTTTCTCTTGTTGCTAGATGAACTCATAGATTGGTCTTGGTGAAAGCGTAGAATTTTTTTATTTTCTGCAACGTTCCCCAACACACATCTCGGTTAAAAGTTCTTCTTCCACCTCGCCACCTCTCGCAAACCCTAGCACCTCTGCTAAGCTCTCGACGACGCCGGCGACGAAGCGCTTAGTTGCCGCGACTTCTCCGACGCCGTCCTCACGCCGGCCGCGGACCTCATCCTCTCCGCCGTCGCCAAGTTAGGGCACGGGAGATCGAACTGCTCGGCCTCCAACTTCGCTCCGTCTAGCAGTTCTTCGTGTGGTAATTAAAATTCACTTTTTACTGTCTTTTCAATCTGATAGATTCATCCTTTCTTACCAAAAGTGGTTTCTAGTTCCCCAAGTTGAATCTATCTCTTTCTGCATCTCATACTATCTTATTCCGTTCATTTATGCTTCTTTACAAGTTCGATTCCTCACTTGTACTTATTTTTGGATTTGTACAAATCTGGAACCAACTCTCATCAAATAAGTGAATGTCTTCGCATTATGAGGTCAATGTCTTCAAACTAATTTATCTTCAAAATCTTCTGAGAATGCATATGACCTCTTCCCCTTCCCTCGCACCTCTAATGCCGTCACAGGTACATGTCCGTGGGAGAATCCCTTGGTTCTCATAGTCTGCATTCGTTTGCAGAATTCTTACAGCTTCACACCAACTCTCCCGAAGCCAGTTCCAGTCTGACCAGCAGACGAAAGCCCTTGATGTTGAAGCCATTCAGACTGAACCTCATGGCAACAGAGAAGTCTACAAGGAAGGGTGGCAGACAGCGCCGTGGGAACACTTCCAAGGATTTGCCTCCAGATTTGCACGAGCTGTACAAAACATATCCAGAGAATCAAATCCAATGGATTCAAAGATATTGGGCTGAGGAATGGTTTAAGTACCACTTCGTTACAGCAGAATATGCAGAGAAGAATGCCATCAAGGCACCCTGGGGTGATGTTTTTTACAAAAATCTTCCACCCAGGACCCAGGCTGAAGCTATCGAGCAAGGTTTCTAGGTACTGCATCTGCACCAGGATCATTTAATGTCAATGGTTTCAAAGCGCACAACACCTTCTTTGATAGCGCCAAGAACCCCTACTCAAGGCCAAGAATTTCATCTGATCGGTTCTGGAGCTATCGCCAATAGCTTATTACTCATGCATTTTATACAATCAAGGTCGCATATTCCCACATATGCGTCTTGACACTGAAGCCATAACTGGCCTGCCCTGTTTGGAAGAAGCACTGGATTGCTTCAGAGAGTCTGGCTTACTGCAGTTCGTCACTGACAAAGAGCACTGGAATGAAGAACTGCTACTCCAATTTTATGCCACCCTTCATATTCGTGGCTACTACAGGGATCCAAAGTCATGGGTCCTTGAGTGGATGACAGGAAATGTCCATCATGAAGCCAAAGCTCTGGATGTCATTGAGCTCACTGGCCTGCCCACTCCAGGTGATCTGTATGAACCTGGTTGTCAGCTTCACAGTGCTGTTTTGGAGAGAATTTTTTCACAAGCCTGGTCCCAACATGAGCCAGATTCTTAGCATGATGAAGCCTTTGCCTCCAGATGCAGAATATCCTAAGGAGTTCCTTGTTGAAGACCTTGAGTATCTGCCACGTACCATCTATCACATTATATGGCGAACTCTTTGGCCCATCAAAGGACATACTCCACATGCTAAGCTGGAAGGTGCAATGAATACTTTGGTCTTCCATATTCTTCACGGCAAAAGCTTCAATGCACAAGACTTCTTTATCCGCCAACTTGCTGCATTAGGATCTGACATTTTTGGTCTGAAGTTCTATGCTCCCTGGATCATGCGTCTGATCAAGCTCCACTCTGCCTTCAACGATCAGCCCTCTGCACGCAACTGTATCATCTTTTTGCCAGAGGTTGATCTGTCTGTTGAAGCCATCTACCCAGAGTCTGCCAAGGAGCTAATTCATCTTCACAACACAGATCACCAAAGCTTCACTTAGCCCATTGAAGGAGTACTGGCTGCTACCGTGTTTATCCTCGGCCGGCACTACGCTGCGTGCACCTCATCGTGCCCACACTGAAGCCACTGAAAGCACAATTGCTCAACAGCCTCGGAAGCGATCTCGTGTTCTCAATGACCGAGGGCTTCTCGTTTCCCTTCATCAGAAACTGGATAAGCATCATGACTGGCTGAAGCGTCAAATGCACAACCTCTTGATGGACGTCAACCGCATTCGCAACCTTGCCATCAAGAATGCCTTTGTCGCCCATGAAACCTGTCGGCGAACATGGAAAGGGCTGACGCTTATGTGTCCTGAAGATGATCTTCAAGATGACGGCTTCTCTGAACGATTCAAGTTTGACACAACACCGCCCAGAAAGGCTGTACTGCGGCGCACTCCATCTCTTGAAGACTCAGAGTACTCCTCCTCCGTAGCAATGGTGAATGCCAGAGTGATCGATGATCAAGATGATGCTACTTCGCAACCTCCAACACGTATCGACACTGCACCAAGTTAAATCGCACCGCCAAACCCCGACACTGCCCCTCAGATCCTCTCCTACTCCTTCCGGGAGCAGTAGAGACTCTATGTCTTCAAACCTTTTTGGTCCTTACTGACAAAAAGGGGAGAAGCATATGAGTTGATAGTCTTCAAGCGGGTCCATATGGGCGGTTGCTTTATATTTTGCCTAGTGTTTACAACTCTTGCTCTTGATACATTTGGTTCTCTGAGTTGTAACACTTAAACTCGATGGTTGTCTGCTACTTATTTGCTATTCTGTGATGCGATGATAAATTCCGCATGTGCGATGATAACTTCCGCACTTAGTCATTTTGCAGACGTCCATTTTTCATTATGCATGTCATTATCTTTGTTATATCAAATCATGCATGATGAACTGTCTTCATAAGTTGAAGAGGATCTCCACACATACAACCTGCCATGTGCATTTGCATTCCAAAAGCAAATTACTTATATGCACATCTTCAGGGGGAGCCTTTTGCTACTTATGAAGACAATACCTTATCCTTTACAATTTCACATATTTCTATCCCCGTTGAAAACTTCAACCAGTTTGTCATCAATCACCAAAAAGGGGGATATTGTAAGTGCATCTAGTGCCACCCCTAGTTGGTTTTGGAGTATTGACGACAAACCTAGTTGAGGGACTAATATGTTTGTGAGAATTGCAGGATAACACAGGTAGTAATCCCTCCTTGATTCGGTTTACCTACCGGCGATGACCCCTAAAATGTGTGAAGACATTGAAGACAATGGTGGTCTGTGAAGATATTCCCATTGAAGACTATGACACGAGAAGACATTGAGTGAAGACTATGGAGCGCGAAGATTTAATTGTTTCGTTGTTTCCTTTTCTTCTTTGTTGAGTCATAGGAACCACCGCACTATTAATTGGGGTCCAAGTGAACAAAGTCAGAGTGATTGAAGTGATGCTCAAACCAAATCCTATGTCTTCGACCGAAGACAATGAGAGCAAATCTTATCCTGTTTCGGATAAGTCAACTTTACTTGTAGCCCAAGTCAAGCTGCCGCGTGTGTTTGAAATCTGACCGTTGCGACACGTGTCAGTTCCTTAGTGACCCAGGGTCATTTCGGACAAATCCGGTCGGGTTGCCTAGTGGCTATAAATAGCCCACCCCCTACACCATAAATTGGTGACTGCTTAGAGTTAGTGCACGGCTTTTGTCGTTTGAGAGCAACCCACCTCCGAAGCCTTTGAGAGAGAATCCTTGCGAGGAAAAAGCCCAAACCACCCAGAGCCCAAAGAGTATTTGGCATCACTAAAGTCTTTCTGTCCGCGTGATCTGAAGACTTGTTACACTTGAGGACTGTGAATCCTCCAGCCGGTTAGGCGTCGCGTTCTGAGCATCCAAGAGCCATTGTGGATTGCCGGTGAACGAAGTCTGTGAAGGTTCAGAAGTCTACCTTGAAGACTCACCAGAGTAATTGGGCGAGGACTGTGTGTCCTTAGCTCAAGGGGAATAAGGTGAAGACGAGGTCTTCTGAGTTGAATTTCAGCCTCCCTAACCAGACGTAAAGTTGTCACAAAGAATCGAACTGGTCGAACAAATCCTGTCCCTCTCAAGCCCTTTGGTTCTATCCCTTAATCCTCTTTACATACAGTTTGTCTTCGTGAAGTCATTGCCTGCTTGTATTATCTGATTGACTTCACTTTGTGCATCCTGCATTGCATGCGGCTTCATACTATCTTCCATCTTGATCTTTACTACCTAGCTGCAACTAGTCTTCATGCTTTCACTTCATTGAATACTTGACTATGGCTTGTCTAGTTTAGTCTACCTTCCACTGCAGTAGAATAGTGTTGTTTATATTGTCTGTCTTTGAAACTTCCATGTTTTGAAGACTTTCAAAAAAATCGCCTATTCACCCCCCCTCTAGTCGATAACTAGCCCCTTTCAGGGTGAATCGTGACGGATGTCACTAGGGAGAACTGCCTCAGCTCCGTAAACCATGAAGAAAGGCGTGTAACCCGTAGATCTGTTGGGGGTAGTATTGATACTCCATAACACTGAGGGTAACTCCTCCACCCAACAACCTGGCGTCCTCTGTAAAGGAACCATAAGCCGGGGCTTGATGCCTCTCAAAATCTCTTGATTGACTCTCTCAGCTTGACCATTGGACTGGGGGTGAGCCACTGATGATACATCAAGTCGGATATGCTCACGTTGACAAAATTCTTTCATAGCACCCTTAGATAGATTAGTGCCATTATCAGTTATAATGCTGTGGAGAAAGCTGATAATCCCCAAGTGCAAGGAATCATCGTATCACTTTCCAAACGTGGAAGTGATAAGTATGGAGTGTCGAACCCACAAGGAGCTAAAGGTAAGATCAATATTCTCTCTAGCCCTATCTCGCCAATCGATACGACTCTACGTGCACCGAATGTTTACTTCCAACTAGCAACGGGAAATAAAACTACGTTGTGGGTATGAAGAGGATAACTTTGCATGATATCGGAGAGCTAAAATATAAAAGTAGGTGTTGTTATCGTAAAGTTAGAATATATTACTAAATATTATAAATAGCGAGTGTGGAATAATGGTGGATCGGTGTGCGGAATTGTCCTAGGCAATTGTTAACAAGACCTGTAATCACTATTGCAGTTTCATATGAGGGAGAGGCATAAGCTAACATACTTTCTCTACTTGGATCATATGCACTTATGATTGGAACTCTAGCAAGCATCCGCAACTACTAAAGATCATTAAGGTAAAACCCAACCATAGCATTAAAGCATCAAGTCCTCTTTATTCCCATACGCAACAATCCCTCTTACTCGGGTTTGTGTTTCACCACTCACCAACCCACTATAAGCGAATCATGAACGATTGCAACACCCTACAGCGGGAATCCCTCACGCTTGCGCGACATGGAGGGCACCATAGGACAGCACCAAAGTAAAACATACAACTCATACCAATCTAGATCATCAATCAACCCAAAGACAAAGGATATCTACTCAAAACATCATAGGATGGCAACACATCATTGGATCATAATATGTGGCATAAAGCACCATGTTCAAGTAGGGATTACAACGGGTTGCAGGAGAGTGGACCGCGTAAAAGAGATGAGGATGGTGATGATGATGGTGATGTTGATGAAGACGATCACCGTGGCGATGATTCCCCTCCCGATGGCACTACGGTGACACCAAGAGAGAGGAGGAGAGGTTCTCCCCCTTGTGCTTCCTCCTCCATGGCCTCCACCCTCTGGTCCTTGGCCTTCATGATGATGATGGCCCCTCCGGGATACAACTCCATGGCCACCGGTGATGATGGCCCCCTCCGGAAGGGTGCCAGAGAGGGCCTAGATTGATTTCTCGTGGCTACAGAGGCTTGCGGCGGCGGAACTCCCGATCTAGGTTAATTTTCTGAGGTTTCTATATTTATAGGAATTTTTGGCGTCGGTCTCACGTCAAGGAGGTGCCCGAAGTGTTCATGAGGCAGGCCCACGCGCCTGGGGTGGGGGGGGGGGGTGGGTGGGCGTGCCCCCTCCCTCGTGGGCACCCCGGGACTCTCCTGGCCCAACTCTTTTACTCCGAGGTCTTCTTTTGGTCCATAAAAAATCATCAAAAATTGGCTCGTCAATTGGACTCCGTTTGGTATTCCTTTTACGCAAAACTCTAAAACAAGGAGAAAACAGAAACTGGCACTGGGCTCTAGGTTAATAGGATAGTCCCAAAAATCATATAAAAGTGTATAATACAGCCCATTAAACATCCAAGATAGATAATATAACAGCATGAATACTTCATAAATTTTAGATACGTTGGAGACGTATCAGCATCCCCAAGCTTAATTCCTGCTCGTCCTCGAGTAGGTAAATGATAAAATAAATAATTTATGAAGTGTGAATGCTAGCAGGTGCACCACCTTTTCTAGCATCATTATATGTCATAACAGTAGCTCATCGCATAAAACTTTTCATGATCAAGTAACAAGCCATTCACATGTTAAAGTATAGATCATAAACTTTCATGAAAACGAACAAACAATATTCTTAGTCATCAAACAATTGCAATTCATCTTATTTTCAGGAAGAGTCTATGTCAGAGCTTTGATTTAGCAAACTCCACATACTCAACTATCATTTAGTCTTTCACAATTGCTAACAATCACGCAATACTTGTGGTTATGGAGTTTTAATCGGACACAGAGAAAGATAGGGGCTTATATTTTCGCCTCCCAAACTTTTACCTCAAGGGTAATGTCAACAATAATGGCTCTTGCTAACTTACATCCAATTAGATATATATATCAGGATCTTTCCAACACTCTGTGCTTGCCAAAGGATAAAATGTAAAAAGAAAAGGTGAAGATCACCATGACTCTTGCATAAGGTAGAATATAATAATAAAGGATAGGCCCTTCGCAGAGGGAAGCAGAGGTTGCCATGCGCTTTCAGGGTTGGATGCACAAAATCTTAATGCGAAAGAACGTCACTTTATATTGGCCCTTGTGATATGAACCTTTATTATGCAGTCGATCGCTTTTATTTCTTCCACATCACAAGATCGTATAAAGCTTATTTCCTCCACACCAATCAATCATACATATTTAGAGAGCAATTTTTATTGCTTGCACCGATGACAACTTACTTGAATGATCTTACTCAATCCATAGGTAGATATGGTGGACTCTCATGGCAAAACTGGTTTAAGGTTTTTGGGAAGCACAAGTAGTATCTCTACTTGGTGCAAAGAATTTGGCTAGCATGAGGGAGAAAGGCAAGCTCAACATGTTGGATGATCCATGACAATATGCTTTATTTCAGATATAAGGAAACATAACCCATTACGTTGTCTTCCTTGTCCAACATCAACTCTTTAGCATGTCACATTTTAATGAGTGCTCCCAATCATAAAAGATGTCCAAGATAGTATATTTATATGTGAAACCTCTCTTCCTTCAATATTCTTTCATGAATTGTTCAAGTGACCAATTCTATGTTTGTAACTTTCAATAAGTTTACTACCTATACTTATTATGTGTGAAGTCATTACTCCCCATGTTATAAGAATACAAAACATACATAAATTCAGATTTATGGCATTCAATTTATTCAACCATTCACTCATAGGATATACATGAAGCACATGAGCAGATGACAAACTACTCCAAAAGATATGAGTGAAGAACACTGAGTAGTCAAATAATTAACTAGCCATGGGAGGATTATTTTTCATTCAATATTTCAGATCCAATGATTTTATTCAAACAACAAGTAAAATTGAAAATACGCTCCAAGCAAAACACATATCATGTGATGAATAAAAATATAGCTCCGAGTAGGGTATACCGATAGTTTTGAAGACGAAAGAGGGGATGCCTTCCGGGCATCCCCAAGCTTAGGCACTTGAGTCTTACTTGAATATTACCTTGGGGTGCCTTGGGCATCAAGCTTAGGGTCTTTCCACTCCTTATTCTCCTCATATCGATATCTCACCCAAAACTTGAAAACTTCAATCACACAAAACTTAACCAAACTTAGTGAGATAGGTTAGTATGATAAAGAGAAAACCATTCACTTTGGTACTGTCAAAGACAAGGTTCATAATTGGTCTCACACAATGCCTACTGTACCATAACATTTCTAAAATTTATATTGAGAAATACAAGTCATAGAAACTAGAAAACAGGCAAACTATGCAATGAAAACAGAATCTGTCAGAAACAGAACAGTCTGTAATGATCTGAACATAAACCATACTTTTTCTACTCCAAAAATTATGAAATAAATTGGTGGACGTGAGGAATTTGTATATTAATCTTATGCAAAAATAATCAACTCAAAATCACTCTTCTGTAAAAAATGACAGCTAATCTCGTGAGCGCAAAGTTTCTGTTTTTTACAGCAAGATCACATTAACTTTCTCCTAAGTCTTCCCAAAGGTCTTACTTGGCACTTTATTGAAACAAAACCTATAAAACATGATTAATACAGTATCTTAATCATGTAAACACAGAAAAACAGTAAGGATAAATATTGGGTTGTCTCCCAACAAGCGCTTTTCTTTAATGCCTTTTAGCTAGGCATGATGATTTCAAGGATGCTCACATAATAGACAAGAATTGAAACACAAAGAGAGCATCTTGAAGAATATGACTAGAACAATTGATTCTAACCAACTTCCTATGCCTAGGTATTTTGTGAGCACACAACTTATGGGAACAAGAATCAACTAGCATAGGAAGGCAAAACAAGTATAACTTCCAAACTTTAAGCACATAGGGAGGAAACTTGATATTAATGCAACTCCTACAAGCGTGTATTCCTCCCTCATAATAATTTTCAGAGGCATCATGGATAGCAACTTTGTTCTCATACTCAATTGGAACCTCTTCCGAAATAGTGGAATCATTACTAGCTAAAGTTGACACTCTTCCAAATCCACTTTCACAAATATCACACTAAGATTCAACACCCTCCAAAATAGTGGGATCATTAATTCCTAAAGTTGACACTCTTCCAAACCCACTTTAAATGATAGTATTATTCATACTCCAAAAGATATAAGTGAAATTCATGGAGCATTCTACAACTAAACAATATCCAAGCTCAAAAATGTATAAGTGAAGCACATGAAGCATTCTATAAAACCATACTCAAAAGATTTAAGTGAAGCACAAAGAGCAATTCTACAAGATCATACTTAAAATATTTAAGTGAAGCACATGAAGTATTCTATAAATTTATGAAGGTACATCTCATACTAGCATGCTTCTTAAAGAAAAAGAAAAACAAAAAGGACACAAATCATGTGAACAAAACAAAAACCAAGGTATACCGATAATTGTTGAAGAAGAAAGATGGGATGCCAACCGGGGCATCCCCAAGCTTAGATGCTTGAGTATCCTTTGAAACATTTACTTGGGGTGCCTTGGGAATCCCCAAGCTTGAACTCTTACTTCTCTTTATTCTTCTCACATCGGTAACTCCTCGTTCTTCGAACACTTCATCCACAAAAAATTAACAAAAACTTTGTGAGATCCGTTAGTGTAATAAAGCAAATCACTACCTTTAGGTACTGTAATGAACTCATTCTTTATTTATATTGGTGTTAAACCTACTGTATTCCAAATTCTCTATGGTTCATACCCCCCACGATACTAGCCATAGATTCATTGAAATAAGCAAACAACACACGCAAAATAGAATCTTTTAAAAACAGAACAGTCTGTAGTAATCTGGAAGTTTGGTAAACTTCTGTAACTCCTAAAATTATGAACTAAATTTGAAAACTTGAAAATTTTGTACAGAAGTAATGTGCAAAAAGTTTCAGACCCATTTGACTTTCCAGTAAAAAATGTAAATTCACGCACGACAGCCAAAGTTTCTGTTTTTATTCTGCACATAGTAAACAAGCAATCTAATCATCCTAAAACCAAAGGTTGGCACATTATTTTTATAATACAATGAATATATACAAGGGGATAATTATTTAAAGAGAAACTTCCATGAAAAATTCTACATTGTTTCCGTGAGCATTAACACAAGTGCTCAAGGTCGACCCTCAGTTCTTCAATGCATAACTTTCCAATCACTTCTCTTTTTGAAAAACTTTTTAGGCATGAAAGGCAAGTAATTTTTTCTGTATTTTCATTCTTTTAATTTTTTTGTATGTTTAACCCACAACTAAACAGAAACAAAAAGTAAATACAAAATCTACTTAGTGAAGAAAGCAAACAAACACACACGAGAATATCAACCCCATGCTATTGCTCCCCGGCAACAGCGCCAGAAAAGAGTTTGATAATCCCCAAGTGCAAGGAATCATCGTAGCACTTTCCAAAGGTGGAAGTGATAAGTGTGGAGTGTCGAACCCACAAGGAGCTAAAGGTAAGATCAATATTCTCTCAAGCCCTATCTGCCATCGACATTTAATTTCACGCGGCAATCAACGTTTACTTCCAACTAGCAACGGGAAATAAAACTACGTTGTGGGTATGAAGAGGATAACTTTGCATGATATCGGAGAGCTAAAATATAAAAGTAGGTGCTGTTATCATAAAGTTAAAAATATATTACTAAATATTATAAATAGCGAGTGTGGAATCATGGTGGATCGGTGTGCGGAATTATCCTAGGCAATTGTTAACAAGACCGGTGATCACTATTACAGTTTCATATGAGGGAGAGGCATAAGCTAACATACTTTCTCTACTTGGATCATATGCACTTATGATTGGAACTCTAGCAAGCATCCACAACTACTAAAGATCATTAAGATAAAACCCAACCATAGCACTAAAGCATCAAGTCCTCTTTATTCCCATATGCAACAATCCCTCTTACTCGGGTTTGTGTTTCAGTCACTCACCAACCCACTATAAGCGAATCATGAACGTATTGCAACACCCTACAGCGGAATCCCTCACGCTTATGCCGACACGGAGGGCATCATAGGACAGCACCAAAGTAAAACATACAACTCATACCAATCTAGATCATCAATCAACCCAAAGACAAAGGATATCTACTCAAAACATCATAGGATGGCAAAACATCATTGGATCATAATATGTGGCATAAAGCACCATGTTCAAGTAGGGATTACAGTGGGTTGCGGGAGAGTGGACCGCGTAAAAGAGATGAGGATGGTGATGTTGATGAAGACGATCACCGTGGCGATAATTCCCCTCCCGATGGCACTACGGTGCCACCAAGAGAGAGGAGGAGAGGTTCTCCCCCTTGTGCTTCCTCCTCCATGGCCTCCACCCTCTGGTCCTTGGCCTTCATGATGATGATGGCCCCTCCGGGATACTCCTCCATGGCCACCGGTGATGATGGCCCCCTCCGGCAGGGTGCCAGAGAGGGCCTAGATGTATTTCTCGTGGCTACAGAGGCTTGCGGCAGCGAACTCCTGATCTAGGTTAATTTTCCGAGGTTTCTGTATTTATAGGAATTTTTGGCGCCGGTCTCACGTCAAGGAGGTGCCCGAGGTGTCCACGAGGCAGGCCCACGCGCCTGGGGGGGGGGGGCGCCCCTCACCCTCGTGGGCACCTTGGGACTCTCTTGGCCCAACTCTTTTACTCCGAGGTCTTCTTTTGGTCCATAAAAAATCATCAAAAATTGGCTCGTCAATTGGAGTCCGTTTGGTATTCCTTTTCTGCAAAGCTCTAAAACAAGGAGAAAACAGAAACTGGCACTAGGCTCTAGGTTAATAGGTTAGTCCCAAAAATCATATAAAAGTGTATAATAAAGCCCATTAAACATCCAAGATAGATAATATAACAGCATGAATACTTCATAAATTATAGATACGTTGGAGACGTATCAAAAGCCAAAACGGAAAATCACCTTTTTGATAAATTGAACCGTCGTCGCTACGTCACACTTACTGACCGGCTCTGCTTCCACCCACTTTGTAAATTTGTCAACCGCCACCAAAAGGTGGGTCTTTTTATCCTTGGACCTTTTGAAGGGTCCAACCATATTAAGCCCCCAAACTGCAACCGGCCAAGCAATTGGAATCATCCTCAATTCTTGAGCCGGCACATGAGCTCGTCGTGAAAATTTCTGACAACCATCACATTTACTGACCAAATCTTCTGCATCAGCATGAGCCGTCAGCCAATAAAATCCATGACGGAAAGCCTTGGCCACGAGAGACTTAGAGCCGGCATGATGACCACAATATCCTTCGTGGTCTCCCGTAAAATTTAACATCCTTCCTCAGGAGAAATGCAACATTGAAACGCCCGTGTGACACTGTGATGATGCAAGTCTCCATTGACAATAGTCATTGACTTAGACCGTTGGGTTATCTGCCTGGCCAAAGTTTCATCCTCAGGTAACTCGCCCCGGCTCATATAAGCCAAATATGGAACTGTCCAATCAGGAATAGAATGAAGAGCCGCCACTAGTTGTGCTTCTCGGTCAGGAAGAATAGCAAGATCCTCCTCTGTAGGCAATCTGACTGAAGGGTTAGGCAGAATGTCTAGGAAAGTGTTAGGTGGCACCGGCTTACGCTGGGACCCTAACCGGCTCAAAGCATCAGTCGCCTCATTTTTCCTACGATCAACATGTTCGACCTGATAACCTTTGAAATGACCCGCGATAGCATAAACCTCTCGACGATAAGCTGCCATGAGTGGATCGTTGGAATCCCAAGTGCCAGATACTTGCTGAGCTACCAGATCTGAGTCGCCGAAACACCTCACCCCGCTTAAGTTCATCTCCTTAGCCATCCGAAGACCATTGAGCAAGGCCTCATACTCAGCTGCATTGTTAGTACAAGGGAACATCAACCGGAGAACATAGGAAAATTTATCACCGCATGGGGAAGTCAAGACAACTCCAGCCCCTGAGTCCTCTAACTGCCTGGATCCATCAAAGTGAATAGTACAATATGTGCTATCCAGCTTCTCCTCAGGCATCTGCAACTCTGTCCAATCATTGATGAAATCCACAAGTGCCTGAGACTTGATGGCTGTGCGTGGCACATACTTCAAACCATGAGGTCCAAGCTCAATGGACCACTTGGTTACCCGACCTGTGGCTTCTCTATTTTGAATGATATCCCCTAAAGAAGCATAACTAACCACAGTGATGGGATAACCCAGAAAATACTGTTTGAGCTTTCGGCTAGCCATGAACACTCCATATACCAGCTTCTTCCAATGTGGATACCTCTGCTTGGACTCAATAAGCACCTCACTGATGTAGTAAACCGGCCGCTGAACCAGATGCTCCTTGCCTGACTCCTTCCTTTCCACCACAATGGCTTCACTGACAACTCGGTTATTGGCAGCCACATATAACAACAAAGGCTCTTTATCAATGGGAGCAGCTAGAACCGACGACTTAGCCAACTGTTTCTTCAAGGCCTCAAACGCCTGATTAGCAGCATCACTCCAAACAAAGTGATCTGTCTTCTTCATCATCTGGTAAAGAGGGATGGCCTTCTCACCCAACCGGCTTATGAACCGGCTTAAGGCCGCAATACGACCCGCCAAACACTGAACATCATTGATACACGCCGGTTTAGCCAGAGAGGTGATAGCCTTTATCTTCTCCGGGTTAGCTTAAATACCTCGTTCTGAAACCATAAAACCCAAGAGCTTGAATGCTGGCAGACCAAAAAAACACTTGGCTAGGTTAAGCGTCATCTTGTAGACCCGGAGATTATCAAAGGTCTCTTTCAAATCATCTATCAAGGTTTCCTTCTTTCTGGATTTCACCACAATATCATCCACATAGGCATGAACATTGCGCCCAATCTGATTATGAAGACAATTCTGCAACCACTGGTAAGTCGCCTGGGCACTCTTGAGCACAAAAGGCATAGACACGTAACAGACGAAGGCTCCAAAGGGAGTGATGATGGCTATCTTTGTAGCGACCCGACCTCAGACGGTCAAGTCTCTGTGCTTAGTGTCATCCCTGGATCGGTAATGCTGACACACACAGTACTCGAAGGATTTATAACAAAGTAGCAATCACACACTTATTACATCGAATGTCTCCAAAAGAGAACTTGTTACAATAAATATGGCTTAAGGCCATCTAAATAAGATAACAGCGGAAGACTTGGAAGATAAAGTGAGTCCATCAACTCCAACGGCATAGCTGAGTGCATGCCAACGGCCTAGCGAACCTTACTCCTCGTCTGAAAAGTCTGCAACTTAATACGTTGCAGCCCGAGAACGGGTCAGTACATGGAATATGCTGGCAATATAACACAGTAGAGCAATGAACAGATAAATGCTATCACTATATGCATATATGGCTGGTGGGGCTCTATGGTTATATGATTTTTGCGAAAAGCCAAATTTTCCCTACAACAAAGGAATAAATTTTATTTAACTATCATGGTGGTTGAATCATCATTGAGAAGGTTCCTCCAACTCCATCCCAATTAAGGTAATCATTAACAACCCAAAAAATTAATTTTAAAGTGATGAGATATAATAGGATAATCCAAGTACTAGATACTCAAGATGTCCATAACCGGGGACACGACTAACCATGATTAGTTTGTACACTCTCCAGAGGTTTGCGCACTTTTCCCCACAAGACTCGATCTCCTCTGTTGGATTTCTCACACTACATGGTGTTTGAGAAACAGATGACCGAGACACAGTCTTTCAGAAGCATTAACTCTTTACTCCGGATGGACAGTTACACCTACTTTCCCTCTACATCTGCTAGCCCACCACTTAAAGAGGTCACACAACATACTCAACTATGCCGGAGCCCATAATGGCTTGTAGCTGCACAAGGAAGTTTCTAGCATGAAATATCTCATGATCCCTTTGAGCCTGGGTGGCGGACCGTAGGAGGATCACACGGTATATCCCCGGGATCTCCTAGGACAACACTGGTATGACCCCAGGTTCCCAAAACAAGCAATCCACCCAGATGTGTATTAAAGTTGCCACCTTAAGTTGAACCATTAATTAACAATCTCACATCTGTCATGGATACACTCAAACCCAATCCATGTCTACGAGCATAGCATAGCGATATAAGCACAACGCAAAAGTAACTCCGAAGGGTTTCATATTAAACAGGGCAATAGGTTCTACCTCATCATCTACTTCCAAATACCCACAAGTTAATCACATCCTAATCATGCAATGTTTGAGGGTTGTAACTAATGCATAAAAACTGGGTATGAAAAGAGTATGATCAATGTGTTACTTGCCTTGCTGACGATTGCTACGTCTTGAGCTTGCGTTGTTTTTGCTTGAAGAGGAGAGGGTGATGCAGCAAGTGTAGCGTAAGTATTTCCCTCATTTTTTGAGAACCAAGGTATCAATCCAGTAGGAGGATCCTCAAAAGTCCCACGCACCTACATAAACAAACTGAGAACTCGCAACCAACACAATAAAGGGGTTGTCAATCCCTTCACGGCCACTTCATGTAAAGTGAGATCTATTAAAGATAGTATGATAAGATAAATATATTTTTGGTATTTTATGATATAGATGCGAAAAGTAAAGATGCAAATAAAAGTAGATTGAAAGCAAATATGATAAGAGATCGACCCGGGGGCCATAGGTTTCACTAGTGGCTTCTCTCAAGATAGCATAAGTATTACGGTGGGTGAACAAATTACTGTCGAGCAATTGATAGAAAAGCGCATAGTTATGAGATTATCTAGGCATGATCATGTATATAGGCATCACGTCCATAATAAGTAGACCGACTCCTGCCTGCATCTACTACTATTACTCCACACATCGATCGCTATCCAGCATGCATCTAGAGTATTAAGTTCATAAGAACAGAGTAACACATTAAGCAAGGTGACATGATGTAGAGGGATAAACTCATGCAATATGATATAAACCCCATCTTGTTATCCTCGATGGAAACAATACAATACGTGCCTTGCAACCCTTTCTGTCACTGGGTAAGGACACCGCAAGATTGAACCCAAAGCTAAGCACTTCTCCCATGGCAAGAAAAACCAATCTAGTAGGCCAAACTAAACTGACAATTCGAAGAGACGTGCAAAGATAACTTAATCATACATAAAAGCATTCAGAGAAGATTCAAAAATTATTCATAGATAAACTTGATCATAAACCCACCATTCATCGGATCTCGACAAACACACCGCAAAAAGAGATTACATCAAATAGATCTCCACAAGAGAGGGGAGAACATTGTATTGAGATCCAAAAGAGAGAAGAAGCCATCTAGCTAATAACTATGGACCCATAGGTCTGTGGTAAACTACTCACAACTCATCGGAGGGGCTATGGTGTTGATGTAGAAGCCCTCCGTGCTTGATTCCCTCCTCCGTGAGTGCTTGAAGGCTCCAAGATGGGATCTCGTGGATACAGAAGGTTACGGAAGTGGAAATTGTGTTTCGTGGTGCTCCTGGATGTTTTCGGGGTACGTAGGTATATATAGGAGGAAGAAGTACGTCGGTGGCCGCCCGAAGGGCCCACGAGACAGGGGGCGCGCCCTATAGGAGGGGGGCGCCCTCCTATCTCGTGGCTTCCTAGGAAGCTTCTTGACTTGCACTCTAAGTTCTTTGGATCACGTTCGTTCCAAAAATCATGCTCCCTAAGCTTTCATTCTGTTTGGACTCCGTTTGATATTCCTTTTCTTTGAAATACTGAAATAGGCAAAAATACAGCAATATGGGCTGGGCCTCCGGTTAGTAGGTTAGTTCCAAAAATGATATAAATGTGTAAAATAAAGCCCATAAACATCCAAAAGGGGTAATATAATAGCATGGAACAATCAAAAATTATAGATATGTTGGAGACGTATCAAGCATCCCCAAGCTTAATTCCTGCTCGTCCTCGAGTAGGTAAATGATAAAAAGAGAATTTTTGATGTGGAATGCTACCTAGCATAATTCATAATGTAATTTTCTTTATTGTGGCATGAATGTTCAGATCCAAATGAATACAAAATAAAAGTTCATATTGTTAAAAGAAATAATAACACTTCAAGCATACTAATCAAAGTAATCATGTCTTCTCAAAATAGCATGGCAAAAGAAAGTTCATCCCTACATAATCATATAGTTAGGCTATGCTTCATTTTCGTCACACAAATATGTTCCCAACTTCTATACCCCGATGACAAGCCAATCAATTGTTTCATACTTAAATAATCTCAAACTTTTTCAACCTTCACGCAATACATGAGCGTGAGCCATGGATATAGCACTATGGGTGGAATAGAATATGATGATGGGGATTGTGTGGAGAAGACAAAAAGGAGAAAGTCTCACATTGACGAGGATAATCAAAGGGCTATGGAGATGCCCATCAATTGATGTCAACATGAGGAGTAGGGATTGCCATGCAACGGATGCACTAGAGCTATAAATTCTCAACAAAAGAAAACTAGTGGGTGTGCATCCAACTTGCTTGCTCACGAAGACCTAGGGCATTTGAGGAAGCCCATCGTAGGAATATACAAGCCAAGTTCTATAATGAAAAATTCCCACTAGTATGAAAAAGACAACTTATGAGACTCACTAAATGAAAAACATGGTGCTACTTTGAAGCACAATATATGAGACTCACTACATGAAGAACAAGGTGCTTCTTTGAAGCACAATATATGAGACTCACTACATGAAGAACAAGGTGCTACTTTGAAGCACAAGTGTGGAAAAAGAGATAGTAACATTGCCCTTTTTATTTATTTTCCTTTTTTTTCTTTTTTTTGGGCCTTTCTTTTTTTCTTTTTGGCCTTTCTTCTTTTTTTCTTTGGGCAATGCTCTAATAATGATGATCATCACACTTCTATTGATTACAACATAAGAATTACAACTCGAAACTAGAACAAGATATGACTCTATATGAATGCCTCCGCGGTGTACCGGGATGGTGCAATGAATCAAGAGTGACATGTATGAAAAGTAATGCATGGTGCCTTTGCCACAAATACGATGTCAACTACATGATCATGCAATGGCAATATGACAAAAGTAACGTATGTCATGATGATGATGAACAGAACGGTGGAAAGTTGCATGGCAATATATCTCGGAATGGCTATGGAAATGCCATAATAGGTAGGTATGGTGGCTGTTTTGAGGAAGATATAGGGAGGTTTATGTGTGATAGAGTGTATCATATCACGGGGTTTGGATGCACCGGCGAAGTTTGCACCAACTCTCAAGGTGAGAAAGGGCAATGCACGGTACCAAAGAGGCTAGCAAAGGCGGAAAGGTAAAAGTGCGTATAATCCATGGACTCAACATTAGTCAAAAGAACTCATATACTTATTGAAAAAATTTAGAAGTCATCAAAAATCAAGTACTACGCGTATGCTCCTAGGGGGATTGATTGGTAGGAAAAGACCATCGCTCGTCCCCGACCGCCACTCATAAGGATGCACAAGCCAGGTACACTTCATGTTTCAAATTTGTTACACAACTTTAACCATACGTGCATGCTACGAGATTTGCTAACTTCAACACAAGCATTCTTTAAATTCATAATCACCCAACTAGCATAACTTTAATATCACTACCTCCATATCTCAAAACAATTAACAAGTATCAAATTGATCATAGCATCCAATTCACTTCCTATGATAGTTTTTATTATACCCAACTTGGATGCCTACCATTCTAGGACCAATTTTATGACCATAGCAAATACCATGCTGTTCCAAAAGACTCTCAAAATAATATAAGTGAAGCATGAGAGGCTAGCAATTTCTTCAAAATTAAGACACCACCGTGCTCTAAAAGATATAAGTGAAGCACTAGAGCAAAAACTATCAAGCTCAAAAGATATAAGTGAAGCACATAGAGTATTCTAGCAAATTCTAATCAAATAGACTTCTCCCAAAAGGTGTGTACAGCAAGTATGATTGTGGTAAACTAAAAAGCAAAGACTAATATAATACACGACGCTCCAAGCAAAACACTTATCATGTGGTGAATAAAAATATAGCTCCAAGTAAAGTTACCAATGAACGAAGATTTAAAGAGGGATGCCTTCCGGGGCATCCCCAAGCTTAGGCTTTTGGCTATTCTTGAATATCTTGGGGTGCCTTGGGCATCCCCAAGCTTAGGCTCTTGCCACCCTTTATTCCATAGTCCATCAAAGCTTTACCCAAAACTTGAAAACTTCACAACACAAAACTCAACCGAAAATCTTATAAGCTCCGTTAGTGAAAGAAAACAAAACCACCACATAAGGTACTGCAATGAACTCATTCTTTATTTAATTTGGTATTAAACCTACTGTATTCCAACTAATTTATTGGCCATAGATTCATCAAAATAAGCAAACAACACACGAAAAACAGAATCTGTCAAAAACAGAACAGTCTGTAGTAATCTGTAACTAACGCAAACTTCTGGAACTCAAAAAATTCAGCCAAAATAGGACGACCTAGGCAATTTGATTATTGATCATAACCAATTGGATTCACTATTTAATCACGTTGTGGTGATTTTTAACAATTATTTTCGTGAGCCGAAAGTTTCTGGAAATTACAGCAAGATCAAATAACTATCATCCAAGAAGATCCTATAGGTTTAACTTGGCACAAACACTAATTAAAACATAAAACCACATCTAAACAGAAGGTAGATGGATTATTTATTCCTAAACAGAAGCAAAAACAAAAACATAAAGAAAATTGGGTTGCCTCCCAACTAGCACTATCGCTTAACGCCCTAGCTAGGCATAAAAGCAAGGATAGATCTAACGAGTGCCATCTTTGGCACTAAACTCATAAGTAGCACGCATGATAAATTCATAAGGTAATTTGACTTTCTTTCTTGGAAAGTGCTCCATGCCTTTCTTTAATGGAAATTGGAATCTAATATTCCCTCCCTTCATATCAATAATCGCACCAATCGTTCTAAGGAAAGGTCTACCAAGAATAATAGGGCAAGAAAGATTGCAATCTATATCAAGAACGATAAAATCTACGGGCACCAAATTTCTATTTGCAACAATAAGAAAATCATTTATTCTTCCCATATGCTTTTTAATGGTGGAATCCGCAAGGTGCAAATTTAAAAACAATCATCAAGATCATGGAAACCTAGGATATCACATAAAGTTTTCGGAATCGTGGAAACACTAGCACCCAAATCACACAAAGCAAAACACTCATAATCTTTAATTCTAATCTTTATATTAGGTTCCCACTCATCATTAAGTTTTCTAGGTATAGAAACTTCCAAATTAAGTTTTTCATCATAAGATTGCATCAAGGCATCAACAATATGTTTGGTAAAGGCTTTGTTTTGACTATAAGCATGAGGAGAAGTAACAACGGCTTGCAACAAGGAAATACAACCTTTTATAGAGCAATTATCATAATTAAATTCCTTGAAATCCGAGATAGTAGGTTCAACATTATTAGAAGTTGAGGATTCTCCAATCTCACTTTTACCAAATTTAACATTAAGATCGAAAGACTCCGAATTCTTGGGACGCCTTCTAGGCAAAGTTGATTCATCATCAATCCCATAATCATCAAAATTAATATTGCAAAACATAGATCTAATCGGAGACGCATCAATAACTTTAAGATCCTCATCATTATTTTCATGTAATTTAGAAGAACACGCTTTTATGAAGCTTTCTTTTTTAGCATGCAATCTAGCGGTTCTTTCCTTGCACTCGTCAATGGAAATTATCATTACTTTTAGAGACTCATTGATATCATGCTTAGGAGAATAAGATCCAAGTTTAAGAGAATTAACATCAAGCGAAAGTCTATCAACGTTCCTAGCCAAATCATCAACTTTGAGCAGTTTTTCTTCAAGCAAAGCATTAAAATTCTTTTGGGAAATCATAAATTCTTTCACACTATTCTCAAAACTAGAGGGCATATTATTAAAATTACCATAAGAATTATTTTAGGAATTTCCATAATTATTAGAGGGATTACTAGGGAACGGTCTAGCATTAAAATTTCCTCTATAAGCATTATTTCCAAAACTATTCCTACCAACAAAATTCACATCCATAGATTCATTATTATTCTCAATCAAGGAAGACAAAGGCATATCATGGGGATCAAGAGGGGTATTTTTAGTAGCAAACATCTTCATAAGTTCATCCATCTTTCCACTCAAAACATTGATTTCTTCTATAGCATGCACTTTTTTACTAGAAGATCTTTTGGTGTGCCATTGAGAATAATTAGCCATAATATTATCAAGGAGTTTTGTAGCATCTCCTAATGTGATTTCCATAAAGGTGCCTCCCGCGGCCGAATCTAAGATATTTCTAGAAGCAAAGTTCAATCCGGCATAAAATTTTTGTATAATCATCCATAAATTCAAACCATGAGTAGGGCAATTGCGAAGCATCAATTTCATTCTTTCCCAAGATTGGGCAACATGCTCATGATCAAGTTGTTTAAAGTTCATAATATCATTTTTAAGAGTGATGATCTTAGCGGGAGGAAAATACTTAGAGATAAAAGCATCTTTGCACTTGTTCCAAGAATCAATACTATTTTTAGGCAAAGATGAAAACCAAACTTTATCACGATCTCTAAGTGAAAACAGAAATTACTTCAATTTGACAATATTGTTATCCATATCTTTCTTCTTTTGCATATCACACAAATCAACGAAGTTGTTTAGATGAGTAGCGGCATCTTCACCAGGAAGGCCGGCGAATTGATCTTTCATAACAAGATTCAGCAAAGCAGTATTGATTTCACATGACTCATCATTATTAAGAGGAGCAATCAGAGTACTACGGAAATCATTATTATTGGTACTCGAGAAGTCACACAATTTGGTATTATCTTGTGCCATGGCAACAAGTAATCCAACACACAAGCAAACAGAAAAACGGCAAGCAAAAAGCGAGAAGGAGATTGGGAAAGAGAGGGCGAATAAAACTGCAAGGGTGAAGTGGGGGAGAGGAAAATGAGAGGCAAATGGAAAATAATGTAAATGCGAGGAAGATGGGTTTGTGATGGGTACTTGGTATGTCTTGACTTGAGCGAAGACCTCCCCGGCAACGGCACCAGAAATGAGCTTAGTTGACGGGGTGTGAGTGAGTGCCCTTTACCTAGCCTCCCCGGCAACGGCGCCAGAAATCCTTCTTGCTACGTCTTGAGCTTGCGTTGGTTTTCCTCGAAGAGGAGAGGGTGATGCAGCAAGTGTAGCGTAAGTATTTCCCTCAGTTTTTGAGAACCAAGGTATCAATCCAGTAGGAGGCTCCTCAAAAGTCCCACACACCTACACAAACAAACTGAGAACTCGCAACCAACGCAATAAAGGGGTTGTCAATCCCTTCACGGCCACTTGCGAAAGTGAGATTTAATAAAGATAGTATGATAAGATAAATATATTTTTGGTATTTTATGATATAGATGCGAAAAGTAAAGATGCAAATAAAAGTAGATTGAAAGCAAATATGATAAGAGATAGACCCGTGTCGGTGTACTAGAGTAGGGGGTACCCTAGTATCCCCAACTTGTGCACGGGCAGTTGCAGCCCTCCGCGGCAAGGCTTGCCGGGTGATTGCCAAGGTCCTCCGTGGTTCCTTTGGAGCCATTCAAGAACAAAGTATTTAAGCCAAGGAGACAAGGCCCCGACAAGAGGAGCTTGCCGGGAAGGCCAGCCAAGGCACCTAGAAGACAAGGCCCCGGCAAGAGGAGCTTGCCGGGAAGGCCACCCAAGGCACCTAGGAGACAAGGCCCGACAAGAGGAGCTTGCCGGAAGGCCGGTGAGCGACAAGCTTCCGGACATGACAAGACAACAACCGGCAAAGGCGCTTGCCGGGCAGACCACCACTCGGACACGTGCTCCTGCACATCCACTAACGTGTCACCACAGGACCTTTCCAGGCGCGCGTGGCAAGAGGCCGTGCGGCCAGCGGAGCGCGGTGGCATGCGATGCTGACAAGATTGCCATCGTGGCAAGCGGTGGCGCCCCTGACGGTCCCTGTTTGCACTGTTAGGGCGACGTAGACGGGCATTTAATGCCTTTGTCCCCTGCCGTTAGGGTTAGGTATGATACACTGTACAAGTAGCTGTACCAACCACTCCTTTTCCATTTTTACCCTTGCCTACGTTGCCACCGCCGGAGACCCTTGAGCATATAAAAGGAGGCCCATGCACAACGTAGAAAGGGGTTCGAAAAACACTCACGCTCGGTCTCGTTAGCGGCTTGTGTGTACTGTAGCACTCAAGCGCTCCTGAGCAAGAACTCAATACATCCAGACATGCAGCAGTAGGAGTGTTATCTCTCCGGAGAGCTCCGAAGCTGGGTAAAACCGCTCGTGTGCTTCGCCTCGATCTGCTCTTCGTGCGACCTCCGCCCCCCGCCGAACCAAAAGGGGCTCGGTCCGCCGGTCCCATGGGTGTTTGTGGGTCAGATCAGCCTCCCCGACATCTTTGGCGCGCCAGGTAGGGGGCGTCGAGATTGTGTGAACCTGATTCGGCGTCCACACGAGCTAGATCTTCATCATCTTCATCGACATGCCAACGAAGAAGAAGGCTTCGGCGGCAGATGCTCCATCCGCGTCGAACCCACCACCACCGGAGCAAACGGGTGGTAGGATGGACGCCGGCGGAAGAATGGACATCGACGGAGGAGTCCACGGCGCTGCCAAGTCCAAGGAGAAGGCGGCGCAGACCTCGGCGTCCGTACATGCACCGCGCCCATCTCAGGAGGCGCGGGACCGACAGCGTCATGGTGTTCACAACGCCATACGCTCGTTGGACCGAGATCGAGCTGGTGGATCTCGGGATGCTCAAGACCAGCATGCACGCCAACATGCCGGTAGCGGCGAAACGCGATCGCTGGGCGGGATATCGCTCCTTCTAACATAGTTAGAAGTCCGAGCATATCCCGCTCCTCGCGCCGTTCGCCACTGCCACCCGCCACTCCAGCAGAAGCTTTGGCGAGAGCTCAGCTTCTCCTAGACTACCCTCCAACAGCCGACAAGGTCGATGAATGGAGGGCCACCATTCAGAGTCTCATCGGCTTTGCCAACGGCGACGCTCCGCGGCAGCCGAGTGCATCGCTGCCGCGGCAAGACTCCAAGGCACGAGCCGGTGGCGACGAAACCGGTGGGGGTGCAACCACCATGCACTCTCCGCCCCGAAGGCCAAGATCGCCGACTCGCTGGATCCACCTCGACAGCGACTCCACCGCGTCATCGGATCCACGAGCTCGCCGCGATCAGCGCCAAGTTCTTCACGAACGGCAGCAAGAAGACGCTCGAACTCGCATCGAGCGCCGAAGAGAAGCGTGGCGTCAATCCGACCAGCGCACTGGGCCCTCTGTCAACATGCATGTGCCAGAGGAACCAGGCGACTTGCCGTACGCGGTAGGTTGCCCTGCGTTCACTCGTGAGCTACGGCAAGTCCAGTGGCCCAGCAAGAAGAATTTCAAGCCAGACGTACCAGAGAAGTACGACGGCAAGACGCATCCGTCGGAGTTCCTCAGCATCTACACCATCGCGGTGCAAGCTGCCGGGGGGCGAGACGACAAAGGCAACTCTGATTCAAGATTTAGACGAAACCTTTGCAAACCTGCGCAAGATCAACCTCAAGCTCAACCCCGAGAAGTGCGTGTTTGGAGTCCCCTCCGGCAAGCTTCTCGGGTTCTTCGTGTCTCAACGGGGAATTGAAGCCAATCCCGACAAGATCAAGGCCATTGAGCAGATTGAAGCACCAAAGCGCGTCAAGGATGTACGAAGACTTGCGGTTATGTAGCTGCTCTCAGCAGGTTTATCTCTAGATCTGCTGCGGCGCCCTGCCATTTTTCAAAATTTTGAAAAAGGCAGGTCCAAAGAAATGGACTCCGGAAGCGGAGGCTGCGCTGCAGGACCTGAAGAGATACCTGTCCTCCACTCCAACACTTGTCGCACCTAAGCCACAAGACAAGTTGCTGCTATATATAGCGGCAACCAATCAAGTGGTTAGTGCTGCGTTAGTAGCGGAGAGGGAGGCGGATGATGAGCTAGCAACCATGGCAGATGCACCCAGCGACAAGCAGGGGGCTTCACCGACAAGCTCTGGTCCCGACAAGGATGGATCTGCGCAGACGCATGAGAAGATGCAGAAAAGAATGGTGCAGCGCCCAGTTTACTTTGTCAGTTCCCTTCTCTGAGGGGCTAGGTCAAGGTACTCTGGTGTGCAGAAATTGCTTTTCGGCCTCCTCATGGCCTCGAGAAAGTTGCGCCATTACTTCCAGGCACATGAGATCACAGTCGTCACTCGTTTTCTGCTGAAGAGGATACTGCAAAATCCAGAAGCAACAGGCAGGATTGTCGAGTGGGCACTGGAATTATCAAGCTTTGGCCTCAAGTTTGAAAGCACTTCAACTATTCAAAGCAGAGCATTGGCGGAGTTCATAGCAGAATGGACGCCAACACAAGATGAAGAAATTCCAGAAACGAGCATCCCCTGGCCAAGGAAGCAAGCAAAGAGTGGCTGATGTACTTTGATGGTGCCTTCTCGCTACAAGGCGCCGGTCTTGGCGTGCTACTTGTTGCACCCACCGGAGAGCACCTCAAGCACGTAGTCGGATGCACTTTCCCAAGGAGCAGGCAACAAACAATACGGCAGAGTATGAAGGTTTGCTTGCCGGTCTCAGGATCGCAGTAGACCTTGGGATCAAGAAGCTCATTGTCAGGGGTGACTCACAGCTTGTCATCCGCCAAGTTAACAAGAGTTATCAGAGTCCATTGATGGAAGCTTACGTTGATGAAGTGAGAAAGCTAGAGGAGCACTTTGACGGCCTACAGATGGAATATATTCCAAGAGCTCAGAACGATATTACTGATGGCCTGTCAAAGTGCACTGCACTTAAGTTACCTGTGGAACCAGGGATTTTTGTGCTCAAGCTGCCTCAACCGTCTGTAAAACCATCAACCGGACAGAGCAAGAAGAGGAAGTTGATCTCTGGTGACTATTTTCTGGCAGAGCTCCCCGAAGCCGCCGCAAAGAAGGTCCCCAAGATCAACACCAAGAGTGCTGAGGAGCAGTCTGCTCCGACAAGCCCTAGGGTTTGTTTCGTTGAAGCAGACGCTCCCGACAAGTTTTGCTCCGGCAAGCTTGTCGGGGAACATCAAGCTCCGGCTGAGCCGCAGGTTCTCGCCGTGGAAGCAGATGTTCCCGCAGCAACAGATGTACCTTTAGTCACCAAGAGTGCTGAGGAGCAGTCTGCTCCGACAAGCCCTAGGGTTTGTTTCGTTGAAGCAGACGCTCCCGACAAGTTTTGCTCCGGCAAGCTTGCCGGGGAACGTCAAGCTCCGGCTGAGACGCAGGTTCTCGCCGTGGAAGCGGATGTTCCCGCAGCAGCAGATGTGCCTTTAGCCCTTGTTGTCGAGCCACAAGCTCCAACATGGGCACAGCAGATTGTCCGTTTCCTTCAGACAGGAGAACTTCCCGAAGAGCAAGAAGAAGCGGAAAGAGTAGCCCGGCAGTCAAGTATGTACCAGTTTGTCGATAGCACATCAGACAGGAGAAGACTCAACGGTGTGAAATTGAAGTGTATTCACCGGGAAGACGAACAAAAGCTGTTGGCGAGAGATACATGGAGGCATATGTGGTCACCACATTGGCGAGAGCACTTGCCGCAAAGCGTTCCGGCAAGGTTTCTTTTGGCCAACAGCCCTCCGTGATGCAACCGCACAAGTAACCAAGTGTGAAGCGTGCAGTTCCATTCCAAGCAGATACACCAGCCAGCTCAAGCTCTCCGTGACGATCCCTTTATCCCGGCCATTTTTGGTCTGGGGCTCGACATCCTCGGCCCCTTTCCCCGAGCTGTCGGGGCTTTGAGTACTTATGCGTTGCAATCGACAAGTTCACAAAGTGGCGGAAGTGGAAGCGATGAGGAAGGTGACAAAGACAGTCAGAGTCAAGTTCTTGGTCGATTGTTTGCCGTTTCGGAATCCCTAACAGGATCATCACCGACAACGGCATGCAGTTCACGAGCCGCACCTTCATGCAGTACGTCCAAGATCTTGGCGCCAAGGTCTGCTTCGCTTCTGTTGCTCATCCGAGAAGCAACGGTCAAGCAGAGAGGGCAAATGCTGAAGTGTTGCGCGGGCTCAAGACCAGAACTTTCGACAGGCTGCACAAGTGCGGAAGAAACTGGATCGAGGAGCTGCCGGTGGTTCTTTGGTCGATCAGGACGACGCCAAATCGAGCCACCGGCCAGACACCTTTCGCTCTAGTCTATGGAGCAGAGGCAGTTCTCCCCACGGAACTCGTATACGGATCTCCTCGAGTACTCGCTTATGATGAGCTCGAGCAAGAGCGATTCGCGACAAGATGACGCTGCTCCTTGAGGAGGATCGTCTTCAGGCTGCTGTACGAGCTACTCGATATCAGCAAGCTTTGCACCGCTACCATAGCCGCAAAGTTAACGCCAGAAGTCTCGAGGAAGGCGACCTTGTTCTTCGGCGCGTTCAGTCCGCCAAGAATTCCAACAAGTTGACGCCAAAGTGGGAAGGCCCTTACCGGGTGAAACGAGTCACTAGGCCTGGCGCTGTCATGCCTTTGAGACTGAAGATGGAATTCGGTGAGCAACTCCTGGAACATTGAGCATCTTCGTAAGTTTTACCCGTGAAGCGCGGTTGCCGGAACCTGTTCAAGCAACCACCTTTTGTACAAGTCTTGCCGCTGTTGCATGTAATCCTTTGTACAAAGCCGGGCGCAGACCCCGTGCATAAGTAAAGCTAATGTGCTTCGCACATCTTGTCAATTTCATGCTTTTTACTCCTATTTTGCATGCATTATCTGACACCTTGTGCAGCACCTACCCCGGTAAGCAATAACGAGCCATAAGGCTCCATATCTTTATTTTCTCTTCTTTCTCTTTCTCAAAGAAAGGAAGGTTCCCTCGCACACAAGTTTGCCGGGGGGGGGGGGGAAGGAGAAGATAACGGTGTGGACCAAGCGTCGCTCGAGGAGGTTTCGCCTTACCGGGAAGCGAACGACAGAAAAGCTAAGTTGCTAAAAGTTTGAGCAATTAATTTTAATTTTTTAAGTTATTCTCCTCGAACGACCATACTTTGTATGGAAAACCTGTGCGCAGAGGAACCAACTCGTAGCTAGTTGCGCCCTTATTTTGTTTCGAGTCCGCTCAACAACTTAAGTGAGCTGCAACTAGTTGCGACAAGGTTACTTGTCGGAAGCGGCACCGCCAAAGTTGGCCGACGTCCCTTTTCGGCGCTTCATGCCTGTGTGCCTCATACCGACAAGTTCCCTAAAAGCGTAGGGCAAAAACATACAAAGGAAGGAATCAAGTAGAGGAAATAACATAGCAATCACTACCCGAAATAGAGTTATATTACAAGATAGCTTGTCGCAGCTCTAATAGATTGTTCTCATGACATGAGCAGCAGCGACAAGAAAAAGAGAAAACGAGCGGCCTAATCTACGCGATCGCCCTCAACCCTCTTGATACCACTCACCCTGTCCATGATGGGTGCGACAAAGGTCTTGAGCGCCTCCACATCAGCATCCGGCGGCAAAGACTTGAGGACATTGGTGAGGTTGAGGCCTGGATTGCAGAAGGCCACCTTCATCAGCACCTTTTGAAGAGCTCCCGCGCAGATCTGGCGCGACTCCTCGGCCAGCTGCTTTGGGACTTCTTCTCGGAGTCGCTGGAGGGCCGTCACCACGCCCTTGAAGAACAAGCTGAGCTTGGCGCTGGGTTGGAGGTGCTCATCGGAAGAATATCCAAGATCCACCATCCCCAGCTTCGCCAGCTCCCTGTCGATGGCCGCAACAACATCCACGAGACCCTCGGTCCAGTGCTCCACGTTTTCCCTAAAGGTATTCTGGGCGGCAGCAGCACTCGCCAGCGCCGCCTCGTCGGCCTTGATCTTCTCCTTCAAGACCACCTCCTGCTCCCTGGCGCCGTCCAGCGTCTGAGTCAAAGTGGTTAGCTTCAACACAAGATCTGCATTGGAGTCCTTGGCGGCACTGAGCTCCTTGCTCCTCTCGGCGAGACGGCCCTGCAGCTCGCCAAGAGTGTAGGCGTCCTTCTCGCGCTCGTGCTTGAGTGCAGCAAGCTCCTCGCCGCTCTCCTTGAGATTGGCCTCCAACTGCGCCACCTTCGTCTCCAGCTCCTTCTTGGCGGCCTCAGCAGCTGCGGCAGCATACTTTGCCTCCTTGAGAGCCCCGCGAAATGTCTGCTCGCACGTGGCTAGATCCTCCTCGTGGCTGTCAAGGTTAACCTTCCTCTGCGCCAACTCGCCTTCTTGCGCAGATAGCTTCTGGGCGGCAAGCCGCTGTTGCTCCTCAGTTTCAGCCCTCTCGAGGAGGAAGGCTTTGCGCTTTTCGGCGAGCTATTCCCGCTCCGCTGCCAAGGACCGGAGAGCTTCCTGGTTAAGGCCCCGGAGCTCCTCCGCGCGTTTCTCAATGTCCGCTCCCGCCTTCGCGACAAGCGCTTCCCGGGATTCCAGCTTGGCTTGTCGGGCGCGGTAGAGCGACAGCAGCTTCCGCAGCAGCTGCTCCTCCTCGAAGCTTCGCCCGGCTGCTTTGCTTGGCGCGTCAACCAGCGTCAGCCCAGCAGAGGCGAGCAGCTCTTCGTCAAAAGTCTCCCCTTCGACCGGAGCCCTGGAGCTCGACGCCCAGGGGAGCTTGATGAAGACGCCATCGCCGGCCTTCAAATAGGTGCCGGGCTGGGGCCCTTCGGAGCCTGATGTTGCAACAGTGGCGGAGGGATCGGCGGTTGGCGTAGCGCCTGGCGCTCCTGCGGCCTCAGGGCCGTCAGTGCGATCGCCGGACCCCTCGCCAGCTTCTGCGGCAGCAGCCTGGGCGGCCTCCTCGCCGGCAGGCTCTTCAGCGCCAGCTTCTTCTTCGATGGTGGCGGCGTCGTCAGTATTGCCGCGCACGTCCGCCTCGCCGGCGGCCTCGGTCTCCATCGGCTCTGCGGCAGATGGATCTGACGACCGAAAAGTGAAGAAGAATCAAGCAAATATTCAAAAAGAAAACTAGAAGAAGAAGAACACAAGGGAAGTTCTCAAGCGAAGAGGTTACCTATGCTAGGATCTGCAGTCGTGGTCTCAACCACCGTGGGATCACTGGTGCTGTCCCTTGCCGGAGAACCGACCCTTGCCGGAGAAGTCTCCCTTGCCGGAGAATGCTCCCTTGCCGGAGGGTCCTCCCTTGGCGGTGTAGTCGAAGCAGAAGGCATGTCAGGAGCGGCCTCAGGGCACTTTGGTACGGCTGCTCTGCTCCTACCCAAATCAGCAATCAGATATCAGCAAAGAAGGAGCACCCATGCACGCCGAACAGAAAGAAATAAACCATATACTTACTCTGGGGGCTGTGCTGGGGGCTGCTTTGAGGAAGAGTTGCCGCGTCCGGCAAGGTGGTCTCTGACGTGCCTCCTGCTGTCGCGGTGGGTTCGTCCTCGATGACAATCACCGGTGCCTTGGCTCTCTTCGACGCTCTCTGAGCCAGCGTCCTGAAAAGGAATGGATTCAGAGTGAAGCAAATCAGATACAAGACAGAGCAACAAATCGAAGAACTACGAATACAACAAAGAATCTTACTCTTCTTCCTCCTCCTCGGAGCTGAGCGCAGAGAGATCAAATTCAGCCCCGCCTCCAGTGCGACGAGGCGGAGGAGTAAGTTCCCTTGGCCGCTTGGCGGGAGCAGAAGCGGTGGTCTGCGAGGGCCCTGCTCCAGTTGCCGCAGCGGCGTGGGGTGCTCCCGCGGCAACAGTGCTTGCTGCGGTGGAGCGCGTCACGCGGCGCGACGGCTGTTGGCTCGTCTACCGCCCCGCTACATCTCCGGCCTTGCGGAGACGCCTTCTTGGTGGAGCTGGGGGCTCCGCTCGCGGTAAGCTGCTTGAAGGTGGGGAGGAGGCGCCCTCGGCGGGCTCGCTCAACTCAGCTTCAGGCTCGGCAAGCTCCTCCTCGCTGGCAAACTCCTTTCGCTCGACAAGGCTTGCCGCCTCTGCTGCCTCTGCCTCCTCCACAGTGAATCCGAACTCGCCCGCGGCTGCAGCTGCTGCCGCCTCTTCCAGCCTGGTGGCGATGCGCTGCATCTCATCATCGGTGGTGTCGCGGGTGAGGCCCCTGCTTTCGTCGGGCGGATCGGCACTTCTACCAGATCGTCAAAGAACTGCCGCACGACGTCATCTGCAGGCTCTTGCCAAGTTTGGACAATTCCATGTGAATCGCACAACGGCATCATTGCACGGATGCGGTCAAGCGAGGAATTGTTGCACAGCGGAATGACGCCCCTCGGCAACCTAAACATTTCTGGATGATCAGGATCGGGCTTGAACAGCTCCAAGAGCATCGCGTCAAGTTCCAAGATGGTGAAGTTGAAGTTGAGGCCCGGGCGCAGCCTCATGATATCCGCCGCGTTCAAACTCCTGGTGGGTCTCCTCCTCTCCTGCAAGGGGGCGATGCGGCGGCAAAGAAATTCTGCGCCAACGGTGCCTACGGTGAGCCCGGCAAGTCTAAGGCGAAGGATTCGGGTGACTGCAATCTTCAACCTAGCGTCTTCCGGGGCCAGATTGCTCCAATCGTTGCCGCGCACTACTGGGGTTTGGCGCTGGGCGGTAAACGGCTACGGGTTCTCCTCGACAACCCAGCACCAGTCTGCTCTCCACTCGTCCCATTTGCTGCGGAGCTCTCCCTCCAGATACGCTTCCTTCTTGCCGGTCCTCGAGATCCAGGCGATTTCGCCGGAAAGGGGCTCCCCTCTCTCAACCCGAAGCATAAAGAAGTGGCGGAAAAGGGCTACGTTTGGGTGGACTCCGACAAAGTTTTCGCAGAGATGTGCGAAAACTGCCATGGTCAGAACAACATTGGGGGTGAAATCAAGGAGGCGGAACCCGTAGGTGTTCATGATGTCCTGAAAAATTCAGAAAAAGGCGGGCGAGCCCGCAGAGAAGAAGAGCGCCAAGAAGGGATATCCATTGAGCTAGTTCCGAGGCAGCAGTGGAAGTACCTTCGGCGCTGGATGTGCACGCTGCGTCTCCGTCGACCAGAAGAGGTAGTAGTACTCCCTCGGGTCCTCGCGGCGAGCTGGGGGAAGAGTGCCGCTCCTTCCGCAGCGCCAAGAAGCCGCTGCGCCTCGGCCGACTTCACAGCCTTCCCTTGTCGGCTTTGAGCCATGGCGGAGGTGGTGAGGGAGGTCGGCGGCGTTGGTGATGCAGGTGGCGATGGGGAAGTGAGCGCTGCTCTCTATTCAACATTGGGAAGAAGGGGGAGCAGCGGAGGTTTTTCGAGATTGGACAAAGAATCGGCGAGGTGGGCGAACTGCCCCTGTTTCTCCTGCTTATAAAGAGGGAGGGGGCGGACGTTCCGCTTTTCCGAATAAAGAAACCCCCCACGATCTCTCCCACGACGCCGCATTCGACGCATGCCGTTCATGGAGGGCAAGGTGGGTCCGGAGTGAGTTATGGCGTAAACCAGGCCGCGCGTGCCCGTGCCCTATTTTGGGCCTGGCCCAACAGCGCTCGGCACCGTGTCTGGCCCAGGCCCGGGGGCTCCTATCGGTGTACTAGAGTAGGGGGTACCCTAGTATCCCCAACTTGTGCACGGGCAGTTGCAGCCCTCCGCGGCAAGGCTTGCCGGGTGACCGCCAAGGTCCTCCGTGGTTCCTTTCGAGCCATTCAAGAACAAAGTATTTAAGCCAAGGAGACAAGGCCCCGACAAGAGGAGCTTGCCGGGAAGGCCAGCCAAGGCACCTAGAAGACAAGGCCCCAGCAAGAGGAGCTTGCCGGGAAGGCCACCCAAGGCACCTAGGAGACAAGGCCCCGGCAAGAGGAGCTTGCCGGGAAGGCCCGGTTAGCGACAAGCTTCCGGACGCGACAAGACAACAACATGACAAGGCGCTTGTCAGCTGCAGACCACTCGGACTGCGCTCCGGCACATCCACTAACGTGTCACCACAGGACCTTTCCAGCGCCAGGCGGCAAGAGGCCGTCGCGGCCGGTGAGCGTGATGGCATGCGACGCCGACAAGATTGCCATCGTGGCAAGCGGTGGCGCTCGACGGTCCCTCGTTTGCACTTTGTTAGGGCGGCGTGAGACGGGCATTTAATGCCTTTGTCCCTGCCATCGTGGTTAGGTATGATACACTCGTACAAGTAGCTGTACCAACCACTCCTTTTCCATTTTTACCCTTGCCTACGTTGCCACCTGTCGGAGACCCCTTGAGCATATAAAAGGAGGCCCATGCGCAACGTAGAAAGGGGTTCGAAAAACACTCACGCTCGGTCTCGTTAGCGGCTTGTGTGTACTGTAGCACTCAAGCGCTCCCGAGCAAGAACTCAATACATCCAGACATGCAGCAGTAGGAGTGTTATCTCTCTGGAGAGCTCCGAAGTTGGGTAAAACCGCTCGTGTGCTTCGCCTCGATCTGCTCTTCGTGCGACCTCCGCCCCCCGCCGAACCAAAAGGGGCTCGGTCCGCCGGTCCCATAGGTGTTCGTGGGTCAGATCAGCCTCCCCGAAATCTTTGGCGCTTTCGGAGCCATGGCGGAGGTGGTGAGGGAGGTCGACGGCGTTGGTGATGCTGGTGGCGATGGGGGGCGGAGCGCTGCTCTCTATTGAACCTTGGGAAGAAGGGGGGAGCAGCGGAGGTTTTTGGAGATTGGACAGCAACTGGCGAGGTGGGTGAACTGCCCCTGTTTCCCCTGCTTAGAAAGAGGGAGGGGGCGGACGTTCCGCTTTTCCGAATAAAGAAACCCCCCACGATCTCTCCCACGACGCTGCATTCGACGCATGCCGTTCGTGGAGGGCGTGGTGGGTCCGGAGTGAGTTATGGCATAACCCAGGCCGCGTGTCTGCAGCCTGTTTTGGGCTGGCCCAACAGCCAAAGACTGCAGTGTGGCCCAGGCCCGGGGGCTCCTGTCGGTGTACTAGAGTAGGGGGTACCCTAGTATCCCCAACTTGTGCACGGGCAGTTGCAGCCCTCCGCGGCAAGGCTTGCCGGGTGACCGCCAAGGTCCTCTGTGGTTCCTTTGGAGCCATTCAAGAACAAAGTATTTAAGCCAAGGAGACAAGGCCCCGGCAAGAGGAGCTTGCCGGGAAGGCCCGCCAAGGCACCCTAGAAGACAAGGCCCGGCAAGAGGAGCTTGCCGGGAAGGCCACCCAAGGCACCTAGGAGACAAGGCCCCAGCAAGAGGAGCTTGCCGGGAAGGCCCGATGAGCGACAAGCTTCCGGACGCGACAAGACAACAACTGCGGCAAGGCGCTTGCCACGGCAGACCACCACTCTGGACCTGCGATCCAGCACATCCACTAACGTGTCACCCTGGGACCTTTCCAGGCGCGCGTGGCAAGAGGCCGTCTTGCGGCGGGAGCTGGTGGCATGCGACGCTGACAAGATTGCCATCGTGGCAAGCGGTGGCGCCCCTGACGGTCCCTGTTTGCACTGTTAGGGCGACGTAGACGGGCATTTAATGCCTTTGTCCCCTATCGTCAAGGTTAGGTATGATACACTGTACAAGTAGCTGTACCAACCACTCCTTTTCCATTTTACCCTTGCCTACGTTGCCACCGTCGGAGACCCTTGAGCATATAAAAGGAGGCCCATGCACTTAGCGTAGAAAGGGGTTCGAAAAACACTCACGCTCGGTCTCGTTAGCGGCTTGTGTGCACTGTAGCACTCAAGCGCCCCCGAGCAAGAACTCAATACATCCAGACATGCAGCAGTAGGAGTGTTATCTCTCCGGAGAGCTCCGAAGCTGGGTAAAACCGCTCGTGTGCTTCGCCTCGATCTGCTCTTCATGCGACCTCCGCCCCCCGCCAAACCAAAAGGGGCTCGGTCCGCCGGTCCCATAGGTGTTCGTGGGTCAGATCAGCCTCCCCGAAATCTTTGGCGCTTTCGGAGCCATAGCGGAGGTGGTGAGGGAGGTCGACGGCGTTGGTGATGCTGGTGGCGATGGGGGGCGGAGCGCTGCTCTCTATTAAACCTTGGGAAGAAGGGGGGAGCAGCGGAGGTTTTTCGAGATTGGACAGAATCGGCGAGGTGGGCGAACTGCCCTGTTTACCACTGCTTATAAAGAGGGAGGGGCGGACGCCCGCTTTTCTCCGAATAAAGAAACCCCCCACGATCTCTCCCACGACGCCGCATTCGACGCATGCCGTTCGTGGAGGGCATGGTGGGTCCGGAGTGAGTTATGGCGTAACCCAGGCCGTGCGTGCCCGTGCCATGTTTTGGGCCTGGCCCAACAGCGCTCGGCACCGTGTGTGGCCCAGGCCCGGGGGCTCCTGTCGGTGTACTAGAGTAGGGGGTACCCTAGTATCCCCAACTTGTGCACGGGCAGTTGCAGCCCTCCATGCAAGGCTTGCCGGGTGACCGCCAAGGTCCTCTGTGGTTCCTTTGGAGCCATTCAAGAACAAAGTATCTAAGCCAAGGAGACAAGGCCCCGGCAAGAGGAGCTTGCCGGGAAGGCCAGCCAAGGCACCTAGAAGACAAGGCCCCGGCAAGAGGAGCTTGCCGGGAAGGCCACCCAAGGCACCTAGGAGACAAGGCCCCAGCAAGAGGAGCTTGCCGGGAAGGCCCGGTGAGCGACAAGCTTCCGGACGCGACAAGACAACAACTGCGGCAAGGCGCTTGCCGCGGCAGACCACCACTCTGGACCTGCGCTCCAGCACATCCACTAACGTGTCACCCAGGGACCTTTCCAGGCGCGCGTGGCAAGAGGCCGTGCGGCCAGCGGAGCGCGGTGGCATGCGACGCTGACAAGATTGCCATCGTGGCAAGCGGTGGCGCCTGCATCCCTGTTTGCCTGTTAGGGCGACGTGAGACGGGCATTTAATGCCTTTGTCCCTGTCGTCGGGGTTAGGTATGATACACCTGTACAAGTAGCTGTACCAACCACTCCTTTTCCATTTTACCCTTGCCTACGTTGCCACCTGCCGGAGACCCTTGAGCATATAAAGGAGGCCCATGCGCAACGTAGAAAGGGGTTCAAAACACTCACGCCGGTCTCAAGTTAGCAGCTTGTGTGTACTGTAGCACTCAAGCGCTCCCGAGCAAGAACTTAATACATTCAGACATGCAGCAGTAGGAGTGTTATCTCTCCGGAGAGCTCCGAAGCTGGGTAAAACCGCTCATGTGCTTCGCCTCGATCTGCTCTTCGTGCGACCTCCGCCCCCCGCCGAACCAAAAGGGGCTCGATCCGCCGGTCCCATAGGTGTTCGTGGGTCAGATCAGCCTCCCCGAAATCTTTGGCGCTTTCGGAGCCATGGCGGAGGTGGTGAGGGAGGTCGACGGCGTTGGTGATGCTGGTGGCGATGGGGGGCGGAGCGCTGCTCTCTATTCAACCTTGGGAAGAAGGGGGGAGCAGCGGAGGTTTTTCGAGATTGGACAGCAACTGGCGAGGTGGGCGAACTGCCCCTGTTTCCCCTGCTTATAAAGAGGGAGGGGGCGGACGTTCCGCTTTTCCGAATAAAGAAACCCCCCACGATCTCTCCCATGACGCCGCATTCGACACATGTCGTTCGTGGAGGGCGTGGTGGGTCCGGAGTGAGTTATGGCGTAACCCAGGCCGCGCGTGCCCGTGCCCTGTTTTGAGCCTGGCCCAACAGCGCTCGGCACCGTGTGTGGCCCAGGCCCGGGGGCTCCTGTCGGTGTACTAGAGTAGGGGGTACCCTAGTATCCCCATCTTGTGCACGGGCAGTTGCAGCCCTCCGCGGCAAGGCTTGCCGGGTGACCGCCAAGGTCCTCCGTGGTTCCTTTGGAGCCATTCAAGAACAAAGTATTTAAGCCAAGGAGACAAGGCCCCGGCAAGAGGAGCTTGCCGGGAAGGCCAGCCAAGGCACCTAGAAGACAACGCCCCGGCAAGAGGAGCTTGCTGGGAAGGCCACCCAAAGCACCTAGGAGACAAGGCCCCGGCAAGAGGAGCTTGCCGGGAAGGCCCGGTGAGCGACAAGCTTCCGGACGTGACAAGACAACAACCGCGGCAAGGCGCTTGCCATGCAGACCACCACTGGACCTGCGCTCCAGCACATCCACTAACGTGTCACCACAGGACCTTTCGGTAGCAGCGTGGCAAGAGGCGTCTGGCGACCAGCGGAGCGCTGATGGCATGCGACGTGACAAGATTGCCATCGTGTGGCAAGCGGTGGCGCCCGACGGTCCCTGTTTGCCTCGTTAGGGCGGCGTGAAACGGGCATTTAATGCCTTTGTCCCCTGTCGTCGTGGTTAGGTATGATACACTTTACAAGTAGCTGTACCAACCACTCCTTTTCCATTTTTACCCTTGCCTACGTTGCCACCTCCGGAGACCCCTTGAGCATATAAAAGGAGGCCCATGCTTAGCGTAGAAAGGGGTTCGAAAACACTCACGCCGGTCTCGTTAGCGGCTTGTGCATCTTGTAGCACTCAAGCGCTCCCGAGCAAGAACTCAATACATCGGACATGCAGCGGTAGGAGTGTTATCTCTCCGGAGAGCTCGAAGCTGGGTAAAACCGCTTGTTAACCGCCTCGATCTGCTCTTCAGGCGACCTCCGCCCCCGCCGAACCAAAAGGGGCTCGGTCCACTGGTCCCATAGGTGTTCGTGGGTCAGATCAGCCTCCCCGAAATCTTTGGCGCTTTCGGAGCCATGGCGGAGGTGGTGAGGGAGGTCGACGGTGTTGGTGATGCTGGTGGCGATGGGGGGCGGAGCGCTGCTCTCTATTCAACCTTGGGAAGAAGGGGGGAGCAGCGGAGGTTTTTCGAGATTGGACAGCAACTGGCGAGGTGGGCGAACTGCCCCTGATTCCCCTGCTTATAAAGAGGGAGGGGGCGGACGTTCCGCTTTTCCGAATAAAGAAACCCCCCACGATCTCTCCCACGACGCCGCATTCAACACATGTCGTTCGTGGAGGGCGTGGTGGGTCCGGAGTGAGTTATGGCGTAACCCAGGCCGCGCGTGCCCGTGCCCTGTTTTGAGCCTGGCCCAACAGCGCTCGGCACTGTGTGTGGCCCAGGCCCGGGGGCTCCTGTCGGTGTACTAGAGTAGGGGGTACCCTAGTATCCCCAACTTGTGCACGGGCAGTTGCAGCCCTCCGCGGCAAGGCTTGCCGGGTGACCGCCAAGGTCCTCCGTGGTTCCTTTGGAGCCATTCAAGAACAAAGTATTTAAGCCAAGGAGACAAGGCCCCGGCATGAGGAGCTTGCCGGGAAGGCCAGCCAAGGCACCTAGAAGACAAGGCCCCGGCAAGAGGAGCTTCTGGAAGGCCACCCAAGGCACCTAGGAGACAAGGCCCCGGCAAGAGGAGCTTGCCGGGAAGGCCCGGTGAGCGACAAGCTTCCGGACGCGACAAGACAACTACCGCGGCAAGGCGCTTGCCGCGGCAGACCACCACTCTGGACCTGCGCTCCAGCACATCCACTAACGTGTCACCCTGGGACCTTTCCAGGCGCGCGTGGCAAGAGGCCGTGCGGCCAGCGGAGCGCGGTGGCATGCGACGCTGACAAGATTGCCATCGTGGCAAGCGGTGGCGCCCCTGACGGTCCCTGTTTGCACTGTTAGGGCGACGTAGACGGGCATTTAATGCCTTTGTCCCCTGCCGTCAGGGTTAGGTATGATACACTGTACAAGTAGCTGTACCAACCACTCCTTTTCCATTTTTACCCTTGCCTACGTTGCCACCTGTCGGAGACCCCTTGAGCATATAAAAGGAGGCCCATGCGCAACGTAGAAAGGGGTTCGAAAAACACTCACGCTCGGTCTCGTTAGCGGCTTGTGTGTACTGTAGCACTCAAGCGCTCCCGAGCAAGAACTCAATACATCCAGACATGCAGCAGTAGGAGTGTTATCTCTCCGGAGAGCTCCGAAGCTGGGTAAAACCGCTTGTGTGCTTCGCCTCGATCTGCTCTTCGTGCGACCTCCGCCCCCCGCCGAACCAAAAGGGGCTCGGTCCACCGGTCCCATAGGTGTTCGTGGGTCAGATCAGCCTCCCCGACAACCCGGGGGCCATAGGTTTCACTAGTGGCTTCTCCCAAGATAGCATAAGTATTACGGTGGGTGAACAAATTACTGTCGAGCAATTGATAGAAAAGGGCATAGTTATGAGATTATCTAGGCATGATCATGTATATAGGCATCACGTCCATAACAAGTAGACTGACTCATGACTGCAACTACTACTATTACTCCACACATCGACCGCTATCCAGCATGCATCTAGAGTATTAAGTTCATAAGAACAGAGTAACGACACGCAAGGTGGCATGATGTAGAGGGATAAACTCATGCAATATGATATAAACCCCATCTTGTTATCCTCGATGGCAACAATACAATACGTGCCTTGCAACCCTTTACATCCTTTGGGTAAGGATACCGCAAGATTGAACCCAAAGCTAAGCACTTCTCCCATGGCAAGAAAAACCAATCTAGTAGGCCATACTAAACTGATAATTCGAAGAGACTTGCAAAGATAACTTAATCATACATAAAAGAATTTAGAGAAGATTCAAATATTATTCATAGATGAACTTGATCATAAACCCACAATTCATCGGATCTCGACAAACACACTGCAAAAAGAAATTACATCGAATAGATCTCCACAAGAGAGGGGGAGAACATTGTATTGAGATCCAAAAAGAGAGAATAAGCCATCTAGCTAATAACTATGGACCCGTAGGTGTGTGGTAAACTACTCACAACTCATCGGAGGGGCTATGGTGTTGATGTATAAGCCCTCCGTGCTTTATTCCCCCTCCGGCAGAGTGCCAACGAAGGCTCCAAGATGGGATCTCGCCGATACAGAAGGTTACGGCGGTGGAAATTGTGTTTCGTGGTGCTCCTGGATGTTTTCGGGGTCCGTAGGTATATATAGGAGGAAGAAATCGTCGGTGGTCATTGAGGGGCCCACGAGACAGGGGGCGCACCCTCCTATCTCGTGGCTTCCTCGGAAGCTTCTTTACTTGCACGCCAAGTTCTCTGGATCACGTTCGTTCCAAAAATCACGCTCCCGAAGGTTTCATTCCATTTGGACTCCGTTTGATATTCCTTTTCTTCGAAATACTGAAATAGGCAAAAAAAACAGCAATATGGGCTGGGCCTCCGGTTAGTAGGTTAGTCCCAAAAATGATATAAATGTGTAAAATAAATCCCATAAACATCCAAAAGGGGTAATATAATAGCATGGAACAATAAAAAATTATAGATACGTTGGAGACGTACCAACGATCCGCAAAACCTAGGGACTCATAGTAGCACGCTTCGCACTCCGGGAATTCTATCGCAAACAAACAATAACATACATAAGCAATCAAGAAAAGATGCACGGGTAAAACTCGAATAAGAAGATCTAACCAGAAAGTTCAACTGAAGAACTCCGGTTTGCAAAAAGAATCAAATCAAATGGAGCAACGAAACTCAAACTGCGAAAGAAACAAGATCCAGTTACTAATCTGGACTAAAGGCAAATTTTACAGTACCAAAATCTTGTTCAAGTTGGTTAAACATAAAGAGGGCTTCGATACGAAGATCTAGGCGCTTGAATCGCCTGATTCCGATAAACGAGCGAAAAGATAAACTAAAACAAAAATCGGGTCAGAAATCGTGATCGAAAATAATCGCGAAAAACCCTGGAAAAAGAAAAACTGACGAACAGGCTAACGAATGAACGTCCACTGTCTGTGACTAACGGGTGAACGACGTTAATTAAAACAAACGAACGAATGAACGCCCACTGTTTAACCGAACCGAGAAAACCGAAGCAAAAACCAATCTAATAATAAAAAAACTGGCTAGGGTTTCTAAAAAAACGACCGGACTAAAAGTCAACGGCGGCGGCTCAGCGGAGATTGGCGGCGGCGTGGCGGCGGCTCCCGCGGCGGCGGCAGCTTAGGGTTTGGCGGGGCGCACGGGCGGGCTGGGGCTGGCGGCGGCTTGAGGCCTCGCCTCTTAAAGGGTCGGCCGGGTCGGTGTCCGAGGCGGACACGGCCTGGTAAGGCGGTAACATTTTTTTAAACATATTCCGACGCACAGAAAAAGAAAGAAAAGGAATACTAAACGGACTCCAAAAATCCTGAAATAAATTTTCCCCGTCCTCTAAAAATATGCCGGACAAGGCGAACATTTATTTGGGCCTATAATGCAATTTTGAGAAAGGCCTATTTTTCCTAATTCTAGTAAAATTGCAATAAAATCCAAATAAGACCATTTATTTGATTTTAATATTTTTCCTCCAATATTTCGTTTATTTTGGAGAAGTCATATTATCTCCTCTCATATTTTTTTAATACGAAATATTTCGGAGAGAAAAATTATTAAAAACCAAAATGATCCTTGTTTCAATATTTGATAAAATTCAAATATAAAAACGGTGAAACCCCAACTCTCTCCGAGGGTCCTTGAGTTGCTTAGAATTTCGAGGATCGCAAATCGAAAATGCAATAAAATATGATATGCATGAATGACCTATGTATAACATTCCAAATTGAAAATTTGGGATGTTACAAACCTACACCCCTTAAGATGAATCTCGCCCTCGAGATTCGGGTTGGCTAGAAAATAGGTGTGGGTGGTCTTTGCGTAGATCATCCTCTCGTTCCTAGGTGGCTTCATCCTCGGTACGGTGGCTCCTTGAACTTTGCAAAACTTGATAACCTTATCATGCGAGTAACTCGGCCGGGCAAACTCAAGAATCTTGACTAGTTTCTCCTCATATGTCAAATCACTATCCAACTGTATTGCTTCCAGGCCTTTGTATCTCTCAGAGGAATATCGGCCATCTCTGCATGGCACTTCTTCAACTGGGAAACATGAAACACATCTTGAACTCCTGACAGTCCTTCGGGTAACTCCAACTTGTAGGCAACTTCTCACATGCGTTCCAAAACACGGTACGGCCCCACAAATCTTGGGGCTAACTTTCCCTTAACTCCAAAGCGCTTAACTCCTCGCAGAGGCGACAGTCGCAGATATGCTCTGTCTCCGATTTCATGGACTACCTCCTTGCGTTTTGAATCTGCATAACTCTTCTGTCGGGACTGAGCTACCTTCAGTCTATCTCGAATCAGCTTAACCTTCTCTTCAGACTCCTTAATCAAATCTGGCCCAAACAACTAGCGGTCTCCAACTTCATCCCACATCAACGGTGTTCGACATCTTCTTCCATACAGTGCTTCGAACGGTGCCATCTTCAAACTGGCCTGGTAGCTGTTGTTGTCAGAGAACTCTGCGTAGGGCAAGTTGTCATCCCAACTAGATCCATAATCCAACGCACAAGCTCTTAACATGTCCTCTAGAATCTGATTGACTCTCTCTGTCTGTCCATCTGTCTGCAGGTGGAAAGCGGTGCAGAACTCTAGCCTGGTTCCCAAAGTCTGGTGCAGTTGGTGCCAAAACTTTGAAGTAAACGGTGTTCCTCTATCTAATACGATGGTCCTCGGAACTCCGTGCAGACATACGATCCTGGTCATATATATCTTGGCCAACTTCGCACTTGTATAAGTGGTCTTCACTGGGATAAAGTGGGCTACTTTGGTCAACCGATCCACTACTACCCAGATAGAATCATATCCCGATCGGGTCCTGGGCAATCCAGTGATAAAATCCATGCCAAGCCTATCCCACTTCCATTCGGGTATCGGCATAGGCTGCAGTAATCCTGCTGGCTTCTGATGTTCTGCCTTCACTCTCTGACATACATCACATACGGCTACATACTCGGCAATATCCTTCTTCATACCAGTCCACCAAAAACGCTCCTTCAAGTCCAAATACATCTTAGTGTTTCCGGGGTGTATCGAGTATGGCGAGTCGTGAGCTTCCTGTAGTATCAACTTCCTTATCTCTGCATTATTGGGCACATATACACGGTCCTCAAACCATAAGGTGTCGTGCTCACCCTCACGAAAACCTTTGGCTTTCCCTTCACTCATTTTCTCCTTTATTTCGGCAATTTCTTTGTCATCCTTCTGAGCTTCACGGATCTTTTCCAATAATGTTGACTGGACCTCCAACGCTGCAACAAAACCTCTAGGGACTATCTCCAAACGTAGCTCCCTGAGATCTTCTACCAACTCCTTTGGCATTCCTTCGCTTACAAGGGTATTAACATAACTCTTCCGGCTCAAAGCATCTGCTACGACATTGGCCTTGCCTGGATCATAGTGCAACTTCATATCATAATCTTTTATGAGCTCCAACCATCTCCTCTGCCCGAGGTTCAACTCCTTCTGAGTAAAAATATACTTCAAACTCTTGTGATCCGTGTATAAATCACAACGGTTTCCAATGAGAAAATGTCTCCAGGTCTTGAGCGCATGCACTACGGCTGCTAACTCCAAATCGTGTGTGGCATAATTCAACTCATGCAGTCAAAGCTTTCGTGAGGCATATGAAACAACTCTTCCGTCTTGCATAAGTACTCCTCCAAGTCCTAAGCGAGAGGCGTTGCAATACACTTGGAAATTCTTGCGTATATCCGGCCGAATCAGCACTGGGGCTGTTGTCAAACGTCTCTTCAACTCCTGGAAACTTGCTTCACACTCTTCTGTCCATTTGAACTTAGTGTCTGAGGGAGTCCTGTATTAGGTGGTCTCCGGACAGCCGGACTATATCCTTTGGCTGGACTGAGTGACTATGAAGATACAAGATTGAAGACTTCGCCTCGTGTCCGGATGGGACTCTCCTTGGCATGGAAGGCAAGCTTGGCAATACGGATATGTAGATCTCCTCCCATTGTAACCGACTCTGTGTAACCCTAGCCCCCTCCGATGTCTATATAAACCGGAGGGTTTAGTGCGTAGGACAACAACAATCATACCATAGGCTAGCTTCTAGGGTTTAGCCTCTATGATCTCGTGGTAGATCAACTCTTGTAATACTCATATCATCAAGATCAATCAAGCAGGAAGTAGGGTATTACCTCCATCGAGAGGGCCCGAACCTCGGTAAACATCGTGTCCCCCGCCTCCTGTTACCATCCGCCTTAGACGCACAGTTCGGAACCCCCTACCCGAGATCTGCCGGTTTTGACACCGACATTGGTGCTTTCATTGAGAGTTCCACTGTGTCGTCACCATAAGGCTTGATGGCTCCTTCGATCATCGGTAACGATGCGGTCTAGGGTGAGGTTTTCCTCCCCGTGCAGATCCTCGTATTAGGCGGCTTCGCACTGCGGGCCAACTCGCTTGGCCATCCGGAGCAGATCGAGAGCTACGCCCCTGGCCACCAGGTCATGTTCGGAAACTTGAATTGCACTGCCGACATCCACGGAGACTTGATCTTCGACGGATTCGAGCCCACGCCAGGTGCGCCGCTGACTCACGACGAGCATGATTTAGCTCTGCCGTCGAACGGTGTTCGGGAGATCGCACCGGCAACTACTCCAGCCTTCAATCCAGAGACAACTGCGCCATCCGAGGACGGGCTGATAGACCCCGCCATGGAGGCCGCACTCTCAGCAGCGATAGAGCCAGATACTGACTTTACTCCTCACGAGAGCCGTGACGCCGAACTACTGGATTCTTCCCCGGCCACGGACTATGAGCCTCCAAATACCGCACCCTATCGAATCCGATTGGCGCCCGATCATGGAGTTTACCTTCGCGGATATCTTTCAGCACTCGCCCTTCGGCGACGTGCTAAATTCGTTAAGGTCTCTCTCCCTGTCAGGAGAACCTTGGCCGAACTATGTCCGGCTAGAATGGGATGCGGACGACGAAGAAATTCGCCACCCACCCACCGCCCACTTAGTAGCCACTGTCAATGATTTAACTGACATGCTCGACTTCGACTCCGAAGACATTGACGGTATGGACGACGGTCCACGAGACGAACAGGAACCACCTCCCACACGGCGCTGGACCGCCACTTCATCGCATGACATATACATGGTGGATACACCCAAAGAAAACAATGACGATGAACGGAAAGAAGCAGCGAAGAACAGCTCCATCGAGAAGCAAACAAAGCATCGACGTAGGCGCCGCTCTAAATCTCGCCTCGGCAAAAACCGTGATAACAGCGAAAGAGAAAATAACACCCCGGTCAACTCCAGAGGAAACGACGACCACATTGACCCAGCGGCAGAGCAAAATGAAGCCGCGAACGGTGAACATAGTACGGATCCGATGTCCGAACACGGTGACGTCGAGGATAAAGCTCATAAAACTACCTCCGAGGAGGAAAATAGTCCGGACGAAGATGTGCACATCATCCTGGAAAAGCACTTGGGACAAGAGAACCTCCGCAGAAGGCTTATTGCCACAGCGAGGAGTCTGAAGAAACAGAAGCAAAGGCTCAAGGCCGCACAAAGTACGCTCAACAGCAGATGGAACAAAGTGCTCGACAACGAAGAAATGCAAGGTGGAAGTTACCACGCAAAGAGCTATCGAAAGCACAAGCTATTGCCCGGATTCGATTACGAGGCCGTAGAGCCCACACAGCCAAAAAACAAAACGGCCAACCGGTCGGATCAACCACCCCGTGGCCGCGATAGAACGGCTAACAGGGCCGCACATAAGTCAACACACGGCCTATGTGAGGACTTGCGCCAAAAATCCAGAACGACCAGATCCATCTATGGATCTAGGAAGCGCGCTACGGCACAATATCAAAACCGAATACCACAACCGTCTGAACGCCTTGATAAATATAAATACAGGGGTGCCGCACACCCCCTTTGTTTCACTGATAAGGTGCTAGACCATGAATTTCCAGAAGGATTCAAACCAGTGAACATAGAGGCATACGATGGGACCACAAACCCTGGGGTCTGGATTGAGGACTTTATCCTCCATATCCATATGGCTCGCGGAGATGATCTCCACGCCATCAAGTACTTGCCCCTCAAGATTAAAGGCCCAGCTCGGCACTGGCTAAAAAGCCTCCCCGAAAACTCCATTGGAAGTTGGGAGGAGCTCGAGGATGCTTTTCGGTCTAATTTTCAAGGGACCTATGTCCGACCTCCGGATGTAGACGATTTAAGTCATATAATTCAACAGCCCGGAGAGTCAGCCTGAAAGCTTTGGAACAGGTTTCTCACTAAGAAGAACCAAATCGTCGACTGTCTGCATGCCGAAGCCTTAGCAGCTTTCAAGCACAGCGTCCGAGACGAATGGCTCGCCAGACACCTCGGCCAAGAAAAGCCGAGAACAATAGCAGCCCTAACAAGCCTCATGACCCACTTTTGCGCGGGCGAAGATAGCTGGTTGGCCCGCAGTAGCACCAGTGACCCAAGCACATCCAAAGTCAGGCATGGAAACGGAAAACCACGGCGCAGTAAAAGCAAGCGTCGAAATACAGAAGACAGCCCAGACAATACGGCGGTAAACGCCGGATTCAGGGGCCCTCGACCAGGTCAACGGAAAAAGCCTTCTAATGGCAGCAGAGATGGATTGTCCGGCCTAAATAAGATTCTAGACAAACTATGTCAGATTCACGGCACCCCCGATAAACCTGCAAATCACACCCACAGAGAATGCTGGGTCTTCAAGCAGGCCGGTAAGCTAAACGCCGAACACAAGGGGCGGGATACACCAAGCGAAGACGAGGATGAGCCTCGCCAACAAAACACTGGGGGACAGAAAAATTCCCACCAGAGGTCAAAACAGTAAATGTGATCCACGTGACGAAGAGAAGAAGCAAACATGCACTCCGAGACACACGAGCCGTAGAGCCCGTCACCCCTAAGTTCAACCCCCGGTTGTCCTGCCCGATCACTTTTGATCGCAGGGATCACCTAACAAGCATCCAGCACGAAGGATTGGCTGCCTTGGTGTTAGACCCAATAATAAATGGATACCATCTCACACGAGTCCTTATGGACGGCGGCAGTAGTCTAAATCTGATATATCAGGACACAGTCCGGAAAATGGGGATAGACCCGACAAAAATCGGCCATAGTAATACTACCTTCAAGGGCGTAATACCAGGCCCAGAGGCCCGCTGCACGGGCTCCCTATTACTAGAGGTTGTATTCGGTTCTCCCAACAACTTCCGAAGCGAAAAGTTAACCTTCGACATCGCTCCATTCCGAAGTGGCTATCAAGCACTACTCGGAAGAGCGGCTTTCGCTCGTTTTAATGCAGTACCGCATTACGCTTCCCTCAAGCTAAAGATGCCCGGCCCACGTGGCATCATCACCATTAGCGGAAACGTTGAACGTTCCTTACAAGCGGAAGAATGTGCGATGGCTTTAATAGCTGAACACTAAATGGCCCCTCCAACCAGAATAAAGGATCAGTCGTCAAGACCGAGGACACGGCTAGATGAGTCCGGTGCATTACTAGCTATAACAGCTTGGATAAACCATAATGGTTTGATGGTTATACCCCCATAGATGGTACCAGGGGCTTCCCGCGTGTAATCAGGGCTAGTTTGGCTCAACTTGACTTATCTTGAATTTTAATGGTTTATTGAGAATAACCAATTTTATGGCATGACAACTTTCACCTAAGCTCTTCTCTTTTACAGATGACAATCGCGCCACACCCGTCCAGGATACGGCACAATGGAGACACAGGCGCAGACGTGCAGCAGGGACCCGCTCAAAGGTTTCTTTTTAGATTAAGACCCTGTGTAAACCTTTTTTACTGTCTCTTGTTGTTCACATTCTCCGGGTACTTAGTATAACCGAGAAGGATGCTGACGTTATTGGCATTTCGCCACGTCAGAGAATTGCACGTACCTGGACACTTGGGGTTCATTATCAAGGGCACTATTTAGCCCGGCATATGTTATAAAGACCGAATACCTTAGGGAGTGTTCGACGTCGCGAGTTTGCCCTTATATGCATCAGCTCCGAATCATGTCTTTGGTCAAATGTTGGGTTTGCCCAGCTCCCGTGTTTTGCTACCTTACGTTCCGCTCTATCGGCTAAGGTGGCACCGGGAGAACTACTGCGATTGTGCCCTGGTTCATCCGGATGAGCACCTCAGTAGAGAAAGCCGAAAACTGACTGTCATGATAAAGCGCGAGACTGGTCAACCACTCGATGACTTACTGGAATCTTCGGGATTCCTCCGCATTAACGAATGGCCATTTCCCGGTCATGTACGTACGCGCCTCGTATTCGGACGAGCGCGGAGGTAGCAGGGGCTATATAGTAGTGTCACAGCCCTAGAGCTTGCTTGTAACTAGTGACATTGCATCCATGCATCATGTTTAATTTTCATGAAATTTGAAGTGGGGAAGACAGAAAACCCCCAGAACCCCTCTTAATTTAACTAGGGTTTACTAAAAATTATTTCAATGAACCTGAAATGCCCTTCAAAAATGCTCATCATCTTTGCTTTGGTTCAGAGCCTCTGCCAAAAGTGGTGCACCATTTTATAGGTCATCCAAAGGTCTTTGAATTAAATCATAGGTATTTGAGTTTGAGCTTTCCAAATTATATAAAATATTTCAAATGCCCAAATATTGCCAAACCAAAATGTTTCATGTTGGAAATATTCCAACAATGGACCAGGAGCAGTTTGGTGATTTTTGGAGCTGTTCTAGTATTTTTAATAACTCCACAAAGTTACAGAAAATTAGAAAAAGAAAAACAGTTGGAAATGCTTACTGGCGCCACCCAACTGCCCACTGGCTGCCCAGCCAAAGAGCCGCTGGCCAAATGAGCTGCTTGGCTCGGCCAGCAGAGCAGCCAGTGCTCGGCAAGCACCGCATGGGTGCCACGCACCTGGTCGCCGCCTCGCAGCTCCCTCGCCCATTGCCGACGTGGTTCGCTCTCCCTCTCTCCCCGAACCCCTCGGACACCTCCTCTCCTCCCGGCTCCTCTCTCTCAAGGCTCCCCACCATGGCCGACGCCACCGCCGCCGCACCATCGCCGTAACCGCTCCCCACCGTCCGCACCCCTCCTCGCCGTGTCTAGGAGCTCCGCCACCCTCCTCTACCCCGAGCTAGCCGAGCCCCGGATGCTCAAGTGAACCGAGGCCACCGCACCGACCTCGCCCGAGTTTGCCGTCGCCGGAGATCCCTTTCAACGTCGTCGTCGCTCCGGTCTGTCCCCGGCCGCACCAAGTGTTCCGTCGAGTTCTCTGTGAGCTTAACCATCTCCCCTTCCCTTCCTCTCGCGCTCTCGAGCTGTGTAGCAACCACATGAAGATCACCCGCACCCGCCATGTGAGCTCGTCGCCGACGTGCTCCGGTCACCCTCCGCCACCATTTGGTGTCTAACGCACTCACCGCACTGCGCAGCACCTAACCACCTACTCCACGCACCTCACCGACCCCCCTAGCCTCGAGTTCGCCTTCGGCCGAACTCCGGCGGCCGCCTAGGTCGTCGCCGGCGCCGATTCCGGCCACCCCGACCCCGGCTAACTCCACCAAGAGCTTCGGCTCGTCCCCAGCTCCTCCTCGATGCCCTCTGCGGCCCATTTGGTCGCCGTAGTGGCCAAAACCACTTCCGCCGCCGCGTCGGGCTCGCCGACGGCTAGACGCCGGGCAGCCGACTTTGACTTTGACCACGGGTGGGCCCTGGTTGACCCTGTTGAGCCTATGACAGGTGGGGCCCAGCCCTGTTAACTATTTAGGATTAGTTTTAATTAATTTTAGTTAAACTAATTACTCTGACACGCTGGACCCACTGTCAGTTTGACCGGACCATGTCTCATATTACCGACGTCACATCGACGCCAGCTGATGCAAAGAATTGATTTTCTGGATTTAATTTAATTCAGGAAATTTCAGAAAATATCCCAAACTTCTAAAATTCATAGAAATTCAACCGTAGCTCGTAATGAAATAAGTTATATATGAAAAATGATCAGAAAAATATGAAGAATCTGTTTATGCCATGATCATGCATGTTTGAACAAGTTAACCTCACTGAATAGGACAAATGATGATTAGGGCAATTTATGAAATAACATTTGGAGTTGGAATTTGTTCTTGTTTGAGTTCCACTTCAATTAACTTGGCTAGATATTGCATTAGGTGAATTCAGTACCTTAACATGACATGTCATTCATGTGATTGTGCATTGCATTGATTGTGTTCTCTCTTGTTTGCCGGTAATTGTCCCTCTCGGTGAGACGACGCATCGATGAATTCGATGACACCGATGAAGAACTATAATATCTTCGTAAGTGCCAGCAAGCAAAACCCCTTGTTCATTTTGATATAATCCCACTCTCTCGCTCCTGCTCTATTTTACTGCATTAGGACAACAACGACTCATGTGTTACTTGCTGCGGTAGCTGAACCCCTTTATCCTCTGCATGACCTGTCATTCCATAGTAATTAGATGAAACCCACTCTCATGAGTAGGAGTTGCTTGAGCCATGTTGTGCCTACTCATTCATGCTTGTTGTCATGCCTGCTACTGCTTAGAGTTGAGTCAGGTATGATTCATCGGGAATGAATCGGAGGTATGTGAACATGTCCTACCGTGTGTGTGAGCTAAGTGTGTGAACACGATTTGGTAAAGGTAGCGGTGAGAGGCCAGGAGTACATGGTGGGTTGTCTCATTGCAGCCGTCCTCAGGAACTGAGTTCTGTGTTTGTGATCCATGAAACAGTTACTACCACACATTGGGATCCTTAATTGACTCTCTCGGCTTCTTAACCACCCTTGTCCTCAGTCCGGGAGTTGCAAGTAGTTTCTAGTGTTTGTAGTATGCTGGGGGCCGCACGCAACGCTGACCTTAGGGGTGGGTTGTGTTGCGGTAGGCACCGTGGCCCGGTGTACCGATTCGCCCGTTTGGTGTCTCTGAACCCTGCACACATCATTCGGGCTGTATGGGAAACCTCGGCCGGACTCCTGGATGGAACCCGAATAGGCGATGAACCTGGACTAGGGACTTGTGTGTTTAGGTAGGCCGTGGCCGACACTCCACGTTGGGCTTCCGCTTGAAGGTTGCCGAGTACATGTCGTGTAAATGGCGGTAAGTGGTGAGCGTGTGTGAAGAAGTACACCCCTGCAGGGTTAACATGATCTATTCGAAGAGCCGTGTCCCCGGAAAAGGACTTCTGGGTTGCCTATATCAGTTCATAGACAAGTGAAAGTGGATACTCTAAAATGCGCAAGATAAGCGTGAGTGCTATGGATGGCGTTCTCGTAGGGGAACGGGAGCGGGTCCATAGTGGTGTATTGATATGGTCAATATGTGGACTCGTGTGCGCCACCTCAAAAGAGTTACTTGCAGTCGTAGTTCAGGATAGCCACCGAGTCAAAGCTGGCTTGCTGCAGTTAAACTCCACCACCCCCTTTTGATAATGATGCATATGTAGTTAGTTCTGGTGTAAGTCTTGCTATGTACAATTGTACTCATGTTTGCTTATCTTATGTTTTGCAGAGAGACGTCAGTCTCAATAGTAGTTTCGCTTGGACTTCGACGTCTAGCTTGTTACCTCGGCTACGATCTTGTGCCTCGGCAGGATCTCGGTAGATAGTCGTGCTCCTCACCTTATTTCATTTATAGTTGTGCGTACTCGGACATGTTTAGCTTCCGCTTGTGCTTTGAATTGTATGTTTCGAGTGTTGGGTCATGAGACCCATGTTTGTAATATCTCGCTCCTCGGAGCCTAATGAATAAATATTTGAGTCGTAGAGTTATATTGTGATGCCATGTTGTATCTACACATATTGAGCATATTGTGTGTATGTTTGAAATGCTTGGTATGTGTGGGATCCGACAAACTAGTTGTTTATCCTTGGCAGCCTCTCATATGGGGAAATGTAGTCTCGTGCTTCGAGCGATAGTAGTCCGCTACAGCCCGGTTCACCGGAGTCCTGCTAGCCCAAAGACTACCGCTTGACACTTGACTGGCCGGCATGTGTTTCACTTCGTTCCTTATGTCTGTCCCTTCGGGAAATGTCACGCGGTGTTATTCGAGTCCTGCTTAGCCTGCCATGTACCCGGGATACCGGAGTCCTGTTAGCCGGTTACAGCCCGAATTTATACGTTGATGACCGACATGCTCGATGTGATTCATGTATGCCTGTCCCCATAGGTTAGCGCCGCTTTGGGTTCACGACTAGCCATGTCGGCCGGGTTCTTTATCATGTGGATGCTAGCGACACTGTAATATACGTGAGCCATCAGACGAAAACGGTCGCGGGCCTTGGTAAGGCGACAACCGTGGGAATACCGTGCGTGAGGCCGCAAAGTGATATGAGGTGTTAACGGCTAGGTCGATGTGATTTGGAATCGGGGTCCTGACAGCGTTGGTATCAGAGCCTGACTGCCTGTAGGATTACCAAGCCAAACTGGTTGAAGTTGTGTCTAGAAATGCTTTAGCTATGTAAGGGAATTGATTGTGGAAGGGAACGTAAGGCTCTTTTTACTCCTTATACCTCATGGCCTTCTGATCTGAGTCATCCTCTTCTCTTCTATAGGGTTTAAGAACTAGGCTTCTCATCTATCTATCAGGATGACGTGTTACTAATCCATAGACCTTTAAGATTGTTGGTTTTAAGCCCCGGCTCAGTTCCTACTATTTCTGTATGATAATTGTTGATCTCGGAACCTTGATATTGTGATGTTGAGTGGCTATGCCACCATTTTGCAGGATGTCTCCAATCATTTTGAGCATTTACAACCGTTATGCTGTCCGAGTCATCCCAGGTCTCTAACTAGTCTGATGCGTTTGCAAATCCCTCCCCTCCATTTCTAATGTTCATCCGGGCCAGATTAATCACACAAATTAGTATGTTGAGGTACTCCGCTGCCTCAACATATATGTTGGAACTATTATTATGACCCTATGTGTTTAGGAAGTCACCTAGCAATTTAGCAATGCTTTTGTATTCCCAAAGTGATGATTCTCGGCATTATTCTTGAAAGCATCCCGTGATGTGATTAGTTAGTAGGCAATCTATTCCTGGGTTCTCGAACCCGAGATTCACCCTACCTCATGTTGATAGTATTTGCTAGTTCCTTTAGGATATTAGTAACTTTGCGATAGTCCTCGAGGTCCATGGTATTTCCTTCTTCCAAATACCATGAACTAGTTAAGGCAGAAAATCTTTGAATTAAAAGATCACAATCAGAGTACTCTTGAGGAGTTCTCCATTCATAATTGTGACTCTGCCAGTTCTACCTTCTCCGCATGGTTTATCCGGAAGAAATGTTGAGCTTTGCTCGACATACTAATCTATGCATCCACAACTCAGAAAATTATATGTTCCTCTGAGTTGCTCTCTTTAGTTGTATCCCGACCATCCTCGATCGGTTCATAACCAAGAGTATGTGTGCATTCGTTTATCGATGTCTATTATCCTTGTGGTCCGTCAAGCCATTCTGTTCTGGAATGACTAGGAGAAACAAACTCCAGTACCTCATCTATTTCTAGGATTGGGTCAAAGTAGTTGTATCCCGCAGATCAAAATGCCAATCCAGCTTTGATTCTGCTCTACCTTGGAGTGTTACCATCTTTATGTCAGGAACATCATGAGAATTGCACCTTCTCTTATGAATTCTTGTCGTAGTGATACTTCTCGCCATCATTGTTCATTCCTCGGTCCGTGTTGATGCAACCGAATGCCGACAAGTGAATTGTGATGTGTGAAATCGATACTCCTAGCAACCTCGTTGCTTGGTAGTTAATGGACAATATTTTCATTCTTAGCGAGTTGGTTATTAAATCAACATACTAAGATTGATCGTGCTACCTAGTCCTTATTTACGGTGCACCCTTCGATCAATGAGTTAGGATTATTCAATCCCTTGCTTATTTGATCATATCGTCTTGCCCTCAAAAGCAAGATTGATCTCGAGCTTAGTAACATACAGGTGGTTCGTGACTTTCCAAATATCTTCTTGGAAGTGTTACCGGGTTGTTTCCTGGTTGTTATGTTGAGCTCGTGATCAAGTTGGTTTCTTGTGAACCACCCTTTCCCTAAGAATCTGTGTTGGATATCCCTGAGCTAGTTGGTTAAGCTAGACAACAACTTGGAGAGTTGGAAGATAAAAGCTTGCCTAACTTAGTTCGTTCCAAAGGGATATTCTTGTGTAGTGTGTGTTGAAGAAAGATGATATCTTCATCAATTGGTCCCTGTGATCAGTTGCCGTGCCTATTGTCTTATTAATCCTTTGATTTGAGTGTGGGCTATCGTCAAATCAAATCAGTACCAACGATGCTCGTAATGTTGTCTTACTCGTGGTTGACCCCTCGGGCATACACCACATCTTTTGGTCTGACCAATACTATCACCGTGTTCACATGATGGTGGAAGTCCAGTGCTATGGAAATTCCGATGAGTTGTTGTTGAGCCCATCGGCATTTTGTCTCCCCATGAGTCATGTTGAACATCAACCTAGTATTGGAAACTTGTGTAAGCATTTCTTCATGTTTAGTTCATGAAGCATATGTTTGGACAGTAGTGACTTCCTCTAATTCACGTGCATTAGGTGCAAGTTGCCGCCATGAATTTGAGAAAGGTTTGTTTTGGTTCCTTGGAATCATCCCAAGTCGATCATGCACACGTGCGAAGTATTCTGTAGTCTGGAGACTTGCAACCTTCATTCTATATGTATTCCTAGCATACCAAGCCACTGATTGAATTGTTCAAGGAGAAGAAGTTCCTTCTTAAGAGCATGCCTTATGCAAGGACTTTGATATCCTCGACGATGGTTCCCAACCAGAATTCGATAGTATTTTATTGTAGGACTACTATGTGGTCATTCTTGTCTTGGACATCATGCTCACATGTATGTAGCAGAACCAGCTCATGTTTTGGAGCTTGCTATCGTAGTTCATTCCCGAGAATCTCGCAACATCTTCTCGTTGATTTGTGTTGCAAACTTTCATTTTTGTTTCTAGACTCGATGAGTCTGGAATATCCTAGCACCAACCAGATCTGAATCTCAGGCAGATATGATGGTTGGAACATTCCAACAGTTGCATTTCGTTCCCAGCTTGCACCGTCCTTATGCCATTTCACTATGGGCTGCCTTCTTAGTAATTTCTGTTCAAAATCATCCTCAAAAGTGGTCCTACCATTGGTTCCCTCCACCTCCGGTGATAAGCAAAAATCATCCATTGCGTTGTCTTCAACAAGGTAGTCCACATCATCCATTCTAGTCTAGGTATGCCATTCCTTTGCACTCCACCAAACGATCGTTTGTGATTGCCTTAGGCTGGTATAAAGAGTTTCAATGATCTCTGAACCAAAAGTAATTCTTTTTGCCACTTAAGGGAATAATTCCTCGCGTCACCTTTCCTAAGGTGTCCCGTTATGGAATCATGGCAATCTTCTCCTTGTTACTTTGAAACCATGCACCATTTTACTTAAGCATGGAATGGTTGCCTACCAATTTGAACCTTCGTCATCCATTTCTTTACCATCATTCCTAATGTGTGTTTGGTGTCTCAACTCAAGAGTTGTTCTTACGTCACTCCATGAACTGATCTTGAATTGCTCGATCTTCAAGAAGATTAAATCCGGTAGGGTTTCCCCCTTCTTTCTGTTGTTGTGTCGAGTGAAGATCTCGAAAGCAAAGACGTCAAGACCAAGATGATGGAATGAATCAACATCTTCGAGAAGGGCAAATGGATCATGAAGTTTGTGATAGTTTTGCGACTTCCCTTTTCCTCTTACCTCACGTCTTGAATCTCAAGTAGATTCTTGTTTAGTGGGGTGAGTTGTCACAGCCCTAGAGCTTGCTTGTAACTAGTGACATTGCATCCATGCATCATGTTTAATTTTCATGAAATTTGAAGTGGGGAAGACAGAAAACCCCCAGAACCCCTCTTAATTCAACTAGGGTTTACTAATAATTATTTCAATGAACCTGAAATGCCCTTCAAAAATGCTCATCATATTTGCTTTGGTTCAGAGCCTCTGCCAAAAGTGGTGCACCATTGTCTAGGTCATCCAAAGGTCTTTGAATTAAATCATAGGTATTTGAGTTTGAGCTTTTCAAATTATATAAAATATTTCAAATGCCCAAATATTGCCAAACCAAAATGTTTCATGTTGGAAATATTCCAACAATGGACCAGGAGCAGTTTGGTGATTTTTGGAGCTGTTCTAGTATTTTTAATAACTCCACAAAGTTACAGAAAATTAGAAAAAGAAAAACAGTTGAAAATGCTTACCTGGCGCCACCCAACCGGCCCACCTGCCGGCCCAGCCAAAGAGCATGCCAAATGGCTGCTTGGCTCGGCCAGCAGCCAGTGCTCTTTCGTGAAAGCACCGCATGGGTGCCACGCACTGGTCGCCGCCTCGCCGCTCCTCGCCCGGCTGCCGACGTGGTTCGCTCTCCTCTCTCCCCCGAACCCCTCGGACACCTCCTCTCCTCCCCGGCTCCTCTCTCTCGCGCTCCCCCACCATGGCCGACGCCACCGCCGCCGCACCATCGTCGTAACCGCGCTCCCCGCCGTCCACACCCCTCCTCGCCGTGTCTAGGAGCTCTGCCACCCTCCTCTACCCCGAGCTAGCCGAGCCCCGCATGCTCAAGTGAACCGAGGCCACCGCACCGACCTCGCCCGAGTTCGCCGTCGCCGGAGATCCCTTTCAACGCCGTCGTCGCTCCGGTCCGTCCCCGGCCGCACCAAGTGTTCCGTCGAGTTATCTATGAGCTTAACCATCTCCCCTTCCCTTCCTCTCGCGCTCTCGAGCTGTGTAGCAACCACATGAAGATCACCCGCACTCCGCCGGCCATGGAGCTTCGTCGCCGACGTGCTCGGTCACCCTCCGCCACCATTTGGTGTCTAACGCACTCACCGCCTGCGCAGCACCTAACCACCTACTCCACGCACCTCACCGACCCCCTAGCCTCGAAGTTCGCCGGCTGAACTCCGGCTGACCGCCTAGGTCGCCGGCGCCGATTCCGGCCACCCCGACCCCGGCTAACTCCACCAAGAGCTTCGGCTCGTCCCCAGCTCCTCCTCGATGCCCTCTGCGGCCCATTTGGTCGCCGTAGTGGCCAAAACCACTTCGCTGGCTGGCGTCGCTGGCGGCTAGACGCCGGGCAGCCGACTTTGACTTTGACCACGGGTGGGCCCTGGTTGACCCTGTTGAGCCTATGACAGGTGGGGCCCAGCCCTGTTAACTATTTAGGATTAGTTTTAATTAATTTTAGTTAAACTAATTACTCTGACACGCGGGACCCACTGTCAGGTTTGACCCGGACCATGTCCCGTTGACCACTGACGTCACACTGACGCCAGGCTGACGCAGTAATTGATTTTCTGGATTTAATTTAATTCAGGAAATTTCAGAAAATATCCCAAACTTCTAAAATTCATAGAAATTCAACCGTAGCTCAGAATGAAATAAGTTATATATGAAAAATGATCAGAAAAATATGAAGAATCTGTTTATGCCATGATCATGCATGTTTGAACAAGTTAACCTCACTGAATAGGACAAATGATGATTAGGGCAATTTATGAAATAACATTTGGAGTTGGAATTTGTTCTTGTTTGAGTTCCACTTCAATTAACTTGGCTAGATATTGCATTAGGTGAATTCAGTACCTTAACATGACATGTCATTCATGTGATTGTGCATTGCATTGATTGTGTTCTCTCTTGTTTGCCGGTAATTGTCCCCTCTCAGTAGACGACGTACCGACGATGAATTCGATGACACCGATGAAGAACTATAATATCTTCAGAAGTGCCAGGCAAGCAAAACCCCTTGTTCATTTCGATATAATCCCACTCTCTCGCTCCTGCTCTATTTTACTGCATTAGGACAACAACGACTCATGTGTTACTTGCTGCGGTAGCTGAACCCCTTTATCCTCTCTGCATGACCTGTCATTCCACAGTAATTAGATGAAACCCACTAGCATGAGTAGGAGTTGCTTGAGCCATGTTGTGCCTACTCATTCATGCTTGTTGTCATGCCTGCTACTGCTTAGAGTTGAGTCAGGTCTGATTCATCGGGAATGAATCGGAGGTATGTGAACATGTCCTACCGTGTGTGTGAGCTAAGTGTGTGAACACGACTTGGTAAAGGTAGCGGTGAGAGGCCATGTAGGAGTACATGGTGGGTTGTCTCATTGCAGCCGTCCTCAGGAACTGAGTTATGTGTTTGTGATCCATGAAACAGTTACTACCACACATTGGGATCCTTAATTGATTCTCTCGGCTTCTTAACCACCCTTGTCCTCAGTCCGGGAGTTGCAAGTAGTTTCTGGTGTTTGTAGTATCTTTGGGGCACGCAACGCTGACCTTAGGGGTGGGTTGTGTTGCGGTAGGCACCGTGGGGTGTACCGATTCGCCCGTTTGGTGTCTCTTGAACCCTGCACACATCGTTCGGGCTGTATGGGAAACCTCGGCGGACTCATGGATGGAACCCGAATATGCGATAAACCTGGACTAGGGACTTGTGTGTTTAGTAGGCCGTGGCCAACACCCACGTTGGGCTTCCGCTTGAAGGTTGCCGAGTACATGTCGTGTAAACGGCGGTAAGTGGTGAGAGCGTGTGTGAAGAAGTACACCCTGCAGGGTTAATATGATCTATTCGAATAGCCGTGTCCGCGGAAAAGGACTTCTGGGTTGCCTATATCAGTTCATAGACAAGTGAAAGTGGATACTCTAAAATGCGCAAGATAAGCGTGAGTGCTATGGATGGCGTTCTAGGGGAACGGGAGCGGGTCCACAGTGGTGTATTGATATGGTGAATATGTGGACTCGTGTGCGCCACCTCAAAAGAGTTACTTGCAGTCGTAGTTCAGGATAGCCACCGAGTCAAAGTTGGCTTGCTGCAGTTAAACTCCACCACCCCCTTTTGATAATGACGCATATGTAGTTAGTTCTGGTGTAAGTCTTGCTGAGTACAATTGTACTCACATTTGCTTATCTTATGTTTTGCAGAGAGACGTCAGTCTCAATAGTAGTTTCGCTTGGACTTCGACGTCTAGCTTGTTACCTCAGCTACGATCTTGTGCCTCGGCAGGATCTGGTAGATAGTCAGGCTCCTCAGCCTTATTTCATTTATAGTTGTCTGTACTCAGACATGTTTAGCTTCCGCTTGTGCTTTGAATTGTATGCTCTGAGTGTTGGGTCATGAGACCCATGTTTGTAATATCTCACTCATCGGAGCCTAATGAATAAATATTTGAGTCGTAGAGTTATGTTGTGATGCCATGTTGTATCTACACATATTGAGCATATTGTGTGTATGTTTGAAATGCTTGGTATGTGTGGGATCCGACAAACTAGTTGTTTATCCTTGGCAGCCTCTCATATGGGGAAATGTAGTCTCGTGCTTCTGAGCGATAGTAGTCCGCTACAGCCCGGTTCACCGGAGTCCTGCTAGCCCAGCACTACTACTTGGACACTTGACTGGCCGGCATGTGTTTCACTTCGTTCCTATGTCTGTCCCTTCGGGGAAATGTCACGCGGTGTTATTCGGAGTCCTGCCTAGCCTGCTACAGCCCGGGATACCGGAGTCCTGATAGCCCAGAGATACAGACAGAATAAATACGTTGAAGACCGACATCCACGATGAGATTCATGTATGCATGTCCCCATGGCAAAGCGCCGCTTTGGGTTCACGACTAGCCATGTCGGCCGGGTTCTTTATCATGTGGATGCTAGCGACACTGTTATATACGTGAGCCAAAAGACGCAAACGGTCCCGGGCCATGGTAAGGCGACACCCGTGGGAATACCGTGCGTGAGGCCGCAAAGTGATATGAGGTGTTACCGGCTAGGTCGATGTGATTTGGAATCGGGGTCCTGACAAGTAGCCCCACCGTCGAACTCCTATGGCTAAGTGAAAGTGTTAAAGCAATATAGTCCAATTGCCTTGTTCGCTGCGCTACCACCTCCTTAATGGACCAAGATGTTGGATCAAGTGTGAATACGCGGTTTTTGCAAACACCCCCGCATTATATGCGTGGGGGCTGAAGCCGACGACTGCAAACTTTCAGGTTATACACATACATACATAAACGGCCGCACAGGAGGCATCATAATACTTTCAGGCAAAAGTATAAAGACAGCCTTTTATAATTCAATAAAACATTGTTTTCACAATGGGAATACATGTCACTATAACATAATATTCTTCGAGCACTGAGCCTCTATTGAGCGAGCGCCTTCAAGGACTTCTGCAAAGTAATGCTCGGCAGATACTCGGCCCACGGCCGGACTCGGGGTTGCAACAGCGGTGGCTTCCATCTCTGTCCAATTTGTTTTAACACGGGCAAGTGCCATCTGCGCACCCTCTATGCACGCCGACCACTTCATAGCGTGCCGATAAAGTGCACAAAGACCAAGGAACTGTTGCACTAAACTAAAATAACTATTCAGCCTTGCCCCTTCCGGCCACAGATGATCCACAACAGACCTCATGGCAAGCCCGGACAACCTATAGAGCTCGGCCCACTCGGCGATTCACTCATTCAACAGCAGTGGATGCGCTAGACCATCGAACTGTGACCAAAACAACTTTTCCACTTCACGATCTCTCTGATCCTTGAAGTACTCGACCGCATCAGTTACACTGGCTGCCAAATCCGCGTATGCATCTGCAGAACTCCATAGTTTATCAAGAGGGGCATACTTCGGATCTCTGAACCTTGTCCGCAACAAAAAAGGGCTTCCCAGCCGCGATATCTCCAGCTTGACGCAGCTCTTCCTTCGCTGCTCTAATTTTAGAGCGGGCTTCCTTGGCTGCTACCATGGCCTTCTCCAGGTCCGTCGCCTTCGCTCGGTTTTCTTTCTCAAGGAGTTGGTAATGGTCGGCGGCATCTTTCAACTCAACGGCCATCTTGGCCATTTTTTCCTTGCTTTGGCAATGCGCAGCCTGTTCGGCTCTCAGCTCTTCGACCGCCTATAGAGCTGCCGCATCACTATTCCTGGCTTGTTCCTTGGCTCGGGCAAGTTCCGCCCGAAGGGTCTCCACGGCGGCATTCCCATCTGCAGTCACACATATTAATGATACTAGCATCATATTCCTCTTACTATGTGTTGATCACTGGAGAAATCACATACCCTGTGCCTCGTCGAGCCGCTTATTGACAAGCACGATGTCGGCATCTGCTGCATCAGCTCGGCAAACTCACCAGTCCGGCTAGCCACCGGACCCTTCACCAACTGCACATGAAGGAGGACCGTTTATTACCTGGGATTATGATCCCTTCCTCGCCGCCGTTCTCGACGGCAACCAGAGTCTCAGGGGCTACTATCTGCATAGGGCACACCTACTATGTGCGGTACCGTAAAAAACACACACTATTTCACGTACCTCAAAGCCTTTCAGCAGACTCATGAAAGCTTCATGCAACCCGCTTTCGGCGGATGAAATCCTCTGAATCACCGTACCATTAGCGTACGATGCGCCTCTGAGATAGCCACTTGCTCTAGAAGATCCTTCAGTGCATCCAATCGCGCACTGGACGGTTCCAGACTCTTTCTGTCGCTCTCCTTAGAAGCCGAACACTGAGGACTTCGGGTGGCCAAGGGATTACCCTCTGGCCTTGGCGGATCAGGAGAAGCCCTTCGCGATGACACTTCAGCGTCGCCCGCCTCATGAGGCGAGATGGCACGGGGAGGTGTTTCGCTCTCCATCATCTCTGGAAGAAGATCCCCCGAAGATGAACTCTGTCGAGAAGGGCTACGATCCGGACTACAAGATATATGTTTTGGTTATTATCCTCAGAGGTAAAGCGGGATATTTTTACTACTATGTACCTTTTGTTTACTTACAGCTCGGTGGGAGGCCGATCCCCTTGAGGACACTGTGCGGCAAGGGCACCCTTCGAGACAGGACCCTCTGGCGAAGATTTCTTCCCCCGTTTGGAAACTTTTGTTTCCAGGTCTTCAGAGGCGGTCCTCTTCCTTCCTTGGGGAGAGGGAATTTCAGATCCTTCTCCCCAGTTGTCCTCCTTCCTGGAGGCGCTAATTCCCCCGGTTTGGATGAACAGTGAGTGAGGCCTCTTTTCAGCCTCTTTATTCCCCCCTTCATCTTCCCCTAAGGGCGCCTGATAAGGCACCGGCTCGAGCATTCTGGCCAGTACCGGATCTGCTATTCCTTCGGGAAGGGGAGCCGAACACTTGATCATCTTCGCCTTTGTCACCCAGTCCTGGTCAAAGAGCGATTTTTTAGAATGATGTTGTGATAAATAAATAGACAACGTATTCGGCCATGGGATTACTTACTTGGGTGTCTGGGCGATTGCAGCTCAGACCCGCATCCTCGGTGAGGTCCGGACACCTTATTTGTGGTCCAAAGAACAATTTGTACATCTCTTCTGGCGTCATGCTGAGGAAGTGCTGAATAGCCCACGGTCCTTCCGGGTTGAACTCCCACATTCTGCGGGGTCGATGTTTGCAAGGCAGGACCCGACGAACTAGCATGACTTGCATTACTGTAACCAGGCCGACATCTCTCTCGAGGAGATCCCGGATGCGGCTTTGCAATATCGGCATGTCATTTACTGGCCCCTAGTCCAGCCCCTTATTGTTCCATGACGTCAGTTGTGGTGGGGGGCCCGAGCGGAAGGCAGGGGCAGCCACCCACTTGGTACCCCGAGGAGCTATGATATAAAACCACTGCCGTTGCCATAAACTGGACACCTCCGCGAAGGAACCTTTTGGCCATGGAACTTCGGCACCTTTGCTTATGACGGCGCCTCCGCACTCTGCGTGTCGCCCCTCGATCATCTTCGGCTCCACGTTGAAAGTTTTGAGCCACGGGCCGAAGTGTGGGGTAATGCGGAGGAAAGCTTCACACACAACGATGAACGACGAGATGTGGAGGATGGAATCCGGAGCCAGATCATGGAAATCCAGCCCGTAATAGAACATGAACCCCCTTACAAAGGGATCTAGAGCAAGGCCTAGCCCTTAGAGGAAGAGAGAGACGAATACAACACTCTCGCCGGGTTCAGGAGTGGGAATGACCTGCCCTCGAGCAGGCAACCTGTGCGAGATTTCGCCGGTCAAATATCTAGCCTCTCTTAGCTTCCTGATGTCTTCCTCTATGACAGAGGAAGGCATCCGCCGACCTTGAAGGTTGGAACCGGACATGGTTGAAAGTCCGAAGCGCCTGACCTGAGCCTTGGGTGTTGGAACTCGGGGTGGGGGGAAGGATTCGATTGAGCGCAAGAAGAAAAAGGATAGGCCTTGGCCTCTTTATAAAGGGGATGAATATCAAGCGTCCTCCGTGTGGCCGTTTGGGACTTGCCTAAAATTGAGGAGTCATAGCAACGGGCACGATTGGTTTACCCACATCCGTATTGATGAGAATCCCGTAATAAGGGGGACACGATCTTTGCTTCGACAAGACGTGCCAATAAAATCGCCTCGCAAAACATGCAGTGGCAGGCTGGTTGAGAAAGACGGTTCGTCATGACCAGACCACGGCAATACGTCACGTTATGAGAAACGGTCGGCAGATTAGATTTGTGGAAATATTATTCTCTCTACGGTGGTATGTGGAATTTGTTTTGCAGAGCCGGACACTATCCTTGTGTTCAAAATCTTCTATGGAGTATTCGGAGGAGGAACCCGCCTTGCAATGCCGAAGACAATCTGCGCGCCGGACTCATCGTCATTGAAGCCTGGTTCAGGGGCTACTGAGGGAGTCCTGGATTAGGGGGTCACCGGACAGCCGGACTATATCATTTGGCCGGACTGCTGGACTATGAAGATACAAGATTGAAGACTTCGTCTCGTGTCCGGATGGGACTCTCCTTGGCATGGAAGGCAAGCTTGGCAATACGGATATGTAGATCTCCTCCCATTGTAACCGACTCTGTGTAACCCTAGCCCCCTCCGGTGTCTATATAAACCGGAGGGTTTAGTCCGTAGGACAACAACAATCATACCATAGGCTAGATTCTAGGGTTTAGCCTCTACGATCTCGTGGTAGATCAACTCTTGTAATACTCATATCATCAAGATCAATCAAGCAGGAAGTAGGGTATTACCTCCATCGAGAGGGCCCGAACCTGGGTAAACATCGTGTCCCCCGCTTCCTGTTACCATCCGCCTTAGACGCACAGTTCGGGACCCCCTACCCGAGATCCGCCGGTTTTGACACCGACAGTGTCCTTCTTCAACAACTCCGTCATTGGATTTGCAATCTTAGAAAAATTCTCAATGAATCTCCGGTAGTATCCCGCGAGTCCAAGAAAACTGCGGATCTCTCCAACTAAGGTGGGTGCCAACCACTCAGTGACTGACTGAACCTTGGTGGGATGCACTACTATACCTTCTCCTGATATAACATGTCCAAGAAATACAAATTCCTTCAACCAAAACTCACATTTGCTGAACTTGGCATATAACTGATGCTCCCTGAGCTTCTCGAGAACTAAATGCAAATGCTCCTTCTGGTCCTCTTCATTCTTCGAGTATACCAAGATATCATCAATGAACACCACGACAAACTTATCCAAGAACTCCATGAACACCTTGTTCATCATACTCATGAAATAGGCAGGGGCGTTGGTCAATCCAAATGACATAACCGTATACTCATACAGCCCGTACCTTGTGGTGAAAGCTGTCTTAGGTATATCCTTTTCCCGGATCTTCAGCTGGTGATATCCTGATCGCAGATCGATCTTTGAAAACACTTTTGCTCCTTGCAGCTGGTCAAACAAATCATTGATCATCGGCAGTGGGTACTTGTTCTTGATCGTCACTTCATTCAATGCCCTATAATCAACAACCATCCTCAACGATCCATCTTTCTTCTCAACCAAGAGCACTGGGGCTCCCCACGGTGATGAACTTTGTCGAATGTAACCTTTCTCCAGTAACTCCTTAATCTGTTTCTTAATCTCCTCCAGATCATTTGCGGGCATCCGGTATGGTCTCTTCGATATTGGTCCGGTGCCTGGCAACAACTCTATCAAAAATTCAATGTCTCGATCTGGTGGTATGCCAGGTAACTCCTCTGGAAATACATCCGGGTAATCCTTCACTACCGGCACTTCCTCCTGAACAACTCCCGTGAGAGAATTTACTTGGGTCCTCCTCGACGCATGCCTGGAAACATACTTGATCCTTTTTCCCTCCGGGGTGGTGAGTAAAATTGACTTACTCGCGCAATCGATGTTTCCCCCATACATCGATAGCCAATCCATTCCTAGTATCACTTCAAATCCTTGTGACTCCAAAATTATCAGGTCTGAGGGGAAAACATGGCTCGCAATGGTCAATGGCATCTGAAAACATCCTTGACTTGCCATATACTCCGCTCCTAGTGAGCTTGCTAACATAGGTGTCATATGTACCTTAGTGGGCAACTTATACTTATCCACGAATCCCCTTGATATGTATGAATGTGATGCACCAGTATAAAAAAGAACGATTGCCGTAAAAGACTTAACCAAAAACTTACCGATAACTGCATCTGGCTGCTCCTCAACTTCCTCCATGTTTACGTGGTTCACTTGTCCCCTGTTGAAAGGGTTGGGCTTCTTCCCAGCGCTTCCATTGCCATTACCGTTCTTCAATTCCGGAAAATCGTTGGCGTAGTGCCCAGCCTTCCCGCACTTGAAACAGGTAATGTGACTTTGATTCTTCTTGGCGGGTGTAGTTGTGTTAGAGCGGTTCTGATTGTCCTGCTCCATTCCCGTTTCCATTCTTGTGGCCATTGGGGTTATGTGAACTTCCTCCATTGTGAGTATGGCCTCCATGGTTATGGGTAAATCCTCCCGAGTTCAGGGTTAAACGGGGCTTCAGCTGAGCTCCTGAATTGTACTTCCCTTGTCCATACTTCCTCTTGCGGCTCTCAATCTGCTGTTGCTTCCCTTCAATCATAAGAGCCTTGTCTACCAACTCCTGGTAGTTGTTAAATGTTGCCACCATCAACTGCATGCTCATCTCATCATTAAGTCCTTCCATAAACTTCTCTTGCTTTGCAGCATCTGTGGCCACATCATCAGGGGCATAGCGAGACAACTTACTAAACTCATCTACGTATTGAGCCACGGTACGATTTCCCTGGCGTAAGTTGTGAAACTCACGCTTCTTCATGCTCATAGCTCCAGTTGATACATGGGCTGTGCGGAATGCTTGCTGAAATTGATCCCAAGTGATGTTGGCTATAGGGAAAGTGGCTGTGTAATTCTCCCACCATGAGGCTGTTGGTCCATCCAACTGATGCGTGGCAAAACGCACCTTCTCAACATCTGTGCAACCTGCGGTGGTCAACTCCCTTCCAATCTTGCGTAACCAGTCATCCGCAACTATTGGCTCAGTGCTACTGGAGAACACCGACAACTGTAACCTCAGAAAGCGGGCTAAGTTGTCAACTGGAGGCGAGTTGTTATTGTTGTTGTTGTTGCCTTGGTTCTGGACTAGTATCTGCATCAAGGCATTCTGCTGCTGGATCAACTGGGTGATCTCCGGTGGAAAGACAAATCCGGTGTCACGTCTCGGAGGCATCTGATGGGTTTAGAGGGGAGAGATTAGAATAGAAAGGGGTCTAATGAAAAAGCACTACCCATATGCACATGAGACAAACACAATCATTTCACTCAATCAATCAAGAAAGGGCATAGAATCGGTCTAGAACTATCGTTAAAAGTGCTCGGACTACTACTATATACAGGGGAATACTACTAGTCATATGGTGGTCATCTAGAAATATTGATCGGTCGAAGACTCCATGATGTCCGCTCCAGCTTCGTCTTCATAATCATCATCACTATCGTCAAGATTGGAGTCGGTGTCGTCGATGATGATGTAGTTCTCCGTACAAGTGGAATCGTCGTCCTCTCCTCCTGGCGCAGGGTCTCCCATGAAAACTCCTAGCTTCCTTGTTAGGTCGTCATTCTTCTCCACGAGTATCGTCATTTCCTCCTCATATCCATTGCGTGTAGTCTTGAGTTCCTCTTCTAGCTCAGTGATCCTGGTCATCGCCTTCTTCAAATCCAACATGCTTGAGCACATCTGGTTCTCCTGACGTCGAATGTGCTGGTTTAACTCCTGGATGAAAGCTGCAATGGATCTGTCCCTCCTGGTGCTGACTATCTCACATTGCTCATCTCGGCGCCCACATATCTGGTAGATAGTATCCTTGAGATCCTTGTGGTAAAATTCGTCGATGCGTCCTATGGCGATGTGGGCTGCCATGCTCCTTCCTAGACTCCAGGTTGGGTCATCAAAGGGAAACTCTATGGTCTCCGTAACTGGCGTGAATGTCCTTCCTGGAACTTGAACTCGAATCATCCAGTGCTCCTCTTTTGGTGAAGTGGCGTTGTAGGTCCCAGTGAAGCTTGGTATTCCAATGTTGAGGTACCTACTGACTTCCTTCAAGCGTCGTCCAAAAGGTGTGTCTTCATCCGGTTGTGCAAACTTGTTCCTCGAGTCCGCCATCCTAAAGATTAGAAAATGGAGAGGAATCAGAAATCTGTAGAGAAGAGCGACCTATGGCTTTTCTTAGGGGTCGTGTCCTACATTCAGCGTGTGCTCTGATACCATCTTGTAGCGATCCGACCTCAGACGGTCAAGTCTCTCTGCTCATTGTCATCCCTGGATCGGTAATGCTGACACACACAATACTCAAAGGATTTATAACACAGTAGCAATCACACACTTATTACATCGAATGTCTCCAAAAGAGAACTTATTACAATAAATATGGCTTAAGGCCATCTAAATAAGATAACAGCGGAAGACTTGGAAGATAAAGTGAGTCCATCAACTCCAACGGCATAGCTGAGTGCATGACAACGACCTAGTGAACCTTACTCCTCATCTGAAAAGTCTGCAACATAATATGTTGCAGCCCGAGAACGGGTCAGCACATGGAATATGCTGGCAATATAACACAGTACAGCAATGAACAGATAAATGCTATCACTATATGCATATATGGCTGGTAGGGCTCTATGGTTATATGATTTTTGTGATAAGCCAATTTTTCCCTACAACAAAGGAATAAATTTTATTTAACTATCATGGTGGTTGAATCATCATTGAGAAGGTTCCTCCAACTCAATCCCAATTAAGGTAATCATTAACAACCCAACAAATTAATTTTAAAGTGATGAGATACAATAGGATAATCCAAGTACTAGATACTCAAGATGTCCATAACCGGGGATACGGCTAACCATGATTAGTTTGTACACGCTGTAGAGGTTTGCGCACTTTTCCCCACAAGACTCGATCTCCTCCATTGGATTTATCGCACTACTTGGTGTTTGAGATACGGATGAACGAGACACAGTCTTTCATAAGCATTATCTCTTTACTCCGGGTGGACAGCTACACCTACTTTCCCTCTACATCTGCTAGCCCACCACTGAAAGAGGTCACACAACATACTCAACTATGCCAGAGCCCATAATGGCTTGTGGCTGCACACGGAAGTTTCTAGCATGAAATATCTCATGATCCCTTTGAGCCTGGGTGGCGGACCGTAGGAGGATCACACGGTATATCCCCGGGATCTCCTTGGACAATACTGGTATGACCCCAGATGCCCAAAACAAGCAATCCACCCAGATGTGTATTAAAGTTGCCACCTTAAGTTGAACCATTAATTAACAATCTCACATCTGTCATGGATACACTCAAACCCAATCCATGTCTACGAGCATAGCATAGCGATATAAGCATAACGCAGAAGTAACTCCCAAGGGTTTGATATTAAACAGGGCAATAGGTTCTACCTCATCATCTACTTCCCAATACCCACAAGTTAATCACATCCTAATCATGCAATGTTTGAGGGTTGTAACTAATGCATAAAAACTGGGTATGAAAAAAGTATCATCAATGTGTTACTTGCCTTGCTGACGGTCTGCAAAACCTAGGGACTCATAGTAGCACGCTTCGCACTCCGGAAATTCTATCGGAAACAAACAATAACATACATAAGAAATCAAGCAAAGATGCATGGTTAAAACTCGAATAAGAAGATCTAATCAAGAAAGTTCAACTGAAGAACTCTGGTTTGCAAAAGGAATCAAATCAAACGGAGCAACGAAACTCAAACTGCGAAAGAAACAAGATTCGGTTACTAATCTGGATTAAAGGCAAATTTTATAGTACCAAAATCTTGTTCAAGTTGGTTAAATAGAAAGAGGGCTTCGAGACGAAGATCTAGGCGCTTGAATCGCCTGATTCCAATAAACGAGTGAAAAGATAAACTAAAACGAAAATCGGGTCAGAAATCACTATCGAAAATAATCGCGAACAACCCTGGAAAAATAAAAAACTTACGAACAGGCTAATGAACGAACGTTCGCTGTCTGTGACTAACGGGTGAACGGCGTTCGTTAAAACGAACGAACGGACGAACGTCCGCTGTTTAACCGAACCAAGAAAACCGAAACAAAAACCGATCTAATAATAATTAAAAAAACGGGCTAGGGTTTCTGAAAAAACCGACTGGACTAACAGTCAACGGCGGCGGCTGGGCGGAGATCGGCGGAGCATGGGCGGGTTGTGAGGCGTGGCCGCGACGGCGGTTCCCGTGGCGGCGTCGGCTTAGGGTTTGCAGGGCGCGCGGGCGGGCTGGGGCTGGCGGCAGCTTGAGGCCTCGCTCTTAAAGGGCCGGTCGGGTCGGTGTCCCAGGCGGACACGGCCCGGTAAGGCGGTAACTTAAAAAAAAACATATTTCGACGCGCAGAAAAAGAAAGAAAAGGAATACTAAACAGACTCCAAAAATCCCGAAATAAATTTTCCCCGTCCTCTAAAAATATGCCGGACAAGGTGAACATTTATTTGGGCCTATAATGCAATTTTGAAAAACGTGTATTTTTCCTAATTCAAATAAAATCCAAATAAGACCATTTATTTGATTTTAATATTTTTCCTCCAATATTTCATTTATTTTGGAGAAGTAATATTATCTCCACTCATGTATTTTTAATACGAAATATTTTTGGAGGGAAAAATTATTAAAAACCAAAATGATCCTTGTTTCAATATTTGATAAAATTCAAATATAAAACCGGTGAAACCCCCAACTCTCTCCGAGGGTCCTTGAGTTGCTTAGAATTTCGAGGATCGCAAATCGAAAATGCAATAAAATATGATATGCATGAATGACCTATGTATAACATTCCAAATTGAAAATTTGGGATGTTACAGTCTTCTCCTGGTCCTTAACTGCCATCTTGATCTGATGATAACCAGAATAAGCATCCAAAAAACTCAAACGCTCACAACCCGCCGTAGCATCAATAATCTGATCAATATGGGGGAGAGCAAAGGGATCGGCCGGACAAGCCTTGTTTAAGTCCGTATAATCCACACACATCCGCCAGGTGCCGTTTTTCTTAAGTACCAGCACCGGGTTAGCCAACCACCCAGGATGAAAAACCTCAACGATAAACCCAGCCGCCAAGAGTCGGGCCACTTCTTCACCAATAGCCTTGTGCCTCTCTTCATTGAAACGGCGAAGTAATTGCTTGACCGGCTTAAACTTTGGATTAATATTGAGAGTGTGCTCATCGAGTTCTCTCGGTACACCTGGCATGTCTGAAGGCTTCCATGCAAAGATGTCCCAGTTCTCACGGATGAACTCGATGAGCGCGCTTTCCTATTTCGGATCCAGATTAGCACTGATGTTGAACTGCTTGGATGAGTCGGCAAGAACGAAGTCAACTAATTTAGTGTCATATGCCAACTTAAACTTCAACAAGGGGTCATGCTCTGTGGTTGGCTTCTTCAAAGATGTCATATCCGCCGGGTCAACATTATCCTTGTAAAATTTCAATTCCTCTGTTGCACACACAGATTCAACATAAGCAGCATCACCTTCTTCACACTCCAAGGCTACCTTGCGACTTCCATGTACCGTGATGGTACCCTTGTGACCCAGCATCTTGAGATGCAGATAAACATAACACGGTCTTGCCATAAACTTAGCATAAACCGGCCGTCCAAACAGACTATGATACGGGCTCTGGATCTTGACAACTTGAAAGGTCAAGGTTTCTGCTCTGGAATCATGTTCATCCCCAAAGTCTACTTCCAGAGCGATCTTGCCTACAGGATACACTGACTTACCAGGCACCACTCCATGGAAAACAGTATTGGACGGTTTAACATTTTTGTCAGTCAATCCCATGCGACAAGAAAGTATCATAGTAAAGGATACTGATGCTGCTGCCTCCATCCATGAGTACCTTAGTGAACTTTTACCCCCAACCTGAGGCACCACCACCAGCGCCAGGTGACCCGGATTATCAACCCGTGGTGGGTGATCCTCATGACTCCACAAAATGGGCTGCTCAGACCAGCGCAAGTAACGGGAAACCGCCGGCTCAACGGTGTTCACTGCCCTTTTATGGGGCTTCTGATCCCGCTTACATAAACTTGTGGTGAAGACGTGGTACTGCCCACTATTCAACTGCTTTGGGTTACTCGATAACTGAGATCTTCTTGAGCCCCTGACGGACTATTGATTAAAACCACCCTGATTGCCTTGGCCCTGGAAACCGGAACTAGAACCGCCACCACCATAACCCGGACCGTGAGAGCCAGGTCCTAAGCCGCCATCCGGCCCATGATTGTTCCGAAAAAACAATTGAATTTCTATACTCCCTCATGATGAAGAATCCTTCCATAGGTGAGCGGTCGGCTTTTCGTGTGTACCATGTTTTGGGCAGGGCTGATTCATCATCTCCTCAAGGTTGAAATTTTGCCCTCCAAACCGAGGGTTTGGCTTTCCCTTACGATGCTGACCATTACTCTGCGTGTTGGTGTTAGCCACAAAATCCAAACTACTATCAGCCTTGAGCTTACCATTGCCCCCCTGATACGCCGGGTTATGCTGCTGCCCTTTGGGGTTGCTTCTCTTCTTTCCCTTACCCAGCCTTTCCTCATCAGACTCGGGGTCCTTGGTACTATCAGAGTCGACATACTTGACCAGAGCTGCCATGAGCTCCCCCATGTCACTGCATTGGTGTTTGAGCCGCCCCAACTTCTGCTTAAGGGGCATAAAACGTCAGTTTTTCTCCAACATTAGAACTGCTGAACCGGCGTTGATACAATCTGATGAGTGCAGGATGGCTGAGACCCAGCGCACCCAATGGGTTGTTGACTCGCCCTCTTCTTGGACACAGGAGTCCAAATCCACAATTGACATAGGCTGCTTGCACGTGTCTTTAAAATTCTGGATAAACCGGGCTTTTAACTCGGCCCATGACCCAATGGAATTGACTGGCAGTCCTTTCAACCAAGTACGAGTCGTTCCATCCAACATCATAGTGAAATACTTAGCACATGCGACATCGCCAACATCCAGCAGCTCCATTGCAATCTCATAACTTTCAACTCAAGCTTCAGGGGGCTGATCTGCTGTGTAGTTAGGCACCTTTTGAGGGCCCTTGAAATCTTTGGGCAAACGCACATTTCGTAGAGCCGGAACTAAACATGGTACGCCCAAGGTTCTAAAGGTCACGCCTGTCTCCACCGAAGCTGTCGGATAAATTGGAGAATGTTGATGAGCCGCTTGCTGAGCCGCCAGCTCAGCCTCCCGACATGCTCTGCCCTTGTCCACCAAAGCCTGGACATCATTACCAGCGCGCGATGCGTCAGGTCTACGAGGCTGATTGTGGTATCGTCCACTGATTGACACGGCCGGCTCATCAATATGCCTGCTATAACTCCTGCTTGGACGTGGTGTTGAGTGGATATGATCCCGACTGTATGAATAAGCCGCCTGTTGGGCCACAGCCGTCTACAGCAGTTCTCCGGCTCGTCGTATTTCCATTGCTACCAGTGATTTGCCTTCAACCGGTAGAGCTGCCAGCCGCGTCGCCGCTATCCAAAGGGTTAGAATAATGACCCGGCGGCGTCGGCACATGCTAAGGCGGGGTAGTATTTAAACGGGGTGGCTCCGTCGTGCGCGGCTGAGCCGGCGCTCCAGCCCTAGGCGCTTCAACCCGGTTTATCTCCGGCGGGTTACTGGTCCCTGGTCCAGGTGTGCTAGAGAGGGTTCCTTGCATCATAAACCAGGGGCAGACGACTCTGGTGCCTCCTTCTCATGACCTCATTTCAGGCGTTCTGGTCCATCGTGAGCCGGAAAGACTCTTCCTGAATTTGTTGCGCCTGAGCATCCAGAGCAGCCCGCTCCGTGGCCATCCTGGCGTTCTCTGCGTTCAACTCCTCCTTGGCCTGTGCTATCTCGTCACACAATTTTGCAACCTCCGTGTTATGCTGAGTTTGATTTGCTTGTTTAACCTCTGTCGTTAACGATGTTGTCAGGGTGTCCAACAAGCTGGACAAGACCTGAGCCGGCGGGCGCACAGGGCCTCCTGCCCCGGCAGCCGTTGCCGTTGCTGACCCGGAGATCATTGCTGCTGCTGTCGTAGAATCCTGCCCTGGCTGGGTACCGGCCATGAAAATTGTGACCCTGTTCGGCGGATCATAGGGGTCCGGAATACTGTCACCATCAGAATAGCCCCCAAGCTGGATGTCTTGCAGTTGATACAATGACTCAGATTTGCCTGATGACTCACCATCAGAGTAGATGACCGTCTCACCGCCAGACACAGATCTGTCCTCAAATTCCGCCCCATGGATAAACCCAACGAAGGCACGTTTCACGGCGGCCTGATCTCGGGCGGGTTGTGCATGGTGAGCCGTCTCGATGATGTCGGTGCAGATGTCCGGCTCAGGGCCCGGTTCGCCGATCTTGCCGATGAAGACGTGGATTCCGCCGAAGGGGACCCGGTACCCGTATTCGATTGAGCTGGCCTCGGGCCCCCAGCCTGCATCGTCGATGTAGAGCTTGCCACGACGACTCTTGGTCATCCGGCCCATAGCGTATCCCTTTATCCCCTCGAAGCTGCCCTGTAAGAACTCGAAACCACCGTGCGCTCGCCCCACGGTGGGCGCCAACTGTCGTGGAATTTTCAAAGCAGATGTCCTAGTAGAAGGACTTAGTCGTGGAGCCATCGCAACTAGGTTAGCTTAAAGGGGTTAAACGGGACAAAGGACACGCGGAGTTTATACTGGTTCAGCCCCTTGCGATGAAGGTAAAGGCCTAATCCAGTTTGAGATGGTATTGCTTATGTTTCGATTACCAAGGAGCGAATACGCTTGACCTAGCATTCGATCTCTTGTCTCTTACCCTAAACCGCCACCGGGTCGTCCCCTTATATACACAGGTTGACGCCCATCAGCTCATGGAGTCCCGGCCGGCTCATATACAACGTGTCCGACTCGGTGACTAATTACACATGCCTTATGATACAAGTCATACATATGTGGCGGTTTACACTTGTAGGCCTTAAGTCGCCTTTGGGCTTCGGGCCTTTAGTAAGCCTGCTTCGTGAACTGCCATCTTCAACATCTTCATGGGCTTTCTCATAACAAACCACCAGCGGCATAACCCGGCCTCTCCTGGGCGGGTCATACCCAATAGTTATGTCCCGAACAGTACCGATGATGTTGTGGTTGTTGTCGGGATTCTCGATCAATGTACACACTTGGTTTCTCTCAAAGTTGTGTAGCTCTTCATGCATGGCATTTATCCAATCTGGATCTTGCAATGCTTCTTCAACCTTCATAGGTTCAATGCTAGAGATGAATGAATAATGCTCACAAAAATTAGCCAAATGAGTTTAAGAACGAGTGATTCTCCCGGTTTGGTGATATTGAAGATTTGTTTGGCGGGATGGTCTCTTGAGACTCTTGCTCGAAATCGTGAGAACTTTTGCTTGGGTCGGGGTGGAATATCTTCTTCATCATCTTCTTCTTCATCTTGGCCTTCTTCATTGTTGACGTTGTCGTTCTCTTGTTGTGGTGGAGAAGGAGGTTGATAAGGTTCATCTTGGTGCACTTCCTCGTTTTCTTCATCTTGATGTGTCCCACTTGTGGATGCTTCCATGTCAACTCTTGGTTCACCTTGTCGTGAGGTAGAAGCTTCCACTTGGACGGACGAGGTACTCTCCTTCACCTTCGTTGGACGCATCTTGCCAATAGACAAGTCTTGGATTGCTTCCGAAGGGTCTTTGTCTCCTACATCAATTGTCAATTGCTCTACTTGCGAGCCGTTAGATTCATCAAACTTCACATCTACCCTCTCTTCAACCTTTTGGCTGAAACTATTGTAGACACGGTATGTGTGAGAGTTTGAGCCATAACCCAAGTAGGAAACCCTCATGAGATTTAGGAGCAAATTTAGAACGACGATTCTTAGCCGAATACTCGAAAGTATCCAACTTGGGGTTTGTTACCGGTGAGTAGCTCGTATGCCATATTGCCGAGTAGCTTGTGAAGATACAAGTGATTTGTTGCATGACAAGCCGTCTCAACCACTTCTACCCAAAAGTGTTTTGTAGTCTTGTACTCATCAAGCATCATTCTTGCCATCTCAATAAGAGTCCGGTTCTTCCTCTCAACAACTCCATTTTGTTCAGGTGTGTACATAGCCGAGAACTCGTGTGAAATCCCTTCTTCGTCAAGAAAGGTATTCACATTTGCGTTCTTGAACTTTGTTTCATTGTCTCTGCGAACCTTCTTGATCTTTACTTCAAATTGATTTTGGGCCTTCCGAGCGAAGTTCTTGAAGATCTTTTGAACCTGCGATTTATCATCAAGAAAGAACACCCACTTAAATCTTGAAAAATCATCGACTATGACTAAAACAAATGAGTTTCCACCGAGACTTTTGTAGGCATTGGGACCAAAGAGATCCATATGAAGTAGATTGAGCAGTCATCTCGTGGTCATGATGTTCTTCACGGGGTGGCTTCCTCCAACCTGTTTTCCTGCTTGACAAGCACTGCACAACCATCCTTGCCAAATATAACATCTTTTACTCCAAGGATATGATCACCTTTAATAAGCTTATCAAGATTTTGCATGCCCACATGACCAAACCTTCTATGCCACAACCAACCTTTAGAAGTTTTAGCAATAAAGCAAGTTGTAGGTTGAGCCTTTTTAGTGAAATCGACAATGTAAAGATCACCTCTACGTATACCGGTAAAGACCATTTTATGATTATCTCTACGAAACACTTGGCAATCTACTTCAGTGAATAAGACATAGAAACCAAAGTCAGCAAGTCTAGATACGGAAATTAGATTATAGCCAAGAGATTCAACTAGCATAACATTTTGTATGGAGCTATCATGTGAGATGGCCACCTTACCAAGGCCAACCACCTTACCCTTTGAGTTATCACCAAAAGTGACATACTTTCGAGGGCCATCGTTTTCAGCAAGCTCACGAAACATATCCTTGTCTCCGGTCATATGATCAATACATCCACTATCAAGGACCCATTCCTTTCCTCCAGCCATGTAGCCACAAATATGAGCCATAAGACCAAAGTGTCTCATCGCATCATCAAGGCCACTATTATCATCCTCATCATAGTATCCATGTTCAACATCATCTTGTAATTGATCATTTCCTAGAGAGGGTGATTCATTAGAAGTATGACCGTAACAATGTTCATCCCTATGGATTCTAATGACTTCGGAAATGATAGTGCTAATAATTCCAACATCTCCTTTGGCACGCATGAGATCACGAAGCTCAAATAGACAGTCATAAAACTTAGGATCACTAGTACTCATCCTATTGAAGGCAATAGACTTATGGAGAATCTCATCTAGATTTTTCAAGGAATAATTTGGGAATCGTTCCTCAAGAAATCTTCATATGGTGTAAGCACAATAAAGAGCAGGCAAGCTAGCAATCAAGTCTAGGTAATCCTCTAGTAATAAGATTGATAGCTCTAAGATTGCGAATCATGTCAAGATCCTCGTCGGGAGTAGGATGCAAGGGATCACTAAGACGCACACAAGGGGTAGTAATGTACTTGAACAAGTGATATTCATTGAAAATCTCAAGAATCTCATTTTTTCACTCATGAAGAACTCTCCATCAAGTATAGGCACTCTATGTCTAAGACTCCCCAACGTAGACTCGTCCATCTTCCTCCAATGGTGATTAAACCAAAGTAATGGAGACCAATGCTTTGATACCAATTGAAAGGATCGAGAAGAGGTGTCTAGAGGGGGTGATTAGACCCTCAACAAAGAAAAGTAGGAGTTTTTAATTTCTTCAAGTTAAGGTGGAGTTTTAGCACAAGTTTAACATTCACAATACATTTCAAGCAAGCATGGAAATACAATCTTGACGGAGGCTCCCAAGTGACACCTAACCAATCTAGGAGACACCACTCTCCAAAAGGTAATAGATGGTGTGTTGATGATGAACTCGTTGCTCTTGTGCTTCAAATGATAGTCTCCCCAACAGTCAACTCTCTCTCACGGATTTGGATTTGGTGGAAAGATGATTTGAGTGGAAATCAACTTGGGGAAGGCTAGAGATCAAGATTTATGTGGTTGGAATGGAATATCTTGGTCTCAACACATGAGTAGGTGGTTCTCTCTCAGAAAATGTATGCTGGAAGTGTAGGTGTGTTCTGATGGCTTTCTCCACGAATGAAGAGTGGGTGGAGGGGTATATATAGCCTCCACAAAAAATCTAACCGTTACACACAATTAACCAAACTCGGTTGGACCGAATCAGAAAACTCGGTTTGACCGATTTAGTTCATAATGTGACCGTGAGGCATTTCGGTGGGACCAATATGATCAACTCGGTGGGACCGATGTGCTAGGGTTAGGGTAAAACCTCATCTTGGTTTGACCGATTACACAAACTTGGTGGACCGATTTTGGTAATAAGTAAAACAGAGAGTTGGTCAAGCAAACTCGGTGGGACCGATTGGTATCTCGGTGGGGCCAAAATAATTGCAACAGGTAACAGAGAGTTTGCAAGCCCATCTCCGTGAGACCAAGATCCCATCGGTGAGAATGAATTGATTAGGGTTTCTAGCAGTGGCTATGTCAAATGAACTCGGTGGCGCCGGATGGATCAAATCGGTAGGGCCGAGTTTGACTTTTGGTTTGGGACATATGTGGATATGAGAAAGTGGTTGAGGGCTTTGGAGCATATCACTAAGCACTTTGAGCAAGCAAGCCATTAAGCAACACCTCATCCCCTTTTAATAGTATTGGCTTTTCCTATGGACTCAATGTGATCTTGGATCACTAAAATGAAAATGTAGAGTCTTGAGCTTCTGAGCTTTTGCCAGTCTTCTGTCCTTAGCATCTTGAAGGGGTTCCACATCCTCTTATCCACGCCACTCCACTGTTGAACTTATCTGAAATATACTAGATAAAAGTATTAGTCCAACAAGACATATGTTGACATTAATTATCAAAACCACCCAGGGAGCACTTGTGCTTTCAGTGCTCAACACTATATATTATTTCCCAATGATATGTGGTTATCCTATGCTGTTTGAGTAGATCTGTTTTGTCCTATGGGCTAATTGATGATCGTGGTTGGTTTGAGTGTATATTTTATTATGGTGTTGTCCTACGGTGCCCTCTGTCTCGCGCAAACGTGAGGGGTCCCCACTGTAGGGTGTTGCAATACGTTCATAATGTGCTTATTGTCAGTTGCCGGAGTGACAGAAGCCTGAACACGAATAAGTGGGTTATTGCGTATGGGAGTAAAGAGGACTTGATACTTAATGTTATGGTTGGGTTTTACAACCTTATTGATCTTTAGTAGTTGCGGATGCTTGCTAGAGTTCCAATCATAAGTGCATATGTTCCAAGTAGAGAAAGTATGTTAGCTCATGCCTCTCCCTCATGTAAAATTGCAAGAATGATTCCCGGTCTAGTTATCAATTTCCTAGGGACAAATGACTTTCTTCTTGACAAAAGCTAGCTACTTTTATTGTCTCCCAATTTATTCGTAGTTTTATTCTTGCCAAATAGTTTTATACTTGTTCTAGGTAAAGCAAACGTTAAGTGTGCGTAGAGTTGTATCAATGGTCGATAGAACTTGAGGGAAGATTTGTTCTGCCTTTAGCTCCTCGTTGGGTTCGACACTCTTATTTATCAAAAAAGGCTACAAACGATCCCCTATACTTGTGGGTTATCAAGCAATTCATTATGTTGCTAGACACGTTAGCAAGTTTTTATGTGGGAGAGGCCACTGCTAGCATGTTGTCTCTTACTTGGAATTATATGCACTTATGATTGGAACTATTAGAAAGCATCCGAACTACTAACATTCATTACGGTAAAACCCAACCATAGCATTAAGATATATATTAGCCCCCCTTCAATCATGTATGTATCAATTTCTATGTTTAGGCTGAAGCTGCTGTCACCCTTGCCCTCCAATGCATAGTCCTATCAACATACAACTAACTCCATGATGTAGTCAACACGCGCGCTCATATGATGGGCACCAAAGGACAATAACATAACCACAAGAAGATTAAACAAACCATAGCAATTCACCAATTACCGGTAGGACAACAAAAATCTACTCAGACATCATAGGATGGCAACATATCATTGGGTAATAGCATGAAGCATAAAGCACCATGTTCAAGTAGAGGGTACAGCGGGTTGCGGGACAGTGGACCGCTGAATAAAGATGGGGGAACGTGATGGAGTTGTTGGTGAAGATGACGGAGTTGTTGGAGTAGATCATCGTCGCACGATGATTGCCCCAGCGGCATTCCGGCGCCACCGGGAGAGAGGAGGAGAGATCCCCCCTCCTTCTTCTTCCTTATCCCCCCCCCTAGATGGGAGGAGGGTTCCCCCCTCTGGTCCCTGGCCTACATGGCGGCGGAGGGGCGGGAGCCCCTCTGAGATTGGATCTCCCTCTCTATTCTCTTCTGTTTCGCGGTCCTCAGATCTGGCCGAAAACCGTTTCTTAAATATCTGGAGATCCGTAACTCCGATTGCGCTGAGATTTTAACACGATTTTTTCTGGATATAAGCTTCCTTGTGCCCGAAGTAGAGCTCCAACTGACGTACGAGGAGGGCACAACCCACCACCATGCACCTGGGTTACCTGGCGCGCCCAGGTGTCCTATGATGGCTGTGGGCTCCCGTTTGTGATGATTCCACCTCCCAAAAATAACAAGTATTCCAAAATAATTCTCCGTATATTTTTATCGCATTTGGACTTCATTTGATATGAATATTCTGCGAAACAAAAAACATGGAACAAACAGGAACTAGCACTGGACACTGGATCAATAGGTTAGTCCAATAAATCATATAAAATGTTGCCAAAAGTATGTAAAAGTTGTATAATATTGGCATGAAAAAATAAAAAATTATAGATACATCGAAGACGTATCAGCATCCCCAAGCTTAATTCCTGCTCGTTCTCGAGTAGGTGAATGATAAAAAAGATAATTTTTGATGTGGAATGCTACGTAGCATAATCTTGATCATATATCTAATCATGCCATGAATATTAAGACACAAGTAATTCAAAGCAATAGTCTATAATTTGACATAAAGACATCAATACTAAGGCATCCCAACAAACAATCATGTGTTTCAAAATATCAATGCTAAAGAACGCTATCCCTACAAAATCATATAGTCTTGTCATGATCTATCTTAACGCAAAGTATTTATCATGAACTACCCCAGTGTCAGCCAAGCAACTGGTTCATACTTTTTAACGCGCTTCAGCATTTTCAACTCTCACGCAATACATGAGCGCAAGCCATGGATATAGCACTATGGATGGAATAGAGTATGATGATAGGGGTAAATATTAAAAACACGAAAATATAAGAAAGTCTCACATCGACGCGGCTAATTAACGGGCTATGGAGATACCCATCGATTGATATCAATGCGAGGAGTAGGGATTCTCATGCAACAGATGCACTAAGAGCTATAAGTGTATGAAAGCTCAAACTGAAAACTGAGTGGGTGTGCATCTAACTCTACAATGAAAAATTCCTACTAGTATATGAAAGTGACAACATAGGAGACTCTCTATATGAAGAACATGGTACTACTTTGAAGCACAAGTGTGGTATTTGCATGCCCCTTCTCACTTTTCTCTCATTTTTTTTCTTTTTTTCTTTTTTCTTGGGCTCTTTTTTGCCTCACTATTTTTTAATATTTGTCCGGAACCTCATCCCGACTTGTGGGGGAATCATAGTTTCCATCATCCTTTCCTCACTGGTACATGCTCTAATAATGAATAATGATGATGATCACACTTCTATTTACTTACAACTCAAAAGAAATAAAAATTACAACTCTATACCTAGAACAAAGTATGACTCTATATGAATGCCTCTGGCAGTGTACCAGGATGTGCATTGATCTAGCGTAGCAGAGATATCAAAAAACGGACAAGCCATGGAAATATCAATGCTAGCTATCTTACGATCATGCAAAGCAATATGACAATGAATGCTCAAGTCATCAAAACAGAAGCGGTGGAAGTTGCATGGCAGTATATATTGGAATGGCTATGGAAAGGCCATATTAGGTAGGTACGGTGGCTGTTTTGAGCAAGATATAATAAGGCTTATGTGTGATAGAGCGTATCATATCACGGGGTTTTGATGCACCGGCGAAGTTTGCACCGACTCTCGAGGTGAGAAAGGGCAATGCACGGTACCGTAGAGGCTAGCAAATTGCGGAAAGGTAAGAGTGCATATAATCCATGGACCCACATTAGTCATAAAGAACTCATATACTTACTGCAAAATTTTATTAGCCCTCGAAGCAAAATACTACTATGCATGCCCCTAGGGGGGAGGTTGGTAGGAGTTAACCATCGCTCGCCCCCGACCTCCACGCAAAGGAAGACAATCAATAATAAATCATGCTCCAATTTCATAGCATAATGAGACTGTATGTGCATGCTTCGGGAATCACAAACCTTAACACACATATCTAAGTAAACACGGTCATCCACTAGTACCTCCCACATATTATCATCTCTATATCGCAAAACTATTGCAAGGAATCAAACATATCATATTCAGTGATCCACAAGTTTTATGTAGGATTTCATGACTAACCATGCAAATAACCAATTCATGGTGATTCTCTAAATAGATATAAGTGAAGCATGAGAGTTTAATTCTTTCTACAAAATACCATGTTCTAATAAGTATAAGTGAAGCAAAAGAGCATTCTGCAAATAACGGTTTCCCATGTGAAGAGAAACAAGCAATCCAAACTTCAAATGATATAAGTGAAGCACATGAAGCATTATATAAAGCCATGCTCAAAAGATATAAGCGAAGTGCAATGAGCATTCTATAAATCAACCATGGACTATCTCATACCAGCATGGTGCATAAAAGAAAAGTGAAAACTAAACACAAAAGACGCTCCAAGATTTACGCATATTGTGTGAACGAAATGAAGACGAAAACATATCGATACTTGTTGAAGAAAGATGGGATGCCTTCTGAGGCATCCCCAAGCTTAGACGCTTGAGTCTCCTAGGATATTTATGTCGGTGTTCTGGGAACGGGGATCCCCAGACTTGCCTGCCTGCGGCCCATGGCGTGGCTGTGCTGCAGGCCTGTACGACCCATCTTCATCAACGAGACAGTCAAGACCCTCGCGAGGGGACAAGCCTCGCGAGGCGGACGACGCAAGACCTCCTCAGGAGCGGCCTCACCAGGCTGCCTCGCGAGGAGCGGAGAAATCAAGGCAGGGCGAACCTCGCGAGGCTCTCGTGACGTGAGCCATGACGATCAAGACCAGGCGGGCGCCAGCACGCGTAGCGTCCTTGTTTCCTCTTTGGTGCTAAGGAGGCATGCTCAGGTGCGGAGTACCGAGGCATCAAGAAAAGGTTTCCATATCAGTGCAACAAGACCAAGACCAGCGGGATGGCAGGACGGAGGTCACCATGGAGCCAAAGACGGCGTCACCACCAGAGCCTTTTTGCAGGCGAAGACCACTTTTGTCAGGATAAGCTGTACTAGCTGTCCCCTTTCAAATTGGCCATTGTTGGCTCACTTCCCGCTCAATATTTGGGGAGAGGACCAGGGCCTATATAAGTAGAACTAGCCACCACAATAGGGGCAATCTGATCGAGAGCCAATCCTTAGCCACACACCGAACACAAGAACACCCCAACCTCAGGAGGCTGTTCTTCCCCTAGTACTGTTCATCATCAGCCCAAGAGGCAATCCACCACCACCACACTGGAGTAGGGTATTACACCACAACGGTGGCCCGAACCAGTATAAATCTTGTGTCTTTGTGTTGCGAGTTCATCGAGTTTGTCCACGAGATCTTAGCGAGCTAGGGCGTAGATCGGTAGGGAGGAAATCTCCACGCGCACCCCAGTGTTTGAACCTTGAGGGTTTTGCCGGAACCCGAGATCCGACATTTGGCGCGGCAGGTAGGGGTGTGCCAGAACTTCCCTTCCGTCGTTCGCGTCCAGTCGCTGCGTTGTCTCCATGGCGGACGCTCGCCGTGCTCATGCTGAGCGCCGGGCTGCCCTAGCCACCCGCGTCACTCGAACGGCTCCCGCCGGTGGGCCACCTCGTCGTTCTCCATCTCCCGCCGCCAACGCCGCCAACGGCCCGGCGGAGAACGAGCAGCAGGGGTCCTCATTGCACCCCTCGGTGTGGCAGGACGGCCGCACCGCCACTCCATCGCTGACCCCAGCCAGTTCCTCATCCCACGCTCGTCGCACCCCCATCGACGCATGGGCCGCGCTCCTCATGGCGTATGAACTCCTGCGCTACCGCCCGGTCGACGACCTCTATGAGGACTGGCTCGACCGCATCGTCGAGCTTGTCTGCGCCGCAGGGGGCTCCCTTGCGCCGTCCCCCTCTCCGCCTGGCCCTCCGTCTGCTTCGGGCGACGCAGCTCACGGAGCACCTCCACTGCCTCTGCCCCAAGATGGCGCCTTGGCACCAAGGTGTGCACCGCCGCGTCCGGCACCCGCGCGTGAAGAAGGAAGCTGCCAAGAAGTTCCTCGACCGCAAGAGAACGCTCCACCACTCCTCGCACCACCGCGCCAGAATCGTCTGCCGCCGCAGGCCCCCGTGCCGCTTGCCTAGGCGGCGTGTGGGCGTCAAGACCAGGCTCCACTTCCAAGACGGTCCCCGGCGGCCACGGCCGGTTGCCGCACCTTCACCCCAGAACTGCGTAGTGTCGCCTGGCCGGGCAAGTTCAAGCTAGATCTGCCTCCTCGCTACGACGGCACCCTCAACCCCGCGGAGTTCTTGCAGCTCTACGAGCTGAGCATCGAGGCGGCCAACGGCGACGAGAAAGTCATGGCGAACTGGTTCCCTATGGCACTCAAAGACGGCTCCCGTTCGTGGCTCATGAACCTGCCTCAAGGCTCGATCTCCTCCTAGGACGAGATGCGCGACCACTTCGTCGCCAACTTCCAAGGCACTCGCGACCACCCGACGGCCGCGGGTGAACTGCGCCGCATCAAGCAACAACCAGGAGAGACCCTCCAGAAGTACATCTAGCGCTTCAACAACACTCGCCTTAAGATCCCCAAGGTCACGGACGAGGCCATCATCTCCGCGTTCTCTGACGGCGTCCGCGACATCAAGATGAAGGAAGAGCTAGCTATCCACGAGGAGTTGTGCACATCTCAGGAGCTGTTCAATCTGGCGACCAAGTGCGCGAGAGCTGAGGAAGGGCGCCTCTCCCTCCTCGAGCTGCCAGCTGCAGGCCCGGAGGAGAAGAAAGCCAAGGCCAAGGACGTGAAGCGCAAGGAAGCAGTCGTGCTCGCGGCAGAGCCGGACACCAAGCGAGGCAGAGATCAGCCAGAGTCGTCCAAGAGCAGCCGCCCGTTCGCGCCTTCCACAACCTGAACACCCACAACACCAGCGACTGTCAAGAGCTGAGTGGCGTGACAGGCCTCGTGAGGACCGCTGGCAGGATCGTCCTCAAGAGGGCGCCTGGAGGGACCAGCCTCGTGACGATCGTCCTTAGGGCAACGCCGGTCTTCCCCCGCTGCCGCTACCACCAAGAAGGAATGACGACCACCATCAAGACGAGGGGGCTGGGGGCTTCCAGGAGCCACGCGCTATCGCCTGCATTTTGGGCGGAGCCCAGGACCCAGCCTCGCAGCGTATCCTCAAACAGTTTGCTCGTGAAGTGAATGCAATCCTCCCCAAGCTTGAGGCCACACGCCCGCTCAGGTGGTCCCAGTGTGCCATCACCTTCAACTCGGCAGATCAGCTCAAGTGCGCAGCCACCGCTGGCGCTCTCCCAATGCTTTGTTCACCAGTCATCAGCAACGTGCAAGTTACCAAGACCCTCATCGACGGCGGCGCAGGGCTCAACGTCCTGTCCGTCGACACGTTCGACAACCTCCAAGTACCATATGACCAGCTTCAGCCTACCAAGCCCTTCTCAGGAGTGACCGACGGTTCCACCACACCGATAGGGCAGCTCCGCCTCCCTGTCACCTTCGGAGAATGCAAGAACTACCGCACCGAGCTCATCGACTTCGATGTTGCGCACATCCGTTTGCCATACAATGCCATCCTAGGGTATCTAGCCCTGGCCAAGTTCATGGTCGTGCACTACAAGAAATATGTCAACTTGTGACCTTGACTATTGGTCACTGAAAGGTCATTGTTTTTCATTTGCGACCTTTTTGTGACCAAAAACAGAAGGTCAAAAGCTGACGGTCATAAACTGAAATTAACGACCTTCTGCGTGAGAAGGTCGTGACGCCATTCTGACCAAAATAGAAGGTCGTTGAACCCATGACCTTTTGTTTTGGTCACTGGCTGTCTGCCCAGGCCACGTCGGATCCAACGTGGCAATCTGACGTGGCACAATTGCCACCAATTCAAAAGGTCGTTGATAAGATTCAGCCCGGTCCGATTAGGTGTCTATATGGGCCGAGCCCATTAATTTAGGCCATTTATTGTTTTTTTCTTTCAAGTTTGGTCAGCTACATGGGCCAAGCCCAACAGACTTTTATTTTTTCTTCTACAGTCCACATTTTTTTGGGCCTCAACGTTTTTCCAGCCCATTTTTCAGTTTTCTTTTGTTTCTTTTCCATTTTAAAGTAGGTCCCACTAGTCAATGGGAACCAATTACCACAGGTCAGTTCTATATTTTTGCAATTAGAAAATTTGATTCAAAAAGAGCCAATAAGGCATAATATTTCATACAACAACCAAGCAGTACATTACAATCATGTACACCCAAAACTGAGATAGTACATTACAACAGCCAAACAAAGTACCAAAACTAAGATAGTACATTACAATAGCCAAGCAAAGTACCTAGTACAAATCTGGTATTTAGCTATAAAATACAACTAAATATACACATAACTAGCTCCAGTGAGCGAAATGGCATTCTGGGTGTGGTTTTTCTTCAGGATTCTTCTTGCTATAGCTCCTGTACACCCAATTTTTGAAGAATAAAGGCCAGCATCTACAAATAATAAATTATGAAAAGTTAGAAACATAATCAAGTGAATCCTCCTAAGCAAACACAGAAGTACAATGCTTGAGATACATGTATGCAGCAAGAAAAACAGGCAATGTGATGACAGTATGAGCGCACAATAATTCGGGGAGTAAAAAGAATATAAATAATACAACAATCTCTGGAAACAAAAATAGGAGATGAAGCTTAGTTAACCAGAAAGTACATTGTAGTGATGAAGATAACATCAACAAGATGGTCAAGAGAAACAAAAACATCTGACACTACTCGATATAACTCATTCTGTGTATGGACAAGTCCACACAGAACCCAGTTAATACCATTGAATGCATTGCAAACTTATACCACCCAGACAAGAATTCATATGCAATAGATCCATTACAGATGAGAGACACGACTCAAAAACTTGCCTTCAACACTTAGTTTTACAGAATGTCAAGAGAGCAAACAGCAAAATAACAAAATGTAACTATTTCCTCTTGTGCTCAATATAACTAGACAAAGCTTGCCCGCCACAACTGCCCGCACAGCTATCACAAACAATTTCAGCATTCAGTCACTACTAGCATACGAAGCTCATCGAGCTAACTGAGCATCAAAACATGGGAGAGCACCCATACAAGCTGGAGACAGCTATGTACACAAGCTTTTCCTGCAGGAGAATAACAAAACCCTAAGGTACATGAGGTACTACTGCTAGTGTATATAGAACCAATCAAGCTGCTAGTGCAGGAGCAGAGCATGAGTCCAACAAAGCATGCTATAGGAGCAGAAAAGAGGGAGCTAGGGGTAGGAGATGGAGCCAGCTCACTGAAGAACTTGGGAGTCCAGCTTGGGTCCTTGCTAATCTGCTGCTGCTCGGTAGCTCCGTGTCTTGGTATAAGATCAGATCCAACCGACTAGAAGCGGCCGTTTGTCGAGCGATCTTTCATTTCCTGGTCTGCAACAAGAGGTAAATGCTAGAGATTAGCAACTGCTGCCAAACCCAATGTGACAAAGAGGTAAGCATATAAACTGGATTTATAAAAACAGTATAAGCAGAAGCCAGAGCCTGTGCAAGTTTATCAAGATCTTGTAGTTCAGTGGAGTAGCTGCAAAGAATTAACACTAAGCATAAGATACACTAAGAATTTTCAGTGGAGCAGCTGCACATAATTAAGAAAGCATCAGCAAGTTAACAAGCTACTGAAAAACTACTGCAACCAAAATAGTACCGCAAAATACAGAATTTGCAAAAATTTGTAAACTGATTTTTTTGCCAAGGAAACAAAATTTTATAGCTTCAGGCTGGAGCACTACAGTTGTTGGTTAGACTTCATATAGCTTCAGGCTGGTTGGAGTACTACAGCAGCAAACATTTCATGGTTAGACTACTCCATTTGCAGTAGCCAAATATTCAGATATCTACAGTAGCTTCAGGCTGGTTGCATCACCCAGGAGGCCCCGACCGAGTGCTTGTTTCAGCACCAAGTTAAATTCAGTCAAGCATGTCAGTAGATTCAGACCAACAGCATACCAAGCAAAAAAAGTAGATTTCAAACAGGCTAGCTAGCTGTAATTTGCTGCAATCCTGATGGTACAAACAAGCTAGCTAGCTTAAACACCAACAGTTAACACAACCTAGCTGTAGTAACTAACAAGGCCATTATAAATTATGAACATGCATGATCTTCAGTACTAGGAGGCCGAGTCAATGCACATCACAATAACTACAAATGGCGTCTACTACAAGAGCAGAATTTAACAAGTGTGCTACTCCAAATCATCATCACTTGTAAATAGGAATGATCTTTTCCATGACACAAGCATAGAAAGTACAAACAAAATCACCCATGCACATGAAACAGAGCAAGGTACTACTATGGCAGCACAAGAGAGGGGGATAGAAGGTAGGAGACGAACTCACTGAGAGGAGGTTGTAGTCGATGCCGCACACGGCCACGGTCTTCGTCCCGCGGTAGAGGAGGTTGTAGCCGAGTTGGACCATGTGCGGAGTGTCATCATGGCGGTGGATGCCCTGTTTGTCGTCATCGTCCATAGAGGATGCCTACTGCTCTGAATCAAACAAAGAAGTAAGAGCTAGTGCTATTGATCTAGTACATAAATTAAGCAAGCGAGTATAGGAGACACACACACACGTGCTACTGCCAGTATCTACAAACATCAATCAAGTTGGTTGTGTGTGTGCTTGAGCTAGTTTCTTTTTCTGAAGCAAGCATCAAAAGGCACAATGACAAACAAATTTCATTACCTCAGACGGTGGCTGGCCTGAGCGTTCTGGATACTCCACTATGCATGCGGTCCTTGACCCTCCATCAAACTAAAAAAATAGAGCAGAAAACATGTTTTAACTTCATTTCAAGCTCCTTGAATAGGTAGTATACTTCGCATAAAGTTCTCACTTCTACAACAACTCACTGGAAACATGTGAACAAGGCTATCTACTGTGGCAACCGGTTCTCCGGGTACAAATTCCCAGAAAACTGGCCGTTGTGCTCATCAGCCCCAGGATAACTGTTAGCTGATGAGGCACCAACTTGATACAGAAATTCCAAGCAAATACAAAATATGTAGTACAAGACCATTTTGGTCTGTGAGTACAACAATGATTTCTAGTGGTTGATGGCGGAAGCGGGTTGAAAATCATCAGTGTCTATGGGACTCCATTTCCCACGGGAACAGCTGACCAGGATAACTCCTATCTTCGCGAGGCTGCTATCACCGTTGCTTAGGTTCCGGGGCTATCATCACGGTCGCTCCTCTCCGCGCAAGAAATCTGGCCAAGACAATAGCCAGGGACAAGCCAGTGTGTACTTTGAATGTACTCGCAAACATTAAGAACACAGGGATAATATGGCGATGATGTGCTAAAGATATTTTATACTCATGACGTCAGTCACAACAATATAAATATAACTCTGGTGCGTGTAAGCATGTTATATATGAATATGCAATATCAAAGAAGTATAAAAAGGTATAATGAAATAAATAACAAGCATGCCACGATCAAGGCGTCGAGCGACACCACATAAAGGGCTTTAAAAGAAATGCCACGATCGAGGCGTCTGGCGACACCACATAAAGGGCTTTAAAAGAAATGCCACAATCAGGCGTCTAAGCGACACCACATAAAGGGCTTTAAAAGAAATGCCACGATCAAGGCGTCTGGCGACACCACATAAAGGGCTTTAAAAGAAATGCCACGATCAGGCGTCTGGCGACACCACATAAAGGGCTTTAAAAGAAATGCCACGGTCGAGGCGTCTAAGCGACACCACATAAAGGGCTTTAAAAGAAATGCCACAGTCGGGCGTCTAAGCGACACCACATAAAGGGCTTTAAAAGAAATGCCACAGTCGGGCATCTAAGCGACACCACATAAAGGGCTTTAAAAGAAACAATCATAGTGAATATCCAGGAGGTAGAACCGTCCCAGGGATATTCGATAATACAAATAATATCACGGGTTAGTCTACAACAAAATAATAATCATCATTACCACATGACACAAGTCGTAGTATCGATTCGACTTAACAGTTTCACCTCAGAAGACCGACACTAAGACCGACACTTGACCCATCCTGACTGAAATCCTTAACCATGGACACGGCTATTCGAATAGGTTTAATCTCTGCAGAGGTGTACTCTTTACCCACGAGTAATGATTCCTTTAGTCCATCGGGACTAATTCATTCACGCCTTTTTGTTGAAAACACACCTAACTTGCACACACCAGCTTAAATCACAATGTCCGGAATCACCCATGACACTTGTCAAGCAAACTCTAAGTGGGAGGCTACAACCTCGTAGCATGGGATCAAATTTATATTGGCGCTCTAAGGGGTGACCTCCCTCTCGGTCTCAACTGAAACACCCATGCCCCGGACCAGGTGGCACGCCTACCAGCTACAACCGGTATCTTCCACCCTGGCCTCTCTGTATGGTGTGTGCTAGAAAGAGGTTGACAACTTACTGAACCGTACTCTACTTGTTGTAGAGACGAGTGGTAGTACGAAACAAGTATGGGGGTACTGGAACAAGACTCAATCTGTGGTCGACTCAGGAGGTTTAAGTATTCCCTGTATGATTAGCATAACGAATATATTTCAACCAACAGAGTCACCGCTCATATTACCTTACCATGCCATACCAGACATAACCGTCCCGACGGAGACCGGCGTCAAACTCATGCCTACCCAAGGCAGAAGTTTTTCCCGGGTTCCTGTCGGTATGTATGCAAGGCACATGAGGATGATTATCATCACAAGTGTGTTCATTTCCAACAGCATGGAAATCACTAACATGCACCCATGCATATGATCATATCACATGAAATAACAAGTTTCTCCAAAGTGAGGTGATGTTATAAACGTGTCATCAAACACACACAAAATATTTATGCCGGGGTCCAGAATGCTTGCCTTCAGGTCACGGGAAGGCAGGGTGCATTTCAAACTCTTGAAATAATTCTCCTCTCTTCAAAAATCCTATTTTGAAAATATAAATGAATTAACACAAAAATAAAAACAGCACAAAAAGTTGTTCTGAATTTTTTTCAAATAAATCTTAAAATAAACTAGACAATATTTGAGATAGGTAGGAAAAAGAATCAATTTAATTGGAGTTGTACTTTAAAAGATACAGCAGGTCAAAGTTTGGTCAAAATCTGTTTTTAAAATAAAACAGGGATGAAAACGTTTCAAATAAAAACGTACACGTCGAAAGCGTATTCGGAAAAGGCGCTTCCACTTACTCCTGCGCGGACAGGCGCTGGGTCGCGGACGGTGGGCCCGCCTGGCCCACTGGTCAGGTTTGACCAGCCACGCGCGCGTCGTTCCCCTCTGACCAAACGGAGGCGGAGCTCCGGCGAGGTTTTGCCGGCGAAAGGGGCGTCTCATGGTGATCTGAGGGTATGGGATTACTCAGGGGGTCGAGACGAGTCTGTGGGTACCCGCCATGGTCGCCGACGTGGACGGAGTTGCCGGCGACGAGCTTCACGGCAGAGCCGGCGTTCGGGTGGATAGTGAGTTTGGGGCTGCGGAGGTCTCCGACCAAAATTGATCGAGGGGTTGTACTCGCGAGAGGGAGGGGGAGTTCTTGGCGGAGAGAATGGAGAGGGAGGGGCACTGGTGGCAACGGAATCGGCCGGAGCGAGGCGGCGAACGAACTGGCCGGACTCGGGGAAGAAGGCCTTCCCCTCCTCGAATGTTGGCCAGGGTAGCTCTAGGAGGATCAGAAGAGGTTGCCTGAGAACACGATTGGTCTCCGGGGCCCTTATATACGCGGTGGAGGTCGGTTCCGAGGCGGCCGGGCGATAAGGATGGCGGCGAACCGTCATTCTGTAGCAATGGCGACGATGGCGGCGACGCTGCTTAGGGGACGTAAGCTGCGGCTGAGTTGGAGATGCTTAAGGGGCAGCAAAGTAGCGGAGGAGGTTTGGGCGGCGCCGTCCATGGATGCGGCCGCAAGCGTGCCGCCAAGGAGCTTGCTGCGGCGCCGCTGTAGCGAGCCAGGGGCGGTCGGGGCTCTTGGCGCGACGCGGCGAGGGGGAAGGATCAGGGTGAGCTCGGGGAGGTTTATCCAGGTAGCGCTTGCTCGGAAGCGAACGCGTGCAAAACGCGTGCTCTGCTCACGCTCCGGGCGTGCACGGCGTCTGCTCGACGAAATGCCAGGATGGCCAAAACGGCTAGAGATCAAATGCAAATCCACGGGTCTGGGTTAGAGACCATTAGCAGGCTACTAGACAACTTGGTTTGGACAGATGGGAAAGTTCACAACACAAACTTACAATCATGCCAAAACTGTCCATGCCCACAGGGTGTTCGACAAAATGCCAGATGCACTTAGGCATTTCTTGGAGTGACCAAAACTTCCAGTGGGGTCTCTGTGGGTGCACAAGAGGGTGGTGAGGTTAGATGGTGAAAAGCACAAACTTGCTAGTGCAAGTTTTGCGAACTTCAAATCTGGACAGGATGTGAGTGGCATTATTTCATGAACCAAAAATATGCCAATGGTTGCATGCTCCTGGACTTAGGGGTTTAGCATGGAGGACTACAAGTAGGAGAAGGAATCAAGGGCCAAAGAGCAAGCAATAATAGGGATCTTGTACAAACCATCTTGATGGACCGTAATGAAGATTAGGTTGATTTACTCAAAATCTTCAAAGAACATCCTTGGATTATTGCATATAATGGAACCATATGCTGCTACTGACATCCCATAATTTTGGTGGAAGCTATAAACAAATATTTAAAAGGGTTGTAGTGAAAAATTGCCTTTGGACAGAGAAGAAAAACATGTGTAGCTCTCAAAATATGCAATGAATGAAATATATTATTGCACAAAAGGTGATTTAGAGACATCACATGACATCTCCAAATTTTGGTTGGATTTTTAGTTAAATTTATCAAATGGTTGTAGTACAAAAAGAGCTCCAAAACTAAAAACAAGTCATTTTAATGAATATCGCTCAGGGTGGAATAATTTAATAAATAAATCTACTGATTAGGAAATTTGTTTTAATGAGAGGGCATAGAAGTCCAATATATTTTGGAGGGATCCACTAGGGATAAATTCCTTAATATTAAAGGAAAAGTTTTGAAATCAACAGAGATATTCTTGCAGGCAAAAAATTTAAACTCTTGGAAAAAATTTAATAACTAAAACCTGGTTAAATTTTTGGGGTGTTACATCTACTTCTGCTGCAAGGTAAAAATAATCCTAATAGAAATATGACGATATGACTAAGTGACTGACCAGGCCTACAACATAAGCAAGTGGCAGCGTAAGCAGAAATTGGCCTTTGAATTATCAACATCAACCGCAAGACTACGACAAGAATGCTTATTATAGAATCGGTCAATCACATAATCAATGATAGCAACTGACGACTGCACAATCAAGTTTCACTTCCATGGGCTCGTGATGAGGTCATACCTCGCAGGAGATGTATAGGGAGGGGGCTTGGAGATGGCGTCGCGGTGGTGGTGGAGCTGCATCCTCCATGGCGTCCTCACGTGCATGGCATCATCCCCTCCATCGCGTCCTCTTCTCCGTGGCGTGCCTGCTGTCAGTTCCATGGCCGGGTTTCCTCCCAGCGCCATGGCCTTGGAGCGCGTGAGGAAGAGGCGGAGGGAGAGGAAGCAAATCAAATCACAGCAGCAAGGCAAAAGGGAAGACGACAAGTCCATCCACGGAAGAGTGAGGGATCCGGTGCTGCACCTCGTTCCGGCGGCTCGGTCTGGATCCAGTGTTCGATCTGGATCCGACGCTGCCTCACCTCTCGCTCGGTCTGAGCAGCGGCGCGCGGCCATACCACAGGGGAAGCAGAGGAGGAAGTTGTTGCTGCTCCTGCTCAGGTCGTCGGTGGCCGGACTCTTGGACTATGAAGATACAAGATTGAAGACTTCGTACCGTGTCCGGATGGGACTTTCCTTGGCGTGGAAGGCAAGCTTGGCGATACGGATATGTAGATCTCCTTCCGTTGTAAGCGACTCTGTGTAACCCTAACCCTCTCTGGTGTCTATATAAACCGGAGGGTTTTAGTCCGTAGGACGAAAAACAATCATACCATAGGCTAGCTTCTAGGGTTTAGCCTCTCAGATCTCGTGGTAGATCTACTCTTGTACTACCCATATCATCAATATTAATCAAGAAGGAGTAGGGTTTTACCTCCATCGAGAGGGCACGAACCTGGGTAAAACATCGTGTCCCTTGTCTCCTGTTACCATCCGCCTAGGCACGCGATTCGGGACCCCTACCGAGATCCGCGGTTTTGACACCGACATTGGTGCTTTCATTGCGAGTTCCTCCGTGTCATCATCTTTAGGCCCGATGGCTCCTCCGATCATCAACAACGATGTGCTCCAGGGTGAGACTTTTCTCCCCGGACAGATCTTCGTATTCGGCGGCTTTGCACTGCGGGCCAATTCGTTTGGCCATCTGGAGCAGATTGAAAGCTACGCCCTGGCCATCAGGTCAGATTTGGAAGTTTGAACTACACGGCGATGTCCGCGGAGACTTGATCTTCGACGGGTTCGAGCCACAGCCGAGCACGCCGCGCTGTTACGATGGGCATGATCTAGCTCTGCTGCCGAACAGTGTCCTGGAGGTCGCACCAGTGTCCGCTCCGATCCTTAGCTCGGAGCCGACTGCGCCTATCGAGGACGGTTGGCTGGACACCGCCTCGGGGGCTGCAATCTATACGGCGATCGAGCCGAACACCATACCTGTCCTTTGCGAAGCTCGTGACTCCAAGGTGCCGGACATTTCTCCGGACTCCGAGTCTTCCGCGCCCCATGTCGAATCAGCGGGCGCCGATCATGGAATTCATCGCCGCGGACATCTTTTCAAAGACTCGCCTTTGGCGACATCCTGAATTCACTAAAGTCTCTCTCTTTATCGGAGAGCCCTGGCGGATTATGGTCGGGAAGGTTGGGATGCAGACGACGAAGAAATTCAAAGCCCACCCACCACCCACTTCGTAGCCACCGCCGATGATTTAACCGACATGCTCGACTTCGACTCAAGACATCGACGGTATGGACGATGATGCAGGAGGCGACCATGACCAGCGCCCACAGGGCACTGGAAGGCCACCTCGTCATACGACATATACATGGTGGACATCCCAAAAGATGGGAATGGCGATGGAACAACGGAGGATGACCCCTCCAAGAAACAATCTAAGCGCCGGCGTCAGTGGCGCCGCTCTAAATCCCGCCACAGCAAAAATGGTGATTCCGGCATAGGAGACAATAACACCCCGGAAAGTGCCGAAGACAACCCCCTCCAGCAGGATTCAACACAGGAGGATGGAGAAGCCAGACCTCATGAGAGAGCGGCAGAAAGAGTGGTAGAGGACGATAATTACATGCCTCCCTCCGAAGATGAGGCAAGCCTCGACGATGACGAATTTGTCATGCCCGAGGATCCCATCGAACAAGAGCGTTTCAAACGCAGGCTTATGGCCACGGCAAGCAGCCTCAAGAAAAAGCAGCAACAGCTTAGAGCTGACCAATACTTGCTACCTAACAGATGGACTGAAGTCCTTGCGGCCGAAGAGTATGAACTCGAGCGCCCCTCCAAGAGCTACCCAAAACGCAGGCTGCTACCCCGATTAGAGGAGGAAGCACCCAAACCCACATCACCAGCGCATGATACGGCCGACCGGTCTCCTCGTGGCCGTGATAGAGAGGCCTCTCGGCCCTCAACTAAAGCCGCACCCCGGCGCCGCTCAAAAAATACCAAGGCGCGGGGAAATGTGCCAGACCTGCGAGATATATTGGAGGACAAGGCAAGGCAAACAAGATCGATCTATGGATCGCGCGGGCGCCCCATGAGACGTGACGATAACCGTCACGCTGGATATGGCAACTCCGGCCGGGCCGAACACAGTAGACAAAGCTCATTCGAGCTGCGTCGTGATGTAGCCCAATACAAAGGCACCGCACACCCACTATGCTTCACAGATGAAGTGATGGATCATCAAATCCCTGAGGGTTTCAAAACCGTAAACATTGAATCATACGACGGCACAACAGACCCTGCGGTCTGGATCGAGGACTATCTCCTTCACATCCACATGGCCCGCGGTGATGATCTACACGCCATCAAATACCTCCCACTCAAGCTTAAAGGACCAGCCCGGCATTGGCTTAACAGCTTGCCAGCAGAGTCAATTGGTTGTTGGGAAGACCTGGAAGCCGCATTCCTCGACAATTTCCAGGGCACATATGTGAGACCACCAGACGCCGATGACCTAATCCACATAATCCAGCAGCCAGAGGAATCGGCCAGACAATTCTGGACACGGTACCTAACCAAGAAAAATCAAATCGTCGACTGTCCAGCTGCAGAGGCCCTTGCAGCCTTCAAACACAACATCCGCGACGAGTGGCTTGCCCGGCACCTAGGACAGGAAAAGCCGAAATCCATGGCAGCCCTCACAACACTCATGACCCGCTTTTGCGCGGGAGAGGACAAGCCCAGCTGGCTTCGTAGTAACAACATGACCAAGAGCCCTGGTAATTCGGATACCAAGGACAACAATGGCAGGTCACGTCGCAACAAGCACAAGCGCCGCATTAACAGCGATAATGCTGAGGATACGGCAGTCAATGCCGGATTCAGAGGCTCTAAACCCGGTCAGCGGAAAAAGCCATTTAAAAGAAACACTCTGGGCCTGTCCAATTTGGACCGAATACTCGATCGCTCGTGCCAGATACACGGCACCCCTGAAAAACCAGCCAACCACACCAACACGGATTGTTGGGTGTTCAAGCAGGCAGGCAAGTTAAATGCCGAACAATAGAGGACAGAAGGGCTTCCCCCCACAAGTGCGGACGGTGAACATGATATATGCAACCCACATACCCAAAAGGGAGCGGAAGCGTGCACTAAGGGACGTATATGCGATGAAGCAGTCGCCCCAAAGTTCAATCCGTGGTCCTCCTGCCCGATCACTTTTGATCGAAGGGACCACCCCACTAGCATCCGCCATGGCGGATTCGCCGCATTGGTTCTAGACCCCATCATTGACGGATTTCACCTCACTAGAGTCCTAATGGACGGCAGCAGCAGCCTGAACCTGCTTTATTAGGATACAGTGCGCAAAATGGGCATAGACCCATCAAGGATTAAACCCACGAAGACGACCTTTAAAGGCGTCATACCAGGTGTAGCGGCCAACTGTACAGGCTCAGTTACACTTGAAGTGGTCTTCGGATCTCCGGATAACTTCGGAAGTGAGGAGTTAATCTTCGACATAGTCCCTTTCCGCAGTGGCTATCACACCCTGCTCGGACGAACCACATTCGCAAAGTTCAATGTGGTGCCGCACTACGCATACCTCAAGCTCAAGATGTCGGGCCCTCGAGGAGTCATTACGGTCAATGGAAACACCGAACACTCTCTCCGGACGGAGGAGCATATGGCGGCCCTCACGGCGGAGGTACAAAGCAGCCTGTCAAGGCAATTCTCCAGTCCGGCCATTAAACGTCCGGACACCGTCAAGCTCGCCTGGAGTAACCCACAACCAGACCGCATGGCACGTTTCGAGCACGCGTAGCAATGCGGCCCTAACCCCAACCCTCGCAAAATTGCGAAACTAGTACTGCGCGTACATAACTACGCTCCGGAAATACCATGGGCATAGGGGGAGGGGCACGACAAACGGCATGCCCGGAATGCGGCTCAACCGCACCAGGGGCTCCCGATTGTGTCATTCTTTTCTTTTCTTCTTCCTCTTTTTTTTCTTTCAGGACTCCGTTCTCACGAAGCCCTGTCCGGCAGTAGAATCGCCGAACACACGATGCAACAGCCAGGGAAGCAGAAAGCTACGTCGAGAGTCCAGGTGGTCTCTATTACGAGCCGTATACCTGTTTTACATACCACCCCGCAGCTTACCCCTGGAGGGGGACATGTTCTTTGAAGATGTTGATGGAGATTGCCCTCCCCAAGATGGGAGAGTTTTTTTTAGAGACGGAGGGGGACATGTTAAAGTCCCGTCCCTTGCTTATCGCACTATTTGTATCGTTCTGCTCTTACTGCAGCCCTTTTGAATAAACAATACATAGCTTTTGCCTATTATTGAATTCCTTTATATATATATATATATATATATATGTTCAATTATGACATTGTGCAACCGTACATCTTGGTACGGGCAATACACCAGGGGCTTAAAATACCCCACAATATAGTGTGATAGGTCCGAACACTTACACAAGTGCGGCACCCCGAACTTATAGCATTATATGCATCGGCTCCGAATCATGTCTTGGGTCAATAGTTAGGTTTGCCCGGCTCCCATGTTTTGGTACCTTATGTTCCGTTATATCGGCTAAGGTAGCGCTGGGAGAACCACTGCGATTGTGCCCCGGTTGAGCTGGGTTAAGCACCTCAGTGGTGAAAGCTAAAACTAACCGTCATGATAGGGCGAGAGCCGGTCGCTGTTCGAGAGGTTTTCGAGTCCCTAAAGACTTATGCCGCTTAGAGTGAGGAGTCGGCATTGTCCGGCCTAGGCGTGGATAGCGCCCCGAACTCGGTCTTAGAATACCGGGGCTTCGCCGAAATTTAAAATTATAGAATTCTATGGCTAAGTGAGAGTGTTTAAGCATTATAGTCCGGTTGCCTTGTTACGTTGCGTTGAGCGCCTCCCTCGAAGGACCCAAGAATGGGAACAAGAGCGCTCAAGTTTATCCCGAACACCCCAGCACTCGTGGCATGGGGGCTGAAGCCGACGACTCGCCATCTCTCAAATTTAATAAACGGTAGCACAGAAGGTAAAATTTTAATTCAAAAGTGTTGCTTAGCGCATATGAACAAGTTTTCAGCGTACAGGATAACAAATGCGAATCTACTCAAAAATTACATCTTTGGAGCATTCACCCGCTATAAGGCGGCACCCTTCAGGACGCCCTCATAATACATTTCAGGCTTGCGATGCTCCTTGCCCGGTGGTGGCCCGTCCTTCACAAGCTTCTCAGCGTCCATCTTGCCCCAGTGCACCTTAGCACGGGCACCTTCGATCCAGACGGAGCGCTTGATGACTTCAAGCCTTGGGCAGGCATCCACCAGCCGCCTTACCAGCCCGAAGTAGCTTCCAGGCATGGCCTCCCGGGCCTGGCCGGACTGCGAGACCCTTCATGGCCTGTTCGGCCACCTTATGGAGCTCGACCAGCTGCTTCACTGGTCGCTCAAAAACTGGGTGTCCGGCCTCGATATCGAGACAGAACACCTTCTCCATCGAGCTTCCCTCCTCGGCTCGGTAGAAAGCGGCGACATCGGACACACTACAGGGGCAAATCTGCGAATGCTCTGGAGAGCTCCGGATTCGGGTAAGTAACAGATAATTCACTTTCACATGCTTGCTTTGCATAAAGAATGCCTTACCCGCCGCTATCTTCTTCATCGCCTCAATTTCCTGGAGGGATTTTTGGGCTTCGGCCTTAGCGGCTTTGGCACTCTCAAGGGCCGAGGCGAGCTCGGACTCTCGAGTCTTTGAGTCACGCTCCAAACTCTCGTGTTTTTCCATGAGAGCCTGGAGCTCTTGCCGCACCTCCGCCACCCGCGCCTGCTTCTCTCGCTCGGTGCGCTCCGCGGCCGCATTACTTTCGGCCTTGGACACCGCTTCCTTCAGGGTCGCCACCTCGTTCGTGGCCCCTGCAATATTCACGTTATTCCTGTCATTTTTCGCAACCACACCTTTTTTATATATATACTTACATAAGGTATTACTTACCTTCCTTGTCCTCGAGCTGCTTCTTGGCAAGGCCGAGCTCGTTCTCGGACCGCTCGAGGCTCTGCTTCAATTCATTGACCTCCGCAGTCAGTGCGGCAGAGGTCAGCAGCACAGCCTGCATTCCCATATTGACACATTTATGTTAGACTCCTACGTATATTTTTTTCATCCTCAGTTCGGCTTTTCTTTCCGAACACCAAACTGAGCATCAGGGGCTACTGTCTATGCGGTAATATTTTTACATATTTTAAATATGTACCTTGATACGTCTCCAACGTATCTATAATTTTTCATTGCTCCATGCTGCTTTATCTATTGTTTTGGACTATATTGGGCTTTATTTTCCACTTTTATATTATTTTTGGGACTAACCTATTAACCGGAGGCCCAGCCCGAAATTGCTGTTTTTTTGCCTATTTCCAGTGTTTCAAGAAAGCGGAATATCAAACGGAGTCCAAACGGAATGAAACCTTGAAACGTGATCTTCTCACGAACGTGATCCAGAGACTTGGACCCTATTCCAAGGAGTGCCAGAGGCGGTCACGAGGTGGGGCGCGCCCTCCCGGGCGCGCCCCACCTCGTGGGCCCCCGACGCTCCACCGACGTACTCCTTCCTCCTATATATACCTACATACCCCCAACAGATCAGAGGGGAGCCAAAAACCTAATTCCACCGCCATAACTTCCTGTATCCACGAGATCCCATCTTGGGGCCTGTTCCGGAGCTCCGCCGGAGGGGGCATCTACCACGGAGGGCTTCTACATCATCACCATATCCCCTCCGATGAAGTGTGAGTAGTTTACTTCAGACCTTCGGGTCCATAGTTAGTAGCTAGATGACTTCTTCTCTCTTTTTGGATCTCAATACAATGTTCTCCCCCTCTCTCGTGGAGATCTATTCGATGTAATCTTCTTTTTGCGGTGTGTTTGTTGAGACCGATGAATTGTGGGTTTACGATCCAACTTATCTATGGAAAATATTTGATTCTTCTCTGAATTCTTTTATGTATGATTAAGTTATCTTTGCAAGTCTCTTCGAATTATCCGTTTGGTTTGGCCCACTAGATTGGTAGTTCTTGCAATGGGAGAAGTGCTTAGCTTTGGGTTCAATCTTGCGGTGATCTTACCCAAAGGATGTAAAGGGTTGCAAGGCACGTATTGTATTGTTGCCATCGAGGATAACAAGATGGGGTATTTATCATATTGCATGAATTTATTCCTCTACATCATGTCATCTTGCTTAAGGCGTTACTCTATTTTTAACTTAATACTCTAGATGCATGCTAGATAGCGGTCGATGAGTGGAGTAATAGTAGTAGATGCATAATCGTTTCGGTCTACTTGTCACGGACGTGATGCCTATATACATGATCATTGCCTGGATAACCTCATATCTATGCTCAATTCTGTCAATTGCTCAACAGTAATTTGTTCACCCACCGTAGAATACTTATGCTCTTGAGAGAAGCCACTAGTGAAACCTATGGCCCCCGGGTCTATTCTCATCATATCAATCTCCATAGCTTTATTTACTTGCTTTGCTTTTTACTTTTACTTTGCATCTTTATACCAAAAATACCAAAAATATTATCTCTATCAGATCTCACCCTCGTAAGTGACCGTGAAGGGATTGACAACCCCTAAGCGTTGGTTGCGAGTAGCTATCGTTTTGTGCAGGTACGAGGGACTTGCGCGTGGTCTCCTACTGGATTGATACCTTGGTTCTCTAAAACTGAGGGAAATACTTATGCTACTGTGCTGCATCATCCTCTCCCCTTCGGGGAAATCCAACGCAAGCTCAAGACGTAGCAAGAAGGATTTCTGGCGCCGTTGCCGGGGAGGTCTACGCAAAAGTCAACATACCAAGTACCCATCAAAATCCCTATCTCTCGCATTACATTATTTGCCATTTGCCTCTCGTTTTCCTCTCCCCCACTTCACCCTTGCCGTTTTTTTCGCCCTCTCTTTTTCGTTCGCCTTCTTCCCGTATGTATCTTTGTTTGTGTTTCCTTGTGCCTTCTTTATGCTTGCATCTTCGCTTGCTGAAAATCTATTGATATGGATCCACTTAAAGTGTTCTACTTGGATCATCTTCGATCCTTATGCTTTCGTCTTTGAAACCCCAACTAGCCTAGTTGATGGGAAATCTTTAGATGAGCATGCTCATTATAAAAGGCCACCGTTTGTCTGAAAAAGGGAGACTCTTATGGAGTCAAATAAACAGAATGTTGTGTTATGCTTGGAATCTTTGTGAAATTTATGATTTTACTTGTTGCTCTAAGAATCCTAAAAAACACCTTCCTTACCTATGTGAGTTTAATGAAAATGAAATCTTATCTTCTTATGCAAAGGGTGTTTATAGTTACTATGATATCGAACAAATTGAAGAATTTGTTGCTTTTAAGGGTGCTTATGAAGTTGCTTCTTTGATTGAAAAGTATGATATTACTCTCTCTGAATCTGAAAATTTCGACATACTTAAATATTTCTATGAAAACTATGCTCATAATGTCTATGTCAAAGAATTTATTGAGAGAATGACCGTTGCTTTGGAAGGAAATAATGATATGCATGAATTTATAGATAATGATGATTCCGATGATTTGCTTGAAATATCCCTTGATGAACATGATGCTTGCTATTCTTGTGGCCATGATGCCAATATTTATGAAGATGAATTTGCTATAGTTCCTTATGTTAAACATGAGATCGTTGATATTGCATCCACACTTGGTAGTTCCTTCGATGAAAAGCATGATTGTAATGATTTTGCTATAAATTCTCTTGATGTCAATCATGCTAATAATATGCAAAACCCTAAGCTTGGGGATGCTAGTTTTGCTATGTCTACTACTTGTTGCAATGATCATGATTGGGGTGATTCTTCTTATGATCTTAGAATTTATTTAATCCCCATGATGAATATGAGATCGATAATATTTTTTGCAATAATATTGAAAGTGGGTTCGAAAGAGTGTCAACTTTAGATCCCACATATTTGGAGAATATTCAATCTTATGAATTTTTTGATAAAACTGGGTTTGGAGAGGTCATGACTTTAGTTAATGTTAATCCCACTATTTCGGAAGAGTTTCAACTTTGCATGCATGTGGATCGTGTTGAGAATATACTTTGTGATAGATATTTTGTGGAATTTTCCTATGATCCTACATGTAATTATTATGAGAGAGGAAAATATGGTTGTAGAAACTTTCATGCTACTAAATTACCTCTCGTTATGTTGAGATTGCTATTGTCTCTTTCCGCTTCCTTGCATATGCTAGTTTTTGCTTCCTACGATAATTTGTTTGCCTATAATATGCCTATGCATAGGAAGTATGTTAGACTTAAATGTGTTTGTCACATGTTTTATGATGCTCTCTTTGTGCCTCAATTCTTGTCTTTCTTGTGAGCATCATTGAAATCTCAATGCCTAGCTAGGGGCGTTAAACGATAGCGCTTGTTGGGAGGCAACCCAATTTTATTTTTAGTTTTTTCTGTTTTTGCTTCTGCTTAGGAATAAATAATCCATCTAGCCTCTGTTTAGATGTGGTTTTATCTTTTAATTAGTGTTTGTGCCAAGTTGGACCTATTGGATCTTCTTGGATGATAGTTATTTGATCTTGCCGTAATTTCCAGAATCTTTGTGCTCAGTGCCCGAATTGTTAAAAATCACCAGAACGTGATAAAATACTGATTCCAATTGCTGCCGATCAATAAACAAATTTTCCAGGTCTTATAATTTTGGTAGAATTGTTTGGGTTCCAGAAGTTTGCATTAGTTACAGATTACTACAGACTGTTCTGTTTTTGACAGATTCTGTTTTGCGTGTGTTGTTTGCTTATTTTGATGAATCTATGGCTAGTAAAATAGTTTATGGTCCATAGAAAAGTCGGAATACAGTAGGTTTAACACCAATATAAATAAAGAATGAGTTCATTACAGCACCTTAAAGTAGTCTTTTGTTTCCTTTCTCTAACGGAGCTCACGAGATTTCTATTGAGTTTTGTGTTGTGAAGTTTTCAAGTTTTGGGTGAATTCTTTTGATGGATTATGGAACAAGGAGTGGCAAGAGCCTAAGCTTGGGGATTACCATGGCACCCCCAATATAATCCAAGTACACCAAAAAGTCAAAGCTTGGGGATGCCCCGGAAGGCATCACCTCTTTCGTCCACTTCCATCAGTAATTTACTTGGAGCTATATTTTTATTCGCCAACATGATATGTGTTTTGCTTGGAGCGTCTTGTATTATTTGAGTCTTTGCTTGTTAGTTTACCACAATCATCCTTGCTGTACACACCTTTTGAGAGAGCCATACATGAATTGGAATTTGTTAGAATACTCTATGTGCTTCACTTATATCTTTTGAGCTTGATAATTTGCTCATAGTGCTTCACTTATATCTTTTTGAGCGTGATAATTTTTTGCTCTAGTACTTCACTTAGATCTTTTAGAGCACGGTGGTGGATTTGCTTTAAAGTAACTTGATCACTCATGCTTCACTTAGATTATTTTGAGAGTCGTTAATAGCATGGTAATTTGCTTAATGTTAATATACTTGGTGTTCAAGATATGTGAAACTTTATTTTGAGTGCGTTGAATACTAAGATAAGTTTGATGCTTGATAATTGTTTTGAGATATGGAGGTAATAATATCAGAGTCATGCTAGTTGAGTAGTTGTGAATTTGAGAAATACTTGTGTTGAAGTTTGTAAGTCCCGTAGCATGCATGTATGGTTAAAGTTGTGTAACAAATTTGAAGCATGAAGTGTACCTGGCTTGTGCATCCTTATGAGTGGCGGTCGGGGACGAGCGATGGTGTTTTCCTACCAATCTATCCCCCTAGGATCATGCGCGTAGTACTTGAATTTTTGATGACTTCTAAATTTTTGCAATAAGTATATGAGTTCTTTTTACTAATGTTGAGTCCATGGATTATACGCACTTTTATCTTTCCGCCATTGCTAGCCTCTTCGGTACCTTGCATTGCCCTTACTCACATTGAGAGTTGGCGCAAACTTCGCCGGTGCATCCAAACCCCGTGATACGATACGCTCTATCACACATAAACCTCCTTATATCTTCCTCAAAACAGCCACCATACCTACCTATTATGGCATTTCCATAGCCATTCCAAGATATATTGCCTTGCAACTTCCACCATCATCATCATGACATACATTAGTTTTGTCATATTGCCATTGCATGATCATGTAGTTGACATCATATTTGTGTCAAAGCCACCATGCATTATTTTTCATACATGTCACTCTTTATTCATTGCACCATCCCGGTACACCGCCGGAGGCATTCATATAGAGTCATACCTTGTTCTAGTTTTGAGTTGTAATCCTCATGTTGTAGTCAATAGAAGTGTGATGATCACCATTATTAGAGCATTGCCCAAAAAAAAAGAGAAAGGCCAAAAAAAGGCCCAAAAAAAGAAAGAAAAGGGCAATGCTACTATCTCTTTTTCCACACTTGTGCTTCAAAGTAGCACCATGTTCTTCATGTAGTGAGTCTCATATTTTGTGCTTCAAAGTAGCACCTCGTTCTTCATGTAGTGAGTCTCATAAATTGTGCTTCAAAGTAGCACCATGTTTTTCATATAGTGAGTCTCCTAAGTTGTCTTTTTCATACTAGTGGTAATTTTTCATTATAGAACTTGGCATGTATATTCCTACGATGGGCTTCCTCAAATGCCCTAGGTCTTCATGAGCAAGCAAGTTGGATGCACACCCGCTAGTTTTCTTTTGTTGAGCATTCATAGCTCTAGTGCATCCGTTGCATGGAAATCCCTACTCCTCATGTTGACATCAATTGATGGGCATCTCCATAGCCCGTTGATTATCCTCGTCAATGTGAGACTTTCTCCTTTTTGTCTTCTCCACACAATCCCCATCATCATATTCTATTCCACCCATAGTGCTATATCCATGGTTCACGCTCATGTATTGCGTGAAGGTTGAAAAAGTTTGATATTATTTAAGTATGAAACAATTGCTTGGCTTGTCATCGGGGGTATAGAAGTTGGGAACATCTTTGTGTGACAAAAATGAAGCATAGCCTAACTATATGATTTTGTAGGGATAAACTTTCTTTGGCCATGTTATTTTGAGATGACATAATTATTTTGATTAGTATGCTTGAAGTATTATTATTTTTATGTCAATATGAACTTTTGTCTTGAATCTTTCGGATCTGAATATTCATATCACAATTAAGAAGATTTACATTGAAATTATGCCAAAGTATCACTCCGCATCAAAAATTCTTTTTTATCATTTACCTACTCGAGGACGAGCAGGAATTAAACTTGGGGATGCTTGATACGTCTCCAACGTATCTATAATTTTTGATTGCTCCATGCTACTTTATCTATTGTTTTGGACTATATTGGGCCTTATTTTCCACTTTTATATTATTTTTGGGACTAACCTATTAACCGGAGGCCCAGCCCAGAATTGCTGTTTTTTTGTCTATTTCAGTGTTTCGAAGAAACGGAATATCAAACGGAGTCCAAACGGAATGAAACCTTCGGAAACGTGATCTTCTCACTGAACGTGATCCAGGAGACTTGGACCCTACTCCAAGGAGTGCCAGAGGCGGTCACGAGGGTGGGGGGCGCGCCCTCCCCCCTGGGCGCGCCCCCTACCTCGTGGGCCCCCTGACGCTCCACCGACGTACTCCTTCCTCCTATATATACCTGCGTACCCCCAACAGATCAGAGGGGAGCCAAAAACCTAATTCCACCACCGTAACTTCCTGTATCCATGAGATCCCATCTTGGGGCCTGTTTCGGAGCTCTGCCGGAGGGGGCATCTACCACGGAGGGCTTCTACATCATCACCATAGCCCCTCCGATGAAGTGTGAGTAGTTTACTTCAGACCTTCGGGTCCATAGTGAGTAGCTAGATGGCTTCTACTCTCTTTTTGGATCTCAATACAATGTTCTCCCCCTCTCTCGTGGAGATCTATTCGATGTAATCTTCTTTTTGCGGTGTGTTTGTTGAGACCGATGAATTGTGGGTTTATGATCCAACTTATCTATGGAAAATATTTGATTCTTCTCTGAATTCTTTTATGTATGATTAAGTTATCTTTGCAAGTCTCTTGAATTATCCGCTTGCTTTGGCCAACTAGATTGGTAGTTCTTGCAATGGGAGAAGTGCTTAGCTTTGGGTTCAATCTTGCGGTGACCTTACCAAGTGATGTAAAGGGTTGCAAGGCACGTATTGTATTGTTGCCATCGAGGATAACAAGATGGGGTATTTATCATATTGCATGAATTTATTCCTCTACATCATGTCATCTTGCTTAAGGCGTTACTGTTTTTTTAACTTAATACTCTAGATGCATGCTTTGGATAGCGGTCGATGAGTGGAGTAATAGTAGTAGATGCGTAATCGTTTCGGTCTACTTGTCACGGACGTGATGCCTATATACATGATCATTGCTGGATAACCTCATAACTATGCTCAATTACATCAATTGCTCAACAGTAATTTGTTCACCCACGGTAGAATACTTATGCTCTTGAGAGAAGCCACTAGTGAAACCTATGGCCCCGGGTCTATTCTCATCATATCAATCTCCATCACTTTATTTACTTGCTTTGCTTTTTACCTTTTACTTTGCATCTTTATACCAAAAATACCAAAAATATTATCTCTATCAGATCTCACTCGTAAGTGACCGTGAAGGGATTGACAACCCCTAAGCATTGGTTGCGAGTAGCTATCGTTTTGTGCATGTACGAGGGACTTGCGCGTGGTCTCCTACTGGATTGATACCTTGGTTCTCAAAAACTGAGGGAAATACTTACGCTACTGTGCTGCATCATCCTCTCCTCTTCGGGGAAATCCAACGCAAGCTCGAGACGTAGCATACCTCAAAGCCTGTTAGAAGGCTGGCACAGGCTTCGGTCAGCCCGCTCTTGGTGGACTGAACCTTCTGGATCACCGCACTCATAATAGTATAGTGCTCCTTGTCGATGGAGGCGCCGTTAAGCACCTCCAGCAGATTATTCGGTGCCTCCGGTTAGGCGGAGGTCACCGGCGTCGTAGGCTTGCCCTTCTTAGTAGGGGGCCGCCTACCGGATGCTGGAACCGTTGGGGGTTCCGGTGCGGTGTCCGGCCTAGGGCCGGACCTAAAGCCCTTAGTATCCCCTTTTCGCCTGGAGTCCGGGAGGTCGCCTTGTGGCGCCTCCAGGACCATCTCCTCCTAGCTTGGCTCCTTTTGGGACGCCACCTCGGTGTCATCCGCGGCGCAAGGAGAGGAGGCGGTCGGAAGTGAAGTGTTGTTCACATCCGACGAATCCAGGGAACCGCTCGACGAAGAGTCGAGCCCGGCCTTGGGCGGACTGCATGATTATATCCGACGTCAGAGGGAACTGTGCATCAAGGGAACGCTATGAGTTATTCTGGTATCCGGATACTTACGATTTCACCAGGGGCTTGGCCCTGAGTGGCCACTCATCTTCACCGTCGTTGGCATCGGTGGAATAGTCCGGAGGGAGGGCCCTTCCCTTCTTGGACCCTCCGCCCCCCCCAGTTGGGTCGGCCTTCCTTTTCTTCTCTCCCCGTGCTGGGGGAAAGAACTCTTTTTCCTCCTCCTCGTCTTCATGGGAGGAGTCCGCCTTGGGGTCATCGGACGGTGAGTCCGACACCGCCTGGCGTCTGGAACTCTTTCGAGTTTCCGTGGCCTGCTTCTTGGCCTTCTTCTCCGGCACCGCGTAAGGTGCCGGAGCCAGCAGCCCTGTCAAGTGGGCATCCGCTGGGTCTTCCGGCAAGGGAGCCGGACAGCTGATCTGTCCGGCCGTCTTCTGCCAATCCTGTCAAAGGTAAGGGAGTTTAGATCCCGCATAGAGTGAAACTATGAAAAAAAGTGTCCCGTAAAGGGCAAAATAACTTACCGCGTTGGCTTGACATCGCGCGCTGAATCCGCGATCCTCGGTAGCAGATGCGGGAGCCTCGGCGCCCTTGAACAGCAGCTTCCAGGCGTCTTCGTATGTAGTGTCGAAGAGCCTGCTCAGGGTTTGGTGTTGCGCCGGATCAAACTCCCACAAGCTGAAAGCTCGTTGCTGGCACGGGAGGATTCAGCGGATAAGCATGACCTGGACTACATTGACGAGTTTGAGCTTCTTGCTCACCAGGTCTTTGACGCAAATTTGGAGTCCGGACAGCTCCTCCGGATCGCCCCACGACAAGCCCGTCTCTTTCCAGGAGGTGAGCCGTGTAGGGAAGCCGGATCGGAATTCGGGGGTCACGGCCCACTTAGGGTCACGCGGCTCGGTGATGTAGAACCACCCCGATTGCCACCCCTTTATGGTCTCCACGAAGGAGCCCTCGAGCCATGTAATGTTGGGCATCCTGCCCGCCATGGCGCCTCCGCACTCCGCTTGTTGGCCGCCCACTATCTTCGGCTTGACACTAAAGGTCTTCAACCATAAACCGAAGTGGGGCTGCATGCAGAGGAAGGCCTCGCACACGACGATAAACATCGAGATATTGAGGATGAAGTTTGGGGCCAGATCGTGGAAATCCAGGCCGTAATAGAACATGAGTCCCCGGACAAATGGGTGGAGTGGGAAACCTAGTCCGCGGAGGAAGTGGGTGAGAAACACCACCCTGTCATGGGGCCTGGGGGTGGGGATGAGCTGCCCTTTCTCGGGGAGCCGGTACTCGATGTCATTAGACAAGTATCCGGCCTTCCTCAGCTTCTTGATGTGTCCCTCCGTGATGGAGGAGACCATCCACTTGCCTCCCGCTCCGGACATGGCTGGAGGAGGTCGAGGTGAGATGTGCGGACTTGGGCGCTGGAGCTCGAGTGCGCAGGAATGGATAAGCAAAGGAGGAAGAAGGCGTAGATGGAAAAAGGTGGATCCTTATCCCCTTATATGGGCGAACACAACTAAGCGCCCCCACTAGCCCGGTAAAACTCGCTTATGTCCCAAGCGCCGTAAATTAATGGCGTGGTTGGGTTACCCACGTCCGTATTGATGAGAATCCCGGAATAAGGGGACACGATCTCTGCTTCGACAAGACGTGCCAAGGAAACCGCCTCGCTAAGTGCGCTGAGGTGGGACAATAAAAATGATTCGAATAAAGACTTGGCCGTGGCGTGATGGCACGCTGCGGAATACGTCAGCAGATTGATTTTGTGTAAATATTATTCTCTCTACGGTGTTACGTGGAAATTATTTTGCAGAGCCGGACACTGTCCTTGTGTTCAAAATCTTCTATGAAGTATTCGGAGGAGGAACCCGCCTTGCAATGCCGAAAACAATATGCGCGCCGGACTCGAAGCCTGGTTCAGGGGCTACTGAGGGAGTCCTGGATTAGGGGGTGTCCGGATGGCCGGACTATGACCTTTGGCCGGACTCCTGGACTATGAAGATACAAGATTGAAGACTTCGTCCCGTGTCCGGATGGGACTTTCCTTGGCGTGGAAGGCAAGCTTGGCGATACGGATATGTAGATCTCCTTCCGTTGTAACCGACTGTGTAACCCTAACCCTCTCCGGTGTCTATATAAACCGGAGGGTTTTAGTCCGTGGGGCGAACAACAATCATACCATAGGCTAGCTTTAGGGTTTAGCCTCCGATCTCGTGGTAGATCTACTCTTGTAATACCCATATCATCAATATTAATCAAGCAGGAGTAGGGTTTTACCTCCATCGAGAGGGCCCGAACCTGGGTAAAAACATCGTGTCCCTTGTCTCCTGTTACCATCCGCCTAGACGCACAGTTCGGGACCCCCTACCCGAGATCCGCCGGTTTTGACACCGACACCTTCCTTCCCAGGGTGAAGGGGACCTTCAACATGGTGCGTGCAGAGGACGGTGGGCTGACTGCAAGGAGCACTTATCCGGCCTGGGAGCTCCTTCCTTCCCAGGATGAACAGGGTCAGTGGATGGGAGCGTGAGGGGGAGGTGGAGCTGCTCGATCTGGGTAGGGAGAGAAGGAGAGAGGAGAGGGAATTCGCCGATGGGGGCAGCGGCGGTGAGGCAGTCCGCCGGTGTGGGATGGGCGCGGGAGAGGGTGGAGCAACAGTGCTTGGGGGTGTGGGTCGAACTCCGCCGGAGGGAGGTAGCCGACACGGGCAGGAATGGAGATGGAGGCCGGGGCGGGAGGACGCGGGCAGGATTGGATCTAGGAGGGAGAAGGGGGCAGCGGCGCTGGAGTGGGAGGGGAGTTATTGTTTGGGTGGTTGGGCTGCGGGTAGGACAAGGGGTGAGAGGGTGCGTGGGTGTGGGTCATTGGATCTGGGAGTATCCGACCGTCTGTGATGCTTGATCCGCGTGATATGCCAATAGACCAATCAGAACGAAGTATAGACTTTGATGATGTTATGACCTTCTAAATTGGTCGTAATTGATTAACAATAGGTAGATACTACCAGTCAGCTAGATGATTTTTCCTAGAAATCATCCGCCTAGCTAGCCGCCCGATCTGTCCATTGGTGGTCCTTCGATCACATCAATATGTCACGACAGCACCGAGCGTGAAAAATCTTCAACGCAGCACCGATGACATCCCCACACTACAAGAAATCTGTTAATCCATGACAATTTCAGCCCGTCACAGACTAGTGAAAAACTATCATAGATGGGTGTCCATGACGGATTTTAAATCCGTCATGTATATCGCGTCATAATTTGACATTGTGCCCTCCATGACGGATTTTTGACCGTCATCGATCTACCCTAGGCCCGTCCGGCCCTAAACAGGCCCGAACCTTTATGATAGACCTATCCGTCATGGATATACATGACGTGGCAGCTGATGTGGCATCATGGTGAATCTGACTTGGCAACCCAACAATACAGCCCATTTATCTTTGTACAAATATTAATTTAGGCCCATATAGTCCATTTTTTGATTGGGCCTTCACCCATTTTTTATATTTTAATATTCTCTATAGTTTGCCTTCTGTCCACATTAATTATACTGGATTATTATTGGCCTTGGCCTGCTCCATCCCATCTTCAGCACAGGATGCCAAATACGTGATCCAAACGGAATAAGTAAATAATCTCTATTTAGCCAAAAACAATTCTGTAGTGCATAATTACAAATTCACAACTACAAAATAATGATCACAGTGACATTAAAATTACAAATCAGTCACACTGGACATTTAGTTATGCATAATATGTAATCGTGTTCGCAGTAGTATCATTGTTCCTATCCAAGTGGAGTAACCCTTCTAAACCAAACCTAAGCATCTTCCGTTTCTATCTCGTTACTCGCAAAAGAATAGCTGGAAAAAAATTGTGACAATTATCTACACGAGGAATAAATTATGGGAAACATTCATACAAACCCTTAATTAAAATGACACTAATTAGCTCATCTGCAATAAATGAAAAGTACAAGGAACAATATACAACAACATTACATTTGTCACCAACATGGACATTTTAGCAGAAGATGTAAAAGGATTTGGCATGCAGAAAGAACACATAGGCATGTCTTAGTATCACAAAGAAATAAATCAAATACATAATATTAATAGTGAGATGGTTGGTGGAATATCTATCCTGGAAAATTAGAGCATCAATCAGTTATTATATGTGGCTAGAATAAATCTATACTAAGATCGTTGAAATAAATGTCCCTCTTTGAAACAAAAGAAACATGAAATATTATTAAACATGTATATTTTAGGAAGAGAAATATATACTTTGGTGCTCTAAGTTTATTAGTTCTATGGTAATTGTTGAATTATATAACAAGGGCAGAAATGTACACAAATGAGCGCAAGATTTAAACCTTTCACATGCTCAGCTCCATTCACATGGATAATAGAAAAGGTTTGTAGAGAAATGCACTTATAAAGGATAGGCAGAAAAAAATCATAATATGGCAAAATACATGAAGATAAGTAACTGAATGTACACTTCTTGCATATATATAAGAGAAACTGAATGTCATGGCAACACAAAGCTAAACCTCGTGACATGCAAGCATGTTAATGCATTGTAAACCTCGGGGCGTGCTAGGGTGTTAACCTCAACCCACAATTGTACTGGATGACTGTAGGAGTTTCACCTGTTCAATACTGATTTGAAAGCTGAGATCAAGTTACACAGAACAAACCTCTGGAGCAAGCGTTCCGGTCGCTCGAGGCATGCGGTGGCCCGCCAGTCGGCCAGCCCCAAGTCGCGGCGATCGAGCCCGACGAATCTCTCTACGGCTTGTTCGACTGGCTCCGCAGAGACTGCGTCCGATGCGATAGCAGTGACCCGACGGCAGAGGTTCTGATGGTCGATGGACCATGCAGTCCCCCCGGATTCACCCGTACCAATGGAGGTGACGGTGGAGCCGATCCGGAGCAAGCCCACGAAGAGTACCTGCCCGAGCCCCTCACTTCGCTTCAGAGGGAGGAGCTTCGCCGTCGGAACATGGATGCGCTTCACACTCCTATCGTTGGAGAAACCCCCGAGGCTCGTGCCTTGGAGGATGCGCGCCTGGCCAACCTGGCTGAGCGCACTCGACTGGAGAACCTTCAGCGAGTACTCGACGAACGCGCGCGACCAAGGGTTCCAGAATCCAGTCGACGTCAGCTCTTCCAGCCACCAACTCAGGTATATCGAACTCCGATCTAGAATTTAGCAGCTGCCGCCCGTATAGTAGAGTCAATTCAGCCTTCCCAGTCGGAGGCGGGTAGAGGTTTGCTACAAATCAGAGATCTGCTCCGGGCAGCAGGAGACCAAAACTCAGTCGTATCTCAGTCACGGAATAGGATTCACAGCCGATCCGTCACTGTGAATTCAGTCCAGTCGGCCCATAGTCCGAGATCGCCCCCGAGGCGTGAGGAACGTGGAGGCCGGCGTGACTATCAGTACAAGAGCCGCGAGCAATATGAGCATCGATTCGATCGCAATGATCGACGTCGAGTGCCCACTCCTCCCCCAAGGGGTGGATCAGACGCTCCTCGGCAGCAGGACGACAGACGCCAGCATAGTGTTGGGCGAAGAGTTCCAGTCGACCCCAGGGAACCAGGCTTTGACGAGAGATCTATCATCGTTCAAGGTTTGGTCGACAGGAACATAGCTCACCGAGACGGCCATGACAGAGATGTTCCTCCAAAGAAGAGAGTTCATGTCTCGGGGCGAGTGTTTCACAGAGCCATCAGAGCCGCGGTGATTCCTCCCAACTTCAGGTTGGCGACTGGAGTCAGTAAGTTCATTGGTGAATCCAAGCGTGACACTTGGCTTGAAGATTACCGAGTGGCTGTTCAAATCGGCGGCGGCAACGATGAGGTAGCCATGAAGCATTTGCCTCTTATGTTGGAGGGCTCAGCCAGAGCGTGGTTGAATCAGTTAGCATCCAGCAGTATTTACACTTGGGAAGATCTTGCCCGAGTGTTTGTCAGGACATTTGAAGGGACTTGCAAACGACCAGCAGGGTTGACGGAGTTGCAGTCGTGTGTACAGAAGTCGAGTGAAACTTTGAGAGATTATATCCAGAGGTGGATCACTTTGCACCACCACAGTTGAGAATGTATCCGATCACTGGCGCCTCTGTGCCTTCAAAGAAGGTGTCAAAAACAGAGAGTTAAGTTTGAAATTCGGTCGAACCAGAGATATGACCCTGAGTCGGATGATGGAGATTGCCACCAAGTATGCAAATGGTGAATAAGAAGATCGGCTCCGGAGTGGTAAATACAAATCGGCCGCTAATGAGGCCGACGGAGGAAATTCTAGTCAGAAGCATAAGTGTAAAGCCGAGCCAACTGCTCCTGGAGAGGCCCTGGTTGTGACCCCAGGAAAGTTCAAGGGGAAACCCAAAGGTCCTTGGAACCCCAAGAAGGTGAAAGATCAGGATGGAGATGACGTGTTGGATTTGCCATGTCACATTCACACGAAGAAAGATGAAGAGGGTAAACTCATTTACCCAAAACAAACCACTCGACAGTGTCGACTCTTGATTCAGCAATTACAAGGGAAACAACCCAAGGATAAGGATAAGGAGACATACAAAGTTGAGGACAAAGATTACAGCGATGATGGATATCCCCAGGTCAATTCCACCTTGATGATTTTTGCTGACGTCGAAAGCAAAAGTCGATTGAAGGTTATCAATCAGGAAGTGAACATGGTCGCTTCGGCGACACCCAACTATCTGAAATGGTCCCAGACCCCCATCACATTCGACCAGTCCGATCACCCGACGCACATTGCCACCCCCGGGAGGCAAGCGTTGGTGGTCGACCCAGTTGTCGAAGGCACTCGATTGACCAAAGTTCTGATGGATGGTGGTAGTGGCTTGAACATATTGTACGCAGAGACGTTGAAAGGGATGGGCATTCCGATGTCCAAACTCAGCTCTAGTAACATGAGCTTCCACGGAGTCATTCCTGGAAAGAAGGCTGAGTCACTCGGCCAAATTGCTCTTGATGTAGTTTTTGGTGATTCGAAGCATTTCCGGAAAGAAAAGTTGACCTTTGAGGTCGTGGATTTCCAGAGCGCTTATCACGCTATTCTGGGAAGGCCAGCATATGCACGCTTTCATGGCCCGACCATGTTACGTGTACCTTAAAGCGAAGATGTCTGGTCCCAAGGGCGTGATCACTGTTACGAGTAATCGGAAGAAGGCGGAAGAGTGCTTCCAGAAAGGCTCTAAGATCGCCGATGCTCAGTTTGCAGTGGTAGAGCTACAAGCGTATCAGAAAACTGCAGATCCGAGTGATTTGTTGCGAGCTAAGAAGCCCGCTACGGAGTCAGCATTCCAGTTGTCCGGAGAGAAAAAGCAGGTTCATATTCACCCGACTGATCCCAATGCTGCTCCGACCAACATCTCAACAACACTCGACTCAAAATAGGAAGAAGCGCTCGTCCAGTTCCTCCGTGAGAACTGGGACATCTTTGCATGGAAGCCTCCTGATATGCCGGGTGTTCCCAGGGGGCTGGCTGAGCACCGCCTACGAGTCGACCCAAAGGTTAAACCGGTTAGAGAATATCTTCGACGGTCCGCCGTCCATAAGAGAAAGGCCATTGGTGAAGAGGTGGCTTGGCTCTTAGCGGTAGAGTTAATCCGAGAGATCTACCACTCCGAGTGGCTCGCCAATGTCGTCATAGTCCCCAAGAAGGACAAGTCGTTGCGCATGTGCATAGATTTCAAGCATATCAATCGGGCCTGCCCGAAAGATCATTTCCCTCTTCCTCGCATTGACCAAATAGTCGACTCAACTGCGGGGTGTGAGAGGTTGTCTTTTTTGGACGCCTATTCCGGGTACCATCAGATCCGTCTGTATGGACCCGATGAGATCAAAACAGCGTTCATCACTCCATTCGGGTGCTTCTGTTATGTCACCATGCCATTCGGTCTCAAGAATGCCGGAGCCACATTCATGAGGATGATTCAGAAGTGTTTGCTCACTCAAATCAGTCGGAATGTGGAAGCATACATGGATGATATAGTGGTCAAGTCACGAAAAGGTTCCTACCTGTTGACTGACCTTGCTGAAACGTTTTCCAATCTCAGGAGGTTTGATATCAAGCTTAACCCATCAAAGTGCGCATTTGGAGTTCCTGGTGGAAAGTTACTCGGTTTTCTCATTTCTGAACGAGGAATTGATGCTAACCCCAAAAAGGTTGGCACTATACTCCGGATGAAGCGCCCTGTGCGCGTGCACGATGTCCAGAAGCTTACTGGATGCTTGGCCGCTTTAAGTCGATTCATCTCTCGCCTCGGTGAAAAGGCATTGCCTCTTTACCGACTGATGAAGAAGTCAAACAAGTTCGAGTGGACTCCAGAAGCTGATGCAGCGTTTGCAGAACTAAAAGCTCTGCTTTCCACCCAGCCGGTGCTTGCTGCTCCTATCAGCAAAGAGCCTTTGTTGCTTTACATTGCAGCCACTGGACAAGTCGTCAGTACCGTACTTACGGTCGAGCGGGAAGAAGAAGGAAAAGCCTTCAAAGTTCAACGCCCAATTTATTATCTTTACAAGTGTTGACCCCATCAAAGCGTAGATATCCTCACTATCGAAGCTTGTTTATGGGATTTATATGACCACAAAGAAGGTTGCTCATTATTTCTCTGATCATTCCACTACAGTCGTCAGCGACGCCCCATTGTCGGAAATTCTTCATAACAGAGATGCAACTGGTCGAGTGGCTAAATGGGCGGTTGAACTCCATCCCCTTGATATCAAATTTGAGGCAAAGAAAGCTATCAAGTCCCAAGCAATAGCAGACTTCCTCGCCGAGTGGACTGAACAGCAGCTTCCGACTCAAGTTCGGTCGAACCTTGGACTATGTTTTTCGATGGTTCCAAGATGCCGAACGGTTACAGTGCGGGGTTGTATTGGTTTCCCCGAGGAGATAAGCTCAAATATGTTCTCCAGATTCACTTTGATTCTTCCAACAACGAAGCGTAGTATGAAGCACTCTATGACGGGTTGCGTATGGCCATTTCACTTTCGGCGTCCGTCGCCTTATGGTGTATGGCGACTCGGATCTGGCTGTTAATCAAGTGATGAAGGAGTGGGATGTCGAAGCCCGGCTATGACAAAGTTCTTGTAATGCAGTGAGAAAATTTGGAGAAGAAATTCGAGGGGTTAGAGCTTCATCATATACCCCGACTGAAAAATCAAGCTGCGGATGATTTGGCCAAGATAGGGTCCAAGAGGGAAGCCATTCCCAGCGATGTATTTTTGGAGCACATTCATGCACCATCAGTGCAGGAGGATCCTTTCACAGAAGAAGCCCCGCAGAAAAAGAGTGCCAATGATCCGACTGAAGTTGAGGTCCCAGCTGTGGTCGACCTGATTATGGAAGTTGTGGTCATCACTCCCGACTGGACAGTGCCGTACATCGCATATATCCTAAGGAAAGAGCTCCCTAAGAATGAAGAAGAGGCTCGACAGATCGTCCATCGATCCAAGGCCTTTACAGTGATCAAGGGACAGTTGTACAGAGAAAGCGCGACGGGAGTCGGCCAGAAGTGTATCACGCCAGAAGAAGGTCAGATAATTCTTGACGATATCCACTCGGGGACCTGTGGCCATCATGCGTCCTCTCGGACCATTGTGGCTAAAGCATACTGAGCGGGATTTTACTGGCCGAAAGCAAATGAAATGGAAAAAGAAATAGTCAACAAGTGTGAAGGGTGTCAGTTCTATTCCAACATGTCACACAAGCCCGCCTCAGCCTTGAAGACCATTCCACTCGTCCGGCCCTTCACTGTTTGGGGGTTAGAAATGATTGGACCGCTGAGAACTGGCAGAAGCGGCTTCACTCATTTGCTAGTAGCAGTCGACAAGTTCACCAAGTAGATCGAAGTCAAGCCCATCAAGAACCTTGATGCATGCACTGCTATCAGTTTCATCAGAGAGTTGATATTCAGATATGGAGTTCCGCATAGCATCATCACCGACAATGGGTCAAACTTCGATAATGACAAGTTCAAAGCCTTCTGCGCCTCTCAGGGCACGCGGGTCGACTATGCTTCAGTTGCTCATCCTCAGTCGAATGGACAAGCAGAGCGTGCAAACGGCCTCATTCTCAAAGGGCTGAAACCACGGCTATGCGTGATCTCAAGCACGCAGCAGGTGCTTGGGTCGACGAAGTTCCATCAGTTCTATGGGGATTGAGGACCACTCCTAATCGGTCGACTGGGAGAACTCCTTTCTTCCTGGTCTATGGAGCTGAAGCAGTTCTGCCGAGTGACCTGCTTCACAATGCGCCCCGAGTCGAACTATACTCTGAAGAAGAAGCAGAGCAAGCCCGACAAGATGCAATCGACCTCTTGGAAGAGGAGAGGGAGATGGCCCTGATCCGCTCGACTATTTATCAGCAAGACTTGCGTCGATTCCATGCCAGAAATGTGAAGAGTCGAGCCTTCCAAGAGGGAGATTTGGTCCTCCAAGTGGATCAACAGAAACCACACAAGCTCGCTCCCACTTGGGAAGGTCCCTTCATCATCACAAGAGTTCTCCACAACGGAGCATATCATCTCTACAACGTTGATCGCCAGGTCGACGAGCCTCGAGCTTGGAATGCGGAGCTGCTCCGCCCCTTTTATACTTAAATACTCACTCGGTTGAGATGTAATAAAAGTACTTTTGTTGTCTGTCTATCTAAGACAAGAATGTTATAATTTTCCCAGTGATTGTTATTACTTTTTTGTTATAAATTCCCCCAGTGGGTGGCTTAGCTGCGAATCCGGTTCGCCTATGTTTGTAAAAAAAAATCATTTCCGAGTGGTGAGCCAGCCTCCCACTCGGGGGCTTAGCTGCGAATCCGCTTCGCCTAAGTATTCAAAATCCTACCGAGTGGCGAGCCAGCCTCCCACTCAGGGGCTTAACTGCAGTCCAAGTACTCGCCTAAGTATTCAAAATCCCACCGAGTGGCGAGCCAGCCTCCCACTCGGGGCTTAGCTGCGAATCCGCCGCCTAAGTATTCAAAATCCCACCGAGTGGCGAGCCAGCCTCCCACTCGGAGGCTTAGCTGCAGTCCAAGTACTCGCCTAAGTATTCAAAATCCTACCGAGTGGCGAGCCAGCCTCCCGCTCGGGGGCTTAGCTGCAGTCCAAGTACTCGCCTAAGTATTCAAAATCCTACCGAGTGGCGAGCCAGCCTCCCACTCGGGGGCTTAGCTCCAGTCCAAGTACTCGCCTAAGTATTCAAAATCCTACCGAGTGGCGAGCCAGCCTCCCACTCGAGGGCTTAGCTGCAGTCCAAGTACTCGCCTAAGTATTCAAAATCCTACCGAGTGGCGAGCCAGCCTCCCACTCGGGGGCTTAGCTGCAGTCCAAGTACTCGCCTAAGTATTCGAAATCCTACCGAGTGGAGAGTCAGCCTCTCACTCGAGGGCTTAGCAACAGCCCAAGGATTCACCTAAACATACAAAATAATGAACACTTCGCAAGGACGACGAGGTGCAGGTCGACTGCTACCTCCTCTTTCAAAGCTACACCATAGAAATCCTACCGAGTGGAGAGCAAACCTCCCACTCGGAGGCTTATGACAGCCAGTGCTCACCTAAGTATTAAAAATCCTACCGAGTGGAGAGCAAACCTCCCACTCGGGGCTTAGCTGCAGCCAGTGCTCGCCTAAGTGATAAAATCCTACCGAAGTGGAGAGCAAACCTCCCACTCGGGGGCTTGGCTGCAGCCAGTGCTCGCCTAAGTGATAAAATCCTACCGAGTGGAGAGCAAACCTCCCACTCGGGGCTTAGCTGCAGCCAGTGCTCGCCTAAGTGATAAAAATCCTTCCGAGTGGAGAGCAAACCTCCCGATCGGGGCTTAGCTGCAGCCCGGTGCTCGCCTAAGTGATAAAAATCCTACAAGTGGAGAGCAAACCTCCCACTCGGGGCTTAGCTGCAGCCAGTGCTCGCCTAAGTGATAAAAATCCTACCGGGTGGAGAGCACACCTCCCGCTCGGAGGCTCAGCTGCAATCCGCAAGGACTGACGAGGTGCAGGTCGATGCTACCTTCTCCTTGAACTTCGCCACAAGTACAACATGCGGTCCATCCTAATCCGCAAGAACGACGAGGTCGATCACGATCATGCTCCATCTCTACACCGCAAGATAGATCAAGTACAAGTCGATCGCAACAATGAAATATATTCAGAGTGAAGAGCAAAATTCTCTCAAGGCAAATAAAGCATGTTCAAGGATAGACCGAAGTTCGGATAAACGTCCTCTGGATCCAAAAGAGCTCAGGCGATAAGCACATTAAATTTTGTCGGTTACAGAAACCACTCGGCATTCCGAGGCAAATTTAAGGTGGGACTTAGAAGTTTTTTACTCCTCCGGTGGAGGACTGGAAGGTGCAACAAACTGGTCGAGGTCGATTCCGTCGGCAATACGGGTAGCAGCAGCGATGAAGGTCTCCATGAAAGATCAGAAGTCGTACTTTCTGGTGTTGGCAACCTTGAGGGACGCCTTGACTTGTCCTCTTGCGCTTCCTTGTAGTGGACACGGACCAGAGACAGAGCGACATCAGCACCACACCTGGCAGAGGACTTTTTCCATTCTTGCACTCGACTTGGAATCTCATTCAGTCGAGTCACTAAGGATTCAAGGTCGTTCTGAAGAGTCTGATCTGGCCAGAGGGTTGAGTCGATCCGCGACACCGCAGCTTTCAGTCGAGCAAGATAATCCACCACGCTAGCGATGCGAGACTCCAGTCGGAGCACATTCATGGCGGCTTCGTCCTTCACAGGAGAGTTGATGGGGTCTAGGCTGGTTTCCACTCGACTGGTTTCTTCTTCGAAGTTTTGACAGAATTCCGAAAACACAGCCCGGACTCAAAATAACAATCATGCGAGGAGCAGGTGATAGCAAGACAGTCGGGTAAAAGATATTACCTTCAAGCATGAGAAACAGCTTCTTGGCGAGCCCTCCAAGATAAATCTCCAGGTCATTTCGCTTCCCCGCCAGTTGGCCAGCCTTGTCAGACAGAGCAATCTTGTCGTTCTTCAGTCGACTAACTTCCTTGTTGGCCGCGTCAAGAGCGGCTTTCAGCTTGGCATTTTCATCTTCAAGTTTGTCGACTGAGGCAAGTTTCTCTTCAGCGAGCTTTGTTTTCTCAAAGCCGCCTTCTGTGCCTCTGCAAGGTCAAGGTCCTTCTTCTTTAGAGTCTCTTCCAGTTTATCTGCAAAGCAACAATGAGAACAGAGTTGAAGAATGAACAGAAAAACAAAGACAGTCATCAAAGTTCTCACCAGCCATACCTTTTGCTTCATCCTTCGCCTTCTGCAAATTCTCCTGGGCAAGCTTCAAGTCGAGGTTGAGCTGGATCTGTTTGTTCTCTAACTCAGTATAGCGAGCCACAAGCTCGCAAGATTTCTACAAAGAGTCAATCAACAAAAGACATCAAAGACAGGTCACTTCCGAGTGACTAAGGAAAAATCATAGCATTTCTAAGACTACAGTCGAATCAAAACATTCGACAGTAGTCTCGGGGACTACACCCAGCGGGTGCACTCAGCGTGCCCCCACTGCTTTTACCTATTTTGTTCGACCAGTCGACCAAAAGAGGCAAAAAGGTTATGATTCCGAAACCATGGCTAATTGTCAGCGGTTGGCCGCAGTAAAAAAAACACTTCTTTATACTATAGTCGACTGCACGCAGTCCACCATAGTCTCGGGGACTACACCCAGTGGGTGCACTCAGCGTGCCCCCACCGGTTTTACGGTTCCATTCGACTTGGTCCGACCAGGTCGAGTGAAGAAGTTCACGGTATAAAGACTATAGTCGACTGCACGCAGTCCACCATAGTCTCGGGGACTACACCCAGTGGGTGCACTCAGCGTGCCCCCACAAAAACTCAATCGACACACCCACCCAGTGGGTGTACAGATATGGAAATCTTCAGAAAGAAGCAGTTTCAGGTAGCATGTCCTAACAGAGCAAGAAGTTTCAGGTAGCATATCCTAACAGAGCAAGCAACGATCGACTTACTTGGACATTGCTCTGGAGGGCTGAACTAGCATCATAGGCCGCCTGGCTGGCCTCTCGGACTGCCTTCACTTGCTCCATCATGATCCCTGCCTGGCGTATAGCCTCCTTAGCAGCACTCACTTGGTCTTCCGGGACGTGGTGTGTAGCAAAGAGGGATGGTGGATCAGCAGTCGACGAAGAGGGTCGGGCACTCATCAGCGGTACAACAAAAGACACAGAAGCCCGAGCGGGGTTGCCTCCCTCGGAAACCAACGTCTCAGGTATCGTCTGGCTGGAGCAGCCTTGCCAGCAGGCACCCTCTTGTTCTTCCTCTTCCTTAACGGCGCTTCCTCATCGTCATCGGGGAGATCAACGACATGAGGCGGAACTACAAGAAAGATTCAAAAATAAACATGGAAATCCAATCAACTAAAAGCGAAACTACGGAGGTCATACCAAGGTCGGAGGTGGCGGCATCTTCCATTTCCTGATCTTCGTGCTTGGCTGAGGTCTCGGAGGTAGCAGCACTGCAGATTTCAAGAATCGGCTGATCAGTCATCAAGTCGACCAAAAGTACACTCATGTTGAATAGGGAAATGCAAGATTCTGCTGGTTACCCGGAGATGGTGGGAATGACCATCCGCATCTTGGGCAGGGCCTTCGCCGGCTTTGACGACGTCGCTCGAGGTTGCTTTGGCGGTTTCTCAGTTGGCGCAGGGGAAGTTGTCCGAGGTCGCTTCGTCGACTGCCCAATGGGCGCAACAGCTTTACCGCGCCCGGCCGCCGGATCATGCGTCAACTTGGACCTTCCTTCCGAGCGGGGAGGATCGATGTCTTCCTCTTCTTCCTCCTCCTCCTCCTCTTCATCAGAACTGTCATCCCCCTCACCCTCCTCGCCGTTGGACTCCCATTCCTCCTGGCTTTCACCCCCGCTTCCTTCTTCTTCTTCGACTGGTTCCTGCACCCCGTTGGGCATCGAATACATCTCAGTGGTGACCTAGAAGACAACAAAGCAAGGCAAAAGTCAGTCGACGAATTGGCGTCTAAACAGAATGAATGCAGCCAAATCACAGTCGGAGATAAGTGGTTATACCTTGTCTACTTCATAAGACTGGCTGAGTGGTGGAATCCTCCTAGCTCCGCGAGGATTATCTTTGTTTCCTGTGATGGCATTCATCCACTTCTCCAGCGTGGCGTCATCGACCTCCTCTGGATGGACCCGAGTGGTATCATCTGTACCGGAGTACATCCACATCGGATGGTCTCGGTATTGGAGTGGTTGAATACGCCGTCGGAGGAAAACTTCCAGAAGATCCATGCCAGTCACCCCGTCGCGAATGAGCTGGACTACGCGTTCCATCAACAATTTTACTTGGGCCTTCTCCTCTGGTAGCACCTTCAGGGAAGATGGTTTGTTCACTCGACTCATGGAAAAAGGAGGGAGTCCAGCCGACTGCCCCGGCGTCGGTTGGTCTTGGCAATAGAACCAGGTCGACTGCCACCCTCTAACCGAGTCAGGGAGAGTCATAGCCGGAAAGGCGCTCTTACCCCTCATCTGGACCCCGAGTCCCCCGCACATCTAGATTACTTGGGTTCTCTCATCATTCGGGTTCGTTTTCTTCACCGTCTAAGACCGACAAGTGAATATATGCTTGAAGAGGCCCCACTGCGGCCGACAGCCCAAGAAGTTTTCGCATAACGACACCAAAGCGGCAATATAGACGATGGACTTGGGAGTGAAATGATGGAGTTGGGAGTGAAATGATGGAGTTGCGCTCCGAAAAAGTTCAGAAACCCCCGGAAGAAAAGATTCGGTGGCAGAGAAAATCCCCGATCTACGTGAGTGGCTAGGAGGATGCACTCACCCTCTTTCGGTTGCGGCTGCCACTCTGTTCCCGGAAGCCTCGCCGACCCATGGGGAATCAGTCCCTCGTTGGCCAGATCGATGAGGTCCTTCTCGGTGATGGTCGAGCGGATCCAATCTCCTTGGACCCAACCTTGCGGCAGCTTAGACCGCGAAGAAGATCCGCCCTGACTGGGCACTCTCCCCTTCGCCTTCGCCGCCGCCTTCTTCACCTGCTCCAAGGCTGCGGTCTTCTCCTTCACCATGGTCACCGGCGAAGCAGGTACTGAGCTGTGGCGCTGAGCAGGCTAAGGACGCAGCAGGAAGATTTGGAGGCGGAGGGAGAGGAAGATTGAGATCACACTGTTCAAAATACCCCATCCAATGCTTTATATGGGGCCGCTTCCGAGTGGCTGACGGGTAGGCCCAGGCAATCCCGTCAAATCCCGCAACAGGCGCGCACGCGATACGTGGTGAAAAAGGCGGCGCGAAGATCGAGGCGTCATCGTCTTATCCCATCCGAGTGCCGTAGTTTTCTCCGCTTCGCGCGCTTCCCAAAATTCGGATCCCGCGAAATCCGCTAACCGCAGAGCAACCTGTCAGACAGCAGATTTCCTCCGATCCGTCACTCGGAAATCCTCAAGTTCACAAAGTTCACTCGACAAATGTGAAGAATGGATCAAGGCGACTGAAAGAGAAGTTGACGCCGCCAATCGAAAGGTCGTTGATCCGAGTAAGACACACCCATAGCGTGAAGAACAGGTCGGAAAGATTATCAACTCCTTCTTCACTCAAACCTCGATCCATTCGGGGCTAATGATGAAGTCATGTACCTAGGGTAGGGTCATAGACCTGCCCAAAGGTACCCTCCCAAGGACACTTTCATGAAAGAAGTAGCCTTCCGGTCGACCTGGTAGGCTTCCACTCGACAGATTCAAAGGCACTCGACCAGAAGACCCACTCGACCACCAGGAGTCCAAGAGCCACTCGGTGTCCAAACGGTATGTAGTTAAATAGTCTTTATGATCATAATCATACTTTATGCAAGGTGTTACCAGTAACGCCTAGCCTTAACTTACCTTAAACCCTCCGCTACGTGGGCTGGCTAGGGTCCTGGCGCACTCTATATAAGCCACCCCCTCCACGGGTTGAAGGGTTCGCACCCCTGTAACACATACGCACACAATCCAGTCGACCGCCTCCGGGCTCCGAGACATAGGGTTGTTACTTCCTCCGAGAAGGGCCTGAACTCGTAAATCTCTTGCGTATACAACTGCTCCATAGCTAGGACCTTGCCTCTCCATTCCTACCCCCCCCATTCTACTGTCAGACTTAGAACCACGACAGGGAGCGCCCCTCGGGCTGCATCATTCCTAGGCCGCGTGGGTCCGTCCCTGTGGCATGTATCCCTTTTGCTTATGCATTTAGCTTACCTTGCTGGGGGTGCCCCTCGGCTGCATCATCCCCAAGCCGCTCGGGCCTGACCCAAGTGGCATGTGTCTTTCCGCATTTACCCAAGCTGATCTGCCTTTCATGCTTGACCTATCCATGATTGTCACCTGCTCGACTATCACCTCAGCCAGGGGCTACTCACACAGGCACGGTGCTGGTGCATGGGTCCGTCCCTGCCACATCGACAAACCTGAGTGGTTGTGCTCTGGCTCGCGGCACGCTCCGTGCACGTCACCACACCAGGCCCTCAGTGCCTCCATTTCTTCATGGAGCAGCCGGTGGCAGGCCGGCAACCATAATAGCAAACCGTGTTTCTCCTTATGCTGGTTCGCAGGGATCTCATGAGGAGGATAACAGGCGGCACCGCGAGCTTCCTCTTATCCCATGCAATTCGCTTGCATGTTAAAAGGGGGGCTCCTGAGCATCGCGACTCAGGAGCTCTTACTGGCTCTCCAGCCCTCACCCCCTGGCCTTGACCACGGCATCGCGACCTGGCATACCAGCGGCGGCTGAGCTCGCTCGAGGGCCGGGACCTGAGGACATAGAGCACTAATGAGAGCACGAGAGGAGGGAGCCTCGTATGGGCCCGACCTAGCTATGCTGCAGAAGCTTGCGCGCTAGCCTGGTGCATCACAAGGAATCAACCCCAAAACGCCAAGATAAGTCTCGCGCTCAGATCGAATGATTGATGAAGCCTAAGGGTCACGCACCCTGCAGCCCCATTGCGGCCACGTCGCCTCCCTTACTTGCCTTACCATGGCTTCTTGAGCGCTAAAGGGGACCTCCTGAGCATCGCGCCTCAGGGGCTCTTACTGGACCTCGGGTCGCACACCTCCTGGCCTTGACCACGGCACGCGACCTGGCATAGCAGCGACGGCTGTAGCCTGCCTGGGGACCGGGACCTGTCAGCGTTGAGAAACAAGCTATCGCGAGGATGGAAAGGGGAGACCGAGCCTTAACGGGACATGCGTTCACAAATTTTCATAACAAAGAAGACGTACACAAAAGACATTGCAGACCCTTTACACGCCCCCACGGGGTACTCCGAGATTCTTCATAGGGAACAAAAGACAAACTTAGAGGAACCCTATCTACACCCTCCCGTGGTGGACGCCATCATCAATGGTGGGCCACGGGAGGCCGGCGCCAACCCCATCCAGATCAGCGGTGGCGGCGGCTGGACGCTGCATCCCGGCTCTGGGCACGACGAGAGCTCGGGGGGACGTAGCTGTCGTCGCTCATCTCCGGAGTCTCGTAGAGCTCGGGAGAACTACTGGACTCCCAGGAGCTGCTGCTGGAGTAGCCACGAGCGGAACGCGCATCATCCCGGCGCTCCCCTCCAGAGAACACTCCAGGCGGCGGCCCTCTGCGTCGAAGACCTTGAAGAAAAGCATGGAGGCGCCGTCATACTCAAAGTAGATCGCGAGGGCGCCTCTCGCACGGCAAACCTGCGCAATCTCACCCCAGCCGCGGGTCATGAAGATCTTGCCGGTGGGGACCGTTTCGATCTCTGCTCCGGTCTCCGGAGCGTTGCAGTCAGCATGCTGCAGCCAAAGCTCAAGGGGCCCCCTCGGCGGCATCACGTCAGAGAAGAACCGCGGGAAGTGGATCCAAGAGCTTGGGGGCATCGGTGCCCATAGCAAAAGCTCGCGCGAAGAATTCGCGGCGTGGACTCCGGGAGCAACAGCGTGTGCCGCCATCGCGTGGCGACCGCGGACGCGGCACGGGCGGCGCCGCTCATCGCTCATTCCTCTTGAGCCCTCGGCTCGGGCGTACAAGGGTAGCGGATACCCAGGAGGAGGCCGCTCGCACCAGGGTCTCGTCACCACGTGCATCGCCGCTTCGTCACGACGGTGAACCGGTCTCTTCTTCGGCGGAAGCGGCCCTGGATCATCGCGGGAAGCTTTTCCTTTCTCTTCAGTGGAAAACCTTTGGATGGGTGCCATTGTTGCTAGCAGAGGAGCAAGGAGGGAGAAGCAAGCGAACCACGAAGAGATGGGCGACGGGGGCTCTGCCCCTCCCCATTTATAGCAGGAGAAGGCCAACGGGCGCATCCCACGATCACAGGTAATGATGATTTTCCTTGCATGTCGCAAGGACTTGTCAAGTCGACCAGTTGCCGAGGCAGCGTGGGGAAGCGGAGACACCCACGTCCAATCAACCGCCACGCGTCAACCAAGGCCGCGGGCTTTTGGGTCCCGTGGCGCTCCGCGCTTGACCTTTGGCTTCACCGCGAAGCCAAGCCCGAGCGCACCTTGGGCCCGGGGCCTACTGTCGGCGTTCTAGGAATGGGGGTCACGGCGTGGCTGTGCTGCAGGCCAGTATGGCCCATCTTCATCAATGAGACAGTCAAGACCCTCGCGAGGGGACAAGCCTCGCGAGGCGGAGGATGCAAGACCTCCTCAGGAGCGGCCTCACCAGGCTGCCTCACGAGGAGTGGAGAAATCAAGGCAGGGCGTACCTCGCGAGGCTCTCGTGACGTGAGCCATGACGATCAAGACCAGGCGGGCGCCAGCACGCGCAGCGTCCTTGTTTCCTCTTTGGTGCTAAGGAGGCATGCTCAGACGCCGAGTACTGAGGCATCAAGAAAAGGTTTCCATATCAGTGCAACAAGACCAAGACCAGCGGGACGGCAGGACGGAGGTCACCATGGAGCCCAAGACGGCGTCACCACCAGAGCCTTTTTAAAGGCGAAGACCACTTTTGTCAGGATAAGCTGTACTAGCTATCCCCTTTCAAATTGGCCGTTGTTGGCTCCCTTCCCGCTCAATATTTGAGGAGAGGACCAGGGCCTATATAAGTAGAACTAGCCACCACAATAGGGGCAATCTGATCGAGAGCCAATCCTTAGCCACACACCGAACACAAGAACACCCCAACCTCAGGAGGCTGTACTTCCCCTAGTACTGTTCATCATCAGCCCAAGAGGCAATCCACCACCACCACACTGGAGTAGGGTATTACACCACAATGGTGGCCCGAACCAGTATGAATCTTGTGTCTTTGTGTTGCGAGTTCATCGAGTTCGTCCGCGAGATCTTAGCGAGCTAGGGCGTAGATCGGTAGGGAGGAAATCTCCGTGCGCACCACAGTGTTCGAACCTTGAGGGTTTTGCCGGAACCCGAGATCCGACAATTTACTTGGGGTTCCTTGGGCATCCCCAAGCTTGAACTCTTGCCTCTCCTCCTTCTCCTCATATCAGGACCTCCTTGATCTTTGATCACTTTACCCACACAAAACTTAACAGAAAATTTGGTGAGATCCTTTAGTATAATAATGCAAATCACTACTCTAAGTACCGTTGCAAACCCATTCATACTTTGTTTTTGCATTGTAGCTACTGTATTATAACTTCTGCATGGCTTATACCACCGATAGAATCGATAGTTTCATCAAAACAAGTGAAACAATGCATCAAAAAACAGAATCTATCAAAAACAGGACAATCTGTAGTAGTCTGAACATTGACGATACTTCTGTAACTCCAAAAATTCTGAAAAAATAGGGGGAAAATATAGAAATACTGTGTAAAAATTTTAGAATTTTTTTACGTTCCAGTAAAAAAATGTAAAATCACGCACTACAACCAAAGTTTCTGTTTTTACACAGCACATGCCGACAAGCAATCTAATCATCCTAAAGGCAAATCTTGGCACATTATTTTTATAATACAATGGATTTGTACAAGGGAATAATTATTTTGTGAGAAACTTCCATGAAAAAATTACATTGTTTCCATGAGGATGAACACAAGTGTTCAAGCTCGACCCTCACTTCTCCAATGCATAACCTTCCAATCGCTTCTCTTTTTGAAAAAAGGTTTTATGTTCCCATCTATATTTTTTGTTTTTAAACTTTATAAAAGCACACAACAGAATAAAATGACTCTCTCAAACTTCCGGCACTACAAAAAAATACACTTCCGTGATGATACGTGTTTGTCACAGTAGGTCGCGTTTTTTGTCATGCATGTACATCCATGACAAATTTATGACAGAATCAAGATAGTCATACTTTGTCGTCAGAGAAGTGTTCCATGACATTACCAAAATTATCATCGCGGAAGTGTCCACTTCCATGATGATAAATCGTGCGTCACGCGAAGTGCTTTCGTCAAGGGTTACCGACCGTGGCATCCACTATAACGAATATTTGTTAAGCTATCGGGTCGGGTTTTGGATCCGATAACCCGTTAACAGCCCGACCAATGGGGATTTTCCACGTGTAAAATCATCATTGGCTGGAGGAGACACGTGTCGGTCCGCGTTGGCACAGGTGTCACTCATCCAATGGGCGAGACGCGCCTATGATATGTTGACACGTGGACCGGCCCATCAAGTTTAAATGGGCCGGCCCAACTGAAGGCCCACAAGATTTTGCGGACCATAATGGGCTGGCCCAGCTAAAGGCCCACAAGATTTTGCGGACCATAATGGGCTGGCCCAGCTAAAGGCCCATGAGATTTTGCAGGCCATAATGGGCCGGCCCAGGTAAAGGCCCACAAGATTTTGCTGGCCATAATGGGCCGACCCAGGTAAAGGCCCACAAGATTTTTATGTGCCATAATGGGCCGGCCCAGGTAAAGGCCCACAAGATTCTTGCGGATCATAATAGGCCGACCCAGCTAAAGGCCCACGAGATTTTGCCGACATTAATGGGCCGGCCCAGCTGTAGGCCCACAAGATTTTGAGGACCCTAGTAGGCCCGCCCATTAACTGGCTGCCATGTTTTGGGCCAAATGTCGGCCCATATTTGATCGGGTCCATTAATGGCCTGCCACATTCCGGGCCTAAAAGTGGCCCAAATGAGATCCGACCTGTTATAAGCCTACCACGTTCTGGGCCAAATTACGGCCCAGATCAGGTCCGGGCCTTTAAGAGGCTTCGGGCTCAATTATGGCCCATATCAGATTCGGCCCGTCAACTGGACACTATGCTTTTGGGCCCACTTGCTAAAGGCCCACTTAGTAATTGACACGATATTAGTTTTGGCCTGTTAAGGGCCCGTTTAATATTCGGCCCTATATTAATTTCGGCTGTTAAAAGCCGTCATATAGTTGGGCCTAACTACGGCTCGGTTTGCCTCGGCACGCTTTCATGATCGATATCCGATTGGGCCAAACAAGGACCGAGACAATTTTGGCTGTTAAAAGCCCGTGATTTGATTCGCACAATCATGGGCGGGGTTCATTTCGGACTGCTGCCGCCCGTGAGCTGTTGACGCGTTTGGGCCCAACCTACATCGTGATTGCATGATGGCCCAATTATGTACCGTAATTTTACAGTTTGGCGGTTTCTGCGAAGACAGGATATATATACGATAAAATAACTGCAGCATCGTGAATAAGAAAAAACCTAGACTATACAATAAAGAAATTACGGCATATTACATCCACTGGGCATCAAAGTTCGCCACTATGATAATAAAGCACAAACAGACAACAGATTACATACACTGGGCATCAAGGATCGCCACCAGTGCAAATAAACACGCCGACAAAATAATATACAAAACCGACAACAATTCAATAGAGTTCAAGAAAGGTTAGCCCTGCCGGGGAGCTGCAGTGCAAGCAGCTCAGCAAGATGATGAGACTGCGCTTGTTCAACACTTATATCTTCCTCACTCTGAAAGATAAACAAGCAGACAGATGACAGGTTTTGCACATAAAAGTATCAGTGCTGACAATTCATCACATTTCTAACTGACGAATAAAGTGACACAGTTTAAAATTGCATTAACACAATATGGTATTGTTCAGGTCAAGACATGGCAGGAAATGACATTGTGAAGGAGTTGGCAGCTTCACGACAACACTAGATTACAGATCAAGAACTCATAAGTATCAATGGTTAGTGTGCTGTCAATTTATACCATTTCAGATTGGCAAATAAAATAATAGTAGAATGATATGTGATACGTGTCCAACGTATCTATAATTTATTATCACTCCATGCTACTTTATCTACTGTTTTGGACTATATTGGGCTTTATTTTCCATTTTTATATTATTTTTGGGACTAACCTATTAACCGGAGGCCCAGCCCAGAATTGCTGTTTTTTGCCTATTTTAGTGTTCCGAAGAAACGGAATATCAAACGGAATCCAAACGGAATGAAACCTTCGGGAACGTGATTTTCTCACCGAACGTGATCCAGGAGACTTGGACCCTACTCCAAGAAGTAACAGAGGTGGTCACGAGGGTGGGGGGCACGCCTGACGAGGACATGTAGTGGGGGTAGGGTAACAGGCCTGACCTAAAGACCCTACCCATGGACACCGTACACTTTGTATTGGGCCCCTGGGCCAGATCGCCGTCCAGATGTACCGCAACTTGAAAGTCACTCGGACGACAACAACCACTCGGAGCACGGCACTTCACTCGACGAGCTCATTCCACTCGGCCGGGTAACTCACTTTCCGGATGTCACGAAGACCAATAGTCAGCATAACGGTTTTGTAGTGGCCAGGTATTATGGCATTGATACTCCACTTTGTAACATAGGAGGTGAGGGGGTGGCGCACTCTATATAAGCCACCTCCCACCAATAGACTAGGGGGCAGGCCCTCATTCTTCCAACTCTCTCTCTTTCTCACCATTAGTCTCAAGACTACGGGGATCCGTTTCCTCTCATTGTAATCACCGAATACATACTAAGATAAAACAAAGCCTCTCCGGAGCACGAGACGTAGGGTTGTTATCTCCACCGTGAGAGGCCCGAACTCGCTAAAATCACCGTGTCACCCATATGCATCTCAATAGATCATGCTCCTTTATCCTACCCCTCTCTTATTGCCAGAATCGTTACCACGACAGTTGGCGCCCACCGTGGGGCATGGCGTCTATCGAACCATGATGCGGATGGTTTGTATCCATTCTTACATCTATTTCCTATTTTACTTGTGATACCTCTTGCCTTTGCCAAGAACAAGATCCTCTTCGGCCTCGTATGCGAACGCCGTGGCTGCTATTCCATGCATGGTTGCCACATGTGCGGATGAAGGGGCGAGGAGATCAGCCCCGTCGACTCCTGGAGGCGGTGAAATGCTCTAAGCGCCGCAACACCATGCACGCTTGTGCGCCATGACGCGGTCGCTGGCCCAGCGCCGCGCTCGCCCGCCCCGCGACACACTCGCTGGCCCCGTGCCACGCTTGCCGCCCCATGACGCGCTCGCAGGTCCTCGCTTACATCGCCGACAGCGCACGCTACCCAGCCACCTGCGTCTCCTTCGTCAGCATCATCTACATCAAAAGGTACGTAGCCCACTATCCCGAGTGCACAACGAGTGCCTCATAATCCTTCATTAATTTAATTGCCTAATTAAGCGGTTAATTACCACAGCTCATTAAGCGGTTAATTACTGCAGCTCATTAAGCAATTAATTATTGTAGCCAAAACTTCCGCAGTTACTACGCCAGTTAATTGTGCATGCACGCATAACCATTCCTGGTCTTTAATCCTTGCAAAATGGCATCCGTACATGGATATTAAGTCCAGCAAAATAATATCCGTGGGGGTACGTGTACTTGCTAACTTGCAGGCACTGAGACAAACAATGTCGCCCGACTGACTCATCGTTTATTGCACTCGGCTGATGGCGTGGCGACCGGATTGCAGCCCAGCCGTGGTTCACTCGGCCGATTGACCTTTTCACTCGGCCGGCTAACGAACTGGTCCGCTCGGCCAACCCGTACGGAGATGATTTCTGCACTATGGACAATTAACGTGTAACTTACTCGGATGGTTAGCTTCAGCAAGCAGCCGCCAGCGCCGTCCGCCAGTTGTCGTCCCCGGATTTGTTTGCGATGCCATCGTCGAGCCTCCATGCACGGCAACCGGCGCCGTCTGCCAGTCGTCGTCTCAGGCTTCGTCTGCAATGTCATCAACGAGCCCCCACATACAACTCCTCCTCTCCAAGCATCAACTTCTCAGCAGCAGCTCCCGTACCGGTGAGCACAAGCCTGACCTGGCGCCGTCCCATTCGTGCCTCCGCTCCTCCCTCCGGCCTTGGTGCTTGGCCATGGGCTGACGGTGCTCGTCACTCTACACTTCAACGACGACAAACTCAGGGGAACAATCTTATCATGTCCCATCATTTTACAATTCATTTCTCAAATTATTCGACAATAGCTTAGTAGTCCCATTCCTGTTCGAACCCAGGTTCAGTCGTACGGGACTAAAGCTCCGCTCGGACAGTTCGCGTGCATGCTCGGGCGAATTTACTCGGATAGTTAACTGACCGATGCGACACGAGAGATTTACACCAACGACATTTGCTCCGGTCAACATCCACTCGGACGTTCCGCTCGCACTCGGCCGCCCGCACGTCGTCGTCACCTGGATGCCCACGACTTCATCAACCTGTCTGATTCGGCCGCATCGTGAATCACCACTCGGCTGGACGTGTCGTCTTCACTCGGCTGCCCCGCGCGTCGCCGCCCAGTTGGGCACATCTTCATCAATTTGCCAGACTTGGATGCCCCGCGCATCGTCGCTCTGCTGCACGCGTCTACATCATCCGGACATCCGCGCGTCGTCATTCCGCGGGACGCGTTTACTTCACTCGGACGCCCCGCGTGGTGCCAATCCGCGGCACGCGTCTACATCATCCGGATGCTACGCACGTCATTACTCTACAGGACGCGTCTACGTTACTCGGACGCCCCGCTTGTCGTCACTCCACGGCACGCGCTTCTACTTCACCGGGACGCCCCACGCGGCGCCAATCCGCCGCACGCGTCTACATCATCCGGACGCTACGCGCGTCGCTAGTCTACGGGACGCGTCTACGTTACTCGGACGCCCCGCTTGTCGTCACTCCACGGCACGCGCTTCTACTTCACCGGGACGCCCCGCGCATCGTCACTGCGCGTCATGCATCTACATCATCCGGACGCTTCGCGCGTCTCCACTCTGCGGGACGCGTCTACGTCACTCGGACACCCCGCATCGGTTTGTCACCTCATCACCACTCAGCCGCCCCATGCGTCGCCACTCGGTTGGTCACCTCATCACCACTAGGCCGCCCCGCGCGTCGCCATAGGTTGGTCACCTCATCACCACTCGGCCGCCCCGCGCGTCGCCATCGGTTGGTCACCTCATCACCACTCGGCCGCCCCGCGCGTCGCCATCGGTTGGTCACCTCATCACCACTCGGCCGCCCCGCGCGTTGCCATCGGTTGGTCACCTCATCACCACTCGGCCGCTCCGCGCGTCGCCGCTCGGTTGGTCACCTCATCACCACCGAGCCGCTCCGCGCGTCGCCGCTCGGTTGATCACCTCATCACCACTCGGCCGCTCCGCGCATCGCCCCTCGGTTGGTCACCTCATCACCACTCGGCCGCTCTGTGCGTCGCCACACGGTTGGTCACCTCATCAGCACTCGGCCGCTCCACGCGTCGCCACTCGGTTGGTCACCTCATCACCACTGGGCCGCTCCACGCGTCGCCACATGGTTAGTCACCTCATCATCACTCGGCCGCTCCGCGCGTCGCCACTCGATTGGTCACCTCATCACCACTGGGTCGCTCGCTGTCGCCACCGGTTGGTCACCTCATCACCACTGGGCACGCCCTTGTCGCCATCGGTTGGTCACCTCATCACCACTCGGCCGCCCATGTCGCCATCGGTTGGTCACCTCATCACCACTCGGACGCCCCGCGCGTCGCCATCGGTTGGTCACCTCATCACCACTCGGCCGCTCCGTGCGTCGCCGCACGGTTGGTCACCTCATCACCACTCGGCCGCTCCGCGCGTCGCCCCTCGGTTGGTCACCTCATAACCACTCGGCCGCTCCGCGCGTCGCCGCTCAGTTGGTCACCTCTCACCAGTGGGCCACTCCGTGCGTCGCCGCTCGGTTGGTCACCTCATCACCACTCGGCCGCTCCGCGCGTTGCCGCTCGGTTGGTCACCTCGTCACCACTCGGCCGCTCCGCGCGTCGCCGCTCGGTTGGTCACCTCATCACCACTCGGCCGCTCCGTGCGTCGCCGCACGGTTGGTCACCTCATCACCACTCGGCCGCGCCGCGCGTCGCCCCTCGGTTGGTCACCTCATAACCACTCGGCCGCCCCGCGCGTCGCCAATCGGTTGGTCACCTCATCACCACTCGGCCGCCCCACGCGGCGCCATCGGTTGGTCACCACATCAACACTCGGCCGCCCTTGTCGCCATCGGTTGGTCACCTCATCACCACTTTCGGCCGCCCAGCGTGTCACCACCGCTTGGTCACCTCATCACCACTCGGCGCGCCGCTTCGTCCGCTTCGGTTGGTCACCTCATCACCACTCGGCCGCCCCGCGCGTCGCCACTCGGTTGGTCACCTCATCACCACTCGGCCGACCCGCGCGTCGCCACTCCGTTGGACACCTCATTACCACTTGGCCGCCCCGGGCGTAGCCATCGGTTGGTCACCTCATCACCACTCAGCCGCACCCCGCGTCGCCTCTCGGTTGGTCACCTCATCACCACTAGGCCGCCCCACGCGTGGCCTATTTGTTGGTCACCTCATCACCACTCGGCCGCCCCGCGCGTCGCCTTCTGTTGGTCAGCTTATCACCACTCGGCCGGTCCGCTCGGCCGCTCTCGGTTGGTCACCTCATCACCACTCGGCCTCTCCGTGCGTCGCCCCTCGGTTGGTCACCTCATCACCACTCGGCCGCGCCGCGTCACCGCTCGGTTGGTCACCTCATCACCAGCAGGCCGCTCCGCGTCGCCGCTCGGTTGGTCACCTCATCATCACTGGGCCGCTCCGCGCGTCGCCGCTCGGTTGGTCACCTCATCACCACTCGGCCGCTCCGCGCGTCGCCCCTCGGTTGGTCACCTCATCACCACTCGGCCGCTCCGCGCGTCGCCACACGGTTGGTCACCTCATCACCACTCGGCCGCTCCGCGCGTCGCCGCTCGGTTGGTCACCTCATCACCACTCGGCCGCTCCGCGCGTCGCCACATGGTTGGTCACCTCATCACCACTCGGCCGCCCCGCGCGTCGCCACTCGGTTGGTCACCTCATCACCACTCGGCCGCCCCGCGCGTCGCCTCTCGGTTGGTCACCTCATCACCACTCGGCCGCTCCGCGCGTCGCCGCTCGGTTGGTCACCTCATCACCACTCGGCTGCCCCGCGCATCTTCACTCGGTGAGACACATCTACATCAGACGGCCGCCCCGCACATCGCCGCTCAGTTGGTCGCCTCATCACCACTCGGCCACTCCGTGCCTTCAGACAGCTAAGTCATTCTACATTCTGTTATTTCCGAGTATCCCGTAATTCACACATCACCTTCACTCGAAGGCCGCACCATCGAGTGTACCTCTACGCTCGGCTAGTCAGTATTGGTTATGTGACTCCCGAGTCCAACTTACATTTTTTCGCATACATCATTCACGAACACCATGTATCATTCTTCATTTCGAGTTTGCATCGGTCCTCCGGGGCTGCAACTCAGTCAAAACACTACACTTCCATTTTATTTGAGCCAGTATTCCAATGAGTTCAGTTGGATCCGTCGCTTCGACAAGTTCGAACGGATCCTTCGCTCTTTCAGACTCTTGCTGGTTAACCAGCAAGCCCCTTGCACTCGGTGGTGTCTATGGGTGTTATTCACACAAATCATTTCAGCACACCGAATTTCCTCGAGAAATTATTTCGTTGGCTTGTGCCATTTTTTTTACACAAGTTACGCGATCACTCGATGGCCCTATGCGCCAACTTCATCACTGCTCGGACTTGGTCACCGTACCGGTCCTAGTGCACCACAACACCTACCTTGTCGCTCTGTTGACTTCAAACACATCCAGCCAACCCCTCTGTGGAATCCTCTTCGCCATTATCAATGATATAGACCTCGTCAGGCATGAGACAGATAAGTCCCTTTTATAATCAAATTTCACACTTCACTCTTTTGCGAGTTTGCCTCTTTCGAGTATCACTCGGAAGCTTCTCTTCATCTTTACCCGAGTCCAACTCAATGAATTGCAAATCATTCACTCAACACCATATTTCTCGTGTTCCGACATGTCCGTTGTCAAAGCCTGTGAAATGCGGCTCGGGGCTACGCGCTTGCTCGGGGCTGCATCGATTTGGAATGACACTCTCACGAGTGGTCGACTACTTCATCACTGGAAGATCCTTCACTTCAACAAATGCATTCGATCCGCCACTTCGACAAGTTTAGTAATCACCAGACGCTCTGCCGCGCCATCTTCATTCCTACCGAATCGGTTGGCACACGGTCTTCTCGGCGCGCAACCACGTTACGAGATCGTCACTACATAAGCTTCGAAAGCATTCGACTAAGTCCTCCGAGGACCATTTTCGCCGTCTGGTGGCACACGACTTCGCCTTAGCCGCCCCGCGCACTGCAACTCGGTTGTGCACGTCTTCACCACTCGGCTGCCCCGCGCATCTTCACTTGGCTAGATATGTAGTCCTACATTCGACCACTTCACATGTCATCACCATTCGGCCGCCCCACGCGTCACCACTCGGTTGGGCACGTCTTCAGCACTCGACCGCTCTGCGCGCGTCTTCACCACTCGACCGCCCCGCGTGTCGTCACTCGGTTGTACACATCATCGCCCCTCTGCCGCCTCGCGTGTCACCATCAGTTGCACATGTCTTTACCTCTACACCCCCAGCACGGGAATGACTAAGTTACTCATATGGTCAAACCTCATATCACACTCTGTAGCAAGCTACCTCCTTCGAGCATCACTCGGGGGCTATGCACGACAGTTGGCCATGTCACCCTCAGGGGTTACGCCCATTTGGTCAACCTATTGATCACATCAGGAATATTCTTCTGACCATACATGCTTGGTTAGCCGAAGATCTATAAGTGAAGCACGTCCACTTGGACAAATACCCCTTTCATGCAAAAGGATGAAAACGAAGCTCCTCTACGGATACAATATACTCTTGCAAACACCCCTTTCACGCAAAATCTAACGGTCAATATAAGAAGTACTACTAGAACGATTACTCACAGGTGTCGAGCTTTTTCTCTGATCGGCGGTTTCAAGGCCGAATTCATTCATCTTCTTTGAGTGCACAAAGATCACTTGATTGATCCAGTTCCAGATTGAATTTATTTACACAGCCAAGTGCACGAAGATCAGTCCCACTGACTTAGCTCCAAGCTGAGCTTATTTACCATGCCAAGCACTTGAAGATCCATCCGATTGACTCAATTTCAAACAAAGATATTTACCGTGCCGACTGCATGGAGGTTTACCGGGAGACTTAAATCCTCTGCCAGACTCATCTAGTCCGACAGAGGCTCGGGGACTACACCCAGTGGGTGCACTCAGCGTGCCCCCACTGGAAGAGAACTCAAAAAGAAACATTTTGCTCGATGCAAAACCAGCTCCAGAATTACTCGACCACCGTGTCAGAGAAGAACAAGTTCGATCAGCACCAGCTAAGAAGATTTTTAGTTCTCGGGGACTACACCCAGTGGGTGCACTCAGCGTGCCCCCACTGGAGTAATCTCCACTAGGTACGGCCTGACCAGTCGAAGTGATAAACAACAACAAAAAAGACAGTCTCTAAGACTCCCCCCGACTGTTGGTATCCACTCGGAACGGTCCGACCGGTCTAAGTGATGGCCAAATAACAACAAAAAAGACAGGCTCTAAGACTCCCGCCGATCGCCCGCGATCGGCAGCGATCTCGAGGACTACACCAGTGGGTGCACTCAGCGTGCCCCAATCGAATGGTATCCACTCGGAGCAGTCCGCCCGGTCCGAGTGGCAACAAAACAACAAAAAAAGACACGTTCCAGTCATGAAGAAATTCCGAGTAATCAGTTACTCGATGCAGGACCAGCTCCGAATCACTCCAAAAAAATTGCTATAAGGTGAGTTCAACGCTTCTCCGCGGACCCGTTTGAGCTCATTTCACTCGGGCACCATGCAGACTGGAATCCGTCAAGGCAACAAGCGAAGATAAGACCGCCGGGTGACCAAAGGAAGTTCAAAAGTGCCTCCGTAGCACTCGACTCATCTGGGAATTCACCTCGACTCGACCCGCTCAACCTCGACCGATTCGGGGGCTAATGACGAGGACATGTATTTGTTGGGGAACGTTGCATAAAATTAAAAATTTCCTACGTTCACCAAGATCCATCTATGAGTTCATCTAGCAACGAGTGATAGGAGTGCATCTACATACCTTTGTAGATCGCGTGCGGAAGCGTTCAAGAGAACGGGGTTGAGGGAGTCGTTCTCGTCGTGATCCAAATCACCGGAGATCCTAGCGCCGAACGGACGGCACCTCCGCGTTCAACACACGACGGTCACCGTGGACGTCTCCTCTTTCTTGATCCAGCAAGGGAAGGAGAGGTTGATGAAGATCCAGCAACCTGACGGCGTGGTGGTGGATGCAGCGAGCTCCGGCAGGCCGTAAGCAACTACGGGAGGGAGAAGTGTAGCGGGGAGGAGGAGGCGCCCGGTGTTGGGTGCGGCTGCCTCCCACCCCCTCTTTATATAGGGACCCCAGGCGCCCGGCCCTAGGAGATGGGATCTCCTAGGGGGCGGCCAAGGGGGTGGAGTGCCCCAAGGCAAGTGGGCGCCCCCTCCCTAGGGTTCCCAACCCTAGGCGCAGAGGGGGCCAGAAGCGCACCAGCCCACCGAGGCTGGTTCCCCTCCCACTTCATCCCATGGGGCCCTCCGAGATAGGTGGCCCCACCCGGTGGACCCCCGGGACCCTTCCGGTGGTTCCGGTACAATACCGGTGGACCCCGAAACTTTCCCGATGGCCGAAACTCGACTTCCCATATATAATTCTTTACCTCCGGACCATTCCGGAACTCCTCGTGACGTCCGGGATCTCATCCGGGACTCCGAACAACTTTCGGCTTGCTGCATACTCATACTCATACAACCCTAGCGTCACCGAACCTTAAGTGTGTAGACCCTACGGGTTCGGGAGACATGTAGACATGACCGGGACGGCTCTCGGTCAATAACCAACAGCGGGATCTGGATACCATGTTGGCTCCCACAAGCTCCTCGATGATCTCATCGGATGAACCACGATGTCGAGGATTCAAGCAACCCCGTATACAATTCCCTTTGTCAGCGATGCGTTACTTGCCCGAGATTCGATCGTCGGTATCCCAATACCTCGTTCAATCTCGTTACCGGCAAGTCACTTTACTCGTACCATAATGCATGATCCCGTGACTAAACACTTGGTCACTTTGAGCTCATTATGATGATGCATTACCGGGTGGGCGGAGATACCTCTCCGTCATACGGGTGACAAATCCAGTCTCGATCCGTGTCAACCCAACGGACACTTTCGGAGATACATAGTGCACCTTTATAGTCACCCAGTTACGTTGTGATGTTTGGTACACCCAAAGCACTCTTACGGTATCCGGGAGTTACACGATCTCATGGTCAAAGGAAAAGATACTTGACACTGGAAAAGCTCTAGCAAACGAACTACACGATTTTGTGCTATGCTTAGGATTGGGTCTTGTCCATCACATCATTCTCCTAATGATGTGATCCCGTTATCAATGACATCCAATGTCCATAGTCAGGAAACCATGACTATCTATTGATCAACGAGCTAGTCAACTAGAGGCTCACTAGGGACATGTTGTAGTCTATGTATTCACACGTGTATTACGATTCCCGGATAATACAATTATAGCATGAATAAAAGACAATTATCATGAACAAGGAAATATAATAATAATCCTTTTATTATTGCCTCTAGGGCATATTTCCAACAGTATTGGGGGTAGGGTAACAGGCCTGACCTAAGGACCCTACCCATGGACACCGTACACTTTGTACTGGCCCCTGGGCCAGATCGCCGTCCAGATATACCGCAACTTTAAAGTCACTTGAACGGCAACAACCACTCGGAGCACGGCACTCCACTCGACGAGCTCATTCCACTCGGCCGGGTAACTCACTCGGATATGCGAAGACCAATAGTCAGCATAACTATTTTGTAGTGGCCAGGTATTTTGGCATTGATACTCCACTTTGTAACATAGGAGGTGAGGGGGTGGCGCACTCTATATAAGCCACCTCCCACCGCTAGACTAGGGGGAAGGCCCTAATTCTTCCACCTCTCTCTCTTTCTCACCATTAGTCTCAGGACTACGGGGATCCGTTTCCTCTCATTGTAATCGCCGAATACATACTAAGATAAAACAAAGCCTCTCCGGAGCACGAGACGTAGGGTTGTTATCTCCACCGTGAGAGGCCCGAACTCGCGAAAATCACCGTGTCACCCATATGCATCTTGATAGATCATGCTCCTTTATCCTACCCCTCTCTTATTGTCGGAATCGTTACCACGACAGCGCCCCCCCTAGGGCGCGCCCCCTGACTCGTGGGCCCCCGGTTGCTCCACCGACGTACTCCTTCCTCCTATATATACCTACATACCCCCAAACGATCAGAACAGGAGCCAAAAACCTAAACAGCTGTTCCAGTCATGCCTAACCAAATATATACAACAAATTTTGAAGGCTTGAGATGGACAAACTTACATTATTGGTGAAGACAGGCTCTATAAAGGCCTTGTCCATGTTGATGGGGGGGGAGGGCAATTCAAGAAGTTTACCACAGAATCTTCTTCAAAAGCATTGCCTTTATTCTACATTTCGTTAAGAGTAAATATAGATGTGATAATATACAAAAAAAATGGAGAATATTTAAGATAAGATGAAGTGTGATGCTACATAACCAAGTAGCTATAAATGTAAGTGCGTTGATACGAGGCAAAAGGTACAGCCAAGAGCAATGCACTAAACTTCTTGATTACCAACCTTATGGTAAGATTAAATATAGATCTGATGTGTAGAAAATGGAAGGCAAAGGAAAATAAGCTGCAGAGTGATGGTACATGAACAACTACCTGTCATTATAAGTACACTGATAAAGGACAGCATGTACTTACAAGAATAGTGCAAAGCTAAAAAAACATTGGCATTGGATATATTCTACACTAATGTAACCATTCATAGAGATCAGATAATTTGGAGCGAACAATTGATAAGCAAGCTATCATGCATACGGCTGTCACATAATGAACCAGGTATGTATGGAAGTACAATGATACAGGACAACAGGTACTAACAAGAGCAAAGCAGCGGGCAGCATATTTGCGATATCCTGTCGTTCTTTTCAAACCGGAATTCTTCTTCGAGCAGATTTCCTGCAAAAAAGATCTGTAAGGCACATGCAGAAAAGTAGAAGTTCAAATTGTCATGTGATTTCATAGACAGTACCTCATCCTGGGAACGAGACCAGTGCATAACAAGGTTTTTCCATTCAATGTCTTATAAATTTAGCACAGGAGACTTCACCAGAAATTCGTTTATAGACTTGCCATCAAAGTGTGTTTTCCCCAGGTAACACCGATACTGCTACAATGCTTCCTTGAAAAGAGCAAGCAAGCTTTGCTCTTCATGACTATCCAGATTGACCCTCGCCTAGTTACAACAATGTAATGTAAATCATTGATGTGTTCAATCAGCAGAAAAACAGGAAAATAATAACCATGAATAATAGCACTTACACGTCGGTTGGGCGGGGAAGATGTGAAAATGGTGTTTGTCCTCACTATAATCTTCCCATGATGGGAATATATGCACGTAGTCCCTAACAACATTGAAAGCATTGTCTTTAAAGCTGGGAATAAATGGAATGGGGTTCCAATCTGCAGGAATTGGCCGTCTCTGCGGTTGGGATAGGTCTTGACGGTGGACTTGCTATACTTTTCTTTGGAGTGGGATGTTTTACGTGGTACAGCTGGTGCTATGGCAAATGAAATCGGTATACCTTTTCTTTGGAGTCACGAGTCTGTGTGGTGGGGCTAATGGTGTGGCCAGTGAAGTATGGGTACGTCTGTTGGAGTCAGTCCTACGTTTTGTGTCACTGGTTGTACAACCAATATAAGTGGGGTGTTGTCTGATTTCTCCGGCACCACCATGTTTTTCAAGGACTTTGCTGGTGCTCCATCAGGTTCGGCAATCACCCTCTTCCTTTTTGATGTCTGATACACAAGAACATCATTTGAGTGAAAAAACATGGTATGATGAGAGATGAAATATGTATTGATAATAGATGGGCATGGCATCTCGACATATATGATGAGTAAACTAAGTAGATGGCGGTGCAACAAAGTAGAAGAAATGCAAGACAACATATGCAAGATACCCGCAATCAATAAAACATTGCCAAATTAGAACAGGCACCTTGATGGGTGAACAGGACAGGCCATCTGCCTTTGACTCCTCGAGGTTAGAATAGTCATTAGGATCATATTTGAACAAGAATCAACAGGTGGGGAGCGTGTGAGTTTCATTGCATCCAGAATGGCACTCAATGCCTTGGTGCAGATTTTGTAAGTCATTGCAGTGTTTAGCTTCAAGAGTGGACAGCTGCTAGTGCGACACAAAGCAGCTACACAGATCATAGTGTAGATATAACGGGAAAACCTTAAGCATCAGAGTAAAATTAGCAAAGTAGAACTTGCTGGAATATATGTGCTAGTATTGCCGGTACGGCTAGAAAGGCTTCGGATACCAGCTCTCTTCAAGTGAAGGTGCGGTATTGTTAATATCAGTGTAACTCTCAAAGGCGACACAACTCCGCGCATTTCCTTGCTATTCTTATAGGATTCAAGTGGGCAGGCCACTACAAATCCTATTCCTATGTTTACAAGATCCTACGAATCAAAGAGGCTCAAAGTGTCCATCACAACCAACCGTATAGACCTCTACACTGCAAATGTCCCTGCTCATCTTCAGTACAAGGAACATACTGTACTACTAGCATACTTCCTCCGTTCCAAAATATAAGTCTTGGTAGAGATTTCCACTATGGATAACATCTGAGATGTATCCAGATACATTTTAGAGTGTAGATTCACTCATTTTGCTCCATATGTAGTCCATGGTGGAATCTATACAAAGACTTGTAATTTAGGAATGGAGAGAGTACATATTAAAGAAGAACGAAAGAGGAATATGGTAAAGAAGAGCAAGCAGATTTTGGATAATAAAATGTTGGTTGCGCATGATTGCCCACACATGATGAACGAGGCGCATTAAGAATGCAACTCCCACTGTCTCTCGACCATTTCAAAGCGGTTGGATGAAGATCCCACGTCTCCTAACCCTTCTTCTTCCTCGTCTCCGATTCTTCCCATCTGAGAACACCGCAGACGGGCCGCCGGCCGGACCACCGCCCCCACCGCCTGTGTTCCTCCGCCACCCCCACCCCCACCCGCGCCCCAACCCCCACCCGCGTTGAGTTTTCTTTGTTCGGCGAGGCCCCACAACCACCCAAGCCCCTTCGATCGCACCGGCGAACTCCATCGAGCTCTGAAAAATCGACTGACCCAATTTTGAAATTTAGTCTACTGTGATTTAACTAGTGTGGAATATAAAAGGGGAAAACTATAAGTGTCGGTGTCAAAACAGGCAGATCTCGGGTAGGGGGTCCCGAACTGTGCGTCTAGGCGGATGGTAACAGGAGACAAGGGACACGATGTTTTTACCTAGGTTCGGGCCCTCTCGATGGAGGTAAAACCCTGCTCCTGCTTGATTAATATTGATGATATGGGTAGTACAAGAGTAGATCTACCATGATATCAGAGGGGCTAAACCCTAGAAGCTAGCCTATGGTATGATTGTTGTTCGTCCTACGGACTAAAACCCTCCGGTTTATATAGACACCGGATAGGGTTAGGGTTACACAGAGTCGGTTACATTGGTAGGAGATCTACATATCCGTATTGCCAAGATTGCCTTCCACGCCAAGGAAAGTCCCATCCGGACCCGGGACGAAGTCTTCAATCTTGTATCTTCATAGTCCAGGAGTCCGGCCACCTATGATAGTTCGGCTATCCGGACACCCCCTAGTCCAGGACTCCCTCAGTAGCCCCTCAACCAGGCTTCAATGACGACGAGTCTGGCGCGCATATTATCTTCGGCATTGCAAGGCGGGTTCCTCCTCCGAATACTTCATAGAAGATTTTGAACACAAGGACAGTGTCCGGCTCTGCAAATAATTTCCACATAACACCGTAGAGAGAATAATATTTACACAAAATCAATCTACTGACGTACTCCGCGGCGTGCCATCACGCCACGGCCAAGTCTTCGTTCGAATCGTTTTCACTGTACCGCCTCAGCGTGTTTAGTGAGGCGGTTTCCTTGGCACGTCTTGTCAAAGCAGAGATCGTGTCCCCTTATCCTGGGATTCTCATCAATACGGACGTGGGTAACCCAACCGCGCCATTGATTACGGCGCTTGGAAGATAAGAGAGTTTTACCAGGCTGGTGGGGGCGCTTAGCTGCATCCGCCCATATAAGGGGATAAGGATCCACCTTTTTACCTACGCCTTCTTCCTCCTTTGCTCATCCATTTCCGCGCACTCAAGCTCCAACGCCTAAGTCTGCACATCTCTCCTCAACCTTCTCCAGCCATGTCCGGAGCGGGAGGCAAGTGGATGGTCTCCTCCGTCACAGAGGGGCACATCACAAGATTGCGGGAGGCCGGATACTTGTCCGGCGACATCGCGTGTTGGCTCCCCACCAAGGGGTAGCTCATCCCCACCCCCAGGCCCCATGAGAGGGTGGTGTTCCTCACCCACTTCCTCCGCGGACTAGGTTTTCCACTTCACCCATTTGTCCGGGGGCTCATGTTCTTCTACGGCCTGGATTTCCATGATCTGTCGCCTAACTTCATCCTCACTATCTCGGCGTTTATCGTGGTATGCGAAACCTTCCTGCATCCAGCCCCACTTCGGCTTATGGTTGAAGACCTTTAGCGTCAAGCCGAAGATAGTGGGCGGCCAACAAGCGGAGTGCGGAGGTGCCATGGCGGGCAGGATGCCCAACGTCACATGGCTTGAGGGCTCCTTCGTGGAGACCATAAAGGGGTGGCAATCGGGGTGGTTCTACATCACCGAGCCGCGCGACTCCAAATGGGCGGCGGCCCCCGAATTCAGATCTGGCTCCCCCACGCGGCTCACATCATGGAAAGAGACGGGCATGGCGTGGGGTGATTCGGAAGAGCTGGCCGGACTCCAAACCTGTGTCCGGAACCTGGTGGACAAGAACCTAAAGCTTGTCAACGTAGTCCAGGTTATGCTCATCCGCCATATTCTCCCATGCCAGCAACGGGCCTTCAATTTGTGGGAGTTCGATCCGCACAAAGACACGGTCCTTGAGCCGGCTCTTCGACACTACGTACGAAGATGCCTGGAAGGTGCTGACCAAGGGCGCCGAAGCTCCCGCATCCACTACCGAAGATCGCGGATTCCGCTTGCAGCGTCAAGCCAATGAGGTAAATTATATTGCCCTTTATGGGACTCTTTGTTCATAGTTTGACTCTATGCGGGATCTAAAAACTCCCTAACCTTTGACAGGACTGGCTGAAGACGTCCGGACAGATTAACTGTCCGGCTCCTTTGCCAGAAGCCCAGCGGACGCCCGCTTGACGGGGCTGCTGGTTCCGGCACCTCACGTGGTGTCGGAGAAGAAGGCCAAGAAGGAGGCCACGGAACTTGAAGGAGCTCCGGCACCAAGTGGTGTCGATTCTGAAGCGAATCCTCTCCCGAGGAGGAGGAAAGAAGTCTCTCCCCAAATGAGGAAGAGAAGAAAAGGAAGGCCGCCCATCGGGGAGGCCGGAGGGTCCAAGAAGGGAAGAACCCTTCCTCCGGACGTCTCCACCAACGCCAACGACGGCGAGGAGGAGTGGCCCTCGAGGGCCAAGCCCCTGGCGAGATTGTAAGTGTCCGGATACCCATGGTTTTTTTCTTATTTACTGCATAGTGTTCTCTAATGTTGAACAATCATGCAGCCCGCCAAGGGCGAGCTTGCCGCTTCGTCAAGCGGGGCCCTGAATTCGCCCGAAGTGGAGAGCACTTCTCTTCCGGCCGCCTCCTCGCCTCGCGCCGCCGACGACGCCGAGGTGGGGCCCCAAGGGGGGCCTGGTCAAGAGGAGGTGGCGCACGAGGCGCCACAAGGCAGCCTCCCGGACTGCAGGCGTGAGGGGAGCAAGGCCCCCAGGGGCTCTAAGCCCGACCCTTGTCCGGACACCATACGGAACCTTGGCCGGTTCGAAGTCCGCAAGCGGCCCCTTCAGAAGAAGGGTAAGACGCCGTGTCCTCCGTCCCAACCGGAGGCACGGGACAGCTTCTTTGGAGGCGCTTAACAGCGCCTCCATCGAGGAGGAGCACCGCCTTTGTTATGAGTGCGGTGATCGAAAAAGTTCGATCCGCCAAGAGCGGGCTATTTGAAGCTCGCAACAGCCTTCTAACAGGCTTTGAGGTAAGTTTTCAATATATGCAAGAAGATTACCAGACAGACATAGAGGCCCCTCGATGCTTAGTTCGGTGTTCGAAAAGAAAAGCCGGACTAAGTATCTAAAAAGATATACGCAGGAGTCTAACATAATTATGTCAATATGGGAATGCAGGCTGCCCTGCTGACCTCTGCCGCACTGACTGCGGAGGTCAATGTATTAAAGGAGAACCTCGAGCGGTCCGAGAACAAGCTCGGCCAAGCCAAGAAGCAGCTCGAGGAAAAAGAAGGTAAAAAAATACCTTATTAAAGTAATACCTTATAGAAAGGGGTTGGTTGCAGAAAAGACAGGAATAACATGGGTATTGTAGGGGCCACGAACGAGGTGGCGACCCTCAAGGAAGCGGTGACCGCGGCCGAAAACAAAGCGGCCGCGGAGCGCACCGAGCGAGAGAAGGGGGAGGCGTAGCTGGCGGAGGTACGGCAAGAGCTCCAGGCTCTCGTGAAAAAACACGAGGGTTTGGAGTGGGACTCGAAGACCCGAGAGTCCGAGCTTTCCTCGGCTCTTGAGAGTGCCAAAGCCGCTAAGGCCGAAGCCCAAAAAGCCCTCCAGGAAATCGAGGCGATGAAGAAGATAGCGGCGGGTAAGGCATTCTTTATGCAAAGCAAGAATGTAAAAGTCAATTATCTGTTACTTACCCGAATCCGGAGCTCTCCAGAGCCTTCGCAGATCTGCTTGTGATGTATCCGATCTGCCGCTTTCTACCGGGCGAAGAGCGGAGCTCGACGGAGAAGGTGTTTTGGTCTCGATATCGAGGCCGAACATCAGGTGCCCTTGAGCGACCAAGCTGAAGCAATTGGTCGAGCTCCACAAGGTCGCCCGAACAGGCCATGAAGGGCCTAATAGCTCATGTGGCCAAATGAGGCCATGCACGGGAGCTACCGGGCTAGTGCGGCGGTGGTGGGCCTTTGTCCGTGGATCGAAGTAATCAAGCGCGCCATGCGCATCGAAGGTGCTCAGAGGTCCCTTGCCCGTGCTAAGGTGCCTTTGGGGCAAGCTGGATGGCGAGAAGCTTGTGAAGGACGGACCACCAGTGGGCAAGGAGCATCGCAAGCCCGAAATGTATTATGAGGGCGTCCTGGAGGGTGCCCGCCTGATAGCGGGTGAATTTTCCAAAGATGTAATTTTTGAATAGACTCACATTTGTTATCCTGTATGCTGAAAACTTGTTCATATGCGCTAAGCAACGCTTGTGAATTTAAAATATTACCTTCTGTGCGGCTGTTTATCAAAATTTGAGAGATGGCAAGTCGTTGGCTTCAGCCCCATGCCACGAAAGTGCTTTGGGGTGTTCGGGATAAACTTGAGCGCTCTTGTTCCCATTCTTGGGTCCTACGAGGGAGGCGCTCAACGCAACGAACCGTGCAATCGGACTTATAGTGCTTGAACACTCTCACTTAGCCATAGAATTCTATAATTTTAAATTTCGTGAAGCCCCTACTATTCGGAAAACCGAGTTCGGGCGCTATCCACGCCTTTGACAGACAGAGCCGGCTCCTCGCTCTAAGCGGCATAAGTCTTTAGGGACCGAAAAACCTCTCGAACAGCGACCAGCTCTCGCCTTATCATGACGGTCAGTTTTAGCTTTCTCCACTGAGGTCCTCAACCCAGCTCAACCGGGGCACAATCGCAATGGTTCTCCCAGTGCTACCTTAGCCGATATAACGGAACGTAAGGTACCAAAACATGGGAGCCGGGCAAATCCAACTATTGACCCAAGACATGATTCGGAGCCGATGCATATAATGCTATAAGTTCGGGGTGCCGCACTTGTGAAAGTGTTCGGACTTATCACACCATTACGTGGGGTACTCAAGCCCTGGTGTATTGGCCGTACCAAAGTGTACGGGTGCAACGTGTCATAGATGAACATATATGGAAAAAGGGAATGCAATAATAAGCGAAGCTATGTATTGTTTATTCAAAAGGTACGCAATGAAAGCGAGCGATACAAATAGTGCGGTAAGCAAGGGATGGGACTATTTAACATGTCCCCCTCGAGGGGTAAGCTGCGGGGTGGTATGTAAAACAGGTATAATGCTCGTAGTAGAGACCACTGGACACTCGGCGTAGCTTTCAGCTTCCACAGCTATTGCATCATGAGTTCGGCGATTCTAGTGCCGGGACAGGGCTTCGGAAAGCGGAGTCCTGAAAGTAAGAGAAAAGGAAAAATAGAACGACACAATCGGGGCCCTCAGTGCGGTTGAGCCGCACTGGGCGATGCCGTGGTCGTGCCCTCCCCTTATGCCCATGGTATCTCGGGCGTAGTTATGTACGCCAGCGTAATCGGCTTCGCGATTTCGCGAGGGCTGGGGTTGGGGCCGCATTGCTATGCTTGCTTGGATTGTGCCAGGCGGTCTTGTTGTAGGTTACTCCGGGCGCGCTTGACGGTGTCTGGACGTTGAATGGACGGACTCGAGAATTTCCTTAAGAGGCTATTTTGCACTTCCGCCGCTAGGGCCGCCGTATGCTCCTCCGTTCGGAGAGAGCGTTCAGTGTTTCCATTGACCGTGATTACTCCTCGAGGGCCTGGCATCTTGAGCTTGAGATACACGTAGTGCGGCACCGCATTGAACTTTGCAAATCCGGTTCGTCCAAGCAGTGCATGATAGCCGCTATGAGCGGGACTATGTCGAAGATTAACTCTTCGCTTCGGAAGTTATCCGGGGATCCGAAGACCACTTCAAGTGTAACGGAGCCTGGACAGTCGGCCTCTACACCTGGAATGACGCCTTTAAAGGTCGTCTTTGTGGGTTTAATCCTTGAGGGATCTATGCCCATTTTGCACACTATATCCTGGTAAAGCAGGTTCAGGCTGCTGCCGCCGTCCGTCAGGACTCTAGTGAGGTGGAATCCGTCAATGATTGGGTCAAGAACCAATGCGGTGAATCCGCCGTGTCGGATGCTAGTGGGCTGGTCCCTTCAATCAAAAGTGATCGGTCAGGAGGACCACGGGTTGAACTTTGGGGCGACTGGCTCCATCGCATATACGTCCCTTAGTGCACGCTTCCGCTCCCTTTTGGGTATGTGGGTTGCGTATATCATGTTCACCGTCCGCACTTGTGGGGGAAAGCCCTTTTGTCCTCTATTGTTCGGCGGCCGGGGCTCCTCCTCGTCATCGCTATGCAGCCCCTTGTCATTGAGTTCGGCATTTAACTTGCCTGCCTGCTTGAACACCCAACAATCTCTGTTGGTGTGGTTGGCTGGTTTTTCGGAGTGCCATGTATCCGCACAAGCGATCGAGTATTCGGTCCAAGTTGGGCGGGCCTGGGTATTTCTTTTGAACGGCTTCTTCCACGACCGGGTTTAGAGCCTCTGAATCCGGCATTTACTTGTCGTATCTTCAGAATTGTCACTTAATGCGCGGCGTTTATTTTGTTGCGACGCGACCTGCCATTGCTGTCCTTGGTATCCGAACTACCAGGTGTTTTTTCAAGTTGTTGCTTGAGCTAGCCAGTTGTCCTGTCTGCGAAGCGGGTCATGAGTGATGTGAGGGTTGCCATGGATTTCGGCTTTTCTGTCCGAGGTGCCGGGCAAGCCACTCGTCGCGGATGTTATGTTTGAAGGCTGCAAGGGCCTTCGCATCCGGATAGTCAACGATTTGATTTTTCTTGGTTAAGAACCGTGTCCGTAATTGTCCGGCCGATTCGATGCAGCTGCTGAATTATATGGCTAAGGTCATCGGCGCTCGGTGGTCGCACATATGTGCCCTGGAAGTTATCGAGGAATGCGGCTCCCAGGTCTTCCCAACAACCAATTGATTCTGTTGGCAAGCTGTTGAGCCAATGCCGAGCTGGTCCTTTAAGCTTGAGTGCGAGGTATTTGATGGCGTGTACATCATCACCGTGAGCCATGTGGATATGGAGGAGATAGTCCTCGATCCAGACCGCAGGATCTGTGGTACCATCGTAAGATTCAATGTTTACGGGTTTGAAACCCTCAGGGATTTGATGATCCATTACTTCATCTGTGAAGCATAGTGGGTGTGTGGCGCCTCAGATTGGGCAATATCATGGCGTAGCTCATATGAGCTTTGTCTGCCGTGTTCGCCCGGCCGGGTTGCTTGTATCCGGCGTGGCGGTAATCATCACAGTCGTTAGGCGCCCACGCGATCTGTAGATCGATCTTGTTTGCTTTGCCTTATCCTCCAGTAAATCTCGCAAGTCCGGCGCGTTCTCCCGTGCCTTGGTACTTTTGAGCGGCGGCAGGGCGTGGCTTGAGTGGAGGGTCGAGAGGCCTCTCTGTCGCGGCCACGGGGTGGCCGGTCTACCATGTCGTGCGCTGGTGATGCGGGTGCTTCCTCCTCTGATCGAGGCAACGGCCTACGTTTGGGGTAGCTTTTGGAGGGGCGTTCGAGTTCGTACTCCTCGGCTGCAAGGACTTGATCCATCCGTCGACTAGCAAGTCTTGGTCAGCTCTAAGCTGCTGCTGCTTTTTCTTGAGGCTGCTTGCCGTGGCCATAAGCCTGCGTTTGAAACGCTCCTGTTCGGCGGGATCCTCCGGCGCGATAAATTCGTCGTCGTCGAGGCTTGCCTCATCTTCGGAGGGAGGCATATAATTACCGTCCTCTACCTCTCTGTCTGCCGCTCTATCATGAGGGCTGGCTTCTCCCTCCTCCTATGCTGAATCCTGCTGGAGGGGGTTGTCTTCGGCACTGTCCGGGGTGTTATTATCTCCCGTGCCGGATTCATCGTTTTTGCTGTGGTGGGATTTAGAGCGGCGCCGCTGACGTCGGCGCTTGGGTTGTTTCTTGGAGGGGTCATCCTCCGCTGTTCCATCGCCATTCCCATCTTTTGGGATGTCCACCATGTATATGTCATATGACGAGGTGGCCTTCCAGTGCCCCGTGGGCGCTGGCTCTTGATCGTCTCCGGCACTGTCGTCCATACCGTCGATGTCTTCGGAGTCGAAGTCGAGCATGTCGGTTAAATCATCGACAGTGGCTACAAAGTGGGTGGTGGGTGGGCGTTGAATTTCTTCGTCGTCCGAATCCCAACCTTCCTGACCGTAGTTCGGCCAGGGCTCCCCTGACAAAGAGAGAGACTTTAATGAGTTCAAGATATCGCCAAAGGGCGAGTGCTGAAAGATGTCCGCGGCGGTGAACTCCATAACCGCGCCCAGTCGATTCGGCGGTAGCGCTGGAGGTTCGGAGTCCGGCGCCTCGGAGTCACGGGCTCTGCAAAGGACAGGGATGGTGTTCGGCTCAATCGCCGTAGATATGATAGCCCCCGGGGCGGTGTCCAAGCACTCGTCCTCGATCGACGAAATCGGCTCCGAACTAAGGGTCGGAGCGGACGCCTGAATGTGACCTCAGGATTTCGGCGGCAGAGCTAGATCATACCCATCGAGACAGTGCGGCGCGCATGGCTGTGGCTCGAACCCGTCAAAGATCAAGTCTCCGCGGATGTCAGCCGTGTAGTTCAAACTTCCAAACCTGACCTGATGGCCAGGGGCGTAGCTTTTGATCTGCTCCAGATGGCCAAGCGAATTGGCCCGCAGTGCAAAGCCGCCGAATACGAAGATCTGTCCGAGGAGAAAAGTCTCACCTGGACCACGTCGTTGTTGATGATCGAAGGAGCCATCGGGCCTAAAGGCGACGACACATAGGAACTCTCAATGAAAGCACCAATGTCGGTGTCAAAACCGGCGGATCTCGGGTAGGGGGTCCCGAACTGTGCGTCTTGGCGGATGGTAACAGGAGACAAGGGACACGATGTTTTTACCCAGGTTCGGGCCCTCTCGATGGAGGTAAAACCCTACTCCTGCTTGATTAATATTGATGATATGGGTAGTACAAGAGTAGATCTACCACGAGATCAGAGGGGCTAAACCCTAGAAGCTAGCCTATGGTATGATTATTGTTCGTCCTACGGACTAAAACCCTCCGGTTTATATAGACACCGGATAGGGTTAGGGTTACACAGATTCGGTTACATTGGTAGGACTTCTACATATCCGTATTGCCAAGATTGCCTTCCACGCCAAGGAAAGTCCCATCCGGACACGGGACGAAGTCTTCAATCTTGTATCTTCATAGTCCAAGAGTCCGGCCACCGATGATAGTTCGGCTATCCGGACACCCCCTAGTCCAGGACTCCCTCAATAAGCATTGGGAGTACAGTGTTGAGCGTGCCATGGTGGATCTGAAGGTGCAAACCGGACAAAGGCAACTTCGCAACCAAGACAAGAAATCAGAGTAAAGCAGTGGCGATCTATTTTCTTGCTGCGATAAATAAGTTGAGCAGATACGAAAGAGTACAGCCTCTGGTGCAGCGCCGTGTATGCATCTGCTGAGAATTTGACGGTGTTGCGGTTGCGATGGCTGCCGACGGCGTGGAAGCAGATCTAGGAGGGTAGATGGTGGCGGCGGGGCGCGGTGGACGAGACGGTCATAGGAGCGGCGCCGGCAAGGTGTTCGACGGCGGGGATGAAGCGAGAGGACGGGATGCAAGGATCCCGGTCCGAAGGCGTGGATGAGAGAGGTCGATCTCTTGTAATGGACGGCGGCGTCGGGGTATCAGCTCCGACATGGTGGAGGAGGAAGGCGGTGGATGGGGTGGCGGACGGCGGCGGACGGAGGAGGGTGGGGTGGAGAGGGTGTTTTGGCGCCCACGGTGTACGAATGGGGAAAAGGGAGGTAGAGAGGACGGGGGGGGGGAACCATGCATTCAGGGCGCGCTTGTCTCAAATGCGAGGAAATTTACAAACTTAGCCCTGCTTTCAAATTTCTACTACATCGCAGCAACATTAGTCGGTTGGGGATAGGACGGTAATCTCGCATACACCGAATATTTGCTGACGAGAGTTTGTTTTTGGCGCCCACCGTGTATGAATATGAATCAGGGAGGGAGTCGATTTCGCCCGAGGACACATGCTACCTCTTGAGCACTGCGTTGGATTTCCCCGAAGAGGAGAGGATGATGCAGCAAAGTAGCGTAAGTATTTCCCTCAGTTTTTGAGAACCAAGGTATCAATCCAGTAGGAGGCCACACACAAGTCCCTCAGACTGCACAAAACGATAGCTACTCGCAACCAACGCGATTAGGGGTTGCCAATCCCTTCACGGTCACTTACGAGGGTGAGATCTGATAGAGATGATAAATAATATTTTTGGTATTTTTGATATAGAGATGCAAAGTGAAAAGTAAAAACAAAGCAAGTATTAATGTGATGGAGATTGATATGATGAAAATAGACCCGGGGGCCATAGGTTTCACTAGTGGCTTCTCTCAAGAGCATAAGTATTCTATGGTGGGTGAACAAATTACTATTGAGCAATTGATAGAATTGAGCATAGTTATGAGTATATCTAGGTATGATCATGTATATAGGCATCACGCCCGTGACAAGTAGACCGAAATGATTCTGCATCTACTACTATTACTCCACTCATCAACCGCTATCCAGCATGCATCTAGAGTATTAAGTTAAAAACAGAGTAACACCTTAAGCAAGATGACATGATGTGGAGGGATAAATTCATGCAATATGATAAAAACCCCATCTTGTTATCCTCGATGGCAACAATACAATACGTGCCTTGCAACCCTTTCTATCACTGGGTAAAGACACCGCAAGATCGAACCCAAAGCTAAGCACTTCTCCCATTGCAAGAACTACCAATCTAGTTGGCCAAACCAAACGGATAGTTCAAAGAGACTTGCAAAGATAACTCAATCATACATAAAAGAATTCAGAGAAGATTCAAATATTATTCATAGATAAGCTGGATCATAAACCCACAATTCATCGGTCTCCACAAACACAACGCAAAAAGAAGATTACATCGAATAGATCTCCACGAGAGAGGGGGAGAACATTGTATTGAGATCCAAAAGATGAAGAAGCCATCTAGCTACTAACTATGGACCCGAAGGTCCGAGGTAACCATCGACACTTCATCGGAGAGGCTATGATGATGTAGAAGCCCTCCGTGATGACGGCCCTCTCCGTGAGCTCTAACGAGCCCCAAGATTGGATCTCGTGGATACAAAAAGTTGTGGCGGTGGAATTAGGTTTTTGGCTCCGTATTTGATACATCGAGTGCGTAGGTATATATAGGAGGAAGGAGTACGTTGGTGGAGCAACAGGGGGCCCACGAGGTAGGGGGGCACGCCCAGGGGGGCGCCCCCCACCCTCGTGAACGCCTCCTTTGTTCCTGGGAGTAGGGTCCAAGTCTGCTGGATCACGTTCGGTGAGAAAATCACGTTCCCGAAGGTTTCATTCTGTCTGGACTCCGTTCGATATTCTGTTTCTTCGAAACACTCAAATAGGCAAAAAAAACAGCAATTCTGGGCTGGGCCTCCGGTTAATAGGTTAGTCCCAAAAATAATATAAATGTGGAAAATAAAGCCCAATATAGTCCAAAACAGTAGATAAAGTAGCATGGAGCAATCAAAAATTATAGATACGTTGGAGACGTATCAGGCATCCCCAAGCTTAATTCCTGCTCGTCCTCGAGTAGGTAAATGATAAAAAAGAATTTTTGATGCGGAGTGATACTTTGGCATAATTTCAATGTAAATCTTCTTAATTGTGGTATGAATATTCAGATCCGAAAGATTCAAGACAAAAGTTCATATTGACATAAAAATAATAATACTTCAAGCATACTAACTAAGCAATTATGTCTTCTCAAAATAGCATGGCAAAAGAAAGTTCATCCCTACAAAATCATATAGTTAGGCTATGCTTCATTTTCGTCACACAAAGATGTTCCCAACTTCTATACCCTCGATGACAAGCCAAGCAATTGTTTCATACTTAAATAATCTCAAACTTTTTCAATCTTCACGCAACACATGAGCGTGAGCCATGGATATAGCACTATGGGTGGAATAGAATATGATGATGGGGATTGTGTGGAGAAGACAAAAGGAGAAAGTCTCACGTTGACGAGGATAATCAACGGGCTATGGAGATGCCCATCAATTGATGTCAACATGAGGAGTAGGGATTGCCATGCAACGGATGCACTAGAGCTATAAATAAATGCTCAACAAAAAAAAACTAGTGGGTGTGCATCCAACTTGCTTGCTCACGAAGACCTAGGGCATTTGAGGAAGCCCATCGTAGGAATATACAAGCCAAGTTCTATAATGAAAAATTCCCACTAGTATGAAAAAGACAACTTATGAGACTCGCTATATGAAAGACTTGGTGCCACTTTGAAGCACAACTTATGAAACTCACTACATGAAGAATAAGGTGCTACTTTGAAGCACAATATATGAGATTTACTACATGTAGAACAAGGTGCTACTTTGAAGCACAAGTGTGGAAAAAGAGATAGTAACATTGCCCTTTATATATATTATATTTTTTTTGGGCCTTTCTTTTTTTCTTTTTGGCCTTTTCTTCTCTTTTTTTTGGGCAATGCTCTAATAAGGATGATCATCACACTTCTATTGATTACAACATAAGGATTACAACTCAAAACGAGAACAAGATATGACTCTATATGATGCCTCCGGCGGTGTACCGGGATGGTGCAATGAATCAAGAGTGACATGTATGGAAAATAATGCATGGTGGCTTTGCCACAAATACGATCTCAACTACATGATCATGCAATGGCAATATGAAAAAAGTAAAGTATGCCATGATGAAACGGTGGAAAGTTGCATGGCAATATATCTCGGAATGGCTATGGAAATGCCATAATAGGTAGGTATGGCGGCTGTTTTGAGGAAGATATAGGGAGGTTTATGTGTGATAGAGCGTATCGTATCACGGGGTTTGGATGCATCGGCGAAGTTTGCACTAACTCTCAAGGTGAGAAAGGGCAATGCACGGTACCGAAGAGGCTAGCAAAGGCGGAAAGGTAAAAGTGCGTATAATCCATGGACTCAACATTAGTCAAAAGAACTCATATACTTATTGCAAAAATTTAGAAGTCATCAAAATCAAGTACTACTGGCGCATGCTCCTAGGGGATAGATTGGTAGGAAAAGACCATCGCTCATCCCGACCGCCACTCATATGGATGCACAAGCCGGTACACTTCATGTTTCAAATTTGTTACACAACTTTAACCATACGTGCATGCTACGGGATTTGCTAACTTCAACACAAGCATTCTTTAAATTCATAATCACCCAACTAGCATGACTTTAATATCACTACCTCCACATCTCAAAACAATTATCAAGTATCCAACTTTTCTTAGTATTCAACGCACTCAAAAGAAAGTTTCACATATCTTGAACACCAAGTATATTAATTTTAAGCGAATTACCATGCTATTAACGACTCTCAAAATAATCTAAGTGAAGCATGAGAGATCAATAGTTTCTTTAAAACAAATCCACCACCGTGCTCTTAAAAGATCTAAGTGAAGCACTAGAGCAAAAATTATCACGCTCAAAAGATATAAGTGAAGCACTATGAGCAAAACTATCAAGCTCAAAAGATATAAGTGAAGCACGTAAAGTATTCTATCAAATTCCAATCTATGTATGGCTCTCTCAAAAGGTGTGTACAGCAAGGATGATTGTGGTAAACTAAAAAGCAAAGACGCAAATAATACAAGACGCTCCAAGCAAAACACATATCATGTGGTGAATAAAAATATAGCTCCAAGTAAATTACCGATGGAAGTAGATTTAAAGAGGGGATGCCTTCCGGGGCATCCCCAAGCTTTGACTTTTTGGTGTCCTTTGATTTCTTGGGGGTGCCATGGGCATCCCCAAGCTTAGGCTCTTGCCACTCCTTGTTCCATAATCCATCAAAAGAATTCACCCAAAACATGAAAACTTCACAACACAAAACTCAATAGAAATCTCGTGAGCTCCGTTAGAGAAAGAAAACAAAAGACTACTTTAAGGTACTGTAATGAACTAATTCTTCATTTATATTGGTGTTAAACCTACTGTATTCCAACTTCTATATGGATTATAAACTATTTTACTAGCCACAGATTCATCAAAATAAGCAAACAACACACGAAAAACAGAATCTGTCAAAAACAGAGCAGTCTGTAGTAATCTGTAACTAACGCAAACTTCTGAAACTCCAAAACATCTACCAAAATTGGACGACCTATAAAATTTGTTTATTGATCAGCATCAATAGGAATCAGTATTTTATCACGTTCTGGTGATTTTTAATAATTCGGGCACTGAGCGCAAAGTTTCTGGAAATTACAGCAAGATCAAATAACTATCATCCAAGAAGATCCAATAGGTCTAAGTTGGCACAAACACTAATTAAAACATAAAACCACATCTAAACAGAGGCTAGATTGATTATTTATTCCTAAACAGAATCAAAAATAAAAAAAAACTAAAAATAAAATTGGGTTGCCTCCCAACAAGCGCTATCGTTTAACGCCCCTAGCTAGGCATAAAAGCAAGGATAGATCTAGGTATTGCCATCTTTGGTAGGTAATCCATAAGTGGATCTCATGATAGATTCATATGATAATTTTATTTTCTTTCTAGAAAAGTGTTCCATGCCCTTTTTAAATGTAAATTGAAATCTAATATTTCCTTCCTTCATATCAATAATTGCACCAATCGTTCTAAGGAAAGGTCTACCAAGAATAATAGGACATGAAGGATTGCAATCTATATCAAGAACGATAAAATCTACGGGCACATAATTCCTATTTGAAACAATAAGAACATCATTAATTCTTCCCATAGGCTTTCTAATAGTGGAATCCGCAAGATGCAAGTTTAGAGAGCAATCATCAAAGTCACGGAAATCTAGCAAATCACACAAAGTTTTGGGGATAGTAGAGACACTAGCACCCAAATCACACAAGGCATGAAACTCATAATTTTTAATTTTAATATTAATAGTAGGTTCCCACTCATCATAGAGTTTTCTAGGGATAGAAACTTTCAACTCAATTTTTTCTTCATAAGATTGCATCAAGGCATCAACAATGTGTTCGGTAAAGGCTCTGTTTTGACTATAAGCATGAGGAGAATTTAGCACGGATTGCAACAAGGAAATACAATCAATTAAAGACCAATTTTCATAATTAAATTCCATCAGATCCAAAATAGTGGGTTTAGCAACATCTAGGTTTTTATTTCTTTCAATCCCACTTTCATCAATTTCATCATCAAGGTCTAAAAACTCCGAATTCTTAGAAAGCCTTCTAGGTAAAGGAAGATCATATTCAGTTTCATCAAGATTCATATTGCAAAACAAAGATTTAATGGGGGACACATCAATAACTTTTAGATTTTCATCTTGATTTTCATAAGAATTCGGTTTTGCAGCCATCTTATTGACTAAGGTAGCTTGCATATCCGAAATTTCAGCGGCCAACTTTTCAAGACGAGCAATTTGGGATCTTATACCATCAAATTCTTTAGACATATCATCGAGCTCTTATTCATATAACTCATAAAACCTTTTTGTTCCTTAAGCTCGTTTCTAAAGAAATTATTATGCTCAAATTGTAGAACCATAAATTTCCCGACATTGGTTTCGATCTCCTCCAACCTTTTAAGGTGAAGATCACCAAATCTAGGTAGAGCCATCGCGACGAACAAGCAAACTAACACACGAGCAAACAAAAGGCAAACGAGAAAAAGGCGAAAGGAAAAGAGAGGAGGAGATTGGGAAAGAGAGGGCGAATAAAATGGCAAGGGTGAAGTGCGGGAGAGGAAAACGAGAGGCAAATGGCAAATAATGTAATGCGAGAGATAGGGATTGTGATGGGTACTTGGTATGTTGACTTTTGCGCAGACTCCCGACAGCGGCGCCAGAAATCCTTCTTGCTACCTCTTGAGCACTGCGTTGGATTTCCCCGAAGAGGAGAGGATGATGCAGCAAAGTAGCGTAAGTATTTCCCTCAGTTTTTGAGAACCAAGGTATCAATCCAGTACGAGGCCACGCACAAGTCCCTCGTACCTGCACAAAACAATAGCTACTCGCAACCAACGCGATTAGGGGTTGTCAATCCCTTCACGGTCACTTACGAGGGTGAGATCTGATAGAGATGATAAATAATATTTTTTGTATTTTTGATATAGAGATGCAAAGTGAAAAGTAAAAAGCAAAGTAAAAAACAAAGCAAGTATTAAAGTGATGGAGATTGATATGATGAAAATAGACCCGGGGGCCATAGGTTTCACTAGTGGCTTCTCCAAGAGCATAAGTATTCTACGATGGATGAACAAATTACTGTTGAGCAATTGATAGAATTGAGCATAGTTATGAGTATATCTAGGTATGATCATGTATATAGGCATCACGTCCGTGACAAGTAGACCGAAACGATTCTGCATCTACTACTATTACTCCACTCATCGACCGCTATCCAGCATGCATCTAGAGTATTAAGTTAAAAACAGAGTAACGCCTTAAGCAAGATGACATGATGTAGAGGGATAAATTCATGCAATATGATACAAACCCCACCTTGTTATCCTCGATGGCAACAATACAATACGTGCCTTGCAACCCTTTCTGTCACTAGGTAAGGACACCGCAAGATCGAACCCGAAGCTAAGCACTTCTCCCATTGCAAGAACTACCAATCTAGTTGGCCAAACCAAACGGATAATTCGAAGAGACTTGCAAAGATAACTCAATCATACATAAAAGAATTCAGAGAAGATTCAAATATTATTCATAGATAAGCTGGATCATAAACCCACAATTCATCGGTCTCAACAAACACACCGCAAAAAGAAGATTACATCGAATAGATCTCCACAAGAGAGGGGGAGAACACTGTATTGAGATCCAAAAAGACAGAAGAAGCCATCTAGCTACTAACTATGCACCCGAAGGTCCGAGGTAAACTACTGACACTTTATCAGAGAGGCTATGATTATGTAGAAGCCCTCCGTGATGACGGCCCTCTCCGGCGGAGCTCCGGAATAGGCCCCAAGATGGGATCTCGTGGATACAGAAAGTTGCGGCGGTGGAATTAGGTTTTTGGCTCCGTATTTGATCTGTCGGGGGTACGTAGGTATATATAGGAGGAAGGACTACGTCGGTGGAGCAACAGGGGGCCCACAAGGTAGGGGGCACGCCCAGGGGGGCGCCCCCCACCCTCGTGAACGCCTCTTTTGTTCCTGGGAGTAGGGTCCAAGTCTCCTGGATCACGTTCCCGAAGGTTTCATTCCGTTTGGACTCCGTTTGATATTCTGTTTCTTTGAAACACTAAAATAGCCAAAAAAAACAATTCTGGACTGGGCCTCCGGTTAATAGGTTAGTCCCAAAAATAATATAAAAGTGGAAAATAAAGCCCAATATAGTCCAAAACAGTAGATAAAGTAGCATGGAGCAATCAAAAATTATAGATACGTTGGAGACGTATCAACACACTGTGTTTTGGCACCCACCGTGTATGAATCCGGGTGAGAGGCGGTTACGTCACGTTTGGGTGAAATTACAAACCTACCCCTATCGAAACCTATAGAAATCCAGCAGATAGGCTTTGCGTGGCAGGGATAGGCAGTAGTGATTTCCATCTCGCAGATTTTGGTTTTGGGCGGTTATTGCGACTTTCCCCGCTTCGTTCAAATTTTTCAGAGTGCACATTTACCATGCCAACTCAATTCGAATCCCGTTTATATTTTATTTTTTCGGGCGGGATCCATTTTCAATTGGAATTACATTCTATATACATCATTTTTTATATATACTTTCAAAAGCACAACAAAGAATTCTGCTCCTTTATATGTATAATATGATTTACAAATACAACGATCTCGAAATCTTAAGGTTGAATTCGAAAAATTTAACCAAATTATGTTCTACTAAAATGTATGGATCAGTAATATCTACATATTAAATAACATATATGTGCGTGAATTCATATGAGTATGCATGTTTGATAGATCAATTCTGGTTCGAGTATGGATTACATGTATCATCATCTCGAATTCAAATATTTGAATCCCTTTTTTGTTCACTCCTTTCACGCCCATCTCTCTCGCATGCATGCTCCTTCAGGTAGCTATCACTCTCTTTTCTCCAGCTCACCCGCACACTCACTTCATGTTTCTCCTATCCTCGCAAACATGGTCTCTCCACGTCTCCCTTGAGAAGTGTCACACTCTCCCTATCATTATACATTACACGGTTTTTCATTATCTCTCACGTCTCTACTGTTCTCTGGTATCACTCGGTACCTAAGCTTTCTTTTTCACCGCCACACACACAGTCTCCACTCGTCTTTCAGTTTGACTTTCTCTCTATGGGATTCTCTCACACACCCTATATGTCTCTACATATGACTCATACCACTAAAATTACTCTCTCTCTCTCTCTCTCTCTCTCTCTCCTGTAGACACAACATTTGTTGCGGTCTCCTTTTCGTCTCCATCCCAGACTGACATTATTCATTTTCTTACCGATCAGACAACCCCGACTACCGTCTCCTCTCTCTCTCATAGACACACACACACACAACTCCAGCTTCCACTCCCCTTCCCGACTACCGTCTCTCTCTCACACACACACAAAACTCACGCTTTCACACCCCGACTCGTATTTCTCTCACAAACATTTATCGACTAGATAGCCACTAGATAGGTTTATACACTCATGCTTCCACCATCGCATACATGTCTCTCTCCTGCTCCTTGTATCTATGTAGATTTTTCTTCCCTTCTTGAGACACGCCCTCTCGATCGTGCACACACGCACTATCGCCTCATTTTAAGCTGATACCTATCGCACACACACTCCTTGTGTCTTTGTCACACATGCACTCCGTCCTCCTCCACTCTCCCTCTCTCTCACACACACATGGGCTTTTGCAACAACTAGCAAGATTCCCATGCATTGTACGGAACATCAAGATGCAGTTGTAGGAGTAGTTTATCTTGTGGGGAAAAGGATGAGCGAGGGAAGGCCTTATTTGCAAATGTGGAGAGGGGTGTGGGTATCTTTTGCAAAATTGCCATAGTTTCCTTCCTATCCGTCAGATATAGATCGGACGGCCTATATTCTTGAGGATGGCAGGCACACGATCATCACCGACAATGCTTTTTATAAGAGTGGGGATAAAAATAGAGTTGGTGATGATGGTGGGCCTGCCATCCCGCAATGTAGGTCATCCGATTTATATCGGCGGATGATAGGAAGGAAAATATGGCAATTTACTCCAAGACTCTTCACCGCATTTGCAGATAAGGCCTTCCCTCATTCATCCTTTTCTCCCACAAGATCTTGATGTTCCGTGCAATGCACGGCATCTTGCTAGTAAGAGTTGAAATTAGACATATACCACTTTTGAATCTTGAAACCAACAACATTCCTCCCTTATCTCATCAAAACCGCCAAAGGAATATATTTTGAGTGAAACATAACATACTTTTAGTGATATCGTATTTCAAAACTAGACTTTTTTCTATCAAATCGGTGAATATGTATTAATCTACTTTGATCGTGTGGCAACGCATTGGCACATTGCTAGTAGTTATTATAATTTTTTGGACACCGGACAAGCGGTGGAGTACATATACGAAGAGAAGAGGCACACATGCAGTCGGCCTCTCGCTGTCTCGCACACATGAGTGTTACGTAAAGGCGACGTTAACAAATAAACCCTAAAACCCTAGGTGCACGATTGCTGCATTCGCGGGTACCGGGTACGTGGTGGAGCACTGGAGCACCTTTGTAGGAATAGTCAGCTCGCGTGATAATTTCATCCGTAGGAGTTGATGGTCGGGACCACAGGTGAACGATTTGGAGCGCGGTGGCTCGCCAGTTGCCACAGATCGAGTAGCCACATTTAAAATATTGTTTTTTTAGCGGGGTTAAGAGTTCCGATTTTCAATGACGTGTTATAAGTAGTAAGTAGTTTTTAGAACGATTGGTATGGAGCGAAAATGGAATTCATGGTACTACGTACCTCCTTGGCGTATGGTTGTATGGTTTTTTTTTGTGATGGAGGTTGTATGGGTTTATGTTGCGAGATGTTGAACCTGGTAGTTCTAGGGCAAATACTATGGTTTAGATTTAGATGCTGGTTTTCGATAATGAAAATCGGAAGGAAACCCTTCTTTGATTAAAAAACTACTACCTCCATTCTGGTTTACTAGTCCCCATCGTACTTTGGGTCAAAGTTTGTCCACAATTTTACTTCTAAAATGTTAATGGAAAACGAGATTTTGTTATACCCAAACAAAAAGGATTTGGAGGGAGTGCTTGCTTTCGACACGGACGCGACCTCTCATAGCGCAGGCATTGAATAGCGCTGGCCGCCAAGAGGGCCGCACTCATGCAGGCCTGGCTGAGCACGCCTCGCAGCATGCAACAAGCTTAAGACTGCCCTTTGCCTTCATTGAATCCAGCGGCGTGCGGCAACACGTCCTTCCGCGAGCCGGCAGGCATTTTAGAACCCAAAAATGACTAAAATATCATTAATTTACACATGGTCTTGACTTGTTTTGCTCGCACTGGTAGCAGGAACTAGTAGAGGTTTTTCTTTATTTATAACACTCCTCACATTTTTTTGGCTTTGAAATGAATCTTGGTTGTGGACATTATGTATGAAATGTGCAAATATCTGTGAACATGAGTTTGATGTGGAAGTTGAACTTGGAATGTCGGGCTTGCGCGTGAACTATACCATGTCCAATGCTTAAATGCATTATTGTTTGGAAAGTAATTGCTGTTATTACATGACCCGAAAAAAACATTTTGTGCCACATCGGTAGATGCACGGACATCACAACAGGCATCTTGTTGGATAAACATCTGAACCTAGCTATTATGAAGGAAATTTTGTATTGACAATAGTTTTAGATAGCAGGAGACACCTAGCCTGCTCTGCCTCTGCTAGCTTATTTCTGGCTTCTTCCATCTCTTCTCTGGCTTGGGTGAAGAGAGCATCTGATTGCTCTTTTTGCTTGTTCAGGAACTCAGCTACATTCTCAAGGGCTGCTGCATGCTTTCTTTCAGCCTTTACTAATGCCACGAGGACACGAACACTGATGACTCCACCTGGCTTGTGTGTAATCTAGCATCATCTGGGAAGTTGCACCTTGTGTCTAATCCAACATCATTAGGGAGCTGGCACCTTGTGTGTAATCCAGCCTCATTTTGGAAACATGATCTCGAGGCTGACCATACTTCCCTCCTCGCAGGAACTGCATCCTGACATGAAGTTACTTCTTTTTTAGATCAATACACAGAGCAACCAAGATCCATTTAGTAGAATCCAGATAAACAGAACTCAGAGAAGTGAATTCAAAAGGAAAAAATATAAAAAGAGACTACAATGTGAGAACACCCACTTCCTACATCAAGCTAAAAACGAAAGCATTAGGACGATTAAGACTCTTCTTATTACACATCGAAGAACACCACGCTTAAGAGAAATAGAAACTACAACATATACACATCGAAGAACATGAGTCTACGAAAGTAATTGAAAGGGTGTTACTTACCAAAGCTCGTTTACAGGTTCGGTGCAGCTCCTCTTTAACTTGCCACGCTCCTTGAAGATGTCCCGAATATCCCGTGTTTGGGCAAAATTGCTCCTCTGCATGTTCGCACTCGTGGTTTTAAGATCTCAACATGGCAAGAAAAATATACTACTTGTAATACTCGCGCATCTTGTGGGCAACATTAAAGCACTCGTCTGCCATGTTAGAGCATATCCAACAGAATCGCAACGCGCGGCTCTTTAAAAAAGCGTTTACAGTGCTGAGATCGAGAAGTAGATAGAGTAGAGGATAGTTCTCAGCATAGATAGATAAAACAAAGATAATTCAACTACTCCTCGTCGTTCGACTCCTCCTCGGTGATGTCCTCCTCCGACGTCTGACTGTAGGCGTGAAGATACCAATCGTCGTCGGATTCCCAGGGCAACCCTGCTCCTAGCCTCATGTTGAATTGAGCGTCCGCTTTTCTCCTACGCTTGTCCTCGCGATAGGCGGCTCGCTCCGCCCTCCTCTTATACCTCTCCGCCCTCCTTTGCGCGTAGAACTGGCGCTCGTTGATGATGTCCTGCGGAAAGTGTTGGTGCCACAGCGCCATGGCTTCCTCGTCCATCTCGGTGATGCCGAGACGGTGCTCCCGCCTCCGTTTGTCGCGACGATCTTCGTCGGTGCTAAGCCGCGGCAGAGGCGCGAGCTCCTGCGCAAGGTTGGAAAAAGCGGTAGGCGTAAGCGAGGCGGTTGGCCTTCTCCTAGTGCCTAGGCGGTGCCTAAGCACCCTAGGCACGGCCTAGGCGGTAATATAGTTTTTACTCGTAGTGTATTTGTGATTATTATATGGGTGTTGATATTAGTTTAGGGCATATAAATAAGTTAATTACCTTATACTACCATTGGAATATAACCCGTTTGGCATATACGTGTAGTATGTTGCATGATTTCTTGCTTGAGTAGGCAATTCCTTGCTTGCCCTGCCTAGAGCTCCATTTATACCCAAGGCGAGGCGTTTGGCCATTGCCTAGCGCCTAGGCGTGCCTAAGCGCCTCCTAGGCAATGCCTTTTCCAACAGAGCCTGCGCCTGCTCCCGCGTCGGCACGTTGGGGAAGTTCAATGTTCTATGAGGCCACCGGAGGCACCACGCCGCCACGTCGTACGCGCGGGCGTCCTCGTTGGCGGTGTCGAAATTGCCGAGGCCGAGGCACATCCCACGGACCCGGATCTCGGCGGAGAAGCCGCCGGAGGGGCGCGCGCGGACGCCGCGGTATCCCCAAGTTTCCCGGCGACGCGGCGACATGGTGGCGCGGCGGCGGCGAGGCAAAAATGAGCTGGGAGAGAGCAGTGGCGAGGCACAGAGCAGGGAGAGAGCGGTGGCAAGGCACAAAGCGGTGGGAGGGTATTGGATTTTATAAAGCGCGCCGGACGCCGCGCGCCAAAACTAGCGCACGCCCGGCCGCTTTTTCCCCCGCGCGCGCGATCCTTTCCCGACGTCACCGCTATCTCTACTCTCTTCTCTACTGTTATATTTATTTAATATTTAATATTTAATATTTAATATTTATCTCTACTTCCTCTACTGTCTACTTTTTTTCTCTATACTTTTTTTCTTGCAATATAGGCCGTCCGATTTATATCTGACAGATAGGAAGGAAACAAATGGGAATTTTGCAAAAAGATACCCATACCCCTCTCCAGATTTGCAAATAAGGCATTCCCTCGTTCATCCTGTTCTCCCACAAGAAAAACTACTCATACAAATGCATCTTGATGCGTGCAACGCATTTGCATCTTGCTAGTTCTAAAACCTTTCCATCATTTGTCACACTACTGGTTGCAGATGAAAAACCTACCCAAGCACAGCACGATACAGGAGCGACGCACAATTACAAGCTGATATTCCGTTGGACAATGGAGGCTATAACCAATTACTTTTACGGGAACAATAGCACCCAGGAAATTTGAAGGGTAGGTATGAACAAAATTGGAACTGCGCACACGCATCGCTAAGTGATTCCATACACACATTACCAATCGAGGAGGAGAACGATGGTCGGCGGCCTCCGTGAGTCATGGTCGGCAACGGGAGTCAGTTCATTATCCACGACGGTGGTACTTCTGCTCTTGGCGTCGGCTTCAGGGAAGCAGATCCGAGACCGTGGAAGACGATGCCGGGGAAGAGGCTCCGTGTATGACGACGACGGTGGACCGGCTCGGTCTGGCGTCTGAGGTCGTGGATGAGGCAGATGCGCTGCAGTGGACGAGTGCGCCGATGTAAAGGGGAGGAGCACGAAGTCTGCGGTGCCGTGGAGAAGTCTATTTTGAGGTGGGGATAGAAAATGGGGAGTATTCAGGTGTACTACTCTGGGTGCCGGGCTGGGGTTGGCTGGGTAGGGTGAACCTAAAGTTAGGAAAATAGCCCCCTACCAAGCGTCAGCCGTAGGCCTGTTCCGAAGGCTATGATGGTAACTTCCCACTGCTCGAATCAGGGCCACGGGAGATTTTCCCACCGACCTCAAAATTTGGTGACACTGGACTCCCCGTGTGGCGTGTTGAGTGATTCGGCTAAGCAACTAGCGAGTAGTAGTAGTAAACTCTGCATATTAGGTTTGACCGAAGTCAAACTTCCTAAAGTTTGACCAAGTTTATAGAAAAATATAAACATTTACCATAACAAATATGTATGATGTGAAAGTACATTCAATAATGAATCTAATGGTATTTATTTGTTATTGTATATGTTAATATTTTTGTTATAAGCTTTCGAGAGTTTACAAAACTTGACTTTGACCAATGCTAATACGCGGAGGGAGTACACATTTGTTTTCTTAGTTTGTAGTGAACTAATCATTTGTTGAAATTGTGAAATAAATATATTAGGCTATTGACTTCGAATGTAATGGTCTATACAATTCAATAGTTACAATCATTGTCGAATCCCAAGATGTATACAAGGTCTATAGTACATCAGAACATGCTCAAACTCACATAATACCAGTCAAATGAGAATCTAAATGCATTTCATAGTTATTACTTTGTAGGATGCAACAAAAACAACCATAACTCTACATCAGCCATTATAGAAGCAACATTTTGACATATCCCAATGTGTGAATGAAACGTGCAGAGAGAGCTTTTGAAGATGGAGCAGATAGGGCAGGAAAGATTGTATGTATGTGGACGAGAGAGTAGGAGACAAACCTAACGAGACAGAGAGAGATAGAGCGAGAAAGAGAGAGGAAGAAGTTAGGTCTGTGAGAAAGATGGAGACATGTAATATACGTGAGATGCGTGTGCATCCGGATTCTGTATACGTCGAAGGAGAAGAGACAACATGTTTGATGAGAGAGCTGGAAAAACATGGACGAGAGGGAAGGATCTCGTGGGTGGCGGGACTGACAATTTTGTGCAGGGGAGAGAGGGATTGGTAATTTTGTGCAAGAGAGAGAGCGACCCCCGCCCGAGGAGACAGTCAGCCGTCGTCACATCAGCCTCCTTCCAAATGACCCCACATTCTCTAGCGCGGTGTGGTCGCCGTCTTCGATCTGCTCGATGCCCTCTTTGAAGATTGAGGTGTTGTGCATGTTGGGGTGCAAAGAAGCACAAGCGAGAGTGGTCGCCGTATAACCTTGGATGGGGATGAATTGTGTGCTCTGGGGAGTGTGTGTGTGTGTTGTGCTGCATGTGTGTGTGTGTGTGAGAGAGAGAGAGAGATATTGAAAGAAAACAAACCTAAGGAGAGAAATGGGTATTCACGAAGAGATTGTGCGGGCCTTGAGGTGGGCAGGGGCCGGGTGAGGGTGTCAAAATGTGCGCGTTCATGCATGTGTTGCATGCGACCGTGCGAGGGACGGACGAATCGAGAGAGATGGTTGTTGTGTTACGGATGCTCCTCTATCTCTGTCTCTCTCTCTCTCTCCCTCTCCCTCTCCCTCTCTCTCTCTCTATCTCTCTCTCTCTCTCACGACACACACAAGTAAACTAGAAGACCGCTCTCTCATGTATACACAACGTATCGGCATCTGTCTATGTCTCACTCATGCATGATCATTTGCACATTGACACCTCTCTATGTCTGTATCACACGCACACTGTCTCCGCATTTCCCTTCCGCCACAACACACATATGGACACATACACACGTTCTCTCTTAGTCACACACACAAAATCAGTATTAAAAAAAACTAGGGCGCACCTAAAACATCCAAATACAAATA